>JAIUCV010000007.1:37124826-37756696 GCA_026724425.1 Erythrophleum ivorense
CTTGAAAGAGAATAACTCATAATTAAAACTGATGGCTGGTCATTTAGAATTGCAACTTTTAATTGACTTTATGTGACACTTATCTTCTTTATTAAGTGTTAAAGTGTTATCCTTAATTTTTGTTATAACTCCTAGAATTGCTAGTTTAGAGGTTAAATTGTTTCAAATTGAATTGGTAGTGATTCGAATTAGGATTTTTTTTTTTTAAAGGAAGAGTTAGGCTTTATGATGGGTAAGACACTAAATTAGTATGTGGATTGGTTGGTTGAATGAGTACTAAATTAGTATATGGATTGGTTGGTTGAATGAGTATACTTTGTTAATGGAAAGGTAGAAACTCAGAAAAATCCTTCAAGAATTTAAGTAGTGATTAAAAAGGAATTTGGAAATCACTAACCTCGGCAATTGATGCTCTTTCCTTGTTGGCTTTACCATACTTGAATTCAAAGAGAATTTTAAATTGATCCTCTTATTGCCAAGACTTGTGGTTTGCTCATTTTCTGTTCTTAGGTTTGGTTTTAGATATAAGAGAAGGAGTAAAAGAAATTTTCGATGAACCTTACTGCTAAAAGCCTAAATCACCAACAATAACCAACTTCAAAATCTGGGTTTCCCTTCTTTTCTTTTAACCTAATGATAAAACTGTTTTTTTCTCCCCTAGTATGTCAAAAATGATATAGATTTTGATTAGTTGATTTTCGGATGACTGTAGGAAGTTCAGTTGGATAAATATAGTGCACAAGGTTGCTTGTTCATATCATCAAAGTCTTTGAAGATAACAAGAATAGATGATAGAGGATACTGGAATTATGTTCCCACTGAGGAACCCAGGTGAGAGCCTTATAGATGTTTTACGGCTCTTTTGGTATTGGATTGTATAATGTTTATTATACTTTTGTAATTATTACTTAACAATTTTTATTCTTTTTCATTGCTGTTTTTAGAGTAGGGGCACGATGGTCATTTTCCATCCTTAAAACCACATTTTTCATTCTATTTTCCATTCTGTGTATTAGATGGGTCCTTAATGTTTCTTCAATTTGAAGTTTTTTTTCTTGGCCTGATTTTTTAAGCTGAACTTGGATTTCTAGTTGAATTAGCCCTTATGCTCATTGAAGATAATGTTTTAGAATAATGTTTCTGGTCCAACCATCTGAGTACTGATTCATTTCGTTTCTATTATGCTTGTGTTCCTAGATTTGTTCGTATTTACATAAACTAACTAGTTTGAAGTATATTTCTGATAATTTTTCTTAAAAAAATATATCATTATCTTATTTAATATTTATTTAAGAAAATATAGTATTTTTTATTTTTCTTGTGGGCAGGAGAAGTTGTTTTAATTTGAACAAATCAAATATATATGGTAGAAGACTACATTACTTTATGAAAATTCTTACAAAATATTTCTTTTAAAAAGCTTTTAATATAAATATATTCTTACACTAGTGGAAAACTCTGTTTCCATTTGCCCATTGCTTGTTTGATTGTTGAGAAAGCGTGCAGGACATCTCCATTTATTGATCTTTTGTTACTTAAAATTTTCAATTAACAGTGAATTAGAGGGGTAAAGAAAAAGTTGAACCGAATCAAGTGACCCATGACCCAGCTTGTGTGATTTTAGGTGAGAGTGCATTCTCATGACTGACTAAAATCATAGTCAAATTTTATTTACTGCAAATAAATATTTATATTACTTTACTTAGAACCATGAATGGGGGGCTACTATCATACTTCAGTTTGGATGTTGGACCTCTTATTATTTTGGTTTTGGACTGAGATTGATGCAGGTTATTATTTCATGGCCTTTTCAAGAAGGGGTTAAATTCTTGGTGTGTGTGTTATATATGCTGAAGACCCGGTTTCTCTGCACCGCGGTTTGGTACTGCTCAGAGTATATTGTGATTTAAAGTTTTCCTTTTCTTTTGCTGAAAATTCCTATCTTGTGAGCCTCTCTCACTTTCACGCCACACCCCACCATTGTTGACCCACTTCACGGGCTAACAAAGTTTGTTTTGGTCCAAGTCACTGTCACTCTCATCAGCAGACATTGTCTAAGGTAAAAAATTTAGTCTTTAGAAAATATTGTAAAAAATTTCATGGGTTTGTTTGGCCTATTGGTGTAACTGAACATGTGATGAGAAATTAAGAAGAGTATCATATTTTCGAATCTTAAAGCTTATTTGTATGTTAAATACTTGCAGTTTCAATAATTGTGCAATTTGATTTTTTTGCTTATGAACAATTTCACTCTTTTAGGGAATAAATTAAAATAATCCAAATAAAAATGATCAGTTTATTTTCTTTTTTTTCAATAGATTTAAATAATCTAATTGTTCTTTCTGTTGTAACACCTAAACATATAGAGATAGTTTTGACGTAATCAAAAGAAACTCAACTTTTTATGAACTCACCTAAATAAATTTAAAATGGGACCTCGATATATAGGTAATATAATATTGTTTATATAAATTAATAAATTATAGATTAATTGGTATATGGTGGTCATCCTTTCATCCAGTACAATATAATTTTAGGCGTGGAAGGTGGTATAACCTTAAGAAGTGACAAAGGCTAGTGGTAAAATGAGTTCTTGGGCTAATGGATGGAACTGCACTTTAGGCAAAATATGGAAGAAGTGAACTTTTTCGAGACATTGGATAGGCATGCATCCTTTCTCACCCAAATTGTGGAAGAAGCACAAGATGTCTGTGATAAGAAACTGTGCGAACTTGAAAAGAAGTTTGAGGTGACTGTAGTGCTATATATGAGAATTGCATAACTAAAGATTTATGATAATCCTTTTCATTTTTAACTTCAGTTCTTATTCTTTATTGTGTTTAGGAGTGTACTGCTAAAGAAGAACGGCAAGTATTGGAAAATGTGGCAAAAATGCTAGAAAGAAAGAACCGGTAGCTATTGCTTATTGACTTGCTAAGTTACTTTGTTTCCTGTAGAATCTTCCATAAGTACATGAATGCGAAAGTCTATAATTTTTTTCCCCTTGATCTGAAGGTTCAAATGGCTATTAATGATCTTAGGGAGAGTGAAAACTCTAGAGACAGTAAACTATGCTGGTATGGATGTGCTACAAGGGTGCATATTTTGCCTCTATTCTATTTCCCCCTGTTTTAAACTTAATTTAAAACAAATTGCAGCCTTAACAAGGCAAAAGTAGGGACCTAGTAATGGAAAAATGCTCAGAAGTCCTTGCTTAGTCTAGAGGAGAAATGCTGCTCATGTGGATATCGTTAGCTATGTTTTATATTGCCTTTTAGGACTAAAGCAATTAAAGCACACTTTGTAGTTCGCTTTTTTTTTTTTTTTAAATGTAATCTATTACTACTTCTGATTTTATATGTAAAAAACAAATAATTAACTTATAAAAATTAAAAAAGTTGATTAAAAGTAATTAATTTTTTTAATTTTGTCCCAAATAAAAATTATTTTTAAGGAATGTTCATATTTAATGTGTGTACTTTTTTCTTGCAATTAATGACAATTATTATTTATAATTTGAAAGACTCATTTAATGAAAGGAATAATTGGAATACTATAATTAATATATCAAACATTAATAATTTATTTTTTATATTTTAAACAAAATCAAATTTCAAAAAAGTTTTTTATACATGAGACCAAAAGTAATAGTTAACAGGTAAAACATCCTAACCCAAAATTTGTATAACCATTTGACTTGTTATTAGCTGTATTTATTTCTTCATTATATTTAGCATAACATTATATCTTCTAGATTTGGATATTTACCACATTGAATTGTGTGGCACAATTTGCGAAGAACAGCTTCAAAGCGGTTTAAGGCATGCAAGGCATTCATACCCACTGCCTAGCTAATCGGGTCGGATGTTAATAATCATAAACTAGTTGAATTTTACTTTTGTTAGTTTTATTGATTAATGAAACATTTTAAGTTGTATAAAAGTAAACATTTTGAAATCTTTTTCATTATATTTATATGAGAGATTGATTTTATATACATACATATACACATACACACACATATATGTATGTATATGCACTTCATATGTGCATTTTTGGGGTTGAAGATATTTATGCCACTGTATCTGCGTGTGTTGCCTAATCATATATGATTAGAACAACTTGAAAAGGTGAAAAGATGAGAAAGTGTATTCTCCTTTAACTACATGTGAATAACAAATGCATTATTTATTTATTTTACACTTTCTCCTCCATTCACGGACAATTAGTCAGTCCATTTCTAGTTATCATTTTTTACTATCTTGTTTAGAATTAAGGAATTGATTTTTTTTTAACATAGTAACTTATTTAACAATATTTTTCTTCTGGATTATTTTTCAATCAAATGACAAATTATTTAACTAAATCAAATTTTGAAAGAAAATATATGATCAAACCACTTCTGATGTTGGAAGGGATGGACTCAATGTTAAAACCTAAAAAGGTTAATGTAGTAGAGAAATGGACAATATACATAGCAGATATAGTGACACATAAGTTCAAAGCTTAGGCTATTTTGATTGCTAAGACAATTTGTTGTATGTTGATATTTTTATGTTGTTAACTGTGCATTTTCAAATTTGCACCTAGAAGGTGGTATTGAAAATTTTTTCTATAAGTCATCAGCTACTTATACAAATTCAATATGTTCTTTTTAGATTGTCATGTATGTACTTTTTTTTTCTAAAATTTTAGATTATGAAAAATATTTTGTTAGTAGTCATTAATTGAATATAATTTTTAAAAAAATAAAAAATAAAAAAAACTTATTTAAAAGTAAAGTTTTATATGAAAAAATTGAGCCACTAATTTTTTTTTTTTGACAACCCTTAAGGCCTCTTTTGGTAGACAAGAAAGAGTATTCCTGAAATGGGAAAGGGAATGGGAGAGTAGGAAAAACATGTTTGGTATGCAGGGTAGCTTCTTCCTTGGAAAAATCCAAACCTTCAAACTTAGGAGAGTGCAAACCTTCATATTTTTAATGGAAAGTAATCTCTATCTTGAGGGAAAGCAAATTTTTGAACCATTTTACCCTTGTGTGTTTGAATTTCTATTAGTAAAGGTAATTAAAATTAATTTTTTAAAATTAAAATATTATTATTTTATTATTATCAAAAATAAAAAATAATTATTTTTCTTATTTTTTTATTTTTATTGATAATTAAAAATAATTATTTTATTATATTTTATAATTATTAATAATAAAAAATAATTAAAAATATTTTGGTCTTTCAATATTTCTTTCATCCCATTTTAAATATAAAAAAATAAAAATATTTATATATTTTTTTTCCATCACATCAAACATACCTATGGAATACAAGATTTTTTTTTTATTTCCATTTCATTTCTCATTCCCATTCCATGAATGTTCTTTCTCGTTTACCAAATAAGGCCTAAGAGTCAAAACTAAAAATTTCTATTTAGTGATGGCATTTATTTGTCCCATGAAAAATCTATATTTAGCGGCAACTTTTTTTCAAATGATTAAATGGATATAGATATTACTACTAAATATCTTTTGTGGTGATTATTACTAAGTCTTATTTTAGTGGTAGTCCTCTTAAAAAACTAAATTAATTGAAACTTAGTTGCAATAAATGTTGCCACTAAATGTTTTTAGTGGCAACATTTGTCACTTTTTACCATTGAATAATTTTAATGACGAAGAATGTTGTCATTAAATGCATTTTTTATGGCTCCACCAAAGAGTTTTAGTATTATGAGTTCTAGCAATATGTTTGTGATGATTAATATGTTGCTACTAAAAGCAATGGAGAGTTTTTGGCTCAATGGTACCTTCCCTAACCTAGTGCCTAGGGATCTGTGTGGCTGTGGGGTGGGGGGTTTGATCCCCCCGGTGTCCCATTTCCTTCTCCCATATCCCCCTTCTAGTGGGATCTATTAGATCCATTCCCTTGTAACTAAAGCAGAAAAAAATGTTTTAGTAACAACTTTGAAATTTTGTGAAACTCAAATTCACAGTGTCATTCAATACACTATTAAATTTGAATGTGGCACATATCTCTAAAAAATTCTTAACACGTAGGTTAGGGTCTTTGCTTGGTAAGCCTCCAAATTGTACTAAAGATTGTATCATGGCGATGATTGTCGGCTTAGTCTCGAAACTATTGGCAATAATTGTTGAATAATCGATGCAGCACCATTCCTAGAAGCTATTGGACTTCTTCCGCACTCTCCATCCTTAATACAATTGGTACTATTCTACCATGATGTATGTTAAATTTCAAGATCTGACATAGTTACTCACCTTCTTGTTCGACACATGCACAATGATTTGCACATCACAATAACCAATATCCAATATCATCTTTGATTTTAGTAGACAAATAACACAAGTTAAAAATCATGACTTTTCAAGAAAATAACCTAAATTCAAAATTACACTACCTTGTTCTAATGAATAATATAAAGATAAACAAATTCTAAAGATTAATTTTATTTAACCATTAAAAAATGGCAAAAGAAGAACTTTCATTTGTTAAGAAAGTTAGGAAAAATCAAGTTATCTATGTTATGTCACTATACTGAATAATACAAGTTGTGTGTAACAAAACATAAGGTTATATTGAACAAAACAATAAGTCAATTTTTCTCAACTTAAATGACATATAAAAGAATTTATAAATAAAAATTTAAAATCTAATTCTTCCAACAAAGTGAAGATAAATCTTTAAAGTAACACGACAAAATTAGAAAAAGAGAAAAATGGGGTTATTGTACAGCTATCAAAAATAAAAATATTTACCTAAACAAATATAGTAAAAAATTGACAAAAATTTTATAAAAGCAACTTAACATATATACAATCAAAATATAAAAATTTCAAAGTAACACTACATCTACAAAAAAAAAAAAAGAGAAAAGAAAAATTTTTATGGTTGACTTTGAGTGAAAAAAATGTTTGAAAAACAAGCAAGGCCTTTTGACAATACTAAAAAATCAATATATTTGGATAACCAAATAAATTTTAAAAATTTTGAAATTTCTTTTTACAATTGTACACATATACAACATATTTAAGGAAAAATTTCACATCAAAATATTATTTTGAGTTGCTCACAATAAATCAATCAAGTAAGAACATTGTCAAAATTTGTTAGAAATGGGACAATAAAATAGCATTCCAAATTCAAGGAATTAAGCCATCTTATTAAGATAAACAAATCATGATAAAAATTAGAGAATAACTAGACATATAAATACAACTTATCCCAAAATTTAGAAATTTAACTCCAATTATACAATTCCCAGCCAATTAAACAAGTTCAAAAAAAATTCAGCATTTGCCAATCAAGCAATAAATCAATAAATTAAATATATAATCAACAAATTAATGAAGATAAACAAATAAATAATTATTAAAATAGTAATTAAACATCAATAAATAAAGATAATTAATTAAAACAAGAAAATAATAATTAACAATAATAACATATATTAATGACATAAATACAAGTTAATAAAAATGTTTGTAGTTAATAAGTTAATGTCTATATTAGTGGTTAGTCATATCGTAATAATAATTAGTTAAACTAGTTTCCTTAGATAATATATTTCAAGACAACTTCGTACTCGAGTTAGCATACTATTGCACAAGGAATACAAATTTTAAGGAAAATTGTCATTTAAATAAAACATTTCTTGATAAGGGCATCAAAACTTGGACGGGCTTTTTACACTACAATTATATGCATTGCCCATTGAGTGGTTGCCATACTTGTAGATGGACAACAAAATTAGAGAGTGAGATTGTAACACCATAAATTCTAACTCATTTTATGTCATTTATAAGTTTTACATCATCGTTCCTATGAGAGTATATGAAAGAGGGAGTGAAAATAATGAGCTTATTTGTATTACGTCATACTTCAAAATTTTGTAATTGATGTCACGTGGACTGTGTGAACTCATGCTATACCCCCTCATATTTAATTACATTATTACAACTTATTTGTATCACAAAAATATACCTACAACTCATAGAAAGACATGGAAAATGAGTGTTCATTCTCGGCCATCATTGGCCTCATTTCTGGGCAAATTTTGAAAATTCATAACTAAATTTAGAAAAATTGAAATCATGCAATCTTTCTTATTCTGGGAAGTTATAGATGTCGAATTTACACTAAAAATATGTCCAGACCATAACATCTATCACAGAGGATGTTTAATATCCGAAAAAGTCCAGAGGTTGCTGCTACTTGGGCTGCTGTTTCATATTACTGATACAAACTTCTAAAATTCATAACTAATTTTATAAAAATCAAAATCATACAAATTAGGCCATTATGGAAAGCTACAAATGTTATATTTATGTTAAAAATAATTCCAGAATTAAAAAAAATATGTTTAGCTATTAGAAATCTATGGAACAGTGACTGGACTCCTGGGGCACCACTGCTACTAACAGCCAATTTCAAAAATGCATAACTCTTTGCTCAGACCTTCAAATGAGGTGATCTCGGTGGCCATAGAAATTTTATAACCTCTAATTTGTGCCTAAAAAATTTCACAAGCATTAGATACCATTTGCCCATTAGATGACACAGAATACAAATCTGCCAGTGTGAACAGTGCACATACCAAAAACCATGAAAATTGCCAACTTTGAAAAATCATCAAATATTCTATAGACCTCCGAAAATTATGATCTTTAACTTCCCAAATAGATCTAAATGAGACCTAATTACATACCAAATCTCAGATCAAGACTAACTTATTTGGATAAAAAGTGACATAGAGTTCAATAATGGTCAATTTTAGCTTCATATAGGGTACCAAAGTTGCCAAATGGATTTCCCTTAGTCTTGATACCTTTTGGGCAAGTCTAAAAGTACATTTAAGACTTGTGTGAGCTGTCCAAATGGTCCCAAACCTCATGCATCTCATTTTGGTCATTCAACCCCTACTTATACACATATCTATCAAACTTCTAATTTGCATAACTTGGCATTACATACCCAAATTCATTTCTAAAGTTCATACATCATATCTATACATGTATACATTACATAATATCATATTTACATATGTCTCAAGGGTCATGTGCCATTTACAATAATCATATATATCATTGAACATCATTATGGTTCAAAAAGGGTAAAAGCTAGACATATGAATGTCAATCTCTCTTCTTCAATGTTGTTGGCTCCCATTAGCATATCCACTTGGTTCACCTAGCATTTTAGAGCATTGGAGAGGAGGGGATGAGATTCAAAGAATCCCAATAGTTCATCTCCCATTCAATCATACATAATATATGCAAATAAAGTCTTAAAAATGCATGCATGGACATAATACAAATCATAAGCATTCAAGAAGCAAGCTTAGCATGTGAACAAGCCATACAAATCATTCAAGAGATCATCAAGTGTTTGGATTGGCCTCACACTTCTCATCATGGATTTTGGACTTGCCTCACTCATTCTTTAAGTGTTTTGGACTCAACCATACTCTTGGGAGCCCACTTTGCTTTTGGGAGACTCTTTACTTTGTCTCAACCAAGTTTAAAGGTTCTTGGCTCATCCTCACCATGGTGAAGGGTTCTTGGCCTCTCCACACTCAAGCAAACTCAAGAAATATCATACATTCACTTAAAAACATAACATGACATCATGAAATCATAGCAAACAAGATTATGCTAGCATACTTTTCATAATTTGAAAATACACATACACACATTTCAAAGCAAGCTAAACACACATCCATGCATGAGAGAAGGTGGAGAGAACTACCTTGCTTATATTTACACACTTTTTCCTTAAGTATTGACTTCTCTCCCTTGACCTCATACCCCCAAGAAGGTGGAGACCATTTCTCTTGGCCTAGACACACCAAAAGAAACATGAATTACTTATGGGAACAAACCTTGGCATTATACACACTTTACATGATGCTACTTTGGTTTATGGCTCCATTATGCTTCCATAAGGCACTTAATGAACAACTTCAAGAATTCATGATCTTGGCTCCCTTCTCTCTTTTAATCTATGATTCTTGACTCCATTTAGACTCTTTGGAGTCATCACACAATTATTTTAAAGAGCTTAGCTAGGAGTTGCTTCATTATGCTATATTATGGAGCCTACACTTCCATCTCACTATCTATGGCTTCTAAAATTTTTTCAAGGCTTTCTCTCATCCTCTTCCATCCTACATGACTTAAAAATAAGTTTGAAATAAATTAAAACTTTCCCTTGGTACTCTTTCTAGCCTAGGCTGACATTATGGAAGCATTTAGGGTTCAAGGGGTTTCCAATTTTTTCTTGATGGGAGAGTCACTTGAGAGGCTTCCTAGAGGTCTTAGAAGCTCAATTAAATACTTACATAGCCTAAGAAATTCATGAATCAAAACAGATTTTATAAACTCTTCAAGAATCCTACACTTTGCTAACTTGAAACACAATGGCTTTTACTTGGTTTCCTTTGCATATTCTAAATTCCACACCCTAATTCATGTGATTCATTCTTGGTTTGGCCAGAAATTTAATCCCTCATGGCTAGTCTTACATGGGGAGAAATTGAAGAGAAGAGGAGCAAGGAGACCTAAGCTTAGGAAGTAATAAAATACCTTGGATTCTTAGTTTTCTTGGTTTGTTCTTCACTTGGTTAGCCTCTCCTTACCAAATCTAAAAATTCCACCTCTGTTTTGCCTTCAAAACAATACCAAATTAAATGCCAAAACCATGAGAAGGAGGAGGAAGAAGAGGGGAAAAAGTTTAACAAGACAAGGAGTAGGAAAAAGTGGCTAAAACTTACATTTTTCAAAGCTTATTCTTCCTTCCTTGGCCTCCCCTCTTGTATGCCACTCTTAGCCCTTCTTAATTCTATTTTAACGTATGAGAGAGTGGGCGAGGAGATCTGAGCAGAGGAGGGACGTTTTTTATAAGCTAGGGATTCATTTAAGTAACTTTTAGAATTTGCACTTTAGTCCCTCTTCGTAGTTTTGTTCGTTTTTCAACTCATTTTTGAAATTCATCTTTTCTTAATCATAAAAATTGCCTTTGGAATCACTCAAAAAGGATCTAAAACCATTCCAAACCGTTTGGTCAAAGTTTCAGTCAACTAACAGCCAAAATCATTTATCGGAGGGGTTTTAACTACTCTAGGGATTCCCATGGTATTCAGGGCCTCTGAGAACCCAAAAAACTTAAATTTTTCGTTTAAAAAACCTTCCTATGAATTTTTCAAATTTTTCAAAAATTACAAAAATGTCCCTACTTTTTTCAGTAAATTTTTTGAGCTCTTTTGGCTTTGGTTTTTGGACATCTTAAACCTCAAATCCTCATTTTCTAATATCTAAAATTTTATCATAATTTTAGTTAGCCTCAATTCCTTCTATTTCAAAGACTTCCTTTTATATTTGGCCCATTTCTGACGTTTACAGAGAAACCGAAGATTACGTTTCTCACGTTTATGGAGGGATCGGATGTTATAGAGATAAACATTTTAAGTTAGCAAGCCTCACTCTAACAAGTATATCAGTTGCTCCAAATGTAATTTAATGTTTCGAGTACAAAGTTAATCCCATGAAGAATATATCTAAATAACAACTTTAACTAATTTTTATTCTTATGTTAGCCTAAATTTCATTTACCTAACCTAACTAATGTTCTAGGATAAATCTACCTACTAAGGACAAGAAGAGATAAAGGATTGTCATTATTCTAAATGCAACTTTGACTAATGTGCATAAAACTCAAGACTCTTTAATCTAAACTCTAAACACTAAAATATTGAATAAATTGTAGTTAAATATACCTTTAAATGCAAAGCTCATTCCTGACAAATATTTTGATGATAATAGGCTAATTCATCTCTCATCGTCATTACTCAATCTCGATGTAACAACCTTATGACATCTTAAAATGTCAACTGGATCTTCTTAAAACTACGCATATTTAGTTCTATGAATTACTAAGCTAATTATCAAGGATAGCTCTTCTTAACGTGTCATATGCTAATTTCTTATGCCTCAATTTGTCAAACACATCAAGTGCATGAAAATTGGTATTCCTATTATGTGTAAATTAGTGAATATTGACTAATACTATTATGTTTACACTCTCTAATCCCTACCTAATTGATAATTAAATATTCTCATTCAATTAATCAATGCCTAAACTCATGGCTATGATATTTAATTGCTAATCAATGGATTAAATGCAAGAAAAATCATTAGGAGCAATGAGCACATATAACTAAACTATAAATCATACACTAGTTTAAAGGAAATCGTCACCATTAGTTATTTATCAACATAAAACAATATTTAATTGGTGAAATTAATTAAACAATGATAAAAGACATATGAAAATCTAGAGAAAATTGGATTAGATGAAAGTAGAACAAAATATTCAACGTTACTAGCATAATCTACCATACACATTTCAAGAAACACATTTTAAGGTGATCCAAATCCCAGATCCTCTTCCTAATGCTCCTAAATGCAAAGAGAATGTAAGAATCTACACTAAGAAAATCACAAAATTGAAGGAAAGTCCACTAATTTCGCACATTGAAGGCAATTTATAAAGAACTAAAAAGTTGTTAGGTGTGACATTGAGAAAAAAGCCTTGTTGCAACCAAAAAAATTGTTACAGTGATTCATGGATCTTGAGTCACTCATCTTAACGAGCAGCGTGCATAGATTTTTACAGTAATTGCATTGCAGTCTTTCAAGCTCTTCAAAATCACATCCAAAATATGCAAAACCTCATTTATTTAACTAAGTCCCTACAAAACAATAAAAACACAAATATAAGCATTTAAATATAAAATCAAAATTAAAATAACAAGAAAAATAATTATTTACAATAACATACTATAGTCTTCTATAAAAAATATGAATTACCACAAAAACCTATTTTCAAGTATAAGCTAATTTTTCAATATTATTTGAATTAAGTCCTAATTTAGAGGATTTTTACAATTTAACTCTAAATTATATCAAAATAAATAACATTGCAAATTTATATGAAAATAGGTGCAAAAGAGGTACAAGTCATCTAAAAGCATCTGTTAAGTCCCTTAAAATGTTACTAAAAATTGATAATTTTTAGGACTTATCAAAGCTTCAATAGGGGTTTGTAAAATTTTTAGGCTTGGTTGGGGGAGATGAAGAGAACAAACATGATATTGAATAATGAAAAAGTTATTTTAATAATTTTATGTAGTTAAAATTTTTAAATTTAGATGACAAGGAACTTATTATAATGAAACTAAAATTAGGGGGATTAATTGTGATTTTATAAATTGGAGAGAACATTGCAATTGACAAAGATCACACTGGATAAATATAATTTTCCTAAAATTCAACCATATGATTAATATTATGTTCCTTACACCCTGCTGGTTTTTTTGATAGAAACCAACAGAGTTTACAAGATTGGAGAATACTTATCAGGCTCTTCGTACAAATGCACGCTTGGGTTATCAATATTGGTTAATCAATTCATTTTTTCACAACTTTTTTTTATACACATAAACTCGAATTTTGTACATTTATTTTTTTAGTATAGTTTTAACCATCTATACTTATGATTATGTATTTTTAAATTGAACGGAGTTTCTATTAAATTTTATTTGTGTGGCTTTAATAAGTAAATATGAAGCAATTCCTTAATTTTTTTTTGCTATATTAATTAATAATTACATATATATCGATTTTAAATCATACGTATGGAACTAATAAAACTAAGTACGACATTATCTTTTGTGGTCTGCCGGAAATCATGGTTTTTTATGTACTGTAAATGACTGTAATTTTAAATATTAAAAAACCATTTTGATTTTTCTATTAAAAAATGTATAGCATTTGATTTTTCTCATTTTCTTATTTTCACGATATATATATATATATATATATATATATATATATATATATAACTTTTATAATTGTTTTTCATTCTTTCTTCACAAATCTACCATTTTCACACAAACAGAGATAGGATACGTGGGTATACGTATTTCTCATGGTTCAAAACATAGACCAAATTGATCGATCGGATCAAAACATAAGTGAGTTGGCTGTGGTTTTGACTCAGTTGACACTGCAAAACAATTAAACTAGTCGAAAATCATAAAAATTATAAAAAATCAGGCGATTTGGTATTGAATAAGTAAAATTTTAATTTTTAATTTTTTTGTCTAGATCAGAGTTTTAACATTCTGTAATAAATTTTATTATATTTATTAAACTCTATCTAATTTATTTTATATAAATTTTTTGTTATATATAAAATATTTTCATTGATTTTTATATTTTTAAATATTTTTATTTATTTTAAATATTATTTTATAATATATGTATTAATTTAACTATGAAATATTTTATATATTTATAATTCTATATATTCTTTTTAAAAAAAATTGATTTGACTCCAAGTCAATTACAATCAAATAGGGATGAATCTAAAATTAAATTATTGGGAGGCAAAAATTGTAAAAGATTAACATATTCATGTATATAAAAATTTTATACTAAAAAATATATATAACATGCTTTTTTGTGATATACCCAAATTGATATTTGTGTTATAAAATTTATGAATTATTAAATTCATGTCAAACTTTTCAATAATCTCTCTTTCAATATGTTACTACAATCAGCTTTTGTCCTAAGCTTATGTTTATGATGTTTATAATAATCTCTCTTTCATTTTTTAATTTTCCTTGTTTTCTTCAATCTTTGATATAACTATAAAATTATGAATAAGCTTTTGAAATTAGAATTTAAAAAAAAAAGCTCAATTTTGAAATGCTCAATAAAATTATCAGTCTTTAAAAAAATTACATATAGGGGATCAGAATGGACCCTTAACTCTTCATTATCATGTGGCTTTGCAAAACCGGCACTGGGAGAAGAGGTTAAGGCTCTCTTGGTGGATTTGTTTTCAGGCAGCATCTTCAATATGATCCCCATGGCTATGAGTAAAAGCCCACTCCCATGTTGTTCTGTCAATGGTTTTGTGAATATCACGTATGATAGTAGCAATGTCACCGCCTTTCTTGCTGTTGTTATCTGTCAGAAGATTAATGAACAAAGGATACAAGATCATAAAATGAGAAGAAATACCTTCTAATAGAGAAATTCTAGGGGTCATATAGTGCATAGCTGGAGCCAATAAAAGTCAATAGAAATTCAATAAAATCAGAGTGTCAATACCATAACATAGAAAACACAAATTTAGGTTAATTTTCATTAGCTTAATGTATAGTCAGCTCATAAATTATATAAACTTAATACTTTCTCTTTCCAATATGCATGAAAAGAGTAATAGCCAAGTTTACAAAAGACAGGTAGATAAAATTAATATAAATAGAATGTAACTATGTCAGAGATGGTCTTACTAGAAAATGTATTTGATATATTGTCTATTCATAATTAATTTCAAAATGGACAATTGGAGAGGATCCAGTCAAGGCTAAAAAGCCTTTTTTAAGGTCTCAAATTGTAAATTTGAAAATAAAAATTATAACTATGAGAAAAAATTATACTTTAAAAATTTTAATTGTTGCATAGTTAAAATTTTTTAAGTATAATTTTTTTTACAATTACAATTTTTATCTTCAAACATATAATTTGAAACCTAAAACTTAATTAAAAAAAACTGTAAACCCATGACTACACCCTCTTCAATAGCTAAGGTGATTGGAGAGGATCTGTGCTGTGTTTGGTCTACTTATCTTTGGCAGATTTAGTTTACCCAAAAATTTGTCATATGAATATGATTAACGTATTCAGTTCACCCATTTTTAAGCTCATAACTTGTAGGTGAAAACTAGGGTAGAAATTTCAAGTTTGACCATCTTAATTTGCCAAATTAACTTTCAGTACAAATTCAAATTCAAATTTATAGTAGCAAAAATTTCAAATGTCAATCATTTAATAACATTTAACCCTATAGCACTTGTTTCTTCACATGCTAAATGCCAAAGGAAGCTAAGGTAACATATGAGATTTTAATGCTAGGAGCTAAAGTTATACATAATGATCATAATGGTCCAAGATGACAATATGGAGGCAGCAGAAGGCTTGTGAGAGCAATTTACCATGGCTGTGGTGGCAGCACCAAAAATGGCAATGAGGGATAGTACAGAGACTTGGCCTATAAACGTGGCCATTGCTTCAAACACTAGCACACCATACACATATGGATGCTGCAAGTACACGAAAAGATCATTTTCTAAAGAAGAAAGCAAAAAGTGAAGTCTGGAAAAAGAGCTACTTATTCCAACTTTACCTGTGAGCACGAAGTCCAAGCTTTGAATAATTCTCCTGTGAAAAGCATGGGTGGGATTAAAAAAGGCAGGCCCACTACAGTTGAGCAGAAAAGCATCTCCATCTGGGTCAAAGATGAACAAGTAAGGTATTTCACATGCTACCCATATATATATATATATATATATATATGTATGTATGTGTATATATATGTGCGTGCATATATTGTCACGGTTAGAATTTTAACATGATTGCCTTTTCTTGATGAACAAGTAAGGTATTTCATATGCTATTATTATATATATGTATATGTATATGTATATGTGTGTGTGTATATTGTTACAGTAAGAATTTTAACATGATTGCCTTTTGTTTACCTGTGTGGTCTCAGGGTTCATGGTAAAGATTGCTTCTTGCAGATTTCCCAGAAAAGAATCCATGATTAAAGCGCCAGATATCATAATAACACCAACAACACTGAAATTTGGGGATGTTTGTGCATCTGCTAGGGTGAACAGGATCAAACCCACTACCAAAAGTACTGCAGATACATATTCATGAAATGGATATTTCCGTCTTACACCCGGCATGAAGGCTCCCATTATCATCACTGGCAGAACCTATATTACCAAAAGCTGGATCACATTACGTTTGAACATTTTGAAACTTTAACTTCACATTTGAAGGAGGGGTGGGGGGGGGGGGGTTCAGGGCAACAATCTCTGGAAACAGAACAGGTAATCTGGATTTTGGAGGCACTAACTATTTTTTAAATTCAATATCAAGCAAGCAGTTAAATGGGAGAATTTGATTCTCTGTAACTAAGTAATTACATCAAACACATTCAAGGTGCTTCAGTTTTAACTATAATTAGTGAAGAAACAGTTTCCTTCTGAAGCGCGTAAAGTAAAAGTGACCTGCTTCCCATGTGCTCTTGTCAGTTACCTTTGTGGATTTAAACATGATCTGTGCAGGGTAGTTCAGAAAAGCCAACGATCCCTTTGTTAGGCCATGGGAGCCCATAAGTACAGCAGAAAGCTTCACATAGGTTTTCCATGGGTTTACCATTTGCTTGCTTGTGAAGCCTTGCAGGTAAATTAGAAACAAGTAAACAAATCCTTGAACAAACGTGAAGTACCAACCATAGCTGAAATGAAATCAGAAATTAAATAACCTATTTCAATAAATTAAGAAGCTCTCAATCAAAGCTAAAAATCATGAATAACTGGAAAAAAAAATACAAAGATAATGAAAATTACCTAAATTGTAGCCTGTTATACACATATTCCTGAAAATCAGGCAGATAAGAAAATTTTAATTGGTTTTGGCACATACCAAACGTTGCGACTATTTTAAATGCCAGAAGCAAGGAAATAAGGAAAATGTAGAAAACGAAGCCAAATTTTCCAAAGGAATATCCAGAAACAGAGAAGCACAAAAGGCAGAACAATCTTGGAGCAAAAACTTGGGCATCAAATATTAAGTTTCGATCACTGATTTTCAACAGAAAAATGTTTTAAAAAAAAAGTAAACAACGATCGCATTGACCATTTCTACACACAGAAAGAAACAAGAAACCCAAATTTGGTTTTCTTTCACCCCATATATTGTCCATATATGATGAACCCAGTTTCAGGGAGCCCAAATTTCAAAGTTCTATGATGATATTACAGAAACCAAACCAAACAATGAAGAACAACAGAAAACAGAGCATATAACTAATTTACCTCACAGATTCCGTTAACAAGATACCCAAAGAAGAACCCAGAAGAACAAATGAGGAATTGTTGCCATCTAGGTCTCTCCGAAAGTGAAATTCCAAGCACACTACGAGCCTGCTCTTCCTTCTTCATCAGTCCCTGGCTACTTGAGCACAATTCTCAAAAACCCAAAGTTAATACTACGAGTGTGTTTGGATGGGGTAATTTATGGGATTAATTTCATGTTGGTTTGGCGAACCCCAGAGAAAGGAGAGAGAGAAGCTCAATTACACAAAGTGATAACGCTATATGGTTTAAAATTGACGAAAATTGTTTAAAATTGAAATTTCCTCAAACCATTGGAAGAAGGATAGCTTGACTCATTTGCATGTTGGTTCTGCCAACCCCAGAGAAAGGAGAGAGAGAAGCTCAATTAGACGAAATGGAAAGTGATAACGCTATATTGGTTTGAACCAGTCATGACAAGAATGAAGCATACTTTTATTCATGGAAAGTTTAGAAAGAGAAAATATAGGGGAGAGGCAGCGAGCAAAATCTTGGCTCTCCCCTGTCTTTTTCACGAATACGGATTCTCACAAAGGAATGAGTAATAAGGGAGTGATTTTTCAGGAACGCTCCCTCCCGGAAAAAGTATTCAATTATAACACAACGAAGAAGCTACCCGGAGCTTGCAGGGCAATTATATCGTGTGGTACTACGTGCAGGCTACTTCATGCACCTCTCTCGGTAAGTCTATATTGGTATAAACGTAGTAGGTGGAGTCTTTGTTTGGGCAAATAATCTATATAGAGTAGTTTGCTGCTATATAAATAAAAATAAATAAAAATAATTTTCGTTTTTTTATTTTTTAAAAAATAATAAAAAGGTATAAATATTATTGAATAATAATAGTAATAAAAAATATAATATATATTGTAAAAAATAAGAAGGACAAAGGGGTCTTTGGAGAAAATTATATTTTTGGCTTTATAATTTTATTTAATTTTTAATTTAATTTTTATAATTTTAAAATTTAAAATTTAATTTTTACAATATTAAAATCATATCAATATTTTATTGTTAACAAAAGAGATCAAAATAAATAATAAAATAAAATTAACTCACATAAATAACAAAATATTGACAAAATAAAATAATAAAGAATCAATTAAAAATTATTTATATTATAAAAACTTAATTACAAATTTTTAAATTATAAAAATTAAGTTAAAAATTGAATTGAACTAAAGAGACCGAAAGTATTGTTTTTTCCTGTCTTTTATTTTCATCATCTTGGTAACTATTATCTAGAGTGAGGTTTCCATTTGGCTTAAGCTAGTGAAATATTTATTTACTTTTTATAATCATATAATTAAAGAAGTGGTTGAATTTTGCTAAATGTCTTTTTATAGTGTACTAAGGCTACAAAGTAAAGTCAACCCCTTTTTTAGGTAGAGAGACTTAATAAAGTGGGGGATATAAGTTATAAATAGAACGGTTTTTGGTAATTTTAAAATTTTTTTAATTACTCATTCATTTAAGGTTTTTTTTATTTGACATTTAAGAGCATTTTTAAGTTTTACTCAAAACTTTTTTTTTAATTATATATAAATTCAGGCGAAGTTTAAAAATACATCTAAGCTCGCCATACTAATTAAATTCACTTGAGTCTTCAACATTGAAAGTTAAAACCATGACCTATGGTTAATATACTCTTAAATTATTTATGTAAAAGTGTCAATTAATTAGACAAGGTTATGTTTGCATTTTTTTTTTCCAGAAGATAAAGTTTATTATTTATTCAAATGAGAAGTGGAGGCAAACACTGAGGAAAAATAAAGAAGAGGACAATTCTAAGCTCAAACTACAACCCACCTTACAAAATGAACACAAAATACAAATGCAAGGTTTAAAACATTCAGCAACAAAGCAAGTCGGGTAGAATCCTTTAAATATCATATAGATCTGCATGATTTTAAATAATTTATGGAAAAGGATTCTTTTCGAAGAAAAAAAAAAGAAAGAAAACTTTTCTCATAAAAAGGAATTTGTTTTGGGGCATGAAATGGGATGCAAGTGGTTGATGTTTTAATATATTATGTAAATTTGTGAAATATTTTTATAATTGTCGAATAAAAAAATATAATATAAACACTTTTTTAACTAAAAGAATAATAACTACAATGGAAAGCCTTTGCAGTTACATAAAACCATGTTGTTTCCACAACAAATTATCCTTAACTCTTTCTCAATTTTCTGTATAAGTCTAATGTTTTTATAAATTTCTTAAAATTCACCTTAACCTTTTATTTATAGATTTTTTAAGTAAAATCTTAATAGAATATTATTTTTATTTAACTAATAAAATATATTCAACTAATAAGATATAACTTTCATTTT
Organism: Erythrophleum ivorense; assembly: GCA_026724425.1. Classification (NCBI taxonomy): domain Eukaryota; kingdom Viridiplantae; phylum Streptophyta; class Magnoliopsida; order Fabales; family Fabaceae; genus Erythrophleum; species Erythrophleum ivorense. The sequence continues at coordinate 37,145,173 of JAIUCV010000007.1, forward strand.
AAAAATTTAAATATTAATTGTTAGATAATTAATTATCTCAACTTCTTTTGAGATAATAACTGGTTATCTTAATAACTAATCAAATAAATCTAATGATAATTTATAGAAAAGAATTTGTTCACTAAAAAGGATTTTTCTTTTCCATAATAAAGGATACCTTTTTCAAGATAAAAGATTTTGTTGTATGAGGGAAAAATTTCATGACATGAAATGGTTAGTGGCTGTTGTTTTAATATATTATATAAATTTGTGAAATTTTTAATCATAAAAGAAGACATTTTTAAATTATTAATAAAATAAGTGTTTTTCTTTTAAAAAAATAAAATCATTGTTGGAGGAAAATTTCATGACTTAAAAGTGCAGCTTTCAAAGTGCACAAATTTCAATCATTTAAAGAATTAATGGCTGAAATTTTCTTAATATATTTAGAATTTTAAAATATTTTAAAATAAATGCAGCGTTACAAACCCACCTCATTGATTTATTTATTTTTCTTTCTCTTCTACTATCTTTTTCTTCTATTTTCCTCTTATTTCTATATTTAAGCATCTCTCTAATATCTGACTTATTAGTCCTCTCTCTTTCACTCTAATTTTTTGGTGAAAAAATTTGACTTATCTCTCTCTCTAGTTTCTTTTCTTAATGAATGATAATTTATAAAGAAATGATTTTTTGGGGACAATATCATCATCCTCCACCTTTAAATTGTCCACATATAGTATATTGCAATTCGCATTCAAAAGCCTCTGTCGAAATATTTTCATATTGAAAGATGATTACAAGGGAGTAGCTTAGAGCAATAGTAGAGATTTTGTATATTTTTAATAATCAGGGCCTCAGAAAATGAGAGTTGAAGATCATATATAATGTATTTGACAATTCCAAAGAACATATTTATATAAATTCTTAATACTTTATTGTCAGTTTATATGTTAAATGTAGCATTTAGTCACTTGAGAGAATACAAATCTATTAATAATAGCAATCATGACAGTCTGGTTTTAGCCTTCTTGCACAGATCGTCTCTGCGATGATATTAGTGATTGCAAGGATGCAATCAAGTATTTGTTTAATATGTACTGTACTATTTTTTTAGAGAAATAAAAAATTTTAAATATGTAAATAAAAAATTTAATTGTTTTAAAAAATTTTAATTAAGAAAACAAAATTTTTAACTTAAAAAAATTAACACTTAAAAAATTTTAATTGTAAAGACAACAATTTTTTACCTTAAATTTTAAAATTATTTTAAAAGTTCAACATATTAAAAATTTGTTTAAAATTTTTAGAATATAAAATTTTTTTATTTTTACAGTTAAATTTTTTATAATTAATTTTTTTATCTTTATAATTAAAACCTTTTATCTGTATATAAATAGAGATGCACACGTCAAACAAATGCTGTGCTGCATCATCTGCCGTCACTAATCTGAGTGCAAAGAATCCGTGTCCTTGCACAATGTCGCTATCTTAGCGACAGCATTGGGTAATTGAAAATTTGAAATGCTATAATTGTCGAAGGTATGTAGAGGAAGGAGATATGAAGATGAGTAATTAAGAAAATTCAAGATATGGAAGAGACAAGATAGGAAAAAGGATAGAAAAAAATTATATATTAAAATTTTAAATTAAAGATATTTATACTAAAAAATCTTAAACTTTGAAATTATTTTAAAGAATTTTAGAATTAAAATTTTAAATTATATAAAAAATGACAATTTAGTATCCCAAATTAAAATTTTAATATTAAAATTTTTCAGAATAATCTAAAATTTAAAATTCTTCAGTATAAATATTTTTAATTTAAAATCATGAATTATAATTTTTTTTCAAAAAGATAATAGAGAAGAGAGAGGAAAAAAAAAGAGTATTTTTTAATTTTAAATATGTAATTGAGATAGTTTCAACTATATTTATTTTGTAAATAGTTGATATCTGGGCACTTTATGTTATAAAATGCAAGCTGAACTTTAGGATCTGATCTTATATAGATATAAATATTACAATAAAAATAGTTAAGTTTATGTTAAATTTTGACATAAAAGTTTAATTTTATTTTTAATATAATAGTAAAATTTGTCAAGTAATTTTATGTTAAAAAAATATATTGTGTAAAAAAATTTAACTTTATTGATGAAAAATTAGAAAGGAATTAATTATAATTTTTTAAAATAAAAGAGTATTTGGTATAATTTAGCCAATTTTTCAAAAAATTAGTGTAATTAATTCTAAATTTTATTATTCAATAAAAAAGATAAAATAATGATTTTAAATGTTAAGAAAAAAAACATGTGCGAAGAGAAAAACAGAGAGGAGCTGGGTTTCTTCCATTTATCTTTTTTTTTTTTCTGCACAAGATTTTTTTTTGCAGGAGAGAATCTCTAAGCTAGTTTTAATTTTTATACTTTTAATTAATTTTTAATTTAATTTTTAAATAATTAAGAATTTATAATTTGATCCATCTAGTTTAAACAATTTTAACTTAGTTTTTACCATTATATTTTTGTCAATATTTGTTAAATTTTATCGACTTGGCCAACTATGTACTAACTTATTACTTTAAATATATATGATTTAAATCAATTCTTTTAATTAACATAGCATAAATTATATTACATGCCATATGTGAGTTAATTTTTATTTTATTATTTATTTTTATATTTTTATTAATATAAATGTATATATTCAAAATATCAAGATAGTATATAGTTAAATTTTTTCTTTTGGATCTGAAGATAGTATATAGTTAGTTATATTAACAAAGTTTATGACAATATTAACAAAATATTAAGTAAAAAAATTAAATTATAAAATTGTAAATTTTTAAAATTTAAAGATTAAATAAAATAATAAGAACAAAAAATAACTTAATCATTAAAAAAGTATATAACAATTTCTATATGCAGTCAACCACGTCAAATAATCCAGGCCCCATCATTGATGTGATGCCAAATAGCAATTGCAAACTGCCGAAGCGTCATTTACGGGGATATGGGATTTTTTTGGTTTTTCGGTCAATCGGGAAATTGGAAATTTGGGATTGAGTTGCCAGAAAATTAGACAAATGAAAAAGAAAGAATTTTCATTCGCTGAGCAATTAAGGCCGTTGTTTCGGATTTGGTGAGGTTATGGCGGCGCAATGAGTGTCGTTTTCGTTTCATTCCAGCCGCGCCCAGCGTTTGGGGTTTTTTTGCCTAAGAAGTAAAAGCTGCAGAAGAGATCAACGTCCACCAAGCTGCCATATGGTCTTTCTTCTTCCTCAGATACTTTGCCGTTGCGTTTGAAGGCGGCTTTCAGAGCTCCAGAACCCTTTTTTACAGGCTCTTTGACACATGTATATTAAAAATAGAAAAAAATAATTATTTAATTCCTATAAGTTATTTGAATTTTCAATTTAATCTCTACAGTTTTTTTTTTTAAATCACTTCTTATATTTTTGTTATTGTTACATAATCACTCCCTATATATATATATATATATATTTTAAAAAATTTCTGAAAGGAGGTTGGGCTCACTCATAATTCAATGATAGAGCGTTTAACTCATGATCCACAAGGACTATCCCAAGTAAGGATGTGCATGCATCCCATTAATCCTATGTCTGGTAGTACACCTGTTTCACTAAGCTGTGAAGATGCCTCCCCCAGCGCTGTGACGATCTTAAGAATCGAACCCCCTCCTTTTGGTGAGAGTGTTCGACTCTTTGACCGCTGAACCCACAGACGATAGGTATCACGCCTTATATTTTGCTACCATTGCATAGCCACTCCTTACATCATCTAGCTAAGCCATTGCCATGAGATAACAATTGTCATGGCAAACGGCTAGCTTAGGTGGATGCACTTATATACTTAGTGAGTAAAATGTAGCAACACCAAGCTTCAAGTTAGCTTTCCATGTGGACTAGGCAAGGATGTAAAGCCCAAAACGCAACCCCCCACATAGCATGAACTTCCCCCTTTTGAAAATGCAAAACCACATTCTCAAAAAACTCAAAGGCTTGAGGCTTGAAGAATGAAGAGGAAGCTGCTCATCCTCTTCATTACAAGGCTTTGATGCACACCATAGCAGCAATTTTATTCACGCACCATAGCAATTCAAGCACGCAATGGAAGGTGAGCTTCGATACTCATTATTTGTTTAAGTTGTCGTAACAAAGAAGGAGAGCTATATAATTATGTTTGAGGTTAGTTAAGGCATTTTTCCTTTAGGTGAGCTTTGAACTCACAAATAATTTTTTGTATTGAAACAAGGTCTAGAATTCTTTTTCCAAGTGATTACTAGGATGACCCCACAATTTTTGTTGCTAAAATAAGGTTACACACACCACTTGTTAGTGATTTTTGGTCCCACATTTATTATTATTATTATTATTATTATTATCTTGGTATTGAAATAAAGGAAGGAAGGACCACTTATCTTTTGGCTTCTAACTCTAATAAGGTCCCACATGGTGTTTTTTAACTTATCAAAATTTTTTTGTAGAACAATAAGATTGTCTTCTTGTAGAAAAAATAAAGATTTTAAGAAAAAAAAAAGTAATAGTCATTCTCCAATTTATTCACTTTGTCAATTTTTGCTTTTTCATCTGCAAAATATATTAGGTAAAGAAATATTTTTTTCTTAATAAATGCTCAACAAAGTAATCATTATTTATAACATTGGTAGTAATAATGAAATATATCATTATTTGTAATTGTTGAACATGATATGGATCCAATCAATGAAAAGATGTTGGTAGATAAAAAGGGTGAACAATAAGATAGATATAGATGATAATGTCATCAATATCTGATTTGATGATAGTGAGGATGAAACTAACAATAATTATTTTGATGAATATGTAGACAAAGATGTGATCAATGAAGTTAATGAAGGTAGCTATAGGGAGATGCTATAACCTTCCATAGCCACTTGACATCATCTACAATAATGCCTATGTCTAGGACATTTGATGTGGATGTGGGCTACATCCCTTCAGATTACGATACTGAGGAGTTGTTCTACAATGATGCATCAGAGTCAGATGAAGGTAGTGTTGTTAATAAATTCATCCAATCTAACCTTATTGAGATGGGCAAGGAATTCAAGTTCAAACTTGGAATGGAATTCAGCTTTATAGATCAATTCAAGGAAGTTATGAGAAAGTATTCATTGCTCCATGGTTACAATGTGCATTTCCAAAATAATGATAAAACCAAGTGTAAGGTAATATATAGAGATGAATGCTCGTGATTGATGTTTGTTAGCAAGGTTAGGGGTTCTTTGACATATAGACTGAAGACATATAATCCTAAGGACACATGTGGAGTGATATTTAATGTGAGAATGGCAATGTCAAGTGGATTACTAAGAAGGTAGTGATAACCATGAAATCTAATAAGAACATGAAGTTAGTGGACGTCATCTTATTTGTTAGAGAGAACTATATGGCTAATGTGTCAATTTTTAAGGCCTATTGGTCTAAACGAAAGGCGAAGGCTATTCTTGATGGAAGTCATAAAGCTCAGTATAATAAGTTGTGGGAGTATTATAATGAAATAAGGTCATCTAATGCAGGAACAACCTTCCAATTGCAAACAGAGAGATTGTTTATTGATCAGCCGCCTATATTTAAAAGACTTTACCTTTACTTAGATGCCGTGAGGAGGGATTTTTTGGCAAGATGTAGACCAATTATTGATTTAAATGGATGCTTCCTAAAGGGGCCATTCAGGGGTATCTTGCTCATGGCTATAGCAAGAGACCCTAATGACCAGTATTTTCCACTAGATATGGTGGTGGTTAAAAGGGAAAATAGAGATTCATGAACATGGTTCCTGATAAAGCTTTTGGGTGACATTGGGAATATGATAGAGAACAAGTAGATGTTTATTTTTTATTAATAGAAAGTAACTTTTTTTTTTTACATAGTAACAATTTTTTCCTTGCATTACATAATAACCTTTGTTCTTACACACTAACATTTTTTTTTTCAGGGGTTAATGCTCGCATTTGATGAGCTTTTACAAGGGGTCGAACATTATCTATATGTTAGGCATTTGTATGCCAATATCAAAAGTAGATATGGTTGTAGGACTATGGTAAGAGACCTAGTGCTTCAGGTAACTAATGTGACATATGTGTAGGCTTAGCAGCAGATGATGCTCGAGCTTAAATGGGTCTCCAAGGAAGCTCATGACCACTTGATAAGTTTCTCTCCTATGTGTTGGACTAAATCACATTTTGTATAATACTTAAGATGCGATATGATATTGAATAATATATCAGAGTCCTTTAATGGGAGACTTGTGGAGGCACATGAACTTCCCATTACTAGTTTGTTTGAATAGATCCAAACTTATATGATGATAAGATTTGCTGAAAATAAGATCAAAGCAAAGAAGCATAAAGGTAAATGGATTGTGTGCCTAAAGCCTTGGAAAAGGTTGGATAAGGAAGTTGAGGAATCAAGAAAGTGGGTTGCAAAATGGGCTAGTGCTATGAAATTTAAAGTGGCACACTACATGTACAAGTTTGTGGTTGATCTTGATGTAAGGACTTGCTCTTGTAGATGGTAGGGATTGACTGGATTACCGTGCAAGTATGTGAATAATAAATTTATAATAGTAAATTTATTAACTACTTTCACTAATGGATAATGTTTCTAAATTCTTACCTTTCTGGCATGTTGTTTGTTGCATATTCACAAAGAGGGAGGATCTACATGATTATGTTCATCAATACTTAAGGTCACAAATGTATGTAACATGTTATTCTCCCATCATACAACCAACCAATGGAAAAAACATGCAGGTGGATACAAGTATGGAGCTATTGGACCCTCTGAAATGCCATTTACATTATAATCAATTAATAAATTTATTAAAATAATATATACACATATAATATATATATATATATATATAACATGATTATTTAATTTCAATATCTAGTAGTTTTAAAAATTTAATTGACAATTTAAAAAATAATATTTACGTAAATAACATTTCTAAATAATAATATTAAATTAACTCTTTTATAAATAAAATATATTAATTCTTTAGTGTAAATTAAATTTTGACAACATTTTTATATTTCATTTACAATAATTTAATTAAATAAATTAACATTAAAAAAGAAAAAAATTTATGTGTACAAATTTAAAAAAATAAAAAATTATTCCTCAACATACAAATATTTTTCAATCAAAAAATATATATACAAATCAAAAATATATATTCCTCAAAATAGAAGTAAAAAAATACTTCTCAAAATTAAAAAAATATTACAAGGTCAAAATTAAAAAAAATAAGTGGGATGCGGAGTAATAGGCTTTGCATTCCTTAAAAATTTAAAAGAAAAAATAAAAAAAATATAAGAATGTAAAACCTATGACTCAACGCCTTTAATAATTAAAAAAAATAAAATAAAAACTCACAATACAAAGCATGGCTCCGTATTATATAAAAAGAAATAGTTATATATTTAAAAAAACTATTTTTTAAATTATATATTATTATTATTTTATATATATATATATATATATATATATATTTGCGTGCGTACACGCGTGTATAAAAACCTATTAGACAAAGTACATAAATATATTACATTTGTTTTGCGGCCAACTAAATGGCCTTTGGTGTTGTGCTTCTACATTGACAGAATATTTCCTCTGTATTTTTTATAATTTTAAAATATTAAATACTTTGCAAAATAATCATTAAGACCTCATAAAAAAATTGCATACACTAAATTAAAGTGATCGTTCAAGTATATATAAAACTTGAGAAATTACAATTATTCAACCATAAAAATTAGGAAAAATTATAATTATTCATCTTTATTCTTGTCTTTAATTATAATATTTTCATTTAAAAAAATTACACATTAACTCTCTAATTTATTAATTGATTACAATAATCCTTCTATAATTTAAATTTTAAAATATTTTTATAAAATTACTTAAATATCTTTTCTATTATTAATTACTTCTACATCTTCTTACAATCCCTTTTGAAGATTCGTCTGAGCTCCTTGTTGCAACTTCCATTTACTCTTCCTCCCATCTCCTTCCACCAATCTTATTGGCTTGTTTGGTATGGGGTGGGGAAGGGAAATGAAAATAAAAAATTGGGTTAAATATCTATTTTATTTTTATAATAATTTTTTAATTATTATTTAATATTATCTATTAATTATTATTTAATTAATTTTTAATCATTAAAAGTTAGAGTACTAAATGCATTTAATTTTTTTTTATAATTTTTTTTATTTTTATTTTTATACCTAACTTTTTACATATTAATCTACTCTTCATAGTATTAAAGACTCAAAATGAATCATTTTCACTCCACCGACAAGGAATTCTATGTTTTTCTCCTTTGAGTTCTCTCTTTATCCGCATGAATTAAGTGACGTGGCATGGAAATGACGGTACAGTAAAAGATAGAGCAGGGAGGGTATATATACGTTGTTGGTGGTGACAGTGTTTGAGTGCGAACGCGAAGAAGGGGAATGCTTGCATTGACTTGCGACCATGGCGCAACCTTTGAAATCTTCAAAAAGGGCTTGTAAAATTTGGAAGGTTTTGTTGGTCAGGATATAGGACAAACAAAGATGATATTGAATAATAAAAAAGGTATATTTCAATAATTTTATATAGTCAAAACTTTTAAATTTAGATAATACGAGCCTCATTATAAGGAGACCGATAAATTAAGAGATTGATAGTGATTTTTTATGAATTGAGAAAAATATTGTAAGTAAAAACAAAGGCCATTTAACCATGTGATTAATATTATATTACTTACCAATATATATATATATATATTTGATAGCAATTGATTTTTTTTTAAGTGATATCAAGGATATCCTTCCACTTAATTGAATGGAAATCTAATTTTTTTAAGCCAGGAGCATAACGGGATAAAATCCTCCCAAATTGGCATTTCCAAGAATCGAACCATTGTTAATCGTATATTAGTATAGCCAGTCAATTCAATTAGGTTAGAGGTTACCTATTTCTAAACATATATCAATTAAACCTGATTAGGGGTCGAGAAGCCTGCCTAACCCAATAAGTCTGGCTCAAAAAAATAAATATAAGTTTAAAAAAAAATCTAAAAAAATGAGACTGTATTAAAAAAGTTAAAATATAAAAAAGATCGGGATTAGACTTTTTTTAAAGTCTGGCCCGAGTCTGAATCTGCTAGTATTATAATTATTTTTTATATATTATTAATAAATACTATTATTAAAACATTTATTTATAACTATAGATATAAGTAAAAAAGAATTATATAACATATATAATAATTATTATTATTACTTTTACTTATTGTATAATATATTATTAAGAATAAATTATAATTCACATAAAATAAATTATTAATAGTAATATTATTAAAAAAATTATTATTTTGAGAGGTTTTACTATCTTTTATATATATGTATATATATATATATATATTTATTTATTTATATTTTAAGTTATTTAAATATTTTGTAATTTTTTTACGAGTTATTTAGAATTTAAAATAAAAATAAAAGTATACCTAACAAGTAATGAAATATATATATAATATTTAAAACTAAAAAAAATATAAATATAAATAAAAAAATTTGCAAAACAAGCCAGCCCATTTTAATTGGACTATAACCCGACTTGATGCTGTTTAAATAGTACACAGGCCTGGGTTCGAGTTTAAAAAAATTTGCAAATTTTTTTAAAAACTCATCCCATTTTTAAATGAGCCCAGCCCATAATAAGATCTAATATCAATATTATTTATTCAGTTTGTTATTTTCACAAACATTTTTTATACACATAAACTCAAATTTTATGCCGTTATTTTTTTTTCATTTTTGGTATAATTTTAATTATCTATTCGTTTGATTATGTATTTTGAACGGAATTTCTATTAAATTCTTATTACATAATATATGTATTAAATTTTGTATGTGTGACTTTTACAAGTAAATAAGAAGCAATTCTTTCTTTCTTTTTTTTTTAGTTTGCTTTCCTAATTAATAATAGTTATATATATATCGTCTTAAAATCATATGTATGGAACTAACAAAACTAAGCAGGACAAATCTTTCGTGGTCTATTGAAAATAATAATGTTTTGTTTATTGTACATAACTGTAATTTAAAATATCAAAAGACCTTTTCCATTTTTTAAAATGTATGGCATTTAATTTTTTTGCATTATCATATTATTTTCAGAAAATATAACTTTCATAATTATTTTTCATATCTTGCTCATGAGTATACTATATTTTGCAACATTGGCACTGGGAGAAGAGGTTGAGGCTCTCTAGGTGGATTTGTTTTCAGGCCATATCCTCAATTTGATCCCCATGGCTATAAGTAAAAGCCCAAGACAAAAGAAGAAAGAAGGAAACAAGTCAAGATCATAACATGAGAAAAAATATCTTTTAATAGATAAATTCTTGAGTCATATAATTCGTGAAGAAACAGTTTCCTTCCGAAGTGGATAAAGTGAAAATGACCTGAAGGAACATGATCTGGTGCAGGGTAGTTCAGAAAAGCAAATGATCCCTTTGTTAGGCCATGGGAGCCCATAAGTAAAGCAGAAAGCTTCGCATAGGTTTTCCATGGGTTTAACATTTGCTTGCTTGTGAAGCCTTGCAGGTAAATTAGAAACAAGTAAACAAATCCTTGAACAAACGTGAAGTACCTACCATAGCTGAAATGAAATCAGGAATCAAATCACCTATTTCATTAAATTAAGAAGCCCTCAGTCAAAGCTGAAAATCATGAACAACTGCAAAAAATAAGTCTGTAATACACATACTCCTGAAAATCAGGCAGAGAAGAAAATTTTATTTGGTTTTGGCACATACCATAAGTTGCAAATATTCTAAATGCCAGAGCAAGGGAAAATGTAGAAAAGGTATGTATACTTGATATGTGGAAAAGAAGATTGAAGGAATATTAAAAAGAAAAAAAAAAGATAAATAAATGAGATGAGAAATAATGTTAATATTTTTATTTTAAAAAAGATAAAAATAGATATTATTAAATAATAATGACACAAGTTTAATAGGGTTATCTTCCTTTCTTATTTCGCTTTGTTTGGTATGATTAAAAAAAATAAAAAAAATATATAATATTTATTTTATCTTCATAATTATTATTCATTCATTATCATTCAAAATAAAAATATCAAAGACATTTTTTATCTATAAAATTATTTATTATTTATTTATTTTTACCTGTATCTAATTTTTTAACTACCAAACCAGTTTTTTATTTTTTTTACTAGTGCCATTCCCAGAATTGCATTTTCCACCGTACCAAACGTACCTGCCCCAAATTTTCCGAAGGGATATACAGAGACATAGAAGGACAAAAGGCAAAAAGAAATCCTGGAGCAAAAATTTGAGTATAAAAAATTTATGTTTCGGTCACTGACTTTTTAGAAAAGAAAAATGTTGAAAAAAGAAGCCGGTCAAGTAAACAACGATCACATTTGACCATTTCTACACACAGAGAGAAACAAGAAATTCAAATTTGATTTTCTTTCTCATATATTGTCCGTATATGAGTTACCCAGTTTCAGAAAAGCCTATATTCCAAAGTTCTAAGATGGTATTACAGAAACCAAACCACAAAATGAAGAACAATAGAAAACAGAGCATAGATACCCAAAGAAGAACCCTGAAGAACAAGAGAGGAATTGTTGGCATCTGGTCCAAGAGTGAAATTCCAAACAAACTACGAGCCTGCTCTTCCTTCTTCATCAGCCCCTGGCTACTTGAGTACAATTCTCAAAATCCCAAAATTAATACTACGAGTGTGTTGAGATAGGGTACCAGCAAATCAGTAAAAAACAGGAAAGAAATTTCATAGAGCAACTCTCATTGGAGTGGAGAGCCTCACTCCAAAGGCGGCTAATTTCTTCATTGATTCTGTTCTGCTCCTCAAGTGAGGTTTAACAAGGGTTTCATCACATGTACAACCAAACATACCGGAAGATTAAAGCTAACCAAACACAGAATGGAGTAGAGTGGGAATAAACAAGACTATTGCTAACAAAAAGCTGCAAACAAGCAAACATTCAGTCATTTGCCAACGATTAGCATTTAATTCAAGCTTCAATCTTTCTGGATCCAATGCACAGGCCCGAGACCCAAAGATGCTAATTGTGGATCACAAAATCAGTGAACCAGCGAGGCTTCTTTCTGTCTCTTCCAGATGATTTCCTAGCCATATTGCCGGTTGGGCCGCCACTATTTTGTTTGTGTAGTCCTTCATTCATAACAATACCGACCCTTTCAGATACAACCTTGTCTTCTAAGGTTGATTTGAGCAAATAGTTGTGTAAGCTGATATAAAGGTTCCCACATTCTTCTCTAGGTTAGCCCTTCCATTCCACTAGATCTTGACGAATTCCTTGAGGTGTGGCACACTGATAAACTATGGCACTTGGTTCGACGGGGCTGCTCTGCATTCCGTGGGTCTATGTTTTTGTTTAGCAAGGAAATGTGGAAGACCGGTTGTGTTTTACTACTCGCAGGAAGACACAGATTTTCTATTGGACCGTCTAAATCTGATATGCTACATTTCAATTTTTTTTTTAAATCATCTTTTTTCTTTTTTTAAATTTGTAGTTAAGAAAATATTTTTATTTTGTATTTTGCTTCATCTAAAATAAAAAACTTAAATTAAATTAAAAAAAAAATAAACAATTCAAATCAAGATGAACATCTTTTTACTTATAGGATTTGTTAACCTTGCAAGAAGGGTTAGCTTACATGCCACTGCACTAATTTTTCTTCAATTTGAAATGGCCCAAAAAAGCTCTTGTCACAAACATGATATTGAATAATAAAAAAGATATTTTTGATAATTTTATATAATTAAAATTTTTAAATTTAGATAATGAGATTTATTATAATGAGATTAATAAATTAAAAAATTAATTGTAATTTTTATAAATTAAAAAAAATACAATTGAAAAACAAAGATGGTAGTAGATAACTTTGTTTTTCTAAAAACTTGACCATATGATTAACACCATATTCCTTACCAATATTTATTTATTTTTTTTGTTTTTGTTTTTTGACACCAACCGATTTAACAAGGTTAGAGATTACATACCTGGTTTATCGCACACATATCTGGTTATCAATATTGGTTAATCAGTTTATTAACATTAACATTTTTTATGTTAATCATTTCTTCTTCTTCTTTTACATGTTTAATTGGTTTATTAATATATTAGGGAGGCTTTTGGATCTTTAATATGTTGGAATATTTTAATCTAATATTTGTTAAAGATATTATTATTTCAATTCCTTATCAATTGTTGAGATATTTTAAATTAAATTAAATTAACATCTCAAATTTAAATTAAATTACTTTTTATTTTTGAATTGCTAGATACTTTGGTTAATATATTAGTAGATATTATATGTTATTAATTGACTTCTTTTGATGAGAAAGTGACCAATTTTGTATTTTAGCATTTAGAGGAGTTTCTAATAAGGAGAGTCTGCCAACTAACCATCATAAAGACTTATAGACTTATCAAAAAATTCTCTCTCCATTTCTCTCACTACTCTAAGCTCTTTTACATTATAGTATTCTTGCTGCAGAAAATCTAAATCAAAGTATTGGGTTGCTAATCAGATCAAAGAGCATGATTAGAGATATTTATATTCATAAATTTGCTTTTGCTATTATGTAAATCTTGTATTGCAATTTAATTTTATAAGATATAAATTACATTATGATTATTTTCACATGTGGTATCAGAACTTGACTTTGATATCTTCTACTTGCTATGGATTTATAAATTTTAATATATGAGAGTAAGAAAATTTTTTAATTATTAATTATATATATATATAATGAATGAAGCCGAAAATGTTGTATAATTTTTGGAGCTTGGAATTTTTTTCTTTTTATGCATGATCCTTTTATTGAATTGAGCCAAACATATAAATATACATATACATATATATATATATATATATATGAACCCGAATATACAGACAATTTTTTTTGAGCATATGAAGTCTTGTGAATTATAAATGCTTGGAAAATTGCTAAAATTATTGGCTATATAAAGATCTAAATTTATTTGTTTTTGAGTTTCATAAAACTTGAAATTATTGTGGGTTTTTGCCAATCTTAACCCTATAGAACTCTTTGTTTCGTTTTTTTTTTTTAACAAAAATAACCTTTTGAAACACCTAAATTAGAGCTTTGGAGGTCCAAAAATGGCCAAGTCAACAATGGGGTCCTTTGCAAGTAGGGTCAGATCGTGCAACTTAGCTGAAGGTTAAGGATAACCAAAACGACATGTTGTTTTGACATGCAGAAGGTGCCTTGCCTGCCTTATTGAAATGACTTATTGTTTATACCCGACAAAGTGAAATGCACCGTTGCACTAAGGGGATGTTGGGCTAGGCTTTTTTTTTTTTTCTTTTTGATTTGTTATTTGTTTAAGTTTTTGGCCAAAATATTTTGGCCTTTTCTTTTTCCTTTTGCTAGTTCACTTTTTACTTTGGGCTTCAATTTTTTTTAACTACTAGACCATATATATATATATATATATATAATTTGGGTTCACCATTTTTTTTCTTTCTTTTATTTTGTAATTTTGGGCTATTTTCTTCAAAATTTCCATGGGGCCTAATTGTTGGGTTATTTATAGAATTTAATTTTGGATCTATAGGTTATTTTTTAATTCTGTTTTAACCTATATTTGTTTTTGGACCAAAATTAAATTATAAAATAAATTTAATATGTGTCAATTAATTTGAAAATAAGGAAAATTATTTTAGAAAATTTTTGACACATTTAAAAATTTTACAAAATTATTATTTAGTGTTATTTAATTTGTCTATATTGTGCAATAAATTTTTAAATAATTTTAACACATATGGAATTTGGAAAAAATTATTATTTAGTGTTATTTAATTTGTTTAAATTTATGGAAAATTTATTTAGGCAATTTGGCACATTTATGACTTTATAAAATTATTTTTGGTGCCATTTAATTTTTTCTAAATAATATAGAGTTATTTTAAACAAATTCTTTTAACACATATATGGAATAATAATTAAGGGAAAACTTTTTTATTATTAATCACATAAGGTTTAGTTGATTAAATAATTAAAATTAATTATTATTAAGATAAAATTAATTAGTGCATTTTTTTAAATACATATAATGGATTTTGATATTTTATTATTAGCATGTATAGATAAAGAGTAACTACAACATCCTTTTATAATGTGTACTTGTATCTCATATATGATTTTTCCATGGAAATCAAATCTGAATTAAAAATATCAATTATAATTAAGTGTGTAGTCATAATAAATCTTTACCCATAGATACATAGTTATGATTACATGCCTAATTAGGATGGAATAGAAGTTACCTTATATTTCCTAAGTAACTCACAAGTATTAAAGGGCATAAATGCATTCTAGTTTCATAATAAATGACACATAAATATATGCTATGCTAATTTTTTTGCCCAATAGTAGATTTTAGTGATACAACATTTATGCTTTTGGTATGTTTTGCATTGGTAAGCATACAATTTTAGAATATGATGGTTAATTTGCCTTGTAATTCTTTAATAAGTATTATTAATATTGAAATTTATCTTGCAACTTCTCCTCCACGAAAGTCTCTTTTGATGGCTGATAATAGCCAAGATAAAATTATTCTGAATGGCATAAATTACTAAGTTTGGAAAAAAGATGTCTGCCTTTAGTTAGGTTACCTTAATTTAAACTTGGCTCTCCACATGGATGAGCCACCAGTTTCTACTGATACTAGTTTTAATGCTGAAAAGAACTTATATAAAACCTAAAAGAAATCTAATTGGCTTTGTAAGATACTGGTTATGCAAAGAATAAATACTAGCATTCATGGGTTTATATTGATTATAAGAATATTAAGAACTATTTAAAGATGATAGATAATCAATTTGCCACTCGAAATAAATCACTTAAAGGTACTTTAATGGCTGAGTTATGTACCATGAAATTGATTGGCACTAGAGGGGTGCGACAACACATAATGAGAATGAGGGACCTTGCATCACAGTTGAAAGCCTTAAATATAGAGCCCAATAAGCCATTCTTGATGCAAGTGATCCTCAACTCACTGCCCCATCAATATGCTACATTTAAGATTTCCTACAATACACATATGGAAAAATGGATAGTGGATAAATTGCTAGCCATATGTGTGCAAGAGGAAAGCAAAGCTAGTTATTGAGGGTTCTAGTAGGATGCTTTAAACTTAGCTAACAAGCAGTTCCAAGAAGAAGAATAACACTAAGAGAAAGGGTAAGAAGAAAAACATTGCTCATATTCATGTATCAAATAAGAAAGCTGGCAGGTGTTTTTTTTTCTGTTAAGAAAAAAAGGCACATGAAGAATGAATGCCTAAAAGAAAGACTTAGTTGATTAAGAAAGGTATACCTTTGTCTTTAGTATGTTTTGAATCTCATTTAATTAATACATGTTATGACACTTGGTGGATTGATACTAGATCTTTCGTTCATATTTCAAATACTATGCAAGGCTTTCTTAGCATAAAAAATCCATGTCCCAATGAGCTTAGGACTCGTTTGGCATGCAAGAGAGATTAATAATGGAATAAGAGTAAAGGTGGGATTAGGAATGGAAAGGAATGATATAATTCATAATCATGTTTGGTATGACATAGGAAAGAAGAGGAATACCATTATTTTTTTGTGTTTGGTTAGATAAAATGAGATAAGAATGGAAAGGAAAAGTCTTAAAAAGACTATAATACCCTTTAAAAAAAGACGTCTGTATGTTAGATATGCTATTTCCTTTTTATTGTGCAAATAAGAAGAAAATATAGAAACGTCAAAGGAAGCACACTGGAGTTGCCCTAAACTAGACAGTACAGTCGATCCATTGTGCGAAATCTCCATCGCATGCTATTGCAATTGTAGGTGGTGGTGGGCATCCGAACATGTTCGTTGCTCCGACAAGGGTCTTCAGTGGAGGGTTTCAAATCAGGCTGAGTTTGTGAGTGAAAAAAGCTGCATTCCTCTTCATGTTGGCTAGCCTCTGGAACCTATTAGGTATTTCAAACATTGATGTAAGGTGTTTCGACGATTGAATTAGAGTTTCATTTTGCTGCTCGAGTGTAACTAGCTAATGTGCTCGCTTTATTGATGTCAGGTACGCTATTTTGTGTTATCTATGAGTAGGAAAAGCTGGAGCAACAATAGTGTAGGGAAAGAAATATCGATAAATATGTTAGGAAGATATTGTTTGGAAAGGAAAAAACAAAAATCTTGCTATGTGTAATCAAATTTTATGAATGCGTGTATAGTGCAGTTACATTGCCTAAAAATTACAATAAGTGCATATATTAGATATTAAATGAAAATGACAAAGAGAAGAGGATTTATATCCTCAAGTCCAGAGGACTACAATGCAATGTGGATAGTTATTAGTCATAAAAAAGGATGTCACATAGGCTTGTTTTGTTTACTATGAATAATGTACAACCTTAATCAAATTTTTTAGGGGAAACTTGTTGATAATAAGATTGTACTTGGATTTAAAGTCAAGCTCTTCATCTGCAAAAGGACTTGTGTTAAGACTAGTCCTAAAGCCTCAACAAAGAGTTGTGCAAACAATGGTGCCAAACTTGTAGCAACTAAAAGTATTTTGCTTATTTATTTATTCCTTTTAAACCACTGACATTGCATGAACTGTATGATATAAATGAGTTATCATCGTTTATGAGAAGCCTCTCACTATAAACAGAAGCACCGTGATCATAATTTAAAACACGCAAAGCCCCATATGGCATGGTAGAAAGTAGATCATTTAACAAGATAAGCAGTAACAAGCATTTGATTCTTCTAATTGGGCTCTTAGGTGAATGGCCAAGAGGCAACTTCAGTGTTTGAAGGAAAAAGCTAGAAGGGCCATTAGAAGTCTAATTATGGAAATGTAGAAAATGCAAAGAGTAACTGTGTTGAAACAAAAAAATTTTAAAATATAATTTGTTGTATAAGGGAGAGTACTAAATGATTCAAATTAAACAAGATATCCAGTATTTTACTATTTGATGACAATATAATTTTCACAGTGTGTATACATATTAAGTTTTAGAGAGGATGATTTCCATTGTTAGAACCATGTCTATTTTAAGTCACGTTCTTATGATATCCAAGCATTAGGAAGCCATCAATCTATTTTAAGCCACATTAAGATGACCTTGTATTGATTATAATACATTCTCCACTAAAGATAGGGAGTTTTTTAAGGCACTGATCCTATATTGATTATAAGTGCTTTGTATAACATCATAAAGCCAGGCTAATGATAGGATTGCATGAACACACTTTTAATGAGGTCAACCTTAACTAAACGCATGCTTCATCAAACTAAACCATTGCTATTAAAGTTCTCTTTATAAACAATAGCTTAATTTTCATCAATTTCATTGACTATGATTCCTATTATTGACCATGATTAATTTATGAGTGTGCCTTATTTGTAGGAGTTGATGGCTTCGTCTAGTGTAGGTGAAAGCAGTGGACATCTTGGCCCTACCACACACATGCCAAGAATTGTTATTGTCATCAGAAGGCCACCATTAAAATATCATAGACCAATAAAAATCCAAACAAGCCATTCGCTACATGTGCCATAAAGATATGTAAATACTTTGAATGGCTTAGTGTTGATATGGGTGACAAGCATACATAGGTTAAAGGAGTTGACAAGCATTCTGATATTTATACAAGGAACATAGGAATCTGTGAATTGTCATAGAGATTAGCTAGGTTGGAAGGGGTTATAGAGGGGATGGAAATTGGTCACCTCAACCAACGAATAACAAACTTAGAGGGACAAATGGTTGGGTTGAAGATAGTTATAGTAGTTTGCATGATGTTGTTATTTATGTGCGTTGTCATGATATGCAAATGAATCCATATGTATGATATTATTTTGATAGACAGGTGGGATGTTCTAACTTTGTATGGTCATATGGGTTGATGGATGGAATGTTTTGATTTTGTGCTAATCTTGTATGCTAGTACGTTGGAAATTGGAAGTTGTTATGGTAGTTACACATATGTAATTATGCATCTGTAAATGTGACCTTGGGAACATGCTAAGCTAGAATGTAATTGTGAACTTGTAATGTTGCTAAGTTCTGAGCATAGTTAACCGTTCTCTGACCTTTTTTCCCCTTTAGTAATAGCTATACTTTGGTCAATGGCATGCCTACAATTTTTTATAATTGGGTTTTTCATAATAACAAAAATATGTATGATTGTGCGTTTTTCATAATAGTAACTTGTTTTTCATTTATCTTGTCATTATTGAGAAAACATGATAATAGATTGCTGAAAAATGCATCCAAATATTGTCTGTTTGTCATCATGTAATCAACAAAATCATTATAGTATTGGTACCATGGGCTAAGATACTTAATTATACACCCAGACTCCATAATGGAAAAAGCAAGATTGTCAATTAATAAATTAGAAATTAACATAATAGATGGTCGTAGTCCAAGCTAAGATAAAATTTTTTAGGACTTTAGACTCAAACCCTTAACATGACCAAACAAAGACCCACTGCCCACATGATAAATTGCCACTGACTGTGAAAGTACAGCTCATCTGCTAGCACACATATAACCCAGCTTTAACAGATGCATGGAGCGATTCATAGCACATCTTAACCCACAGTGAAGATGTAACATAACCCTTCAAGTTGTTATGTATGGAATCTGATACAAGAGAAGTTAACATTGTTGCTTTCTCCAACAAACAGATCAAAATAACAGAAGAAACTTATTATTAAAAGAAAATGGAAAATGAACATACAGAGGCTGTAGCATTTGTCAACCTTAAAAAATGTACATATTAGATTAAGATTTAGTTAAATCTTTAAGACAAATATGCATCAGAGAACATGCAAAAAAGCAACATTGATGAATGACAAAACATAAAGGAATAAATCTGAGGACTAAAAATATTCATAGCGCACGAATAAATAAATGGCCATATCTTATTTCTGATCTATAAAAAGGAGCACAATATTATATAAAAACAAATTTGCATAAGCTAAAGTAATGGTGCAGATCAATACTTTTTCTTAGGGGAAGGTCGCTGTGTCATAGTCCTCCATAAACTTACATATTGAAATTGAACACAGAATGGCAAGCAAGCAAATTAACATTATATGGAATGTAAGACTAGAAACTACAATCAGGGGAGTTATGCTGGCAACCTACCTTTTATACCTCTGCTACAATAATAATGGCGATAATAGTCACTATTGAGAATGAGTATTACTCCATCACACTTGTTCTTCCAACATGTCTACCATCTGATGGTTACAGAAAGTGGGAAAATGGCAAACATATATATTAAGTAACCAGAACATGTGTAATGTTGCACAATATGAACCTATAACTTAATATCATTCGAAATAAGTGCTTGGTTTACATGAAAGAAATGCACGTTTGTTTATAACAAAAAAGTGTGCATTCTACATATTTAAATGCACATTACATAGTTCACCTATTGAAGTTCATATCTCATAGTTTAAGCAACTAGTGTGAACCTAAATGACATAAAAAGTGTGCACATGGTAACCCTATATACACGAAGACCAGCAAGCAACATGTATAAACAACAATTACCAGTGTATTTACATCAAAAATACCCTTCAACCAACTTCAGAATGAGCCCCTGATTCTGCCACCTATATACACCAAAATACCTATAGCAGATTACACCTTCAGATCATCAGAATGGACAATATTTATACCAAAAACATCCATCCTAATTTTCCAGCACATACCCATCCAAAAATCAACATTTCCTGCACCATATGGTACCCACAAAAATAGGAAGATTGCAATATATACAAGACCAAAATACTTGTGCACATCCTATTCCATCAAAATTATATGTGCAGTATAAAAAAGCTTTGCGCCCACCCACCATCCCTCCCATCATTTGTGCATCTTGTTACAATGGTAGAGGAAGATTGTGTTAGTTGCAAAGTCACAAGTTCAATAGCAACAAAAAGCAAATATTACATGCTACCTTACATTTATGTAATAAGGAGGTGAATCCAATCAGATAGCTCATTAAATGGCAAGGATATGAATGCAAGCATTAACTTATCATTATGAGACAACTGCATATAAGCAGTATTCCTTTCATGGCGTGTAAGGTCATCCACTCTTACTAACTCAGAAAAAAGATGGTCTCATTTAAGATTCAACTCCATCTCAACGCCCAAGGTTGTGCATAGTTTTTTTCTTGCATCTTAAATTCCTTGCTGTAATTTTGAACCCACCTCTTTGAACGCCTCTACAAAGGTATCATCACAGCTATGTCTTTTCCATTTCCTTAAGCTACATATGGCTTCACCTGCTTGGGGTAAAGGCACTTCAGCTTATGCCAAACTTGCATCAAGGTCATCTCCAAATTCTGTATCCATGAAGTCCTCTAGGCCAGTGTCTATGTCCCCTCTTTCAATTTCCTCAAAAACATCAGCAGTAGATTGGGCATCCCTCCTAGTTGCTCAGTCTTTTCCAAACATTATACACAATTCTTTAGATAACGAAAAATGCCTACTCCTAAATGGTGTTGCCTTTTTGTGTGACTGCACTATATAAGAAAATGTAAGTATAATATAACTAAGAGCTATTGTAGAGCAGTTACGGATCTAGGAGAAAAGATGATACTAATTTCCCTTAAGGACCATGACTATATTAAAGACAAAAAAAATAAAATAACCATTCATTATATATATTCACACGCAGTAGGCAATGCTTAAATAGATAGTTTTACCTTCAAATATTCATCCTAAACTTCCTTATATGCTGTCACACACTTCCTGTGAGCATCCCACCCAAATCCACTAGTGTTGGTTCCATACACCATATCATAAACAGCTGCCCAGGCCTTCTTTAATGTTTTTATGTGTGACTGAATGTGTGGATTACCTTTGATCCCACTACGGGGTAATTTTTGCTCCATAAAAAATTCTAACACTGGTAGATGCTTAGGTCTGAACCCATTGTCTCCAATATATTTCCCCTCTGCTCGTAGATCAATCATGCATACCATAAGCACAATATCTTCCTCTAATGTCCACACATGTTTAGTGCCTTGAAAGGGTTCCTTAGGTTCATCAGCCATGATGATTGGCTAAGTAAACTGAAAACTTATCACAACACTTATGCAAATAGGGGTTATAACTAAACGAAATACCAAAAGCAATGCCATGTATGATTAGGAGCTATAACGGATAAAAAAATCACATGGTAAAAATCACTAACACCACACAAATATTCAACTATTATAGTACAACCACATTTAATAAGTAGATGGATAACAATAATTAAAGTAAACATAATATTTAATACAACTCAAAGCTAACATAAAATCCAAAAGTATTTTTCAAATACATCTATAAGGGTTTTCAATATCAAGATTAATTCATCAACGTGCTCTATGGTGCCTAAAATCATTAAACATTTTATTGGCTACTCTGTCTCGCCAAGCACTCCAAGCATCACTTGATTCTATTGTAATGATAGAATTATACTCCTCAGCTGGATTAGTTAGTGCCACATCCCTAACCTCATCATCTAGTGGGTATAAACCATCACATTGTCGAATAAGATTATGCAACAGGCAGCAAGCAATTATTATCCGATTATATGTTCTCACTAGGTACCACGAAGGACTTCTAAGGATTGCCATCGAAGTTTCAAAATCCTAAAAGCTTGCTCAATGACATTTTGGGCTGATGAGTGTTTCATATTAAAGAACTCCTGTAGGGAAGTCGGTTGACGGCCCTATCTCCATTCATTTAAGTGATATCTTTATCCTCGATAGGGAGCAAGAAAGCCTTCACAATTTGTGAACCCAGCATCGACCAAATAGTATCGCCCTACTTAATATAACTTTATTATTTAGTGATACAAAGGTGAATATAAACATATATAGAGGTAGTAAATGACAATGGTATGTATGGAAATCATGATAGATTTACTCACCTTGAGGCACGTTTAACCCATTCCTTCTACTAAGTGCATCTCTGAATACTCTTCCATCAGCTGTAGACCCTTCCCACCCAAGCAGAACATATATAAACTATAAGTCTGGTGAACAAACCCCCAATACACTTGTTGTTATCTCCCCTTTCCTATTATGATATCTTGGTTTGTCCTACATAGGCACTTTTATCCTTATGTGTGTTCCATCTAGCGCACCTAAGCAATTCTATTTAAAAAAATAGAACAATCAATAGGTGTGCTCTAGGGACCATATCCATTTTCCAGGGTTATGAAATCAATTAATTTTTTTACCTTGAACCATTTCCATCTTTCATCAAGTGTATTTTCAGAAATAGGTTTTGGTGTTTTAAATAACTTGCCTTGCAAGCGCATCATCTCGATCAACACTCTATTGAAATGTCTACTGATTATTTACCCTGATCTTCCAAAATGATTTTGAATGACTCTATTCTTCACATGATGAGCAAGTATGTGTAAAAATATCACTACTTGCTCATCAACTAACATATTTTTGGTAGGTTCCAATCCTCCAAGCGTATGAAGCATAAAACATAGCCTATCAAAAGTTTGCCTATTCATCCTAAATTAGTTATAACAAGTTATGTCATTGTTATAAACCATATTCATTAGCTGAGACCTCTTATCATAAAAGCTTACAGTGTATGATTTAGTGCTAATACGTCTTTTACATTGAGCAAACATAAGACCCATTGACAGATAAAATTTATAAAGGGCATGAGCAACATTCAACTACCAAATCAACAATCCAAGGATTACTTCCCTTTTCAAATTTATCATTGCTGCAAAAATAATTAAATCAAATCATACAAAATAATGAGTCTCATTAGCAAACAAGGTGAAAAATTAGGAGAGCAAAGCAACTAGTGTACCAAATTGGGCAGCATATGTAAAGAACAAAAATATACTAAAATAACCATCTCACACACCCAAAAAGAATTGAATAATTAGCTCACAGGTAGATACAATTAGGAATATCTTGTCACCCAAAAAATACATATTTTTTTCAATAGTATTGCACGATTTTATAATAGTACTACACTAATTTAATCTACTATATACCGTAAATATTGTAGTAGCTTTCACCGGTATGTGTTGTAAAAGGGAGGCAAAAACTACATATCCAAGTAATGGCAATTGAAACTAGATAAGATAACCACTATATAAATTCGACAATGTTAGTTCTAATTCATAACACAATGAATCACGTTAAATTGCCATAGTGCTTCTCTAATACCATATTAAACAGCAAAAGTATTTGCAATGAATGCATTAGGAGCCAATAGGGAAGGGAGGCAAGGATAGTGTTTAAAGACATCACACACGAAGGTGGGTTAGTGGCTTAATGCACAACTTTTTTGCTAAACCCATCCACGCCTTACTCATTCTACATTGTCCATTGCTGATCATTATAATAATAATCTTATTTATTCCATTTTTCATGCTATATTGCTTTTGCATTTTTTATTTTCTATTTGGTTACAGTATATCATAAAGGAATGTGTATGGCTTACATACTATTTCAATACAGTCACCTAAAAAATTGTATATAACATGAAATCCTATATATTTAGTGTATGGAAATCTATACCATCCACATATACTTAAATTAAATCTAACATTTCCAAATACCTTAGGTTTAAGTAGCAACTCAACTAATATGTAGAGATACTTGATTTTTCATTTCAACTAGGCCCATTTCTCCACACTTAATTGCCTAAACTTTTGGCCTTATATGTGACAACCAAAAACACTTTAGTATCAATATGAAAGGTTCTATACACCAGAACTTTTTAAAAGGTGTGGCATATTTGGTCCATTCTGGCCTATTTTGAATTTGTTTTTCATCAGTTATAAATTTCAAAACTTGTCATTGTTCATTGTGCAAGTAACATTGAATAGTTTATCTTTCAAACAGTGTTTACTAAAATGTTGGGTACAAGAGATTGCAATGGCACTACAATAGCATTTCATAGGCTTAATTAGTTAGACAAAGTTCTATTTCGAATGTACATGTTTTCTTATATTCATATTCACGGTGGGTACAACAGCTCATTTGGGTACAGGAGCTTATTTGGGCATTTGCTTATATTCATGTTAGGTATAAGAGCTCATTTGGCCATTAGAGTATCCCATATACCAAACACAGGGTTATAGTCATCTTCATTTATCTGTTTTATCCAAAGGCAAAACAAAAGATCATACATAATGAAGGAATACAGTGTGGTTGAAAAGAGATAACAGAAAGTCCATTGTCAAACTCAAATCATACACACAAGGCTTCACATTGCTGGACCCATTATACAAAGGGAAATAACAGCACAGGTAACACCACAAAGACCAATATACAACTACAGTAGCAAAGTTAAACAAGAAGGAAAAATTTTTACTCAAACACAATCTCAAGCAGATCACAGAAATTCCAACAACCAAAAGCCAAGGATGAGGAGATCAAAGAAGGAAATCAAACCTCAGCATCGATATTCACTGTGACTACCGAAACCCAACTCCAATACAGAATCGCAACTTCTTCGCTACTACATTACCAGATCTGGAAGATGTTGGCTAGCGGAGGTGATTGTGATGGAAGAAAATGGCCATACAACCTAGATGCAAGTGTAGGACAGGACTCTGTTGGGGAGAAATGCGCACTATGGGTTAAGCAAGCTATGAAGTAGAAAGAAATGCGCGATAATTTTTAGGGGCAAATAAGTCACTAGGTCTATGTTTCCCGGGATAGCTAACATTTCCTTCCAAATTATAAAGGATACATGATTCTTGATATTGTAGGGTCAAAGTCTCCCGTGGATTGGGGTTTTCCTTGTACCAAACATGCAAAAGTAAGATTCCCATTGCCTTTCCTATTCCTGGCTTAGAGTATCCCACGTACCAAACGAGCCTTTATAATATTTCCAAGCAATGGAATTGGCTCAACGATAGAGGCTGTAGGGACCTATAGAATTATTTTTTCTTTTGATTATGTATTAGATCTTGATCAAACATTTTGTATTCTTGATTTTTTTAGGAATTTAATTTCAGTTTCAAAGTTAGTATTATTGGGTTTTTCAATAAATATTTCAGGACCTGAATTTAATTTATTGAAAGATTATATTCCTATTATGAGAATTTCTTTATCTGATAGTTCATTTAAACTTTATACTATTTATAATACTTCTAATTCTTTTGTAACCCTACATAATAGTTCTAGAATCAAATGATATATTATGAATGATAATTCAGTTAGCTTATGGCATAAGAGATTAGGCCATATCTCCAAGGATAGAATCAAAAGGTTAGCAAAGGATGGAATTCTCTAATCTTTAGACTTTATTGATCTTAATTCATCTGTGGATTGCATAAAGGAAAAGTATACCAATAAGTCACTTAAGGGAGCCAAGAAGAGTTTTGAATTACCATAACAACAACAAGCCTTTCTCCACTAGGTGGGGTCAACTACATAGATCAATCAATATTATAAAGTCTTATCATAAATTATATTTTTAGACAAATTATTTAAGTCTAAATATTTTATAATGACTTCTTTTATGGTTTTACTTAGTCTCCTTCTACCTCTGACTATTGGATTACTCTTCATATGATATACTCTCATTACTGAAGCTTTTATAGGTCTTCTTCACAAATGCCCAAATCATTTAAAGTGCGATTATATAATCTTTTCTACAATAAGTGTGACTTCCACTTTCTTTTTTATTTATTGATATCTAATTCTAGCTTGTCTAATGTGTCTACTCATTCACCGCAACATTTTCATCTCTATAATATTGAGTTTATTCTCTTATTAGCTTTTTATTACCTAACACTTAATCTCATATAATAGTACAGATCTCATAGTTATGTGGTAAAATTTATCTTTAAACTTGAGTGATACTTTTTTATTATAAATAACACCCGAAATACTCTTTCATTTTATCTACCCTGCTTGAATCTTATGTTTTACATATTCTTCTATTTCTTTATCATGTTGTATAATTGACCTAAAATACTTAAATCATGTGACTTATGGTATGGTATATTCTCTAATTTTTACTTCTGTATTAGAATTAGTATGTCTCTTACTGAACTTATATTTCATATACTCTGTTTTATTTTTACTTAAATAGAATCTATGTACTTCTAAAACTAGTCTCCACATCTTTAACTATTTATTCATTTCTTCTTTCAATTCCCTAACTATAACTATATCATTAGCAAAAAGTATGCATTGTAGCACTAGCTTTTGAATATGTTCAATGAGTACATCTAAGACTAAAGTAAAAAGATAAAGACTCAAATGTGACCCCTAATGCAAACCAATGATTATTAGAAAATCTTCTGTGGTTCACCTTTTGTTCTTATATTAATTATAATCTCATCATATATATTCTAAATTGTTCAAATATAAACAATACGAAATTTTTTTTCTTTATAGCCTTCCACAAAACTTCTCTTAACACCTTATCGTATGCCTTTTCTAAATCAATGAATATCATTGTAAGTCTTTTTTATTCGTTCAATGTTTCTTTATCAATATTTGCAATAAGTATATTGCTTCTATGGTTGACCTTTCTAGCATAAAACCAAATTAATTCTCTATAACTTGAGTCTCTTATTTTAATATCTGCTCAATTATCCTCCCCTATAACTTCATAATGTGGTTCATGAGCTTAATTCCTCTATAATTTACACAATTTTGTATGTGTCTTTTGTTTTTATAAATAGGGATTAAAGTACTTCTCTTTCACTTGTCTGACATTCTCTTAGACCTCATAAGCTTGTTGAATAATTTTGTAGCTATCTTATACCTTTCATTCATATACCATTCCATACCTCAATAGGTATTATTTGGTCTAACTACTTTACCATTTTTCATTCGCTTTAATATTTCTTTTATCTTTGACTCTCAAATCTTACAACATAAGGTATAATTATAGTCTTCTTCTTTAGTGTCTAGCCTACCTAAGTGCAATAAAATCCTATGTCCTTTATTAAATAGTCTATGAAAATAATATTTTTATCTTTCTTTAATATCTTGTTCTATGACTAAGACTTTTCCTTCTTCATCCTTAATACATTTCATTTGGTTTACATCTCTTGCTTTTCTTGTCCAATTTTAGCTAGTTTATAAATACTTCTTTCTCTAACTTTAGTACTTAAAAATTGGTATAACCCATCAAATGCCCTAACTCTTATTCGCTTACTTCCTTCTTAGTTTTTTTTTGGCTACTTTATATATATTTTTTTCAATTTTCATCACTTTTACACAAAGATCATACTTTATAACATACCCTTTTGACCTTAACCTTATCTTACATTCTTGCATTCCACCACCAAGGCTCTATGTCCTTAGGCTCAAAACCTCTTGATTTACTGAGTATCTCTTTTATTGCCTTCTTAATTTTTTTAACTATCTCATCCCACATATAGTTAGCACTTCTTTATGTTTCACAAGATCCTTCTTTTAAAATCTTTATCTACAAGATCTTTTCTTTATCCCCCTTCAATTGTCACCACTTGATCATTGACATCATATCCTGGCTTTTGCTCTTTAGTTTTCTCTTAACTCAAACATCCATATCCATGACTCTATACTGGATAGTCAAACTCTTTTTAGATATAACTTTATAATCTATGCAGAGGTTTTTTATCCACTTTCCTTATTAGAAAGAAATCAATTTGAGAACATGCCTATTCACTTTTGCACATGATAAAATGCTCTTAACAATTCCCAAAATAAGTATTAGCTATTGTAAAGTTTAATGCTAATGAAAAGTTTAGAATAGTTTTACTCCTTGCATTTGGTTCCCCTAAGTCATATCCCCTATGCACACCCTTATAACCTCTAGATGCATTTCCCATATAACTATTAAGATCTCCTTCTAGGAGAATCTTTTCTCCTAATGATATTATCTAAAATAAACCTTTTAAATTTTTCTAAAACTTTATGTTATGATATTTTTTTTTAACTCTATTTGTGGTGTGTAAACACGAATAATATTAAAAAAATTTCTTTCCACTATAACTTTAATACTATGATTCTATCTCTGAACCTTTTTACATCTAACATAACATTTTTCAAAAACTTATCCATACTTATACCTACCCCGTTTCTATATTTAACCTTACTAGTGTACTAGAGTTTAAAACTTGAGGTGCCTAATGTAACACCATAATGACTTAACTTCAACTAATCTCCCTCTAGGTTTGATTCCATATGATTTCCAAAGAACAAGTATAAACCGTGGCATTTGCATGCTATAAAAACGAGGTTCAAACGCTCATAATTTGCCCCGTGGGTCTCATGAACCCATCATTCATATTCTTTACTCAAACACCATTTATACAACTCATACATAACCTCAAACAACCTATAAACCACGGATATAAAGCCAAAAACTAAGAAAATGTAATTTCTCAAATGGGCCCAAAAGTTAAATTTTTGGCTCTAACTTTGGAAAATCATAACTAATTCTAAAAAAATGAGAATCAAGCAAATCATAACTCTCTAGAAATCTTTAAGTGTTAACTTTACACTATAAATACTTTCCAATCACAATCTCAGTGTTTGGACCATGTTTGACATCGAAAAAGAGACAGAGGTTTCGCTGTCCCTAGTACTAATGCAGCTTGCTATCATGAACTTAGAAAATCCATAACTAATTCCATAAAAATATAATCTAGGCAAACTATACCAATTTGGAAAGCTACAAATGTTAAATAGAGTAAAAAAATAAGTTCAGATCATTTCAGTAGCCCTTGGACCTCAAAAATTGATAGAACAATAACGAAGGTCGGATGACTTCCCTGATACTGACACAGAACTTCCAAAAGTTCATTCTCCCTTTACAAACCTCTGATTGAGGTACTTCTAGTTGTTATAGGTCATTGTAGATATCTAATTTATACTTATAAAATTTTATGATAATCGGACACCGTTTGGTCCATGAATGACACAGATTCATTTTTGGACCTAGTTACATAGTACAATAACTAAAACCAGAAAATTCTCCAACTTCAACAATTCACCAAATGTTCTCTAGACCTCCAAATATTACCCACTTTAGCTTCCCAAGGAGCCCTCAATAGTCTCTAGAGGTATGCTAAATTTTATATCAAGAAGAGCTCATTTGGTCATACTTTGACGTAACTCATAAATTTGGCAGTTTTGGTACCCAAAATGGTTCAAAGTGGGTCCAAATGGCCTCCTACATGTTCTAGCATCTCTTGGGCAAGTTTTAAAGTATAAACATAGCATATATGAAATGTTCAAGTGATCCAAATCATTATACATTTCAAATTCACTATACTACGGGTCAAAATGCACTATTGCATATAATCCACAAAATGGCCAAATTCCACATTTTCATTGCTTTGGCTCTCTACATAGTTCATACATCATTTATACATATTTCTACACCTGCTCAAATATTTACATCTAAAAAAGAATATGTATACATAAGCATTTTAGCTTTCTATACATCAAACTATGTGTGAGTGTAAGGCCTTCTACGCCTCATGGCTTCCATTCTTAGGCTCTTGAGCTCCACCTGGACCATATGAGATGGGAGAGGGAAGGGGATGAGATTCAGGGAATCTCAATACTCATACACTCATTCAAGGAAGCAATCAAGATATATAAATAAGTCAAAGCATGCAAACCATTCACAATTATACAACACATGCTTTTCATGCCATGAATTTCATATCAATGTCAAGAATAAGCTCTAGGGTCTTTTGGTCTAGCCTCACCCGAGTTTTTGGGACTTTCAAATTAGCCTCACCCTTGGTTTAAGGACTTTTGGCTCTACCTTACCCGTCTCAAAGGACTTTTAGCACTACCTCACCTGAGCAATTTTCACAATCCATATCATAAACATATTGATACCAATGCATCAAGGCAACATCAAATGGTATGGCTCACAATACAAGCATATTCACAACCATACAATGACTATTACACATCTGAGAATGCAACAAGAAAGAGTGGAGAGCTACCTTACTAGCCAACACAAGCTTTCCCTTTCAATTTCTCTTCTTTCTTCTTAGTCTCACAAACACAACTAGATGGAGGTGCTTCTCTTGAGCCTAGACACAATAAAGAGTATGGAGTTACTCTCTTATAACTCAAATAAACACTCACAAAGTTAGGGAGCTCTTCATCAAGGCAAACCCCACTACATATGTAAGAAACTAGAGATTCTCTCTTTAGAATTCCACTAACTCTCCTTCCTTTCTCAAGCTCTCAAGAAAGGAAAGCAAAGAAGAAGAAGTGAAGATACATGAGTTTTAGTCTTCTTCAAGAGTGATTTTCCACTTTCCCTCTTCTAAACCAAGCTTAAAACCTAACTAATTCAACAACCAAAACCATAGAAAGAGAGGGCAAAGAGAGAAGAACAAAACTCTAAGAAGAAAAGCTATGGAGATCTCAAGTTATACTTACTTTTTTCTTGTTCTCCTTCCTTCTCTTGGTCTCTATCTCTCTCTCCACAGCCCTTTTCTCTCTTTTGGTTGAAGTTTAGGTCGGTTAAAGGAGAAAGAATGGATCTGAACATTTTAAGAAGTTAAATTCTCTTTTTTCACGCTTTTTCGAACTAACCCTCGCTATAGTGAAGCATAACCCTCGCTACGGCCAGCACGTATCAGCCCCAGACCCTTGTTTTAGCTACAGCGTGCTCTACGGTGAGCAACTCCCTAGTTTTTGTATGGGATGCCCACACTCGCTATAGCTAGAAGTGTTTTTGCTATAGCAAAAAGACACTCGCTATAGCTAGACCCTTTCTTGCTATAGTGAATAGGTACATTCGCTATAATTAGGCCATTTCTCGCTATAACTAGCAGACTTAGAAAATTTCAGGACTTCAAAAATTTTCAACTTCTTTTTTTTTTCTTTTCTTTTTTCCAGTTGTTACACCTAATTCCTTTGCTTTTTTTTTTCCTACCCATTTGGTTTCTTGTAGATATATAAAATTAATCATCCTCTTAATCATAGTATCCACTATTTTCATTGGCTTACTTGTAAGTGTACCTATATTTTAAGTTTCAAAATGAATTATAGTCTCATGAATTAACTTCTTTACCCACATTCGTTCACGAAAATATAGGAATCCTTGCTTATTTTTCACTACGTTCAAGTGTTGATGTAGTAGCTTTTGTTCATTTGACACTGTAGTTGAGCTATATAGCGCATTGCTTTTAGGCAATAACCTAGCATTACCTTTAATACATCAATAATCTATATCATAAAAAAGAGTTCTAAATTATTAGAGATTATTCATACTACTATATGTCATCCTAATTTATGTTAATATTTCATCTTCTTGATTGACAATTTCTCTCAATATATGTATATCTACCTACTTATATTAAAAGTGAGGCACTAGATGCTTTTAGGAGTATAAGACAGAAGTAGAAAAACAAATAGGCAACAAATCAAAATAGTAAAATCTAATAGATGAGGTAAATATTATGAAAGATACATTGGTAAGGAACAAGCACCAGGTCTTTAATCAATTTCTTCAAAAACATGAAATCGTTCCACAATATATGATGTCTAGCTCACTTGATATGAATGGTATGGCTAAAAGAAGGAATAGGATATTGATGGATGTGGTAAGGAGTATGCTTAGTGATTTTAAATT
Organism: Erythrophleum ivorense; assembly: GCA_026724425.1. Taxonomy (NCBI): domain Eukaryota; kingdom Viridiplantae; phylum Streptophyta; class Magnoliopsida; order Fabales; family Fabaceae; genus Erythrophleum; species Erythrophleum ivorense. The sequence goes on from JAIUCV010000007.1 coordinate 37,177,918, forward strand.
TCTAGTTTCTTTGTGATGAGATGCACTTAAGACAGTTGTATATATTCAAAATAGGGTTCCAACAAAAGCAGTGTCTAAGACACCTTTTGAAATCTGAAAGGGTTTAGCTTGAATCATATACGTGTACGGGACTGTCCAGCTGAGATAAAAGTATATAACCCATATAAAAGAAAATTGGATTCTAGAACTATTATTGTATATTTTGTTGGTTATACTAAAAAAGTCAAAAGGTTATAAATTCTACTATCCTTCACATAATATGAGATTTATAGAATCTAAGAATGTCAAATTTTTAAAGAATGATATAATTAATGGGAGTGGTTAACCTTATAATATAGTCATTGATGATTATTACATTTAGCCAACAACCTTCACTAATTATGGTAGGACTTTTGTTCTTTCAGATGCCCATTCTGTAAGGGTGAATGAAAAACATGATTAAGTTTCGATTGTCCCTATTGATTATAGTAGAGACCAAGAGTATCCTTATTTAGAAAATTCTACCATCCAAGTTAGGGAGCCATATAATGTTGAAGAGGCACCTCAACTAGTGGTTGGAGACATTTTTGTAGTGCAACCTCAATCTTCACAAGAGATTCAATTAGGAAAATAAACTAGGGGAAGGAAGTTGAAAATGCCTAGTGATTACATAGTGTATCTTATTGAAATTGACTATGACATAAGTGTTGAAGATGACCCCATTATATTTAGGAATAATGATAATTCTAAATTGTTGTATGATACCGTAGTTGATGAGATGGATTTTATAGCAAACAACAATGTATGAGAACTTGTAGAGTTGTTTAGTGAGCCAAGACTATTGGCTGTAAATGGACCTTTAAGAGCAAAAAGGATTCACTAGGCAACATAGAGTATTATAAGGTAAGGTTAGTTGCAAAAGGTTTTACCTAGAAGGAAGGAATTAATTCTAAGGAGAGTTTCTCTTTTGTTTCAAAGAAAGATTATTTTCGTATCACCATGGCATTAATAGCCTATTTTGATTTATAATTATATCAAATGGATCTTAAAACTATCAATGGTGGTCTTGATAAGGAAGTATATATGAAATTGCCTGAGGGGTTCATCTTAAAAAGTGCTAAAATCTTAGTTTGTAAGCTAAAGAAGTAAATTTATGGGATTAAGCGGGTCTCACAATAATGGCATCTAAAATTCCATGATATAACCATTTGTTGGCTTCATTGATAATATTATGGATCAGTGTATATACCTTAAGGTTAGTAGGAGTAAAATCGTATTTTTAATCTTACATGTAGATGACATTTTGCTTGCCTCAAGTAATTTAGAATTACTACGTGAGGTGAAATAGTTCTTGTTCAAGAATTTTGAAATAAAAGATATGGGTGAGGCATCCTTTGTCATTGGCATAACGATGTATAAAGATGAGTCTCAAGGCATCTTGGAACTATCACAGGAGGCCTATATAAATAAAATTTTTGAATAATTTAAAATGAAAGACTATTTACCCAGTGTGTCACCTGTAGTAAAAAAAGACAAATTTAGTTTATTTTAATGTCTTAATAATGAGCTAAAAAGAAAAGAAATGGAAAATGTTTCCTATGTTTTAGCAATAGGAAGCCTAATGTATGCACAAGTCTATACAAGGCCTAATATAGTTTTTATTGTGAGCATAGTAGAAAGATATCAAAGTAATCTTAGAATGGATCATTAAAGAGCAACAAAAAATATTATGAGGTATCTTAAGGGTGCTAAAAATTATATGGTCACTTATAAAAAGACGGATAACTTAGAACTTATTAGGTAGTCAAATTTAGACATGGTAGGATGTGTTGACACTAAAAGGTCAACATCTAGTTACATATTTATACTAGCTAAAAGTGTCATCTCATAAAGAAGTGCTAAGTTTATTTTAAGTTATAAGGCAAGTTCACAAGCTATGTGATTGAGAAATTTCATTATTGGGTTTAAGATTGTGGACTTAGTTTATAGGTTTATTAAAGTGCATTGTGATAACATAGTTGCAATTCTCTTGGCTAAGAATAATAAGTGTGGAAGTCAAAGTAAACACATCAATATTAAATACTTAGCTTTAAGAGGATAGGTCAAGGACAATCAAGTTATTATAGAACATATTCGGACAAAAAAAATGCTAGCTAATCCTTTAACTAAAAGGATGCACTTGAAAGAATTTAAGAATCATGTGCTTTAAATGGGCCTTAGACTATATAATGAAATGAAAATTTTGTTTTTGGTTTGTTATCCCTATATATTTGTATACATTTTAGTGAAAGTTGACAAACATGTAAGATAGAGCTCGAACAAATATTTAAGATTTATTTATAAAAGTTATATATCATATAAAGTTAAAGACATGCTACAATGTTATACATGAAAGGTAATGTATGTTTGATTAAAGGACTTACCACCATGATTTTTGTAGTATGTGTTTATCTACCCATAAATATACTATTTGACAAATCATAATCAGATCAGGTGGGAAAATATTAGAATATTTTAATTTAATATTTGTTAAAAATATTACTATTTTAATTATATATATATATATATATATTTAAGATACTCTTTATCGATTATTGGGATATTTTGAATTAAATTAAATTAAATTAAAACCTCAAATTTAAATTAAATTTTTTAGATTGGTGGTCCTTGATTTTTGAATTTAAAATTGCCAAATATTTTGGTTGGTGGGTTAGTGAATATCTACACGTTGTTAATAGACCTCTTTTGATTAGAGAGTGACCAATTTTTCACATTAGCATTTAGAGGGGCTCTTGATAAGGAGATTCTACCAATTGACTATCATAAAAATTTACAGACTTATAAAAAAATCCTCTATCCATTCCTCTCACTACTTTTTTATTCTTCTACGTTATAATTTTTCTACTATAGAAAATCCAAATTGAACTATTAGGTTATTAATCATATCAAAGAAAGCATGACTAGAAATATTTATATTCCTAAAGTTGATTCCACTATTATGTAAATCCTGTATTGCAATTTAATTTTGTAAGATATAAATTGCATTATGATTATTCTCACATAATAATGTTGATTATGAGTAATTATGGTTTGAATTATGGAGCAGAGGGGTTAAGTACCATAAACTTGAGTACTGGAAGCTTGAAGAATTGTCCTTCCCATTCCATTGTACTAAGAATGGCAATAGCATAACTGCCCCTTACAATAAGGTAAAAAAAGATGGTTGTCCTTGATGCTTTGAAGTAAGTTCTACCAATTTGAACCTTTTGTAATTGTAATTTTCTTTATTTCAGCTTTTATCATTTTTATATTTTATTGGTATTTAGTTGAGCTTTGCCTTATGAATTTGAACTAAATCAAATGAAATCAAGGTGTTAAGGCTTCAAAATGGACACAATTATTGTTTGGTTGGTAGATTGCCATCAGAAGTAAACTATTATGACACCATACTGTTTGAATGTAAAATTATGTACAAAGAGTCTATACACTATTTATACGATAGAGTGAGTGTCTCTTTTTAATATGAAGATTTCACATGTGGGTAACTTTACAAGTAGATTATGTTCTGACTTTTTCAAATTTCATACTATCATTTCTTTAATTTCAACAATTATTGCATATGATTAACTTTGATTGGTGCTATAATATATGACATGAACCCTTTTTAATTAGTTTGTTGGTATAATTTCCAAGTTGAATGATATGTAATAAAATTATGAAATATGCCTTGAAAGATAAATAAAGACATATAAAATATATCAAATATTACCTCGACTTTTGCTTTTCATCAAGCTTCACTTCCCCTTCTTTATTGAAGCCATGAGTATGTTTTGACCTCCCATCTCTATCTTACAAAATGTGCTTTATGGAGTTTAATAACCTGAATTTGGATGGTGGATTTGGCTTATCTAGTCAATTCTCTGACTTAACCATAAATTGTTGCTAGGTGAAGCTGTTATGAAGAGGCTCTAATTTTAGGGACTATCCAATTTTCATCTAATTTTTTTATTTTTATTATTGCAATCTAGCTATGATCATCAAAAGTAATAATTTTGTGCTGACATTCATTAACACTAGCTAGCCATGTTTTTTGCTTTCATTTGTTTTTAATACAAGACCATGTAAGGAATTCCCAAAATCCAATTGTGGAAATTTGATATAATTCTCTATGTCTTTGATTGTTTTTGTTGAGCTCTAGAAAATTCAATTACATGCATGTATAACCATTAAGGACAATGTCTCTACATTGTTTTTGGTTGCATTTTGATAAAAATATATTTTGAAAAAATTCCTTGGTTATAATTTTTTTCCCTTGTTAATATGAGCAATGGAAAAAAGATATTTATAACTAAGAGATTTTTTTTAAAAAATATGAATTTAATAGCAATTGAAGATTTTAATGCTTAGCTACAATTAATTGTGGTTAAACCATAAGGTAACCACAGTTTTCAAGAGTTACAACAAAACCTATTGGTGCATATGACTCCATCATAGTTTTTGGAACTATGATTAAGCCCATTAGTCACAGTTAAACTTTAAAAAAGCTATGGCTATGATTGTTTTTTTGGTAGTTCTATAAAATACCGATATCTAAAGAAAAGAGAATCATATCATGTGTTATACATCTCTGACTCTTGTACAAGATGTAGCATGATATTTTAAATTATATTTATATATTATCTATTTTGTTTTGTCACAATATGTACCTGTATTATATCATATTATGTATCCATATGAATGTTTATGCTCCTCAACTCCTTTTTCTTTCGGGGCTTTTGGCCATAAATTATACTAAATTTATATTTCACATGAAAAAAAAAGATTAATAGATCAAAGAAAAACAAGAAGAAAAACTCTATTTAGGAAGAGAAAAAGACATAGTAGAGTGCAGCAAGCGTTGACAAAATCATTTTTCTTTTATCACTTTCAAAATTTAGAATAGTTTAACACATGCTAATTAAGGAAAAAGAAGCATGAGTCCAACTACTTACATAAACTTTTTTGTGATTTAATATCATTCATGGATTATGTTTATAGTCCTTACCTCATTTTTAAAGTCATTGTGAATACCGTATTTTGTCTAAACATACTCTAATAATAATAATAATAATAAAATTAAATTAGCAATAAATGTTTAAAATGAAAATATAAAAAATATTTAAAAAAATGAAAAATTTTTAAGGGAAAAGTAAAAGCAAGAAGAATATCTATATCTTTTTCTCCAAAAGCTTAAGTAACCAAAATAAAAAAAAAACAAAAAAAAAAGAGAAAATCAAAATATATCCCAAGAAAAAAAGAAAATTTTTAAGAGGCAAAAGTAAAAGCAAAAAATGGCTATTTCTTTTTCTCCAAATTTCAAAAGTTGAAACAACCCAAAAAATAATAATTAAAATAAAAAAAACACAAAAACCAAAAAATAAGAAAATAACCCCAAAAAATAATAAGAACAAAAACAAAAATTCATATTGTTTGATTTGTCCAAACCTAAAAGAGAAGAAGCCCTCGACCTAATAAGTCCCTTTAGCCCAACACCAAAATAAAAATAACCAAAACAAAAAAAAAAAAGAATGAAACAAAAATAATGAAACAAATAAAAATGAATAAATATATAATAAAATAAACGAAAAGAGGCAAAGGGCTTTTCCGTCAGGATCTTCCTCCGTGCAGTAGGGCCTCCCTCACGCACGGCGAAGCTACAGAGAGTGGAGGAGCGGGCACGCGCCAAAGAGGCACAGGGACTGGCAACAAACAGTTGTTAAAAAGAGAAAATTTTGTTAGTTGTACCTAAAAAAAATTAATGAATAAAATTAATTTTGTATAAATGAGATTTATACGTAATATAAGTAAAATCTATTTTGAGTGCACAGTGACGTTGCGTACCAGCTATGTACGTAAGAATTGCTTGTTAAAAGAGAGGGGGGAGAGCACGCACAGACGCAAAAACAAGCACTACTCGCGCATTGGCAGAAGGGGAGAGAACAAAAAGGAGGATCTAGAGGCGATTGGAAGAGAGGAAGAGTATGCGAAGGAGGGAGCCGAGAGAGGGAGCATCGTTGGGTGGGAAATTTAAGAGAGAGATACGGAGAAGCACAAATTGAGAAGGAGACGAACGAGAGACTAGAGTGAGAGAGCTACGTGAGAGACAGAGACCAAGAGGCGAAAATTTCTAAAGAAGGAAGGGTGGATTCAATTGAGGGGAATGGAGAGAGATTGATAGACAGAGAAAGGTTCAAGGGGGAAAGAGACAATAAGAAGTAGAGATTTAGCGAGGAGGAAGATCGAGAGAGAGAGAGAGAGAGTAGTAGATATGAATCAAGGGAAATGATGGTGAGAAGAAAAAGGAACAGGCAAACCGAGAAGGAGCACGGGGATATCTGGCAAACGAGGAAGGCTTAGAGTTCCCAAGGAAGGAGAGCTTGGAAGAGGATTCACCGTCTCAGCTTCTTAGAGGTAATCTCTCTAACCGTTCTTCTACTAGGTTCTGGTGCCTCTGAGCTTTGATTTCAGAATATTTCTTGCCTCTGTATGCTCTGATTTGGTTTTATATTGATGGAGGTTTATTTTGCTGTGTAACCTTGATCATTTGCTACACAGTATAGAAGGAATTGAACAATCCATATGTTATTACATACATATTCGTGAATGCTTTGTGTAGTGATGGTTCCCAAACCGGTATGGAAGTCCTAATTTGGTCCTAAACAAAGTTTGCCATAGGTTGTTTTTTTGTGTATGTGTTTGCATAAATTTTGCATTTGGGTTCTGCTTTTGTGATTAGCTAGGATTTATTCCTCATGCTTGAACCATGATGAGTTTTCTGGATGAGATTGGCTCTGCCCATTGGTTCCATGTGGCTACGGGTTGTTGAGTGTTTTCTCTGTGCTTACTGCTGTGTTCAATGTTCAGTGATAGGAAAGTTTTTCTAAAAGTTTACGTATTTCCTGATGACTTCATTTCTGTTACTAAGAAAAGAAAAAAAAAAGAGTGGATGATAATTGATTTGTTGCTGGTTAGTATTTGATATTGCATTAAACCTTGCATTAATAATGCTGGTTACTGCGTTGAATCATGAAGCCAATTGGGTTTTGACAATCCATGGTTCCAGTGTATCTGTTAAAGCATAGTGAAACCTCACTCGAATTGATGCTTACTGTACTAGTACCTAAAATATGCTTCAATCTCATTTTGTGCAAAAATATCAAATGAAAATAAGCTTGCAGCTGACCTACTAGGCTTGACATGATTTACAGTTAATTTTTAGCATGGTTCAATCCTGATCCTGTCTCATGTTCTCTGCTGTACCATTGATATTGTTGGCTTTTAGCATGATGTTAACTTGGTTTCTAGTCTGAAGTTAAGTCTGAATTTGGTTCAATTCTGTTTACTGTACAAAGGTATTTTGGCATGGTTTGAGGTTTTTTTTTTTTAGTTCTATTTTTAGGCTTGTTGTTTTTTAGTTCTATTTTAGTGCCAAAACTTTGCATTTGAAGTCTGCCCAAGATGTGGTTGTGTTTTGGGCTAAAGGTGAGGCATATGGTCAAGCTTAGTGCCAAAATTCTACATTTAAATTTAGTTTGTTATTTTGTTTTGGGTATAAAAGTGTTACAAATGCCCTTAATTTTACATCAATTTTCTAAGTTGTTGTATAGCATAACTCTGTTTTATGGACATGGTTGAACTGCACTTGAAATAAATTTTTCGCAATTATATTTGATATCTAACGCTACTTCTTTTGGTCTTGTTCCTTTTGCTATGAGTTTTATTGAAGAAGAGAAATAGGACTGAGGAGGATATGAGGAAGTGAAGTGATGCAAATGCACTCAAGCAGGAGTCAATTGGTTCGGACTTTTTTTTTTTATCATTCATTTTCATACACTTAAAATGTAGTTGAACATGATTCTTAGTTGGCTAGACACAAATACATGATCAAAATTGCTAGAAGTTTGTAAATATTTGTATTTCAATTTTTATTTTATTTTTATCATTTTTAGAGTTGTTGTGTGAGAATTTTTATCTCCTTAGACGTATAAGGGTCAACCACAGCATCATGTATGACAATAAAACTTCTTTGTGCTCATTAGATTTTTACATTTATGTTTTAATAAGCTTTGGGTCCCAATGTCTTTATCAAATTAATTTTTTTAAAAAAAACTTCAAAGAGAAATTTAGAAATAATTAAAAACAAAATAGAAAAAAAGGTTTTTAAAAAACCAAATAAAGTTCCTTTAAAAAAATTTATATTCAAAAGTTTCAAAGTGGAAAAAAATCAAATAAATTTCCTTTCCTAAAGATTTTCTTAAATAAATAAATAAATAATAAATAAAATATAGGTAATGTTTCAACAAAAAAAAGTTCAGCTTGTTTAGCCTTTTTTAAAAAATAAAAATAAAAATGATAAGTAATATAAGAAGAGAACCAAACAAAAAAAAAACAAAAACAAGAAATCAAAGATCAATAAAAAAAATCACTAAAAATTAAAAAAAAAAAAGGAGAAAGAGAAAATCAAAAAGTCAAAAATTAGTCATTAGAAAAAAGAAGATAAAAATCATAGTTAAAAATAAAATTAAAAAATATGCAAATGAAAAAACTGTAAAAAAATATTAAAAAAAAAGAAGAGAAAGAGTAAAGAAATAAGATTAATTTAGTTTTTACAAATTAAAATATATAAACCACTATCAAAGCTATGTTATTTGCAAAAATTTAAAATAATTTCTATTTTTACACTCATTACTAAAAAAAGAAAAAAACATAAAAGCAAAAAACAAACAGAAAACAAAAAAAGCCAAAAAAATAAAATAAAATTATTAAAAAGAAAGAAAGAGAGAAGAACTTTTGGTTAAAAAAAAAAGAAGAAGTCCTTTCACTTAAGTAAAAACATTATTTTAAGAATCAAAATTAAAAATTAATAAAAAAATTTCAAAAATAAAAAATAGTAAAATATCAAAATAAAAAAATCATAAAAAAGGGAGAAAAAAATAAAAGAAAAATAAAAAATAATCATAAAAAAATAAAAAAAAAATCAAAATAAAAATATATTGAAAATAAAAAATAAAAAATACAAAAAAATTAATTAAAAATCTCAAAATCAAAAAATACAAAAATACAAAATATTTTTTTAAAAAAATAAATAATCATACAAATCATTTTAAAAAAAGGAAAAAAGTAAAAAAGTGAAATTATTTCAATTTTTGACAAACATACAAACCAACCTCATAGCCATCTTGTTTGCAAAAATTTAAAGTAATTTTTATTTTCTTTCTCTTTTTACAAAAACTAAAAAGAAGAAAAAAAAAATAAAAATAAAAACCATAAAAAACATAAGCGAAAAACAAAAATAGAAACAAAAACAAAAACAATATAAACCATTTGACATAGTCTTTTGAGTTAAATTATGTGGATTTTGATTCCTTTTATAGAGTATGTAGGCCTTAGATTTTCTTCTTAAGCCAAATTCGCTTTTGTAATTAACCATTTTTTTTCTTTTATATTCTTTTCCTAAATATTTTTTTTTAATTTTTGCATGTGATTGTTAGGGGAATTAAAATAAGATTAAGACTATATTAATTTTTACACCATTAACTTAAAGCAATCATTCTTAATAACGAGTATAATGGAGGTACATAACACATTCTCCACTGATAATTGACTCCCAAATTTACTTTCTAGTTCACAAACTATTTTTCTTACAAAAGGTTTTTTTTTAGTTTTATTTTTTAAAAATTAAAATTTTAGTAGCGATTATACTTTTACTTTGATTTCGATTTTCATTTTCGAAAATCGAAATCTTTTAAAAAAGGGAGAAGAAAAAAATGAAAGAAAAATAAAAAATAATCATAACAAAATACAAAAATAAAAATAAAAATAAAAAAATATTGAAAATCAAAAATCAAAAATCAAAAATTAATTAAAAATCTCAAAGTAAAAAATAAAAAACCAAAAATACAAAAAGATATTAAAAATCAAAAATCAAAAATAAAATAAATTATTAAAAAAGTCAAAAAATAAAAAAATATTTAAAATAATAATAATAAATAAAAATCATAAAAATCATTTTGAAAAAAAAAGAAAAAAAGTAAAGAGGTGAAATTATTTCAATTTTTGACAAATATACAAACCAACCTCATAGCCATCATTTTTACAAAATTTTAAAGTAATTTATATTTTTCTCTTTTCACAAAAATTAAAAAGGACAAAAAAAAACATAAACGTAAACAAAAACAAAAACAATACAAACCGTCTGACATAGTCTTTTGGGTCAAATTACATGGATTTTAATTCCTCTTATAGGATACATAAGCCTTAAGTTTTTATCTTAGGTTAAATTCGTCCTTGTAAATGAATATTTTTTTTTCTTTTATTTCATTTTCTTAAATGCTTTTCTTTTTTCTTATTTTTGCATGTGATTGTTAAAGGAATTAAAATAATATTAAGACTATATTAATTTTACACAATTAACTTAGAATAATTGTTTTTACTAACAAGTGTAGTAAAGTGCCTAATACTTTTTTCACCCACAATTGACTCTCAGATTCACTTTAAGGTTTGCAAACCATTTTTTAACAAAATCTTTTTTAAAAGTTTTACTTTTTAAAAATTAAAATTTTGATAACGATTATGCTATTTTACTTTGATTTTGATTTTTTTTAGAAATCAAAATTAAAAAAAAAAATTTTAGCACCACGTAGATGCATTTTGAGTGTGAGAGTCATAATTGCTTATTGATATATATTATTGAGTTAACGCATGCATTAGCATGACCACAAATTTCTAAATTCCTAAAAGCATCCAAATGAAAGCTCTTTAACTTGAAAAGTGATTATGTATATGGCTATAGACTTTAGGATTTATACTTCAAAAAATGAGTTTTAATCCAAGCTAGGTATAAATGGTGGAAGAAGGAAACTAACTATGGAAATTGCATACGTCAAACTCCACTCATCATATGTGGAATGTGTATTACTTAAATTTGGATTGTCTCCAATTTTTTCCCCACTGTCTATCAATTTGGAGAGAGAAAAAGAGAGGAAGAGAGAGAGGTGTCTCTCCAAATTGATAGAAAATGGACAGAAGGAAAATGGAGAGGATCCATGTTAGTATTGCTAAGCTACAAATTTGATTTGCAAAATGGGATCCAAATTGTCAAAAATTGATGATGAGCTCTTTTTCTGCTTACTCGCAAAGTTTTTGGTTGTGGATTCCACTTCATAGATTGTTCTTGTCATATCTAAATGGGCATCATATGTAATAGAGATTATATATGTAATCCTTCATGCCCTCCAGGTTCCTCTAATTACATTGACTAGGCCTCTAAGTCACATATTGCCATAAAACTGTGTTAGATTGCATTTAAATATCTCTTAAGGATTGTTTTAACGTCAAAGCCACCTGAGAGGGGCTTTTGGTTGTGAGTTCCAATTCTTTGGTGATGTTACAGACACCCATGCTTAATTTGCTGCATTATTCGCGAGAAGTTATGGTGGGTGTGAGGTGAGCACTTTGGTTAGGCACATAAGAAAACCAAATATGGGAAGGTCATGAATCAGATATAACCAAATAAGTTCTAGTGAATATAATTTACTATATGCTAACAAAGAGAGTGCAAGCATTGCTATATTGGTTGACAAAATAGTACAGTTTGAGTTTGAAAGAGTAACAGGCATGTGATTTTAATGTAAATAGCCATTTAGGCCATAAATTCATTAGGTGGTGCACGCTTTTGTATATGCGTGGATAGCCATTTTAGTATATATGAGAGTAAGAGGCATGTAATTTTAAAATGGCTTTGTGCTTGAGAGACCACAACTTTTCATGAGAGGGTAACAAGTGCTAGCTGTTCTACACGCTTTATTTTGTCTATTATTAAAATTAACTTATACTGAACATTCGAACAAAAATATAAAAAGTAAATTATACAAATTTTTCTTAAATTTTATTAAAATTATATAGATTTCTTTTGAAATAAAATACACTGACTTAAATACATATTATTTTTACTAAAATAATTTAAATGAAGGATAAAGTTTGGTTTTAGAAGAAGTCTAGATATATTTTAAAAATAAAAAAAAATCTGTATAATTTCAATAAAATTCAAAAAATTTTATGTAATTTATTCTTTATTTTTTGTTTGAATCTTCAATATAAGTTAATTTTAATAATGGACAAAAGAAAGCATGTAGAGCAACTAGCACTTGTTACCCTCTCACGAAAAGTTGTGATCTCTTAAGCACAATTGCCATTTTAGAATTACATGCGTCTTACTCTCATATATACTAAAATGGCTATCCACGCATATGCAAAGCTTGCACCACTATGCCCTAAATGGCTATTTACATTAAAATCGCATGTCTCTCACTCTCACACACTCAAACTATACTATTTTGTCTGACAATAAAATAATACTTGTATTCTCTTTGTTGGCATATAGTAAATTGCATTCACTGCAATTTATTTATGTCCCATTCATGACCTTCCCATATTTTGCTTTCTAAGGTACCTGACCAAAGTGCTCACTTCACAACTGCCATTACTTTCTTCCTAAATAATGCAGCAAATTAAGCATGGGTGTCAATGACGTTACCAAAAATTGAAACTCACCACCGAAAGTTGAAAGTCCCCTCCCAGGTGACTTTGATGTCAAAACAGTCCTTAAGAGTTATTAAAATGCAATATGACTCAATTTTATGGCAATATATGACTTAGAGGCTTAGTCAGTGCATGGTTCCAAATTACGTCCCACATTGAACAATGTAGCTACAATATTGCAAATGCAAGTTAGGTCACATCCGCATCAGCTCGCAATTGTGGAAGGATTAGATATCACCTTACTAGGCCGCCATATAATAGTGTTGCAACCGCAATAGAATGATGTTGCAATTTTGTTGCGACACATTATATAAAGGCCGAAAAATAAAACTTGAATCAAAGTGCTGGCCCTAGCTTTGCTTTCTCAAATAGTAAAAGAGAAAAACCACCAAGCAGAATCAACAGAGAGAGCTTTGAGTTTGAAACCATACCTTAATGGTGAAGCACAGTGGTCCTAAAATCTAAATCTAATTTCTTGAAGCGAAGCCAGTGGTACACACTTCTTGCTTGAATCTGAAAAGAATAGCCAATGCCAGCATAGAAAGGCATCTACATCTTCTTGCTTTGCTCTTGGTTGCTATTTTCAGAGTTTGAATCTAAGCATTGAGCATCAGGGGAGTAAGGAGGAGTTGAGGAGGTGCCCAAGTAAAGGGCTTGTTAGTGAATAGTGATGAAATATTTTAATAGCAAGTTTTCTTTTTATTTTTCGTTTTCGAGAAACGAGAGGACATGGTTTAAGTTTAACGATAGAACTAAAGGAGGGACTCATGGTTCAGAGCAACACCAGAGGATGGAAAATGTAAAATTAGTGCAGAAGTCAGTGTTCTTTTGCTCTTGGCGAAAGTGAAATAGCAAAATTAAAAAGGGCATGAAGTTCAATAACAAAAACTGTGAAAAGGGATGATGGCAAAATGAATCAAATTTTGCTTTCCAATAATTTTAATTTACCTAGATATTTTTCTTCTAAAAGTAATATTTAACTTGCTTAAAGAAATATTTTTGACCTAATTAAAGATAAAAATAATAGCTATAAATCTCATTTTAAATTAATGTTATTAAATTTATATTCAAACTATCACATTTATATTTAAATTTAAATTTACTTATTTATTAATGATTAATTTAATATATTTATTTTTTATTGATATTGAAACTATATTTATTTTATGTGAATTATTATTTTTTAAATAAACATGACCAAGTTGCATATTGCAATTTGTAACCATTACGGGGAAATATTTCTGTGCTTGAAATCGACAACACATACACCTACCCTAATCAATCTTATCTCCACTCTCATTGTGCTGTCATGCACTACGCCACTCTACCCTACTCTCTTCTAACTCATGTCTCATCTATAATACATATGGGACATACAAATATATAATTGAAAGATTCAAATTTAGTGATAGGTAAATTAAAATTATTAGAAAATGGAATATAATTTGTTCAAGGAAAAAAATGAAATATTTTTAGTTATTTCTGGTTGGTGATGCATTTAAAGCAAACAAAAATAGTTAATTAATTAATTATGATAGGATTATTTAAAAAGGTAATCCTAACAAAAATATATAAACTCTAAACAAAGATAAATATTTATGAAAAAAAATCAATATATAGCATATGTTTATCATATATTATGTAATTTATATATTCAAAATATTATAGCTAATAAACTAATATATTTATGGGAATTATTTTCAAATTTTTTTACTCAAAATTAATTTACTTTTATGGGTTTGAATCTTTCAAATTTTTTAAGTGTATACTTTGGAGGAAAAAATAAGTTGCAATTAATGTGTGTTAATAATACACATAGAGTACAATGATTAAATATATATATATATATATATTAAACTTTATGTATTGTGTATTTTTTCTTTAAAATTAACTTCATTTTCTTTGAAGCATTTAAAGAAACTTTGTGATTTTGTGAGTTAGAATAATTGACTAGAACTCCAAACATATTAAAAAATTATAATAAACCATCGTTATTCACTTATTAGCCACTAGACTAGAACCAAAAAAGGAAACACAAAATTTGTAATGACAAATAGGGAATTGACTGTAATATCTGATTTTCGTTAAAACGTCAAAAATGAATTAGTTATAAAAGCAAGTTTCCTGAAATAAATGATTTAAGGCTAAATAAAATTAGGATAAAATTTTAAATAATGAAAAATAAAGATTTGAGATTTGAGATTTGAGTTGTCTAGAAACCCAAGCCAACTAAGTTAAAAAAATTTGTGAAAGAAAGTTAGGGCATTTTTATAATTTTTAGAAATTTTGGAAATTTTACAGGATGATTTTTTAAATGAAAATTTTGAATTTTTTGGGGTTCTCAAAGGCTCCAAAAATTATGGAAACCCCTAAAATAGTTAAAACCTCTCTGGCAAACGATTTCGGCCGTCAGTTAATCAAAATTTTGACTAAACAGTTTGAAATGGTTTTAAATCCTTTTTGAGTGAAACCAAAGCCAATTTATAAGATTGAGAGTCTAATTATTATGATGGAAAAGATAGATTTTAAAAAAGAGTTGAATTGAGTATAAAATGACAAAAACTAAGAATAGGGACTAAATGCAAAGTAGAAAATTGCGTAAAGTGACTTTTTAGCTTCTTGTAAGTCACGTTCCATTCAACTCCTCCATTAACCAACATATGTTCTATCCTAAAACAAGGGAAAGACCAATTGAGAAGCACGCCCAATGAGAAGGAAATTTGAAGGAGAAAGATTTGCAAAAAATGTAAGAAAATCTTGAATTTTCATGGTTCATCCTTCACAAATGTTGTTTCTCTCCTTTTCCTCTTCCTTTCTATGGTTTTAATACTTGATTTGGGATTGTTTTGAGTCTGGTTCAGAGAGAGGAGATTAGAATTTGAAGGAGAAGCTTATAGCAAAGGAAAGAGCTTTTGAAAAAGCAAAGGAACCAAGGTAAGTTCATTGCTTTTCTTACTTTTCTTCCTTTGTTCTTCCTAATGTATGGTTCGAACACTTTGAGAGCATGTGGAAGGGAGTAAATTCTGACCAAGCACGCAAGGAACCAAGGTTTTTGAGTATGGAAAACTAGTAAATGTAATGAAATTTAAAAGAAAACCATTAGAATTCAAGAATGAGAACCTAGGGATTCTTAGACAAATGGCCAAATCTAATTTCTTCCAAGGATGTTCTAACTTATGTAAGACCTTGTATGAGTACATCAGACCTCCAGGAAGCCTCCTAAGTGCCATTTCCTTCAACAAAATAAAGCAAGCTCCATGAGTCCAAACCATGCCTATGTCTAAGCCAAGACTACCACAAGCACCTAGGGAGTGTTTTAAATTATTCTAAGGCTAGAATGGGACTAGATATAATAGATAAACATCAAGGAAGGCTTAAAAAAAAATTTAGAAAGCCTAGATTGTGAGATGAAGGCATAGGTTCCATAATGAGATATAAAAAAGTAACTTATAGCTAGGTTCCTTAAAATAAAATTATGATGGCTTCAAGGAGTCTAAATGAAGTTAAAAGAGTTAGATTGCAAAAATGGAGCTAAGATCATAAATCCCCATGGTTGCTTCATTAAGTCTTGTATGGAACCATATTTGAGTCTTAGAACCAAGTGAGCTTCCATAGAGTGTGTGTGATGCTAGAACTTGCTTCAATAATGTAATTGTGTCCCATTTGATGTGTCTATGCTAAAAGAACCAAGCTCTACCTAAATGCAAGTGTGTGGCCAAAAGAGGGGAAGAATAATCAAGAGAAAGACTTGTGATTTTGCTTTAAAGGTCTCTCTAACCTTTCTCCCATGCATTGTTAGATGTTTTTTTGTCTTTGGGTTCTTGTATGCTTGTTTATGTCATAAGTAGTATTTCTAGCTATTGTCTACATGTTATAGTATCATGATATTCTTGAAATGTGTTTTATGAATGTTATGTGACTTGAATGGGTATAATGATACTAAAAGTCCCTTGGCAAGGGTGAGGATAAGTCAAAAGTCTCTAGAATTATGTGAGACAAAGCCAAAAGTCTTAAGAAGAGTGAGGTTTTGTCAAAAATCCTTTGATTATAGGTAAAGCAATTCCAAAAGTCCCAAGAAAAATAGCCGAGATTAAACCAATGACCTTAAGAGCCTATGTATGATATGTATGAGTTTCTTGAACATGGAAAATGCTTTATGTATGTTTACTAGTAACTTGAATTTCCATGCATGCATTTTTAGGCTTGAAAATACATCCATTATGTATGTTTGAAAGGATAAAGAGTTATTGGGATTATTGGAATCTCACTCTTCCTTCTCCAATATTTAACCATGTCTAGGTGAGTCAAGTGGAAAGAAATAGAAGACAACAACCTTGAAGATCAATATCTTGACAAAGACTTTATTATTTAACCATTTTGTTGACATATTGATATGAAATGATGTAACCAAATGATGCATATGTTATGCAGATGCTTGAGCACATTTAAATGTGTGTAAATATGTTATATGTACCTATTTTGGAACTATATGAATGGACATGTATGTTTTTGCCACCAAGGAGCTCTTATGTGATATGATATGCTTGTGTATGATAGTAAGTGGCATAGTGAGAATTAGATCCATGAGGATTTGGACCATTTGGCATCCTTCCCTAGGTTGTGTTTGTGCTTTGGGGCGTGTCTAAGTGGCTATAGAACATTAAGAGAGTCTTTTGATGCCTTAAGAACCATTTTGAACCTCAAAAAGTAACCAAATTATGAGTTAAACTACAAACTGACCAAATGGATGAATTTCTCCATGAAATTTGACATGAATATAAGCCTCATCTAGAGTTTTTCATGAAGCCAAAGATCACTTAATTTGAAACTCTATAAAATTTATTATGATTTTTCAAAGTTAAAAAAATTCTGCCAAAATAGTAATAACATTGTTCATATAGTCAGTTTATATTTCTATGTCACACATAGACTAAATGAAATTCAAAACCATGAAATTTTACAAACATAAACTAGACACCATAAGATTTTTATAGCCATTAAGATCACCTTACTTGGAGGTTTGTAGAAGGAGAACCAAAATTTTGAAGTTTCATGATAGTACCAGTAATGCAGCTTGACCTTTGGTACTGTTCCATCACTTTTCTAGGGCTAAATGCTTTTGTTTTGATGTGGAATTATTTTTATCATTAGTTAACATCCAAAGCTATATAGAAAGCTATCATATGCATGATTATACTTTTTTTAGAATTAGTTATAAATTTTTAAAGTTTATATGAAAAAAATGAAATAGTGAACTTGAGAGCAAACTTCAATTTTCTGGCGCATGGCTTCGAAACCCATGATGCATGAGTTAAATAATGATGGTTATGACTTGAATAGATATTTTATGGATAGGAAATGATGTGGATGAGTTTATAAGGTCCATGGAACATAAGATGAATTTTTAAAACCTTATGTAACACAAATTAAAGCTATTAAATATATTGATTTCCATGCAAAGTGTGTGAGGCCAAGAAATTGAAATGGAAATGAAAGGCTAGAAGAGTATGGTATTACACTGACAGCACTAGTAAGAAGCCAAAAATGTCATTAATTTTTTTGTCATCTTAGTTATTGTAACACCATAGTGATCTAGTCTTTCTTTCTCACAAACAAGTCTCATACATGATATTCATGGAAAAATACAATAAAATAATGTATTATTTTTGCATTACGTAAGACCCCAATTTTCCATTTTATGTCCCATAGATCATATAAACTCATTCATATCATTCTCTACTCCAAATACATTCATACAAATCAAAACCATCACAGAACATTTCATTCTTCCTGAGTTTTGAAGCCTCACACCAGAAAAAAAATAAGTTGGCCATGGGTTCTAGTTTTCAACTTTATGTCATCAACTTTAAAAATTTATAATTAAATATAGAAAAATTGAAATCAAGTAAATGGTAGCTTTTCAGAAATATATGAATGTCAAATATAGGTTAAAAATCATTCTAAGACATGAAAATATCAACTACACCATAATTGATAATAGAAAAGCACCAAAGGTCTAGCTATTCAGGTTTGTTGTTATAAGTTACTAATATAAATTTCAAAAATTTATAAGTAATTCAAAAAAAAAAAAATAAGAACCTATAAAAAGATACCATTTTGGAAATCTATGTATATCTACTAGAGGCTAAAAATAACTTTAGACCAAAACATATGCGTTTAGCCTATGGAAATTTATGAAATAATACCAAAGGTCCTGCTGCATCCCTAATATTGTCATGAAATTTCAAAAATTTGTGTCTCTCTCTACGGAGCTCCAAATAAGGTGTCTCAAGTTCTAAAGAAAGCTTAACATGTTTAATTTAATCTTGTAAAATTTCATAGCCATTAGATACCATTTGGCCCATGAATGACACAGGGAAAATAATTGACCAAATGAACAGTGCATCTTACCATTCAGCATTTTTTTCAACTTTAAAAAATTATAATAAATTATTTAGAGCTCCAAATAATGTGATCTTTTGATCTAAAAAAATATCTAAATAAGACCCATATTCATGCTAGATTTTATGAGAAAATTCATTCATTTGGTCAACTTATGACGTAGGGTGCCAAAATGGGTCTTTTAAGCACCAAATGAGGTCAAATTTGTATCAAATGCTCTTCCATCTTGACCATGTGAGAATGGCTAAAAATAGCAGGAAAAACTTGTCCAATAGGTCTAAATACTCTAAATACTCATGCATCATAAATCTCCTACCTCACTTGATCTTATACACCATATTATACAAGCACAATTAAGCATATGGAAGTCAAAAACATACATTCTCATTCCTATGCTTCCAATTTCAATACATACCTCATATATCCATATATTTATATGTGTTCAAATGTCTACATATCATATACAATATGAAATTATATCATTTAACAACATTATGTCCACAAAATAGCTCTTTAGCAAATTCTTTGTCAAAGTTCTTGTCTTCAAGAGTGGTGGCTTCTATTCCTTAGTTTACTTGATCCACCTAGATATTGTTAGACATTGGAGAGGGAAGAATAAGATTTCAAGAATCTCAATAGCTCTTAACTCTTTCAATCATATATAATAGTCACATTTTCAAGTCAAAGTATACATGCATGAAGGTCAAGCTACTTGTAACCATACATAAAATCATTTTCATATTTAAAAAGCTCATACATATCATATATTGTCTTTCAAAAGTATTGGTTTAGCTAAGTCTCATTCTTCTTGAGACTTTTGGAGATGTCTTACCTAATCCTATGGACTTTTAGCTCATCCTTACCTTTGCTAAGGGACTTTTGGTTTCACTAAACTCATTTAAACTATAACATATTCATAAGATATATTTTATGCACATAATGGTATCATGGCATGTAGAAAATAGCTATATACAATTCTCATGGCAGGAACATACATACATACATCTAAATATAAGAAAACAACCAAGAATGTATAAGAGAAATGTTAGAGAGCTACCTTGAATGCAAATACACACGTTTTTCCTTGATTGCTCTTTCCCTCTTTTGGTCGCACACGTGCAAGTGGGTGGAGTATGATTCTTTTGGCCTAAACACATCAAATAGGACGCAATTATGTTCTTAAAAAAAGCTCTAACACTATACACACACCCAATGGAAGCCCACTTTCTCAAATGGCTCAACTATAGTTTCATAAAGCACCTAATGCAGCAACTATAAAAATTCATGATCTTGGCTCCATTTTTTCTTTCAATCTATGATTCTTGACTTCATTTAAACTCCTTGGAGCCATCACACAATCATTTTGGAGATCCTAGCTATATATTGTTTCATTATGTCACATTATAGAACTTACACCTCCATTTCACCATCTGGGCTTCCTAAATTTTTTTCAAAGATTCCTCTCATATTCTTTCATCATATATAGTTCCAAACTAGGTTTAGAAAAATTTAAAACACTTTCTAGGTATCCATGGAACTCTTGGCCAAGACTACTAGTTTAGGGAACCATGGAGTTTTCAATTTTTCTTTGAAGGAAGAGGCACTTGGGAGGCTTCCTAGGGATTTTAGGAACTCAATTAAACTCTCGTATAAGCTAGACCATCCTTGGACAAAATCAAATTTTAGCATATGTCTTTAAATCCCTAGTTTTACCATCTTAAATTCTTATGGTCCTTTATTGAATTTCTTTGCATTATCTTGTTTCCTACACTCTAAAACATAAGTTTCTTGCTTAGTTATAGATAGAATTAACTCCCCCTTGGTTGTTTTAAATGAGGCTGAAACT
This sequence comes from Erythrophleum ivorense, assembly GCA_026724425.1. Lineage (NCBI taxonomy): Eukaryota > Viridiplantae > Streptophyta > Magnoliopsida > Fabales > Fabaceae > Erythrophleum > Erythrophleum ivorense. The sequence goes on from JAIUCV010000007.1 coordinate 37,198,724, forward strand.
CACACAAGAGGAAGCAATAAGAAGAAGGCATGGAAGACAATGAAATTACCTTGGTTTTCAGCTTATCTCAAGAGCTCTTTTAATTGGTGAATTCCTCTCCTTCAAACTCCAATCTTCCTCTTTTGGACTAGACTCAAAACAACCCCAAATGAATAACTAAAACTATGGAAAGAGAGGTGGGAAGGAGGAGAACAATTTTAGAGAATGGAAAAGCTTGGAATTCTAACTTTTTCCTTATTTTTCTCCTTCTTCTTCTCCTCCTATGGTGTGCCTCTTTCCCCTAGTCTTCTCCTCTATTTTGGGCAGAAAAATGGCTAGTTAATTAGATTTAGGGAGGGCCATGTGCTATATGGAAGGGGAGAAATCACTTTAATAACTTTTTACTTTTGCATTTTAATCCATTTTCTTAGCTTTTTCATTTTAAGTTCATTTTAGCTCCTTTTCAAAGTCCATCTTTTCCATCATAATATTTAGGCTTTCAATCTTATAAATTAGCTTTGGAATCACTTAATTTAGATTTAAAATTATTTTGAACCATTCGGTCAAAATTTTCATCAACAGACAGTTGAAATCACTCATAAGAGGGATTTCAACTGTTCTAGGGATTCTTATAGTTTTTAGAGCCTCTGAGAATCCTAAAAAACTTAAATTTCTCATTTAAAAGTCCTCTTGTGGGTTTTTCAAATTTGTCAAAAATTACAAAAATGCCTCACTTTCTTTCACAAATTTTTTTAGCTCATTTGGCTCTAGTTTTCAGACATCTTTGTAACAACTAGAATTTTTGAAATTTTTCTAAGTTTACTGGCTATAACCAGGACCCCTGCCAACTATAGCGAATGTACCTATTCACTATAGCGAGAAGCCAACTAGCTATAGTGAATGTATCAGTTTACTATAGCGAGTTTAGGCGTCCCATATAAAAATCAGGGAGTTCCTTGCAATAACGCGCATCATAGTGAGAACAGAGGCCTGGGACTAATACGTATTCGTTGTAGCGAGGGTTATTTTCTGCTATAGCGAGGGTGGATCCGGAAAAGCATAAAAAAATATATTTTTACTTTTTAAAGACCCCAGAAACTTCTCTTCCTCTTTAACCGACTTGAGTTTTGACCAAAATAGAGAAAAAAGGCTTGAAAGAGTGAGAGACAAAAGAAATTCAAGGAGAAAGAAGGAAGGAAACCAAGGAAAAAAGATAAAAATCTTTAAAGATTTTCATGCTTCTTCTTCTTGAGACTTTATCTTTCTCCTCTTAAGCTCCATTTTTTATGGGTTGCTGAGTAGTATGGCTTTGTTCTGACTTAGAACAAGTATGAAACCCATGAATTAGAATGAGAGAAGTTGAGAAATGCAAAGGAATTAGAAGAAGAGTTAGTGAAATTCTAGAGGGAGAGACTAGAGATTCTTAAATACTTTATAAAGTTTGCCTTAATATAAGAATCCCTTAACCTTGTGAGTGTTTATTTGAGTGATAAAAGAGTAATTGCATGTTATTTGTTGTGTTTAGGCCAAGGAACCCAAGCTCCATCTAGTTGTGATTGTGAAACCGAGAAGGGAAAAGAGAAATCAAAAGGGAAGGCTTGTGTTGGCTTGCAAGGTAGCTCTCCACTCTTTCTTGTTGCATTCTTGGATGTGTGATGCTTGTGTGTGCACATGTATTACGAGACATGCCATTTGATGTTGCCTTGATGTATTGGTATCAATATGCTTATATTTTGGATTATGAAAATTGCTCTTAAAGGGTGATGTGATACCAAAAGTCATTTATGATGGGTGAGGTAGAGTCAAAAGTCCCTAGAAATAGGTGAGATAAGGCCAAAAGTCTCATGGATAAGTGAGGCCAAGTCAAAAGTTCCAAAAATAGGGTGAGGCTATACTAAAAGTCCCTAAAGTTTATTTTTGGCATTGATATGATATTCATGACATGTAAATCATGCGTTGTATGATTTTGAATGGTTGGATGCCTACTTGTGTAACACCATAATGTCTAACTCATCTTATAACATTCTTATGCATCACATCCTCAAATCCATAAAGTAGAAAAAGTCTATTAAAATAATGTATTTAATTATGTTGCATTGTGTATAAAAATTTCATTCGGTGTCACGTGGATCGTGTGAGCTCATATTATACTTTTTCATATTTAATTACATGAACACAACTCATTTGCATCATAAAATGTAGCTCATAACTTAAGAAAACCGAAATGAAGCATAAAACATGGAGGTTTATTTTCGGACAGATTTGGCCTCTTTTCTATCCAAATTTTAGAAAATCATAATTAATTCTAAAAAAATAAAAAACATGCATTATTAGTCATTCTAGGAAGCTACAGATATCTACTTCACATAAAAATATGTCCAGACCATAACATCTATCACAAAGAATGTTTGATATCCAAAAAGGTCCAGAGGTCAAACTGTCACTGATGTTGTCACAGATTTCTGCAGCAAATTTTGAAAATGTCTAATTAATTCCAAAAAAATTCAATCTATGCAAATGATATCAATATGGAAAGCTGTGGATGTTAGCTAGAGGGAACAAATAACTCCATACCAGTTCAGGTAGACCAAACCTTGGAATTAAATGGAACAGTAACTGAAGTCGGGTAAGGTTCCTGATATTGGACAAAATCTTTAAAAATTCATATCTCCCTCTCTAGACCTCTAAATGAGGTATTTCTAGTTGGCACAAGTCATTGTGAATGTCTAGTTTCTTTATATAAAATTTCATGGCAATTGGACATGATTTAGGCCCTGTGTGATAGATTTTATTTTTGGACCAAATGAATAGTGTAGCAAACCAAAATTAGAAAATTTTTCAACTTTGAAAATTTATCAAATATTCTGTAGACCTCTGAAAATTATGTTCTTTAACTTTCCAAAAATCTCTTAATAAACTCTAATTGTATGTTAAATCTCATATCAAAAAAAGCTCATTTGGCCAAAAAGTGACATAGGGTTTCATTATAATTAATTTTGGCTCCATATGAGGTACCAAAGTAACCAAATGGCTTTCTCTAGAGTTTGGCACCTTTTGGGCAAGTCTAAAAGCATGATTAAGACTTGTGTAAGCTACCCAAATGGTCCCAAACTCCATGTATCTCATTTTGACTATTTTATCCATACATATGCATAATTCTATCAAACCACCAATGAAGCTAATTTGTCACCATATACCTATTTTAAATTCTAATGACTATAAAACATATTCTCTCATTCATACATAGCATAATATCATAATTACACATGTCTAAGAGGTCATAGACTATATACATCAAGGGGTTACACCATTTGACATCATTAAGGTTTTAAAAAGCAAAGACTAAGCATGTTGGTGTCAAACTCTTCTCTTTAAGGTGGTTGGCTTCCATTACCTTGTTCACTTGGTCCACCTAGCATGTGAGATCATTGATGAGAAGGGAATGAGATTCAAAGAATCCCAATAGCTCATATCTCATTCAATTATACATAATGGATGCAAACAAATCTTATAAATGCATACATGGTATGTGGACATATGCAAACATTCAAGAAGCATTTTCATCATTTGAAAATGTCATACATAGCATACAAAGGCTTGCCAAGCAAGTGGATTGGCCTCACCCAATTTCTTGTAGATATTGGACTTGCCTCACCCATTCTTTAATGCATTTTTGGACTTAACCATGCTCTTGGGAGCTCACTTTACTTTTGGGAGACTCTTTGCTTTGTTTCAACTAATTCTAAGGGTTATTGGCTCATCCTCACCATAGTTAAGGGTTCTTGGCCTCACCACACTCAAGCAAAACAAAGCAAGCATCATAGACATCATTTAGAAATATAATGCATCATCATGGTACCATGGCATATAAAATTATGTTAGAATACTTTTCATAGCTTAAAACATATATACACACATTCAAGATAATGTAAGCACACATCTATGCTTAAGAGAAGGTGGAGAGAGCTACCTTATACACAATCACACACTTTTTCTCTTGAAATTTCCTCCCTTGCTTCGGCCACACACCCACAAAAGTGTAGGGAAGGTTTCTCTTGGCCTAAACACAATTTATAGAAACCAATTAGGTTCATGAAACAAATTCTAGGGCCATACAACTTGCTTAGACACTAGGTTATTCTATAAACCCTATTATGGTCCATAATTGCATCTAATAAAGCAACACCCCTCAAATAAATTTTAGGCTCCATTCTTTCCTTTCAAATATGATTCTTGACTCCTTTTAAGTCTCTTGGAGTCATTACACAATTAAAACAAAGAGTCTAACAACATGTTACTTCTTTAGGTCATAATATGGAATCTAAAGCATCAATTCACTTTCTATGAGTTCTACATTTTTTCCAAGGCCTCCCCTCCTATTCATTTATCATATATGACTCAAGAATGGCTTATAAAAATTTAAAACTCTCCTTAGCTATCCCATCCATGCTTGGTGGAGACATAGAACAATTTTGGCCTCTATGGGTTTTGGTTTATTTTCTTGATGGAGGAAGCACATGGGAAGACTTCTAGGGATCTTGGGAGCTCATTTAAACTCTTATTTAGACTTAGGAATCATCATACAAAATCATATTTTACAAGGTGCAATTAAAACCCTAGAAATTACATCTTGAAATCTAATGATTTTTTGTTAATTCCCTTTGCATATTCTTAATCTTCATACCCTTTTTCCTTAGATTCATCCTTGGTTCTGCCTAAAAATCAAATCCTCTTAGGTCTTCTCAAGTGGGGCGAAATGGAGAAGAAGGGAACCAAATATGACAACCATAAGAAGAGAAATTACCTTATTTTCTTACTTTTTCTCACTTGAATCTTGTGTTTTTTGAGCTTCTCTCTTCAAATCCGAATTTTTCTCTCAATTTCTCCTTTAAAACAGATCCATATACTTCATTATAATCATAGGAAATAAAGGAGAATGAAGGAGAAGAGATTTGGAAGAGAAAGAGCATGAAAAACCATGAAAATCCATACCTTTCTACCTTGAATTTCTCCTCCTTTTCTTCGTCTTCTTGTGTGCCTCATCCTCTAGGGTTTTCCTTTGATTTTGGGCAAAAAAATCTCAAGTTAAATGAGGGAGAGTGTGAGTCGCCACCTATTTATAAGGGAGGAAGGAACACTTTTTCAAAAATTTTCATTTTGCCCTTCATTCTTGGCATTTTCGTTTCTCCTTTGTTTTAGCTCCCTTTTGAGAAATGTCTTTTCTATTATAAAAATTAAGTTCCCAATTTGATAAAATGCCTTTGGAATTAATCAAATCGGAGCTAAAACCTTCTCGAACGAATCCGTTAAAGTTCAAGCACACCAACTTTGGAAAATGTCCATCGGAGGGACTTTAGCTGTCTTGGGCCTTTCCATGGATTTTAGGGCCTCTGAGAACCCTGGAGAACACAAAACTTTCATTTAAAAGGCCCTCCTATGTGAATTCCAAAATTTGTTCAAAATTATGAAAATACCATTACGTTTCGTAAGCTTTTCGTAAGAAATTGTTTCTTTATTCTAGCTCTATTTTTCTTTTCATCTGAGCCTGAGATTCTCATTTTTAGGAGTCTAAAATATTTCCTAAATTTTTTGGGACCTTAACTACATCATCTTGGAGGACTTCCTTTTGTATCTAATGAATTTTGTTTGTTTACAAAGAAACTGTACGTTATGTTTCTCATATTTTCTCTCATTTTCAGAGAACCATATGTTACAACTTGCATGCTTTGACATGTTTATATATCTTGATTGCTTTCTTGAATGAGTGTATGAGCTATTGAGATTTCACGAATCTCACCGCTTTCCCTCTCCCATCTTAACATGTTAGGTGGAGTTCAAGGAGACAAAGTGTAAGCTAAGGAGCCTAGTTGAGCATGCTTAGCTAGTTGTATAGCTGGTTTTGGTTCTTTTGATGTAAAGAAGTGCAAAAATGGATATGTACATATTATTTTTGAGATGTAAATATTTGAGCAAGTGTATAAATATGTATAAATGATGTGTGAACCATGTATAGAGCCAAAGTAATGAAAATATGAGATTTGGCTCCTTGGTGGCTTATATGTAATAGTGTATTCTTTTGTATAGCATAGTGAGTTTGAGATGTGTGATGGTTTGGACTACTTGGGCAATTCACATATATTGTGTTTATACTTCAAAACTTGTCCAAGAGGTGCTAGACCATGTAGGAGATCATTTACCCCCATTTTGAACCATATATGGGATCAAATTTGTCAAATTCGTGAGTTCTGTCAAGATATGACCAAATGAGCTCTTCTTGATATGAAATTTGGCATGCATCTAGAGCTTGTTAAGATATTTTTGAAAAGTTAAAGTACATAATATTTAGAGGTCTAGGGAATATTTGACGAATTTTTGAAGTTAGAGAATTTTCAAGTTTTAGTTAGTGTACTGTGCAATTGGTCCAAAATTTGATTTGTATCATTCACAGTGACCTATACCAACTAGAAGCACCTCAATTGGAAGTCTGTAGAGAGAGAAATAATTTTATGAAGTTCTGTGTTAGCATCAAGGATACCAGCCGACATTCATTACTGTTCTATTAGTTTTCAAGGTCCAAAGGCTACTGAAATGATCTGGAATTATTTTTCTCCTCTAGTAACATCTGTAGTTTCCAAATTGGTATAATTTGCCCAGATTAGATTTTTTTAGAATTAGTTATGAATTTTTGAAGCTCATGATAGTAAACTGTACTAGTACCAAGGATAGCCGAACCTTTGTACTTTTTTCATTTTCAAACATGGTCCAAAGGCTATATTTATGTCCTAGAATATTTTTACTGTAAATTTAACATCTAGAGATTTTCAGAAAGTTATGGTTTGCTTAATTCTCATTTTTCTAGAATTAGTTATGATTTTTCAAAGTTAGAGCCAAAAATTTGACTTTTGGGCCCGTTTTGAGAAATTGTATTTTTTGATTTTTGGCTTCATATATGTGGTTTATGGGTTGTTTTATGCTATGTATAAGTTATACAAATGGATTTTGACTAGAGATTGTGATTGATGGGTTCACGGACCCATGGGCAAAATATGAGTATTTAAACCCCTGGCATAGCATAATAAAATGTCACGGTTTACTCTTTTTCTTTAAGAATCATATGGAATCAAGGCTAAGTATAAATTAGTTGAAGTTAACACATTATGGTGTTACAATCTTAGACATTGGATCCTTATTTTTTATTTTTTAAAATTTTATTATAATTTTAGTTAGTTTTAACTTATTCATTTTAGAGGACTTATTTTTTAAATTGACTCATTTCGGTATTTTTACGACAAACTAGATGTTACAATTATTATTATTATTTTATTCTCTTAATTTTGTTTATGTACCAGGCATAATTCTTTTAAAATCAAACCAATTAGAATCTCTTTAATTGAGATAAAGAGAAAGAAAATTGACCAAAAAAATATAAAATAAAAAGAAAGAAAGAAAATAGATGAAATTCTATTCTTTTTCTTTTTCTTATTAAATTTACTTCTCACATTTAGTCCCTATACAAGGATCCATAGACAATTAGAATTCCATCTTAACTAAATGATTAATTACTCACATAAATTATTTTTCTTAAGAAATACTTAAATTATATCATTTTATTTTTATTATAAAAATTTATAAACTTCTATAAGATTAAAATATGATAATATTCTAAAAAATAAAATTGATTTCATTTATTAAAAATATAATTTGTTTAAAAATATTTTTTAAAAACTTTATTTTAATGTTATTTATTTTGTATTAAAATATAAATTTATTTTATTTTAAATTTAAAAATTTATTTTTTTAGTTAAATATATGTTTAGTATTTATTATATTATATAAATGATACTTTGATTAAAATAAATATAATTGTAATTTATTTTTTGATGTAAAAAAAAATTAGTGTAACACCTCTTTCATTTTAGGAAATGAGGATGCACAAAAATAAATTACATTTTTTAGGGAAATTTTAATATTTATTCCTATGATTGAAAAATATAAAAGCAAAGATAGAGAAAGGATTATTATTAGTGATGTTGGTGGTGGAATTGGGATTATTATTAGTGAACTTTGAATTTTTATTCAAATTTTGTTTAATTGATTAATTTCTTACTTATTCAGTTGTACTTTTAGTTTTGTTATCTTATGTTATATTTTGAACTTTATTTGATTGACAGGTAATATAAAATATAAACAAATGCTGTCAAGAGATGAATTCTCAATAGGAAGATTGGAAGGTATTTCTAGTGATGATATTGACTAGCATTTTAGAACACTTGTAGCTGAAAATCGAAATAACATAATTTGCAAACTTTATGAGAAAATCATAAAAGGTGGAATTACTCGACTGAAATAGCATATTGAACATTTTAAAGGACAAGTAATTAGTTGTCCTAGAGTTAGAATTACTATTTGAGAGGGTATGATGAAACTCCTTTTAGATAATAAAAAAAAGATTCAAAGAAAAGCAAAGAAGAAGAATTCAAAATGAACAAGTTTTTGAATAAAATTTAATAGGCATTTAGATATTATTTAGAGATTTTCACAGACCTAAAAAAACACAATTTTTGGATCTCTGTAAAATTTATTATGATTTTTTAAAGTTAGCTGAAAATTAAAATAAATTCTAATACTCATAAAATTTTACAAACATATAGTTGGCATTATAAAATTTTCATAGCCACTGAGATCACCTAAATTAGAGTTGTGTAACCAAATATATGCATGCTCAAAGTTTCAAGTCTGGTTGTGCCCAAAATTCTGATATGGTTACTGTTCTATTAGAATTTTCATGGTCCAAATGAACTTGTTTTAATATGAAATTTTGTAACATGCAGTTCATGTCTCGAGCTTTGCATAGAGTCCTAACTTGCATAAATTGTAATTTTATAGCTCAAGATATAAATTTTTGAAGTTAGTGGTTAAAATGAGAACCTATGTTAAATCGTGCAAAAGGGCTAGTTTGATTCATATGGCTTGGAGACCGAGATTCATGACTTTTTTTTTATGATATTTCATGTTAAACAAACTTGTCTAGCATGGATTTTGAGATTTGATATATTAAAGTTATGCATTTATGCAAAATTAAGGTATTTGGGCCTTTAATATTGATTTATTCTGCTGCTAAAGGTATTAATATTAGAAAATATTGTTATTAATGGAAATTGAGACTAGATATGAGTATATCTCATTATGGTATGAAAAAAATTCTAAAAAAAAGAAAAAATAAATGATCAAATAACCAAGATAGTTATATTAAGGATGTGAGTAATCAAGAAGAAACCTAAGACATAACTAATTATAAAATCCCAAAAAAAATTCAATACCTAAAAGTAATGAACAGATCTTAATAAGTTATGTCACTATAAAAAAAAAGAATTAAAAAGATACAGTTGTTGATAATTTTTTATGCAATGTTGCTATTGAAATAATATAATAAAATGAGGATCCCGAACCTAAATTTGTTTAAAAATTTAAACAAAGAGATGATTGGCTAAAATGAAAAGATGCAATTCAAGCATAATTAAATTCACTTTCAAAACCTAAAATGTAAAGTCAATATGGTATAAATGGATATTTGTGTGTTAAAACAAAATCAGAAAAATAAAGTTGTTAGATAAAAAGTATAACTTGTAGTACAAGGGTTTTCACACAGGCCTGATATTAATTATGAAGAGACATATTCTCTTATGATGAATGTAATTATTTTTAGATATTTTATTAGTTTGGTAATACATGAAAAAATTTAATATGCAACTAGTGGATGTTGTTATAGCCTATTTACATGGCTCATTATGTAGTGAAATTTTGCATGAAAATCTCTAAATAATTTAAAATGCCAAAACTATATAAAGATTCTTGGGGAAATTTTTTAATACATTTATATAAATCCTTATATGGATTAAAACAATCTGGGCGCAGGTAGTATAATCATCAAAGCGAATATTTGTTAAATGAATATTATAAAAATTATCTAATTTACCTATGTGTTTTTTAAAAGATCCATTCTCATTATTATTATATATGTTGATAATTTAAATATTATTAGAACTCTTGAAGAGTTTTAAGAAATAGTTGATTATTTGAAAAATTGATTTAAGATAAAAGATCTTGAAAAAATGAAGTTTTGTCTCGATTTACAAATTGATCACTTAATGAATAGAATTCTTTTTTATTAATCAATATATACCAAAATGATCTTAAAGTAATTCTATATGGATAAATCACATCCACTGAATACCTAAATGGTTATAAGATTGCTAGATGTAAATAAAAACCCTTTTTGTTTGAAGAACTTTTTGGTCCTAAAGTATCATATATTAGTACTATAGAAACATTAATTTATCTGACTAATAGTACACAACTTGATATTGCATTTGATATAAATTTGTTAACAGGATTTAGTTCATTTCTAATAAAATACATTGGAATGGAGTTAAAACATTCATTTCAATATTTTCAAAGGATCATTAGTATCAAATTATTTTACTCAATTGAATATGGATCACAATTAATTAGCTATGAGATATAGAATACTTATCAAATACACATAAAGCTTGACAATTATTTTAGGGGTATAGCTATATCATGGCATTCTATAAAACAAATGTTAACTGTTACTTTTTCAAATCATGAAGAAATCTTTGCAATTCATGAGACAAGTTGATAATGTGTTTGGCTAAGATTAATAATCCAATATATCCAAAAGAGGTGTTACTTATGTTTAAAGAAAAAGATTCTAATAATATCATACGAAGATAATGTAGCATTTATAGTTTAACTAAAAGGAGGGCATCAAAATTCTCTTTTTTCTCATTATATTTAGAAGAATGATAATTCGTTAATATGATAATCTCTCATATTTGATTCATTAAGCTATTATCAATTACCACGTTTGAAAAGTTGGTGTACAATATTAGATGTGCTAACTCAAGAATATAAGTTGATGTTGTCATTATGAGGAATAAAAGACATGATACACTTTTTTTTCCTTAACCATAGTTTTATCCCACTAGGTTTTTTTTGTAAATTTTTAATGAATCAGCTTACAATGAATATTTAAATATTGTGTACTCTCTTTCCTATACTAGGTTTTTATCCCATTAGGTTTTTTTTGGTAAGATTTTGACAAAACCCATTGTTTATTGATGAACATTCAAGACAAAAGTATTGTAAATATTATAGTAATATAGATGTCTATAACCCCTAAAAAGTTACCTTCTAAGATCCTTTTTTTGTATTTAATGACATATATCCTATAACTTCCTACATAATTTATATTGTATAATTATGTATATTAATTTTTTTATTTATGTCATTATAACTATATTAAGCAACTAATATCTTAAGTAAATGAGAAGTATTCTCACATTTCTCCTTTAAATTTTCTCTTGCTCAATTTCTTATGTTTTCATTAGTTTTGCAACAAAAACTAAATAATGGATAACTTTTAATAAAATATTAAAAGTGATTCCTTTGACCTTCCTTGCAAGAGATGGCCAAATAGTCTTGGCCTTTGTTTTGAAAAATTACACTTTTTCTTAAAATAAAAAAAATATGCCGCACTATCATCCTTTACAACAAAAAATAAACTACAATTACATTTATTTTGATTAAAATCTATTTATATCTATTATTTATATAATATAACAAATATTAATTATATATTTGACTAATATAAAATAGTCACTTTTTATTTACTATGTATTTTTTCACTTAAGCCTTGTTGAATCCACTTAAAAAATGTTTAGGTGTGAACTTAAAAAGTAATCACTCATAATATATTATGAATGTTGGGGAAAAAAGGCCTTGCAATCCTTGTGTATAATTTTAAAACTAACATTTCCTTTTTTTTCTTTTCCTATATTTTTTATTAATCAGACGCTAAATCTTAAAACATAATTTTCATCGCTTTGATTAATTAATTAAAAAAATGAACTACAAAACAAGTTCACATGCAAATGAGTCATCATAAATAGACTAGTGAAGATAATGGAAAAATATTTCTTATGTAAATTAAATTCACCTAGAAATTTTATATTAGATAATTTTGTTTGGGGCCTAATATTCTCCATCAATCTCTTGCATGTTAGGCTTTCTTTTTGAAATAGGACATTCATTAGCCTATCTTTGAAATATGAACCAAACACACACTAGTAAGTGAATACACCCTTTGGATAAGGCTTTTAGTAGGCCCAACAGACCTAATATTCAATTCACTTTTACAATGGCAGTCCCAAAGGTTTTAACTCTTTTGCTTTATAACTTTTTATTATTGAATAAATTATATAAATCTCATATGAGTTTTATTGAAATTACTCAGACATTTTTTTATTTTTAAAATATATATTGATCTCTTCTAAAATAAAAATTTATTCTATTCTTCAATCTAATTTTAAAATTTTTAACTAAAATACCTTCCAATAACTTATATATATATATTATCCCAAAAATTTTTAAATTAAGGGTATTGTAGTAAAAAAATTTTAAATTAGACTAAAGTATATAATAAATTGTTATTTCAAGGGAGGTATGTATATATTTTAAAAATAAATAGGAGGTTTATATAATTTTAATAGAATTTAAGAAAAATTTGTGTAATTTATTCTTTATTATTCATTTTGTAGAAATTGACCCAAAAAGAAACTTGCAAAGCAATAAAGCTTCACTACTTGTCTCTTATTCCCATGTAAATTTGTGAAGTAGAAATGTTAAAGGTTTATTCTATTCAAGTGTGTGTATGTGTGTGTCAAAAAAAGTCCTACATTGCTCAAACTAAAAGAAGTCTTAGTGCATAAATACTAAGATGAGAACTAGAGCAAGTAAATGAGCTAAGAAAAAGAGTGGGCGCGCGCACAATAATGGAGCAACGCAGTTGAAATATGCCAATTCCATCCTATGTGTGAAATTAGATGAGGTATTGGACGCTTTTTGCTGAAAATTATTTTGCAAATATACAATTTATTTAATTTAAATTAGTTTTCCAGAAAATCCTTCTTTTTAAAGGTTTTGGTTATAAGGCTTTATGTTTTTCAATTTTGAGGTTTTATGAATGTTGGGTCTGTTTATATTTTTAACTATCCATTAATAGTTTTAATTACCCGTTCATGGTTTTGATTTCTTGATTTTCTTTGCTTTAATATCCTCCACCAAAAATGGACTTCAACATTTAGAAATGGACCTTTAATTCCTCCAACATCCACATGTGGTCTTTATCTGTAAAAGGCAGTGCATGGTGCATATTCAAGTTGCATCGAGCTCTCAAGCGCTCCTCTCTTTCTCTCTCCCTTAGTTATTCTTTTGTATTCCCACTGCTCTATATCCCTGCCATTGTAGGAAGGGTTCATTTCATCCTGGGGAGTTGCTGTGTGGTGGAACAACTCTTAAGAATAGTGTCTTTGCGCATAACTCAAACCATTTCCTTTTGTTGCTTATTATATCACAGTGTCTATTGCTAACACATTCTTTGTTATTAAGGTAAAGGTTATCTTTTAACTTTGTTTAAACTAAATTCACTCTTTGAAATATTTTAATAGTGCACTTATATATATTGGCTTGGTGTATTAAAATTCAATTTTAATATTAGAATGATTTTCGAAGATATTGAATATAAGTTGTTAAGTTGAGATATTATCTATTTCTTATCAACTGAGTTAGTTCCTTTGAATTAAAATAAGATATATTTAATGTTATGTAAATAATAAAATTATAATTTGAACTTTTTCCTACACTTCTCATTTTTAAAAGAAATGTGAAAGTTAATAAGTTAATAATTCACATGACACCTTTGGTTTTTAGAGTTGAAATGACTTTAATATATGGGTTGAATTTATAGCCCTAACTCTTTTCTTGATTCTCAACTTTAAACCTCTTATATAGTCATGAAAGAAGGGAATAAATAAATAAAAGAAGTGAAAAAAATTGCTAGTTTATTAAATTCTCTACAAATAATCAAAGTCTTCTACTTTACAACAACTAGGCATGAGTTACACCAACGATTCATCACCCAAATATTGTTACACTAAAAAATCTAAGACACTTAAAGGTATCATAATGGGCACTTGATGCAAGACCCACTAGGAACACGCCCTAGAGAACCTTCAACAATTCGAAACTATGCCCGGGATCGGCTAGAAACAAGATTGTTGGTCAAAGGAAAGACCCTAAGAGAACTTGTCTCTTAGAACCCTAGCCTCAAGACGCCACAAAGGAAGACCAATCCTTTGATAAGTCACGTGTACTCTCAGAGAACACAAAGAAGCAAAAGCCTCACAAAGTATCGAATAATACTCAAATTTATTCATTCATGATCTTCCAAAATAAAGTACAATAGGGTGCCTTTTATAGGCAAAATTTCTAAAAGACTTAAAATCCTAATAAAACTAAAACTCTAAAATCTAATTAGAAATATTTTAAATGATGTCTAAAATTAAGGAACAAGATTAGGATATTAATTTTAACTTAATCTCCTAGATAAGCTCTTTGACCAAGTCCAAAAAATAATAATAAAATAATAAAAAACGAAATTCAAAAAGAATCCTAGTCAAAACTAATTAGTTTCTTTAAGTAGTCACATGGGATGCACATGCTTCATTAAAAATCACATGGTTAACACATTATTCTTAATCTCTTGCAATTGGACTTCAATTGGGCCTTGACACTCCTCTTGTATGTGTATAACTACATTGGGCCTTTAACATCTCCATGAACCTTTTTAGGACATTGGCTTATCAAGAGTATGAATCCTCCCAATTTCTTAATTGTTAATTTTTTATCAATTTGGAAGAGAGAAAGAGAGAGAGTGGATGACACCTACTGAGTAGAACTCATACATTCTCTCTCCCTTCTCTCTCTTTCTTTCTTCAAACTTGACAAAAAAAAATTGATTGTTAAGAAATGGAGATGATCCAGTTTGGCTTATCAACGTCAAAGAGTACCACTTAGGCCATAGCATTTTTGTTTGAAAAGAGAGGCTAAAAAGGTAAACCATTGAAGATGTCCACAACCAAATTTTCTAGTATATCAGTCTCAATCTCCCAAGCCAATTCTTCTTTCTCCTCTTCAAACCTGCTCCATCTTTCTCTCCTATCCATGTCTCTTATACAAGCATCCTTATTACTATTCTTTAAGTCATATTCAAATGAACCATCCATCCAATCTTGTGTTATTCTCAATATCTCCCCCTCAAACTCATCATCATCGTCATTCCTAGTTTGGTGATTTCTCCTTTTCTTTACTTCATCCCTGAAGAAATCCAACAATAGTTGGTCCAAATTAGCATTGCTCCATTGAATTGAACTAGTTGTTTTAACACAATGTAGCAGCTTCCTTGTGATTTTCTCAATTCTATCTTGTTCTTCACCTTCGATGGTGTCATTGTCGTCATTATTGTCATCATCATTGTCATTGTACTCTTCTTCGGAACTGAATTTTTCATCCACAAATAAACATTTGTCTAAGATTGTTAGGTCCAAATTTGTAAGAATCTTAAGCCTCTGGATTGTTTGCATACACTTCTGCTTTCTCCCTATTAAGAAAGTTATGGTTAGCATCATTCTCAAATTAATGTTACTAGTAGTATCAAGCTTTATACCAAAAGAAAGTGCTCGTGATTTGTGTACATTTATAGGAAAAGCCAAATTAAGGGGATAGTCATAGCTTTGTTTTCCTTTTTGGCTATATGAAAAAGGGATAAAGAGTGAAAAATGAATCTAAGATATAAAGTTTACTCTAATTTTAAAAATTGAGATCAGGTGAACTGTCAATTCATTGAAAATTTAGGAGCATGTCTCCTGTAGAAGAATGAACTGAATTGGTAGAATAAACCAGTAGAAGGGAAAGAGGGAATTTACTTTCAATATTGGCAAGACTTTGATCAAAGGGTGAAAACTCATCTTCCCCAATCTGAAGCACTGAAATTGGGCTCTGTAGTTCTTCTTCTTGGCTAGTTAAATCTCCCTGTTATGGTTTCAAACAGATCTTTGTTAGTAAAAGTATAATCACACATCTATGAATCATGTCAAAACATTGAATTACTAACAATTTGGCCCCAAAAAAGAAAATTGCAATTCACAATTGCATTATAGGAGAAACAAGCAATAATAAGGTCTATGCATAATTGTTTGTAAGGAATAACTCTAATCATGCATGTCAAGCAAGAAAGAATATAAATAGAAAAGTTTCAATTCACGGTTAATCATAAATAATTAAAATGGAGACAAATCCCAAGATAAAAAGGAAGAAAAACTGACATAAATTCACTCGTAGGTTTTTATAATTTCCTGCTGAATAACTTTGACCACAATTTGTAATGATAAGTAATTTTGTCAATAATAGCATTGAAGTATAGTATTTAATTTATCGTGATGTGGGGCGAACCTAAACTTATGTAACTTGAATTATTGAAAGGATGAGAAGGGAACAACCTTGCATATAAAACTCCAAAAAAAAAAACAGTTTTTAATAGTAAATAATGAAATAGACTAAAATAATGTGAGAAAAAGACAAAACTGACTTTTTTTCTGAAATATTATAAACTAAATCAAAGAGTCTTCGCATTGTGCCCCTACATTAACAAAATATTATAAAGATAATCTTCCCTATTATTTCCTCGTAACTTCTTTTTCTTTTGTCTTATATAATAATTTGTCTGAACTGAAAAATTATTTTCCTTAAAAGAGAAAAAAGAAATAAAATACAGAACAAAACAAAAGAAGCAAGTGGTTGAGTGGCTCCATCTAAAAGGCAAATATCATCCAAATCTCAAACTGACGCAGAATGAGTCCTCAACTACAGACACAATATATAAATATATATAGAGAGAGAGAATATATTGTATTATAGAATATTATTCTTAAACTGTTTATGAATTTTATTTTTTATTTTATTTTCCTTTCACAATTTTTTTAAAATTAATAGGGGTTTCAAAAGAGTTACAATTTTAAAAGACGCAACGCACTATGTAATTGCTCACCTTGGCCCGCGCCGAAGTTCCTGTTGTCGCATACACCGAATCCTTGCCGACAGGGGGCGAAAATCCTTTGCCAACTCCGACGTCGTTTCGAGCACACTCCGCGAAATTACCGTCGCATGAAGACAAATAGCCACTTGTAAAATCACTGTCACTCCAACTTGAGCCTTTGCTGCTACTACTAGAAGTGGAGGCGGAAGATAAATCCAACGGCGGAGGTTGCTCCTCCAGGTCCCGGAACGATCTCCACCGTACGATGTCCTTGATTCTGACTGTGACTTTGATTTCTCCGGATGCTCTGTCATTCTTGGAACTACTTTTCTTCGAGAGCTTGCGCGAGATACTCCGAGGTAAAATCGAAGGAGATTTCACCGCAAAAGAAGAGAACCTCTTGACGACTGCGTTGAGGAGTGATTTCAGAATCCTTGGATTTGAATTCCAGGACGATGACGATGAAGACTTGCGGTCCATTTCAATGAGGCTGCGCATAGTGGTTGGGGGAATTGATTTCCTTGGAAACGATTTGAGCCCATTGGAAGAACGAGAAATTGAATTCTCACTGAGAAAATCTTTCAGCATTCGAGGCTTAAGCCTTGTTTGTTGCACAGTAGCACCACTCATTTCGAAGAAGATGCAGAAGTGGGTATAGCGAGAGAGAGTGAGAGAATTTGAATATATAAAGGGTAGAGGGGAAGAAAGAGAGAGGTAGCTTCGAGGTGGAGATCTCTAGGATTTACAGGTAATATAGAAGCTCATGCAAGGTGGAAAATATATAATATGTTTTGATATACAGTGAACAATAGAATAATTCATGTGGATGCAAGAGAAAGGGACAAGAAGGGTAGAAGCGTGGATGGTTCTAAGGTTGTAATAATATAGTAATTTGCAAATTAGATTAAGAGATTGTGAACATGTGATTAGGGTTTTAAGCTTGGAAGTATGTCGTTTAGCAGACAAAATGAGCTGACTATGATGGATTATCTGAGACATAATTGTCGT
Organism: Erythrophleum ivorense; assembly: GCA_026724425.1. Classification (NCBI taxonomy): domain Eukaryota; kingdom Viridiplantae; phylum Streptophyta; class Magnoliopsida; order Fabales; family Fabaceae; genus Erythrophleum; species Erythrophleum ivorense. Next base: position 37,216,665 of record JAIUCV010000007.1, read on the forward strand.
AAAAGGTACCTCTCCATCACATGCATGTTGATGCAGCAATTTTGATCCTTTTTATTACTTGGTACTTCTAAAGTGCTAGGCCATTGTGTTCAAGATAATAAAAGAATATATAATTATATTTGTTCTATATAGACCTTTTTTTCTTCTTGGGACTCAGTACTTACTAAAGTTGTTTCTAAAATAAGATATTGTATTTCTATATTTGCTATAACAATTAATTGAAATAAAAAATAGAACAATTAATGTTTTATAAAAAAAGAATAAAGTTAAAAATTCAACGACAAAAATGTTCATGAGTGATATGAAATGACAAACAAAATAATAATATTCAAGCCCCTAGACACTTTAAAATTTGATTTTTTTTTTAGATTATCGTAAAATATTTTCAGCTATATTTAAAGTAAAAACTTTTCTCTTTAAGTTTATGAAAATTAAATTAAATCATCATCTCTCTAAATATAATGGTATATTTTGGATGAACGAGAATGGATAAAACGGGAGAATGAAGTATACTCTTAATTTTGACTCTTTATTTAAATTTAATTTAAATAAATATTTTTTTCTTATTTGTACCTCTAAATCCAAAAATATTTTAAGAAAAAAATATATTAGATATAAATCTAATTTAAAATTTTATTATTTCCTTTTCTTTTCATTTTTACTCTATGCAATTCAATTGTTAAGATTTATTTATTTATTTATTTTTGTGAAAGATGGTGACTTCACTTCAATGGAAGAAAATAGGAGAAAATCCCAAAGAGTGCATAAGGGTAATATTCACCCAAAGTAGACATTCACATTACGCTAAGACCAAAGGCATGTTGTTCGCTTGTTAGAAAGACTAAACTCTTAGAAAGCAAATAATGTGGGGCTGACAAGAAAAATTGCAAGTTATTGTTCTGTGTTTTGCCAGGTAGGTTACTCTTGTTTGATTTTAGGACGAGTGGCAAATGGATTGAGAAAATCTTAGAGTTTTAATTTGTGGGATAAAAAAATGTGTAAAATAAAAAAAAATTCTTTAATTAAAAGAATCGCCCTTAACCCTTTCTTTTAACTTTTTTTTTTTCTTTTCTGGGATGTGTTTAATATCTTTTCCCCCAACAACTTTTTAGAGTTTTATCTTAATCTTTTATTCACAGGGGTCCATTTAGTTGGATAATATAAAAGAAAAAAATATAAAAAATAAATAGATAAAATAAAAAATAACTTCTATATTCTTATTTTTAAGAAAATAATTTAATTAATAAAATAATAAATACAAAAATACAATAGACATTACCAAATTATATAAATATATAACATCTACAGTGAATCAAAATGGTCCTAGATCTATTAAATGAAGTATTGATAAATAAAACTCTTATTCAACTAATAACATATAGGATATAATTTTTTATTTTAAAAATTTAAATATTAATTATTAGATAAGTAATTATTTAATACCTTAATTTAAATATTAAAATATTTAATTAAATTAAAATTTATTTTATAATCAATGGATAAATTTAATATCAATGCTAAAAGTTATTTTTAAAATATTATCTTTTTTAATTATATTTTGTAAATTTATCTCTGCACAGTATCCTAATATTATTCTACTGGTATCTCAAGTTATGCGTTTTTGGAGGCGATAGAGGCGTGCATATCAGCAAAGCTGAAAAGCAAATCACATCATGCAGATTGCTTTGCCGTTGACACAATAAGTATGTGATCTCATGCGTCAAGATCTGTTTCAAAACATTTCAAATTAGCCAGTAGCCATTGCGCGAGGTCACATGTGGAAGATCCTCATCGGTTCTTAACACACGCGGGTTCAACATTTTCAAATTTGATGGTACATTCGTTACGAATGCACGCACTCCGTGACCATGCGCTCCTGCGCGAGCTATATGTCTTAAAAGGAGGAGCCGCTAATGCGTTCAGTATTATGTAATAATTAATATACTGATTTTATAAAATAAGTTTATAAACATTAATGGATATTAGTATGAATTAAAATTAATTTTAAATAATTTTTATAGGATCATATTTTATAAAATCAACGTTGGATTAATAATTCTTATCATCAATATTATCTTCATAAAAGTTTACATTAATTCAAAGTGGTTTTGCACCCTGTCAATTGATCTAAACATTCAAATGTAAGAAATTTTTAACAATTCGGTGGCATTTTTATAATCATCCTATTTTTATATGATATAGAACAACATAAAGATTGCTTTTAACTTTATGCTTGGATCCATTTTAATGAAATACTAAAAGATGTAAAAGTTTATTGATATTATATATATATATATATATATATATATATATGAGTGTGGATCAATTGGTACTGTGTCAATTGAGTTATTCTTATACTATTGAATAATTTTGTATGAGATATTTTTTAAAAAAAATCCATCAATGGACTAAATTAAATATTCCTATCATGGACATCATTCTGACAAAATTTGATATTGATTTATTTGATGCACCTTCAAAATATTTAAAAATTAATCTACAATATTTATTTCAAATATAAAAGCCTATTAAATATTTGGTTGCATTCTTACAATTGCACGACTATATACTATTTGGCATAAAAGATCAACATAGCTATTTGATGCGTATGCATTATCTTAAGTTAAAAAAAAATTAATTAGCAAATTGATTAGTCGCTCAAATAATACAATAAATTTAGAGTAGTGTCAATGCTATGAGAATTAATTGCTTGTAATTCTAAAAGAATTTTACTTAGTGTTAGGGATTAGTTGTTAATTATTTATCATTATGGATATATTTATAAGTTAATATCATAAATATCCCTACTTAATTACTATCTAGTCACTTAGGTATTTTCACAAACACCTTGAAAACACAAAATATAAAAGCGCAAACTTGATTTAAACACAAACTTAGACCCAAAACAAAAATAAAAATGCAGAAAGACTTAAGACACATTGACTCGTACGATTTATTGGCATTTAATCCTACGAAAACACCTACGATTTATTGGCATTTAATCCTTCTATTCAATCTAGTACGCTTAGTTCTTATGGCTTCATCAATACAATTTGTCACCATATTTACTATGTTAATTACACAATTCTTCATCAATACCATCTGTCAAATTGTGATACATGTTGTGCATAAGGTATCTATCGCTTAAACTCATCAATTCGATTCATCACTTGATTCAAGAATTAAATTAGCATAGATTATAATAAGCAAACCAATTGAAATTTCATCAACACAATATGTCACCTCAAGTAGTCAACCCTTCATCTCCAATAATGGCAATAAAATTCACAAAACATATTCATAGAGAAATAAACACTGATTCATTAGCCTAATATTGATGTCCACACAATCTGGAGTCCAGTACACAAAATCAATGTAACCACTGGCAACAAATCTACACATTACGAAAGAATTCATACATGAACAAAAGCAAAAACAAAATAAAATGAAAATAGTAAAAGAAAATTGGAGGACGTACAAAGGAACTCACTCAAGATAAGTGTCTTGAGTGAGTTACTTATATATGATCAACCCAAGAAAGATGAAATCTATCAACTTCCTCACCATTCCCAAGCTCTAAAGCACCCCAAAGAAGTTTCCAAACCCTAACATTAATGAGAGAGGCTCCTCCCCTTTTTCGTGTACCCTATGTCCCCCCATGAATAAGCTCTAAATTAAAAAACCCTTCATTAGCATACCAAAAGTTGTGCGTTTTATCAAGTTTGTAGGGGTGCTGTGACCAAGAGTTTTGCTGGTTGTCATGCTGTGCTCTCGACCTATGACTAGTGATTTTAAAAATTTGAGTGCCACGACGCTTTCTTTGTTGTCTATCAATGCAAAATCAACTTAATTTTGAGGGTTACATTGATATATTCAAAAGAAAACCACCAACTTTTGAGGCAGATAATGGTAAACACACTTAGAGCGAGGTGAATAAGTATATGATGCAAAATATGTAATTTTAATATTTTCTCAAAAGTAGATGATCAATGGTCCTCTATTTCAATATATTGAAAGTGAAGGACAAACATATGGAACAGTTAGAATCAAACAATATATTAATGAATTTGTAGTTTTGGAAACAATTAGATGCAATGTGAGGAGGGGAGACTATTAAATTTCGTTAATGCAATCAATAACTTGAATAAGTATGAAAATAAAATAGGGTCTTCCTAAAGTGGAGGAGATAAGCTCATTAAACTTGAAAAATAGATGTAAGAGAATAAGACATACAGAAATTTATCCTGATTCGATCTTATTTAACTTACGTCCAATCCCCTTAAAATAGTTAAGGGATTTCTCCACTAATAAATAATATACTCATAAAAACATAGTGTTTATCACCAACACTTATCACAGTACAACAATTTTTTATTAGGGTTTTCTATAGTTAACCCTTAACTTTGCCACTTAGAATTTTGAATTTTTAAATAAAATCTTTTTCTTTTACAAGGCTTTTAAGCGCAAGACAAAATCACTTCTTATAAGCAAATACATCAAACACTAAGCAATAATGAATCTCATGTTTATCTCAAATTCACTTCACTTCCTATTCTCTCATAATTTGACATCACTTTGTGTGTGTGTGTGTGTATATATATATATATATATTTATATTTATATACTTCTTGCAATAATTAGCCATTAGAAATAATTTTGATATTTAATGTTCATTTTTATTGGTGCATCCTCGATTTATCTCTAATATTCAAAACTTTTATTAATGCAAATTTTAAAAGCTTTTCCATGCAATTCATTTGGTCAACTCAAAATTAATGCTAACACGGAGCTCAAAATGTGGGTTAAAGGGATAGTTTGTTTCCGTGTAAGGGTTAGAGATGCTAAAATTTTTTTACATATACTTAATTTACGTAAAGACTATCACTCTTCTATCTTTTATCCATTAACTAATTTGTTGTTTAGCACATTATTTTAGCTTAATATATACAAATTAGTATGATCTTTATTATTAAAGTAAAAACGCAAATGGGTTGACATACAATTTATTGGGCTATTTGTAGAAAATGGGCTTTTACGAAAAAAAAAGATTAAGTTTTGTTATTATCAAAGTCTTTAAGCCTACTTTGAGCCAATAGATAACGTGATTATGAATACATTTGAGAGCAAGTGCTCCTCAAATGGTCTATTGCCATTAAAGGAATATGAGTTAACATTTTCCATTTCATTTATTGAAATAAATGAAGTTGTCTGCATAATAGTATACAATCTTATAACACTAATTATGTGAACAACATTATCTTTGGGACGAAACTAAAAATATATATCATAAGAATAAAATGTTGCATTATTTTTTGGAAAAAAAAAAGAATTACACTATCTATATAATTCTAATTTTCTAACGCTTTCTCTAATTCCAATTAAGTCACACTTATAAATTTTTTGTTTTGAAAAAAATAGAAGCTACCTCTAAAGCAATATATATGAATACATATCAGATTATCTTAAAAATTTTGTAGATACTCGTCTTTCTCCAAAAGAAAAAAGGTTCTGTGGCCATATTAATTAAGAGGTGGTCGGAGAAAGGTAAGTGTCTCGAAAAAATCTAAGGTGAGTGTATGAATAGCATATATATATATATATATATATATATAATCGTTGGCAATATGCCTTTTCTTTTTGTTTTTATTTTTTTTAATTTTTATGAGAACAAGACACAGAACTGGCACTCAAAACTGTGTAATGGATGCGTGAAGTTGCTGGAACCATGAATTCTCCAGCTTTGTGGCTATGGCAATCAAATATATAGTCATGTGAAACACTGTCCAAAAGTAGTCCTCATGGCTATCAAACATATTTCAAGTCGGTGGGTTAGCATTTACTGTGTTATTAGGTGACGGGGAGGATAATATTAGTCTCTGTGGAGTGCATCGAACGGCTGGGATTGAGTCTTGTATTGCTGCGGATGGAGGAACTGTAAAATACGGAAATGCGAAAGGGTATGCGAAACTTGAGGCTTTCCATCTATTACCGGATCAACAAACGAGTAGTGGCGGTGGAGACATTTCTTCAGACTACTATTTACTTCACTCTGCATTCGAGTCCCTAGCCTAAATTATAGTAACTAGTTTATTTTTGTTGTTTATTATGTCGGCTAATAAGGAAATTGTGTTTTTCCCCCTCAGAAAATAAACTATACGTCTGCGACTTTGTGACATGTAGTACAGTTGTTATATAATAATTACCCATATGATAATCTTATTTAAAAGCTTATTAATTTTTTTTTTAAAAAACTACATATGAAATAGGGCATGTTTGGATGGGTGAAAACGAGAAAGAAATAAGGGCAGCACCTTAAGTGCCGCACCTTCAATTTCTGAATTTTAAGTTGCGACTTATAAGACAGGGAAGGGAAATATATATAAATATAAATATAAATATAAATATATATATATATATATATATATAGAAAGAAAACTTTTGCATAGGCATTCAAATGGTAACATTTTCCTTTTAAAAATATTTTTTAAGGCTAGAATTGATAATTTCATCAAAATAAAAATGTTAAATTTTTAAATTTGCATCCAACTAAGTTTAAAATTTTTATTTGGGCCAAAATGCTACCTATTGGCAATGTCTCAGAGTGGTAGTAACAAACTGGTAGTTATGGCTTGACACAAAAATGGAAATGAAATTTTTCCTTTAAAAAAAATCCCTTAAATAAAATCTAAATTGCCAGAGCTTTTGCTTTTTTTTTTTAATAACAAAATAAATAGAGTGAAGTGCCGGAAAAGAAAGGGTTTTGATACTATGATATGATGATAGTTTTTGATTTTTGGCCCAACATACTCTGTTAAAAGGTTTCCATTTCTGTGGTCTATTGGATCTTATAATCTTAAGGCCCATCTAACTTGCTCATTTCCCTTCTGGAGGACTATAGCCCACTCCCAAATTTTGGGGATCCTACATTAGGCCAAGCCATTAACATAGTGAATATTAAATTTGATTAAAAACTTTTGCTCATATCAAACACGATAACTCTGGTCTCCCAAAAAAAAAAAGCCCACGCAATGAGTACAATAAAATAGTGAGTTTTTGGTACATATACTATTAAAATTAATATATACAAAACAACATTTGTCTTGAGTGATGATCCTCATCTTTTTTTTTTAATTGTTTCATCTTTCATTTACTCTATATTTTCAAATTTGAAATTTATGTGTAAATCATGTATTTGAATGTTAGTTTTGTACTTTACATTGGTGAATTGTAATAGAATTTATGGGCTTGTTTGGTTTCTTGATTTTAGAACAGTTTTTTATTCTTAAGAACAAAAAAATAAAAAAAGTTGTTTAATAATGTGTTTTTAATAAAGTGTTTTGTAAAACAAAAAAATAAAATTTTGTTTTTGGAAATAGAAAAATCAAAACATTTTTTTGGTGTTTCATAATTTTTGTTATGCAGAATCAGAAAAAATAAAAAAAATAAAAAATAGCTACTTTTCATAATAATAATTCAAATAGATTTTTTAATTTTTTTGTTCTCAAAATTTATTTTAAAAAACATCTGTTTTGAAAATATTAAAACAAAAACAGAATCAAACAAGCCCTATATTGATCCTTGTCTTCATAAATTAATGTTGTGGATTCCTACACAATTGATATAGATAAAGAGTGATTTACTTGAGATGATGTATTGTTTAGATGAAATTTCATTGTCAAAGTGCTTGTAATCTAGGTCAGTTGAATTTGGATCCTAGTGATGTATTGTTTAGAAGAAGCTAGGTGAAGGATACATATGTGCAACATTAATCATAGTTCAATATATTGTTTAAAAGAAGGAACATGTAACTAACCTAAGGAATATAGTGATGTATTGTTTAAATGAGGCTATAAGAATTAGATTATGCTTGATTGAATAGGAGATAAACATAGTTAAATATCTCGTTTCTAATGTAATTAGTCCAAGTTATTGTTGAGTCATTGTGTGTTCTTATTTAAGGAGTTTTAATTGTGTTTTATGATTGAGTCTCAGGGTCCTTATTTTTCATGCATCTTAAATTATTAGCAAAATGTTTGAATGACTAATAATGAAGAAAACCTAAGCTACTAGCTTATAAATATGTCTATAGTTGTAAGTAACTAACAATTAACCCCTAACACTAGTCATAAACAATCAATCCCTTTAAAACCGATACATCGGTTCATAGTCCACTTTATTACTTGTATCACTAATGACTCTTTCTACAAATTCATGTTGGAAGACTAATAAAAGTACTTAAGGGAGCTCTAATTTTAACTATAAATTAATTATGTTATCCTATATCCAACTTGTTCTACCCTAAATTGTTATGTTACCCTAATTAGTTACGTTAGATTATTTTAAGTTAAATTACCACATTAGTTAACTTATGCATAAATTATCATAGGTTAATTAATTAATTTCCTTGTCTAGCAAAGTATTAGTTTCCTTAATTCTATCTAGTAGCTAGGTTAACCTAGCTATTAGGATCAAAAGGCAACCAACTTATGCAAAGATGAGTGTAGACAAGCAAATGCAAGACTCATTGCAAACAAACAAATGCATGTTATGCACCAACTAATTTAACTTAGCCTTATTTATTCCATTAATGAGGAAAAATTAGTACCAATCAAACACTACAAGAAACCAAAAAAACTCTTGTGGAAATTTTTCATAAGAAAACCCTAAAATTATATGAGAATTGCTATTTTCATAAAAATTCTCTTGGATTTTGGGGTCATGAAAGAAACAACATTAAGAATTCAAAATTCTTGTGGAATTTTTTTATGAAAGTAATGTTCTTGCAAAAAAATTCTATGAAAATGGCAAAAAATTCTCAAGAAAATATTTTTGCAAAATTTGTGATTTTCTCACAATTTTTAGGGTATTTTACCATGTGAACAAAACAATTTCAAAATTTTTTCTTATAGTATTTTATTATGAAAAAAAAAAATCAAATTTGCTTGATTCTCACCAAAAAAATTCCATGAGAAAATTTTGTGAGAATGTTGTAAATTTTTCCAATATTCTCATAGTTTTTTATTATGAGAACACAAAAGAAAAAAATCAAAATTGGAACATTCTCACAGAAAAATTTAATGAGATTGTTGCAAATTTTTTCATTCACATTGTATTTAGCCATTAACTCCTATTTAAACTAGTGGCTTTTGTCTAAACAATCAAGAAATACAAATTCTAGATGCAATGAACCAATAACAAAACATTATATTTAAAGAAAGCATCAATAGATAAGTAGTAGATATGTCTAAGAATGTCAAACTAAATTAACCCTAAGATAATTATATGCTCAAAATTATAAAGTCATAATAATGTCACATAAATAACAGCCATATAATCATTTTTTATCATTATCATCCTCATTCTTATCATCATTATCACAATCATCACTATCATCATGAATGGATTGAGGTTGGAAAGTGCCACTTCTCTTAGTGCCTATCTTCATGTGGGACATTATTTTTTCATGAAGCCATCTATCTTGGCTTCTTGGGCCTTTTACATCTAAGTAATATACCTTGGCAAGATTTACCTCATAAACTTAGGCTTGTTTAGTCAGTTTTTGTGAGAGCTTCTCCTTAATTTTTTTTTTTTTTAAAAGAGGACTCTAAGTGCATTCTCATATGAGAAGGCTCACCAAGGTTACATCTAAAGTTTTGTGTGCCATTGGAATTAAGGAGACCAACCTCTAACCCACACTGATATGCATGACCTTTCTTGATTTTTTGCCAACAACCTTGAGCCATATGGAAGAGTTAGTGTCTTCTGACTTTAATTCTTAACTATGCCTCATCTGTTCATATTGGCTCTACATCAACAAAAAAGAAGTAAATATTAAATAAATAAGGTAAGCATATAATCATCAAAGTAAACATGCCATGTTGAAACTTAACATATCAAATAAATAAACAAATTAACCATATATTTATCATATAGTAACAATTTTATTTATAAACTAGCTAGGTGACTTATGTAAGTGTCAAAGGCTTTTTTACCAACCCAACCCCCTTTCTTCTCATTGTGTTGAATCATCTTATATACCTTAGGGGTCTAAACCTCCCTTTCTTACTCCACTTCCTACAACACTTAGATAAAATGTCATAATAGAAATCTCAAATTGCATCTAATTGTGAGAAAGCTAAACCTGTTAGGAAAATATATTAAAAAATAAAAATACTACCTAAGTGTATTGTCAAAAACTACCTAAACTTATTGTTAAAATTGAAAATGGAAGACAGATAATATAATTCCATTTTTGAGAATCTTATTTTCACCTATGGCCATATTCTTTATGATATCCTTAGAAAAACTGTAATATTCAAAAGATTTGCTTTAGAAGGACACTTATAGCCAAAAATAGGAGAACCTAAAAGAACCCCAGCCTATTATTATATAATAATGATATTAACCAACTAACCATGGAAGAGCACGTAGTACGATTGAAGATATATGAATGAATAACCATTACTATTTATTTTTCCTTTGCAACCAAGCAAGCCAAAACAAACACTTGAGATACGTTGAGTGTACTTAGATGATGAGCTAACATAATTGGAAGTTGATGACAAGGTATATTTATTGCAATCTTAATGCTATGTTGATTAGCGACCAAAACAAAAGTAGAGAAGATGTTAGAAGCAAGCAAATATGATTGATGATCAAACATAAAAGAACAAAATGAAAATCCAAGTTCCTTCTATGACTAAACAAAACCATTAGTACAAAACAATTTTCATAGCTTCATAAACAGAAAAAAAGGTCAAATAAACACATTAAGAGGAAACAAAGAATATTGAGATCCCATTTTCATGAAGCCATCACATTGTTAAATTAGAAACATAATTTTAAAATCAATAAGCTTTAACATTATTAAATTAGATCTTCACTTTGAACTGACCCTACCCATTGAAAACCATTACACATGCAAACCAAAATAGCAATAGTTACATCAACACAAAATTTTAAATTCAACTTCAAGTAAATAAAAAGATTTAATATAACTTCTCTCTTATGCAATGAACTCAATACCCAAAACCAACAACAAAAATCTTCCATCTAAACCAAATAAATGTAAATTAGTTAAACATAAACCAAATGATGAGAAGTAGAGCCATTTGATTAGCTCAAGCTTCTCACATCATAAAAAGATTCGAAACATCGAAATAAATTCATCTACATCTCCCTTAGATTCATAAGACCATGAAATGTAGTAATTGGTAAGCACATGTCATAACAACACTACAAAACCCAATTCAACTTAGCATTCAAAATTATAACAATCAAACAATTTAGTCTCTATAGTTTTAATGTGGTTATCAGCTTTCTCTTCATCAACATCTTAAGAATAGGAAAGAAACAAGAACTTTACCTCAAAAGTTAAAAATGATAGACCTATGAATGGCCTAATGTAAACCCAAATAAACCACAAAACTAAGTGATCCCAACAACTTGCAATGGTAGACCTAGTAGCTTAAACAAAAATGGGAAATTGAGGGATTTAGGAAGAAGGAAAGGTGGGGGCTTGGTAGAAAGAAGGTTGTTGTGTGTGCAAAATTGTGAAGGAGGAGGGATTTTGGGTCTAGCTTGTGGGGGAGTGGTTGGCTATGATGGAGATTAAGGAAGAAGGAGTTGAATGGAGGGTTAATGGTGGTGGTGGTGGGTGCCAAAATATGGTAGAATGAGGTGAGAAAATGGTGGTGTGAAATGAAATGGTGGAATATGGAAGGAGAAGGTTGGGTTGCAGTACTACACAAAAAAAGAGGGGGGTAAGGTTTTAGGTATCTAAACAAAAGAGAAGGGTGGGTATGGGTTTTGGTATTAGTTTTCTTTTAAGACTTTGTGGATGGTATAGGAAGAGACGTTAAAGGAAAAAAATGAACAGGAGGGAAGGGAAAATTAGTGAAACAAAAATTAGAGAGGAAAAAAGAAATTTAGGAAGGAAATATTAGTAAGGGTGAATATAAAATTAAAAATTTTTAGGTACCTAAATGAAGAAAATCTTACATCAAAGGTTATTGTATAATTTTAGTTGAGGATTTTTAAATATATTTTACAAATTGTAAATAGTTAAAAAGGTTAAGACCCCTCCTTAAATTCTCATAAATATAATTATCACATTTAGACAAACAAACAAAAAAGATTCAAAGTGTGTATATCTTGAATTGGAAAGTAAATAACTCAAATTCAAAATAGTAAATAATCTTTTTGGAAAAAAGTCCAAAAAAAAAACTCATCAAACCACCAAGGTTTAATTTATCATATTTAAAATTCTAACATCTATTTTTTTTTTAATTTTCTTCTTGTATCCTTCTCCCTGCACATATTTGTCCATATCCATTGCATTGATCTTGAAAAGAAAAATCAAAACAAATAATCATATATTAAAAATGGTCAAGTGCATACAAAGATTTGAACTTTCAAATTTTTAAAGTTTTTCAAAAAAAAAAAATTAGTGAGACAAAAATTAGAAGGGAAAAAATTAGAGGGAAGGGAAAACATTTAGAAAAATTGGTATTAATTTCAAGGGAGAGAAAATGTATGGAAGTATAATAATATGATAATATGATAAAAAAATTTGCAATTTTTCTTAGTTCTCACTGAATTTGTCCAGGAGAATAAGAATAAAAGAAAAATTGCAATTTCTTATTCTCACATCATTTTTTTGTGAGAACTCAAAAAATTGAAAAAAAAAATTATTCTTTCTCATGTCTCATGATAATTTGTTGTCATAATTAAAAAAATTATTATATTTTTTCCTTCAAAAAATTCTGCAATAATCATTGGCGCTTCATTCCTACCATTCTGCAACACATTTGTCACATTATTTCTTTTGAAATTCTCTTGAAACATTTTCACAAGAAAAAATAAAAACTGAGAATTTATCACAAAAATTATAAAAAATTATAAACCATGATAAAGTCTGAAAATTTCTGCGAGAATTTTTCACTACAAACATTCTACATGAATTTTCTGCCCAAAAAAAATTGATTTTTTGTTGTGAAATATGGGATAGCAAAATCCCTTAAATTTGATTATTCTTTTCACTTGCTAATTGATGCAACTCAAGTTTAATTAGCCTATAAGTATCCCTTTTGGTTTCTACATAGATTTATTATGCTTAAGTTGACTTCAAGATCCATGAAATTCAATTCAAAGCTCCCCACTGTAGTTTCGCCTTAAAATAGCTACAGTATTATTCCATTCTGGTTTCTAACTTCGCAGTTTATATTATTGAATTGTACTTAATCTTGATGAGCCCCATTCCAGTTTCCCCAACTCAATTAAGCCTTCCTTGAACATTTAATTTAGATTTCAAAAGATAGTTTAATTACAATGTCCCGTTTTGGTTTCCACAATACCAACAATCAATCTAATCATAAATTAAACATTCCGGCCCAAAGATAATAATATAAACACAACATGCATAAAAATTTAATTGAATTTCTTAAAACTTAGAGTAGGAATAACATAGAGTTCTACATGCAAAATAAATGGAAAAGCAAAATAAAAATATGAAGAACATCTGCCAATACAAGTGTAGGGGATAAATGACCAAAAGATAGAAGCGACTAGGATTGAAAAATACACTGTCACATATTGCTCCTTGGCTCTCTTCGTCTATTCCTAGTTCTTCGTACCCTAAGGGTTGGCCAAAAGCATATATTTATAAAGGGATGCCAAACTAGGGTTTGAAGTGAACTAAGATTACAATAATAATATAGTAATAATGAGTTGTTGCCTGTAATAATCCTAATAGGAGTTAATTAGTTGACTACTAACTTGAGTTGGTCTAGGGGACTTCGGCTGTTTGTATTTCTATCAGGCCTTCGGCTTCTTCACTCATGGGCTTGGCTCCTTTGACCTAACCTTATGTAATTTCTGTAGGACTCCAAGCCTCCTCTAATCGAATTGTAAACCTAGTAGTGACTTGGATAACTTTGAGCTTAAGTGACTTGGACTTTTCCTCTTGAGGTTCATTTTGTCTTAATAAGCTTCTTGGCCCAACTGTAGACAAACATGGGTCCAATAAAATAAAAATAGCCCAAAAATATATTATTTTTAAGTTTCTACCTACAAGATAGAATAACTCAAATAAATAAAATATTGTTAAAAAGTAGCTTGAATTTTCACAATAGCTTGAAGGATTGGCTCATTATTGATGGCTGTGTACAGTCAGATAAACAATGAGCTTTCTCATGATGGTATGCTACTCTATATATGACGCACGTAATGCAAAACACTTCCAGCCCTCAATGTTCTATGGGATTAGAGAACAATTTTGTGGGAAGAATTTGTTGAAGGAAAGTCGACGAGTTCTTTGGATGACGTGAGTCCCCTCGGTATTCAATGGTCTGGACCGTCATTAATTTCCAAGTTACAAGATCAATTCAGATGTTGTAGCTGCAGTAGCTGATTCTCTCATGAAGATGTTATAGCATGTGATATGGAAGTTGGATGGAGCTTTAGTGGGAGCAAATGTTCGAAAGATCCGTGGTCAACATAATCCCTTAATCCTTGAAGTTACAAATTACTCCTTTCGGTACTGTTTATAAAAAAATTTGAAGAGATTTTTTTGGTCCCAAAATATAAGAAATATGGTATATTTTTTTATTTCACTAAATAATAAATTTCTTTTTTATCCTTCATTTATTGTTACATCTAATACACTTAACAATGCATAACGTTTTTCCATGCAAAATAAAGATGGATAAAATAGAAAAAAATTATCAAATTTAAATCTAATTAATGAATTAAACTAATATTAACTGTTTTACTTAATACTAGTGAAACAGTTTTTTATTTCTAATAAACAGGACCGGAAGGAGTAAAATACAATCGAAGAGAGATTGAGAAAAAAAAGAAAAAAAAGGTGTAAAGAAAAGGAATAAGTTTCACACATACTCCTTCTCTTTTGTGCTACTTTCACTCTAATCATATAATTATAGAGGGTTCAATTCTAGAGTAATGGCAATTCTTGAAGGAGCAATATTTGCTCATAACATCTGCTTAAGAATTGTGCCTTTGAAAGTCATGCAAAGATGGTGTCTGATACTTTAAAACATAGAAGCCTTTGTCCATCTTATTTTCAAAACATTGTTGAGTGATAGAGAATTAGTTTAGTTTAACAGAAGATAGTTATAACTAAAGTAAGTTAGCTTGACTAGTTAGTTTGATACGTGTCTTATGTATAGCTCATAACCACTGGTTATAAGTATTGTATGTAGGTTAATATCTAATGAGAAGAATTTTTTGGCCCACTTGTACTTTCTCTCAATTCTCTCAGATCCTTTGTATGGTATCAGAGCGTGTGAGAGATCTTGGAGCCATGACTACTTCTTTTCACTCCTCTCAGGTGACCAATGCTCGAAATCTGCAGAGGAAAGATATTGTGACTTTCACACATCTCATTTTAGTGAAGTTCGAGAAGAACAACTATCTCCTCTGGAAGCATCAGATCGGCACAGCAATTCGCGGGCACGATCTTCAATGCTTCATCGACAAGAATGTGAAGCCTCCTGCACAATACCTAGCTAGCGAGGATGACAAAGAAGGATTCACTATTAATCCTGAGTTCCTTGACTGACAGAGACAGGACCAACTTCTCATGTCCTGGATGTCTTGCTCGATGTTCGAAGCACTTCTTACCATAATCGTTGGATGTGAGACTTCACTTCTGATCTGGGAGAAGGTACAGACTCACTTCACTGCTCAAATGAAAGCAAAGGTTTGGCAACTCAAAACGCAACTTAAAACCACCAAGAAGGGAAATCTATCTGCCAATGAATATCTGCTGAAGATTAAAGGTATCATCGATACCCTATATGCAATTGGACATCCAATTTCTAAATCTGATCATATTAAACACATTTTCGAGGGCCTATCGAACGAATATGATCCATTTATCACTGTCGTAACAACACGAAGTGAACCTTACACAGTGGATAACATTGAATCCTTGATTCTTGCTCAAGAAGCGCGAGTTGAGAAGCATTGTAAGGCTGATGTCGCGACTACAAATCTGATTCAAACTAGTTCAAATCGAGGAGGTCGAGGTCGTGGTGGTCATAATCGAGGTCGAGGGAGAACCTCAAACTCACAGAACTCTCGTGGTGGTTCGTTTGGCTTAGGACAGTCTGCGTCAGGCTCTATCTCCTTTGGTAAAGGTCCTGGGATATGTCAGATTTGTGACAAGAAAGGCCACACTGCATTTGATTGCTGGTATCATTTTGACGAAAGCTTTGAAGGCATATCACTGAATGAGAAGAAATCCAAGAACGAGCAGCGTGCAATGATTGCTACAACTGAAGACATCGTAGATCCAGACTGGTACTTGGACTTTGGCGCAACAAGCCACATTACAAATGATGCTAAAAAACTTATAGAAAAGTTAGGTAAAAATGTGTCGACCTCAGTTCTTGTTGGTGATGGTGCTGATCTGTTAGTAAATTGCACTGGGAATTCCACATTACATTGTACGAAACACGCACTTAAACTCAAAGATATCCTGCATGTACCTTCTATGACCAGAAATCTCCTAAGTATCTTTTCTAACGTGTGTATTATCAAGGATCTAGAAACTAATGCTCCTACACAAATGCTACACCAAGACTGGTCTCTACCATATTCGACAAGCCATTAACCAGCTAATTCGTACTCGACAGCAAAAACATTCCTCTGCCTTAGTCACAACAACAATACAAGATTCTTCAATCTTTACTTCACACAACTCACAATCTATTTCTGATTCAGCTTGTATTCCTTCTCAAAATAATGTTTCTACAATTTCATATTGTAATTCTCATTCAGTTAATAATTCTAGTTCTTGTTCCTATTTTAGATTGTGGCACAATAGATTGGGCCACCCATCTGCTCCTATTGTATCCCAAATCATGAAACATTATACTGTTTCCAATAATAAGAAAACTCCTTTTGATTTTTGCAAATCTTATTTTCTTGCCAAATCACACAAACAACCTTTTCCCATATCTCAAACTAAATATGATAAACTATTGGAACTCATCCATACTGACATCTGGGGTCCTGCCCCACATACATCCCTTGAAGGCTATACCTACTATATCCATTTTACAGATACTTGTACCAAATATACGTGATTTTATCCATTCCATATTAAGTCAGAGGCTTATACAACCTTTCTTACTTTTAAAAAGATGATTGAGTTACAATTAAACTGCAAAATTAAAGCTGTACAATCTGATGCTAGCACTGAATTTCTCAAAATTGGCAAATTTCTCAAAGAAAATGGAATTGTTCATAGACTTAGTTGCCACTGCACTCATGAACAAAATGGTGTTGCTGAACGGAAGCATAGAACTATTGCAGAAATGGGCTTACTCTTCTGGCTAATGCTTCTTTGCCATTTACTCTATGGGTAGAAGCTTTCACACTGCTGTTTACCTCACCAACAGACTACCTACCTTTACTCTAGGTGATATTTCTCCTTTCCAGAAACTCTATGCTAAAGTTCTTGATTATCAACATCTCAAAGCCTTTGGCTGCTCTTGTTTTCCTCACATTAGGCCTTACAACAGGCATAAGATGGATTATAAATCCGTTGAATGTATTTTTGTTGGATATAGTGCTTCACACAAGGGGTATAAATGTTGGGATCCCCATGGCCGAATGTATGTCTGAAGGGATGTGATCTTTAATGAGGTTGAGTTTCCTGACCCAAAACTTACCAACTCTCCTATACCATTGCCCTCCTCTCCTTCTAACCTCTTTCTCCCATCAACCACACCACCTAAACTATATACACCCACACACCAATGCAATTCTACTAACAACCCTGCTTCTTCAAGTAGGGGTTCTAGTGCTTCTGCTACAAATAATGGTGACAATACAGATACTTCGACTTCAGATGCTAATAATTCTAATGTAGCTGAAAACTTTAATAACTCTGGTTTAGCACTAGTGCTCTCCCCAGTGCCTCCTCCAAACAGAATGGTAACCCGTTCTATGAATGGTATTTTTAAACCAAAAGTATATCTTGTTGAGACTGAACCTGAATCTGTATCTGAAGCAATGACTTCACCAGAATGGAAAAAGGTTATGGATGAGGAATATACAGCCTTAATAAGGAACAAGACCTAGCATTTGGTTGACTTACTTGCCAATAGGAAAGCAAGTGGATGCAAATGGGTTTTCAAGATCAAGAGGAACTCGGATGGAATTGTGGCCAGATACAAAGCTCGCCTTGTAGCTAAAGGTTTTCATCAACATGAGGGGTTTGAATTCAATGAGACTTTCAGCCTTGTTGTGAAACTTGTGACAATCCGTATCATTCTTTCCAATATTATGTCTTAGAATTGGCCTTTGAGGCAAGTTGATGTAAATAATGCCTTTCTTAATGGCATCTTGCAAGAAGAGGTATACATGCAACAGCCACAGGGGTATAAACATGGGAACACGTCTCTTGTGTGTAAGCTTGACAAAGCTCTTTATGGACTTAAACAAGCACCACATGCTTGGTTTGAAAGACTTGCTACTGCACTACTCAAACTTGGTTTCACTAGTAGCAAATGTGATCAATCCCTCTTTACAAGGATTAATAAGTCTGAAATATTATATGTCCTTGTCTATGTAGATGATATCATCATCACTAGTACCTCCTCCCACACGATTTCAGTAGTGCTTACAGCTTTGAATCATGAATTTTCTCTTAAAGACCTTGAAAATCTCAGCTACTTTCTTGGGATTGAGGTTAGAAAGTTGAAAGATGGTAGCCTATTTCTCTCCCAAGCTAAATATATCAGAGATCTTCTTAAAAAGGCAGGAATGTCCAATGCAAAGGGAGTAAAAACACTAATGACTTCAGGTCTTAAACTTTTTAAAGAAGGACCTTCTCCATTGAATGATGTCTCTTTGTATCGTTCTGTTGTTGTTGGTGCATTACAATATGCAACCATCACCAGACCTGAAATCAGCTTTGTTGTTAATAAAATTTGTCAATTCATGCAAAATCCATTGTTTGTGCACTAGAGGGGCAGTGAAGTGTATCCTAAGATACTTGGCTGGTTCTAGCACACAGGGCTATGGTTTAGACCTTCTAAGGACCAGTCTCTTGTGGCATACTGTGACGCTAATTGGGCCACTAACTGCAATGACAGGAGAAGCATGTCCAAGTACTGTGTATTGAAGCTGAATACAGGAGTATGGCCTTAGTAGTAGCTGAAGTCCTCTAGATCAAGTCTTTATTGAGTGAGCTACAAGTTAGACTCACACATGTACCACAAGTTCTCTGTGATAATTAAGGGGCGGTATTGATGGTAGCAAATTCGGTCTTACATGCAAGTACCAGACACTTAAAGCTGGATCTTCACTTTGTAAGGGAGCGAGCAATCAGGAAGGAAATCCAAGTGCATCATATTCCATCAACAAGTCAAATTACAGATGGACTAACTAAATCAATCTCCAATTCTTTGTTTGATGTATTTAAGAAAAGTCTTGGTATAAGAGAGACCCCTCAAATTGAGGGGGAATGATAGAGAATTAGTTTAGTTTAATAGAAGATAGTTATAACTAAAGTAAGTTAGCTTGACTAGTTAATTTGACACGTGTCCTATGTATAGCTCATAACCAGTGGTTATAAGTATTGTACGCTGGTTAATATCTAATGAAAAAAATTCTTTGGCCCACTTGTACTTTCTCTCAATTCTCTCATATCCTTTGTATTGAGGATATATAGTCCCTTGTGTGAAAGGATTTAAGGAGCTCTAGTTTCTCTTTGGATTCCTAAATCTTCAAATTCTGTAGCACATAAGATAGGTAGCTTTGGAATTCAAGATGATGTGTTTTTGGTTCAACTCGGTTCCAAACTGTATTTCTAATGTAGTTACTCTACAAGCTTTTTCTAAATGATATTCTTTACTCTCAATTTTAAAAAAAAAAGGACAAAATTTAGGTGCAATTTTTATGAATAGATTTTTCCACTGCAATACTAACATGATACGCAAAAATTTTGTTTCACAGTTGATTACCACATGTTATATTACATTACATCTTGTGAAAAATGTTTTCCATATGTCATCTTTTTATTAAAGAATCTAACAGCAAACAACTATAACACTGTGCATAAATTTTATAAAAATGAAAAAAAAAATTAAAGTTGAAGACATTGCCAAAACAGATACTAGGATTCTCTACCTACAATACAACGTATAGTGAGAGACCAATAAAAATGAGTGATGAGAAGGGAGAAACCTGTAGGGTATGGGAGAGCATCTTAATCCGAATGCCAGTGGATACAGTTCCCTCAAAGTACATTAATGCACTAGATTTCTATACGTGGGAATAACAGCCAAATATATAAAGTAAATAGTTGAAATTTTGAAATATATGAATAGCTGAAGACTACCACAATATTAACCTCTGTTTTAATATATACATAATGCATGGAAGTAACAGGTAACATTTTAATCCAATTGAATAGTAAACATGCACTAAATCTGACTAGAAAAAAAACATATCAAGTCAACAATAAGATCTCAGCGAAATTGATGAAATTTCAACCTCATTACAATAGTCATTACAAATAATATCCCTCGTGTAGCACAAGCCAAGAAAAAAAAAATTCTTCAAGTTTCACAATGAAAACAAAAAGAATTACAACCTAAAAATTACAAAAGGAAAAAGATATTTATTACCTAAATACAATTTGAAGACTCAGGTCCAAATCCATGCATCGGTGTGGCCTCACATTTCTTGCCCTAATAACAACGGGCATTTAAGAAAGAGATAAAAGCGAAGGAAATTGGGTCACAGAGGGAGTCCTACTAACACCCAACTTCTCCTCTCTGTCTCACTCAGTCAGAATCTCGTGCAACACTTCAGGGATCCATGTCCATCCGATGCAATATAGGTCTATTCTTTAAGTACTTGATAGACTACAAGACATGAAGGATAAAGCCAACTGCAGAACTTAATAACAAAATATGTAGATTTTCCAAGCAATGACAACAACTTCAACACAACCTTGTTATTATTCAGAGACACCAATAGAAGAAGAAGCCAGATCAGGAATCACAAGCAGTCCCAATTGGTACACGAATGTCCTTATAGAGACAAACATAAGGAGCATCAGAGCCATCGTATTTGCCAGTCCAATTTCCCTCAGCAATATAGCTAGCATCCCAAACCGAAGCATACATAAACATGGGCTTCTGCGGAAACCCCTCTTCACCTTCTTCCCCTTCCTTCCTCTCCTCTCTTCTCACTACCTTCCCATCAATCACCCACTCGATCGAATCACGACCCCATTTGATCACATACTCGTGAAACCCATCAGAGCAATCGAACCCCAGATCGTGAATCTGCTCTCTATTCCCAGTCCCACGAGTATAAAAATTGGTTTGCACGATCTTCTTGTCTTTCCCCAAGAACTCAAAGTCGATCTCGTCTTGAGATTTGTCGCCTTCGAGGGAGGAAAGGTAGATGTTGAAATTGAGACCACTGGTGTTGCCTTTGGGGCACTGGATTAGGGCGCTGAAGGTGCCGTAGTGGAAGCGAGTGGTGGTGCGCCACCGTGCGCCGCCGCGGTGGTCGTAGGTGAGGGCGATGGAGTTGGATTCCGGGCAGTGGGAACAGGCTTCTGGGGTGTAGTCGATGGCTATCTCTTTGAGGGGTTGGGTGTGGTGGTGGTGCTGATTGGTCTCGGGTTGAAGAACAGGGTCAGCCATTGGTGAAAAAGTGGGGTGAGAATCAGAGGCGAGATGAGAAGCTTTGGAAGATGGAGAGAGATAGTCAACGCCTCAGAGGCTTAGGGCGACATGGGCATGTGATGAGTTTGGTGTTGGTGCAAATTACAGAAATGGAGAGTTTTCATATTGATTTTTTATTTTTTAATTATCATTCATAAATAAAATTATATTTTATTTATTTAATTATAAATTTTGTTCATAACTTTGAAAGTGTAATAAAACAAATTTTGTTCAAAATAAAAATAATAAATTTTAGTTAAATCTATATATATTTCATAGTTTATGAAATACAAATTCATGTATAACACGGGCCCCTTAATAGTTTTATGGTGAGATGTAAAAATAGTTAACTTAGCTCACTTTTTTTTTTTGGTTGGTTGGAATAGAACTTACGAATTTTATTAGGGAGAATCATGATGAATATATCTGAGAATATTCCCCTCCAGTCCGGATCCCAAAACCATATACCTTCACCCTGTATTGAACTTTTTGAGCCCGATTAGTTGAATAATATAAAGAAAAAAATATAAAATATAAGTAGATAAAATAAAAAATATTTTTATTTTTTTATTTTGTAAAAAGGATTAAATTATTAAAATATTAATTTAATAAATAAAATAATAAATACAAATATATAATAAATATTATATAAATTATGAAAAATAACTTTCCTCATTAAACACCAAACAATTGATGGTTTGGTGTTTGAAGGTTTGCATCTCAAAACATGAAAAAGTCATTCTTACTTGACTGCCTATTCTTTATATTGTCACTAATCTGTCGATTAGGCATAAAGGTGCGCTAATTAATTGAAATAATATCAGGCCGAATTGCTTTTAAGTACACTGGCTGGAGTCTTGGCAAGAATTATGTAGATAATATTGCATGTGCTAATTGACCTAAACTAGCTCATATCTTGAGAGCTATTTATCTTTGAAATATACGAACAATTCCAGTAGCATTTATTTCATCTTCCAAAACCCCGTTATTTAAAAAATTCAGCACTGCTTCAGTCACGTCATTTCACCCAATTTTTTTTAATATTTCTAATCATTTGAATGTTTTTATTTCAGTCGAAAATTTATAGATATTTTTTATATTTTAAATTTTATGTATCAATTATATAATTAAACATTTGTTTAGAGGGTAAGATATTATTTGTCTTAAATGAAATAATAAATATATTTAAACAAAAATACCAATTTAACCGTAAAAATACCTAGTCTCTCGGAAGATTGGGCTTTGGATAAGTAGCAAATCACCAACACCCTGATGAATTTGGGCCATTGATATTCCCCTTTTTTTTCAGTCACTTATTGGCTGAAAATCCTACAACGTGCAGTGTTTTTCATTTAGAAGAAAACTGAGACTTTTGGAGACACCTTTTAAAGGGATGCCAGAGAAGCTCTTGCTCGACAAACTTAGAACACTAATATTTTTAAAGTAAGGATTTGTGAAATGTCTCTAAAATATATTAGATTATTTTTTTGATATGAAAGCAATCTCATAAACCTCACTTTAAAGAATTCATGCTCACAAACTAAGAAGAATCTGATTCGGGCATTCCACATATGGACCTGTGGGATGGTCAATGCAAATTCTAAGGTTTTTGTGCAAAAGAAGAGGGAAAATTGGTGAGTTAGGTGTTTTGTTACAGTTTTTTTTTTCCGACGGTGTGTTGCTTCTTTTAATTTTGTTAAGCAGAGAAGAGGGAAAATTGGTGATTTTAGGTGTTTTGTTACAGTTTTTTTTTTTCCGACGGTGTGTTGCTTCTTTTAATTTTGTTAAGCAGGGGTCGGTATGTCTGATTCTATTTCTTTTACCTGCCGTAATCTTCTGATTTTTTGTCTGCTAATATTTACTGAGTATGTGTTATTACTGACTTTGACCCAAACACGAAGAGTTAAAAAAATATAAAAAAATAAAAATAAAAATAAAAATAAAAGGGAAAAGGAAAAATGAAACAAGAGCAACAATATATATTTTTGCTGCGTCACGCATGGAAGGACATTATAATACCCTCACGCAATCATATATATATATATATATATATATATATATATATATAGGGGGACATAACCAAAACAATAATAATAATATGAGAGACAAAATGTATTATACTGGTTTTGGGGGTGTGAAAAGTTGAATTTTGTACATAATAATAAAAAATTATTAGTTATTAAATTATATAAAATGTTATTTCATCATATACGATTTAAATTTTTGGAAGGGGAGCTGCTGTTCCTTTTATCCGATACATAGATTTGTCCCCATATATATATACTTATTATTTTATTCACTCTTAATTTTTTATTTTTTTTCCAATAAAATAGAGATCCATGTAATATGTGCAAAAGCACTTAGTGGATTTTTCTTAGTTATATGGTAAAGTTATTTTGAAACTAATTTTATTTGTTTATTGAACTTTAATTTTTTTAAAAAAATCCCCTCTTTCCAACTCATATTGCATTATAATTATACATTTAGACGCTCTTATTGGATGTAAGTAAGATATTATTTTGTTGAAAAGAAATTAAAAAAACAAAAAGAATTTGATTAATAAAAAGAAGAAGAATAAGAAGAAATGAGTGCATGTAACCCTATAAAGTACAATTAAGGACCCATTTTGTATGATGTATAGGATAAGATTTGAAAGTATAAAACCTTATAGGATAAGAATTGATAAAATTTTAAGATTATATAATGTTTAATGTGATAAAATATATTGTATAAAATAGTACTGTCATTTACTTGGTGATGCATTGTATAATACTAAATATGATAAAAAATAACTATTATATTGTATTTATCTAAATTTATTGTGTTATATTAATTTTTAGAGAGAAAGTACGAGTGCATAAGGCTACATATAGTGCATGGCGACCTGGTGACCTGGACAACTTGATCTCGCTTAGTTATATTAGGCTGAATAACTAAAACATAATATGGGTAGATTGGATCGAGTTAGTTATATTAGCCAATTTCAATCAGTCCAATCTAATCCTATTAAATTTTTTAAAAAATATTTATTTTATAAGGACTTATATAAAAATTTTATTTTTTTAAGGCAAAATATAATAAGGACTTATATGATGTTTTTATAATTTGTACGAGACATTAAGAAAAAAAATAGTTTAGCTAGTTTGAGAAATTAATCTAACCCGTTCTCACACTAAACCAATTAGACAGAATCCAATATTAAATCAGTTTTTGTGTGGCCCATCTCAATTCTATTAATTTTTTCAAAAAATTATTTTATAAGGATCTAATTGAAAATTTTATAGTGGTAAAATGTAATTTTATAGGAATTTGTATAAAAATTTTATTTTTTTAGGATTATTTTTTAATTTTTACCAAAACTTATGTGAAAATTCTACTTTTTATGGTCATTTTATAATTTTTACCAAAAATTTGAAAATGACCTAACTAATCTAATCTCAACTAATATTAATGAAACATGGCTAGCCCTAAACATTTAGCCTAAAAAGAGAAGTTTAGTGCAAAATTAAAATGAAAATTAGACTATTCTAATACTCGATCTATGATCACCTTTATCGGGTTAGGCTAAAAGCTGACCTGATCTAACCTAACCAATGAATATCCCCATAGGGAAGGGATTAAAATTGAAAAATATTGATAAAGTCTTATACATCAAAACATAATCAAGTCTAATCTCAAACCCTAAGATATGATTAGGTTATACATCATTTTGATATATATAAGAGGTATAATATATAAGTTTATACAATACATTACTTGTACTAAATAGGTGATAAGTTCATAATGTATCACATTAATTTATACTTTCAGGTCTTATACAATATAACAAACAGACTGTAAGTTTTTTTCTTTTTAAATGTAATTGGATTAAGACAGACGAGATGTTTAAAAAAATTTAAAAATTAAAGCTTAATGTGTTGGAGATTATGCTCTAGGCCAATTATTGTATTACAAATATTGTACTTTATTAAGAAATAAGAATTTTTTTTTATTACATTATTATATTGTTTGCATATAAGAGTTTTCTTTTATTACACTATTATATTGTTTACATGTTCTATATAATAATATCCTTGGATAAATCATATTGATTATCCTAAATAGCCCATAATGATAATAAACTAAGACTAGTGTGATTTTGATTGATGATTATTCTAACACCATATTTATCTAGCTTGTCTCATGCCATTTTTAGGTCTTATTCTATGCATTTCATAACGAAGCAAGAAAGGTAGCATGAGAATAATGAAGGTACATGCACTTTGTCACGGATAAAATTTTTTCTTTGGAGTCCCGTGGGCCATACGGACTCATGTATCATATTCTCATATTTAACTATATAGATACAACTCATTTCCATCCCAAAAAATAGTCTACAACTCATGCAAGGCAAAGGAATACATAAAATCCATGATAGCTACCTCAGCTAGAATTTTTCCTTTTTTGTCACAAATTTAAAAAATCATAACTAATTATAGAAAAATTGAAATCATGCATTATTTACCATTCTAGAAAGTTACATATGTCTACTTTATGCTAAAAATATGACAGGCCATGAAATATTACACAGAAAACGTTTGACATTCAAAAAGTTGCAAAGGTTTGACTGGCTACTGTTACTAATATAAGTTTTTGCTATGAACTTCAAAAATGTCCAATTAATTCTACAAAAATTCAATCCATACAAATGATATGAATCTAGAAATACACGGATGTTAGATAAAGGAAAAAAATAACTTCAGACCAGTCCAAGCACATCCAGGCTTCAAAAACTAATTAAATAGTAACCTAGGTCAATCTGGATGCCTGACACTGGATAGAAAATTCAAAAATTCATATCTCCCTCTCTAGACATCCAATTAAGGTGCTTCTAATTAGCACAAGTCATTGGGAATGTTTAGTTTCTCTCTATAAAATTTTGTGGCAATTGGACATCATTTGCTTCCTAAGTGACAGAATTCGTTTTCGGACCTAAGTAAACAGTACCCTGAACCAATTTTAGATTTTTTTCCAATTTTAAAAATTCATCAAATATTCCATAGACCTCCAAAAATTCTGCACTTTAGCTTCCCAAAAATACCTCAACAAACTCTAAATATATGCTAAGTCTTAGATCAAGAAGAGTTCATTTGAATAAAAAGTAGTATAGATTTTCAATATGGTCAAATTTGCTCCATATTAGATACTAAATATGTCCAAATAACTTCCCTTAATGTTTGACATCTCTTGGACAAGTTTAAAAATATGAATATGATTTGTATGAACTACCCTAGTGGTCCTAAACCTCATGCATTCCAATTTGGCTACTCTACTTCCATTTATACATACATTTCCATAATGCTAGTTTGCCATTACATGTCCAAAATGCACATTTCCATACATATAACCTTAAATTTCATTTGTACATGGTACATTAGCATAATTATACATGTTCATAATATCATGGGACATATACAACAATGGATTACAACATTTGCTACTCATATGGCTTCAAAGAGACAAAATCTATGCACTTTGATATCATACTCTCATTTCTCAAGTGGTTGGCTCTCATTTCCTTGTTCTTTTAGTCCACCTAGCATGTTAGAACACTGGAAAGGAGGGAATGAGATTCAAAAAATCCTATTAGCTTATCTCCTTTTCAGTCACACATAAAGTATGCAATACAAGTCTTAAAAATGCATACATAGATATGTTAACATATGTGAGCATTCAAGAAACATTCTTGGAATTTGAACAAGTCATACATAGCATGTATAGGCTTGCCAAGTAGGTGGATTAGTCTCACCCATTCACTTATAGATTTTGGACTTGTCTTACTTATTTTTTTAAGAGGTTTTTGACTCAACCTTACTCTTAGGAGTCAACCTCACTTTTAGGAGACTTTTTACTTTGTCTCAACTAATTTTAAGGGTTCTTGGCTCATCTTCACTATGGCTAGAGAGTTCTTGGCATCACCACACTCAAGCAAACTAAGCAAGCATCATAAACATCATTTAGAAACATAATACATCATCATGGTACCATGGAATAAGAGCTCATGCTAGAACATTTTTCATAATTTAAAATACACATACACAAATGCAAAGACAAGCCAAGCATACATTCATGCATGAGAGAAGGTGGAGAGAGTTACCTTGCTTGCATTACACACTTTTTCCTTGAGTTTTGAGTCCTCTCCCTTAACCTCACACACCCAAGAAGGTGGAGATCACTTCCCTTGGCCTAGACACATTATATGGAAGCTAATTATACTCTTGAATCAATTTCTAAGGCTACATAATCACTAGAAAAGCTAAGTGACTCATAAAGCTCTTTTATGGTTCCATAATGCACTTAATGAAGCAACCTTAAGAAAATATCATCTTGGCTCCATTCTATCTATTCAGTTATGATTCTTGACTTTATTTAAATCTCTTGGAGTCATTACATAATCCATTCAAGGAGCCTAACTAAGTGTTGCTTCTTTAAGCCATAATATGGAACATATAAGACTCTTACTTTCTATGGCTTTTAAAATTTTTCTAAGGCTTCCTCTCATACTCTCCCATCATATATGACGCAAAACTAAGTTTGGAACAATTTTAAGCTACCCCTAGGTGACATTTCTACTTTTGGCCGAAAAATATGCTCTTCTTGGCATCCTTGAAGTTTCTTTGCTTCCTTTGATGGGAGAATCATGTAGGAAGTTCTCTTAGTGTCTTAAGAGCCTATATGAACTCTTAAACATCATAAAATATGGCTAGGGTTTATGGTAGAGTTCAAGGTGCAATCAAAATCCTAACTTTTCTATCTTGCAAATTCATGGTTTTTACTTGGATTTCTTTGCATATTCTTACTCTCCTTCCTTAAATTCATAGAATTCACCCTTGGTTCTCCTCAAAATTCCAGCCCTCTTGTAGCTGCATATATAAGTCAAAATAGGGAGAAGGAGGGGGAAGAAGTAGCTATCATAGGATGGAAGATTTACTTTATTTTTTCTTGTTTTCTTGCTTGATTCTCACTTTCCTTGGCCGTCTCTCTTCAAATCCGAATTTTTCCCGCTTGGTCTGACCTTAAAACAGCACCAAAAACTTTAAGAAAACCATAGGGAGAAAAGGGGAGAAGGAGGAGAAGAAATTTTCTAAAGAGAAGACTAGGTAATTCTAACAAATTCTTACTTTTTTTCTTGAGTTTTTCCCTTCTCCTTTGCCTTGTTCTTATGCACCCTCCTCCCTTAAATCTTCTCTGGTTTTTGGACAGAACTTGATCAACCTATATGAGGGCAGAAGAAGGGCACCTCATATATATATAAGTGGTTTAAGAAGGACTTTTCAAAAATTTCTATTTTGCCCTTTATTCTTGGCATTTTCGTTTCTAACTCATTTTAACTCTTTTTTTAGAACCATTTTTTTTATTATGAAATTTAGGTTCCTAATTTAGTAAAATACTTTTGGAATCACTCAAATCAGAGCTTAAACCTTCCCGAATGAATCTGTCAAAGTTTGGGTGCATCGACGTTGGAAAACATCTACCGGAGGGGTTTTAACTGTCATGGGGATTCCCATGGCTTTCAGTGCCCTTGAGAACCCTGGAGAATTCAAAACTTTTATTTAAAAAGCTCTCATGTGTAAATTCTAAATTTTTCTCAAAATAACGAAAGTGCCCTTACATTTCGTCAACCTTTTGTTACATTTCGTTTCTTTATTCTAGCTCCATTTTTCTTTTCGTTTGAGCCTAGGATTCTCATTTTTAGGAGCTTAGAATACTTCTCAAATTTTTTCTGGGACCTTAACTAAGTCATTTCGAGGGACTTCTTTTTGTATCCAGTGAATTTCGTTCGTTGATGGAGAAACTGTACATTACGTTTCTCATGTTTTCTCTTTTTTTTAGAGAACCGAATATTACATTTCTCTCCCCTTAAATAAATTTCATCTTCAAAATATGGCATATACCTTTCTCTTACTCTTTTCTATTCTGGCTAACTGTTCTTTTCTTTCCCTACTTCTTAGCTTTATATGCTTCTCTAAGCGATTTCACTCTTTGAGTTTTTCTCAGCCAGGGAATTTTCATACTAGCTCTTAATGAGAGTTATATTATTATAGAATACATGCTAGTTCTTCTCATAAGGGAAAAAAGTTCTGGCTCTAGAGGCCTATCTTAGGAGAGCTTACTAATCATATTTGATTAGTTTCAACCCGTCTGTAAAGGTTAACATTCTTTTCAGTGAACTCATTCACATATCTCGGGAGGTAATTTATTTCGTATCAAACCTCCCGTATCCTCTCCTAATAGCTTCTTATAAAGTCTCATCATCTTTTTCTGATCATTACAGCCATAAGAGATTTCTGTCTGTCTGCTTACTTATTTATATGTATCGTCTACTATTCATCTCTGTGTTCCTTCTTACTAGCTCATTCCATAATTACAATTCACATTTCTTTCTATCATAAGCCTCATATCTCAACTGTTTATTGGAATTATAGCTCCTTTGAGGAGTTTTCACTTTTAATGATCCCAATTTCTCTATTTGCTACTACATCTATCTCTTTAGGTCAGGACTTTTCTTACTCTCTTTGCTCACCTGAGGGTGCATAATTTGTAGTCCCTCATCTCAACACTGATAGGCCTAACCTATGATCCTTGTACTAGCAGAGAAGAACTACTACCACTGACTACTGTTGAATTTTAGTGGGATACTAGGTATTCTCACAGTTTCGATCACTGGAAACATACTGTACCACTTACCTCATGTAAAAACTACACCTGACCCCTTTTTGGATACATAATCTAGAATATAGAGATCTCTCTATCCCTTGGTCAAGGCTAATATCTGCTGGGTAGTGGTTCATCTGGCTCTAACTCTGGAAAGCTACTTTTCTTGCTTTCCTCATCCCATCCTATACTCGTCTCTTAAGAGATCTAGTCAGTGGTCTAACTTTCTGAGTAAAGCCTTCATATCTCTGTGGCAACGATCTACAAGACTTAGGAGATCTCTAGTTTCTGAGATAAAAGATAATTGAAATTGTACTGGTCTCTAAGACTAACTACTCTATAAAACTATCTCAGGCTATTATCTCACTAGAGAACTATCATACTGTAATTGGGGGCTCTTTGTAACTTTGTGGGATCTATTGTGACCCCTAGGTTTACTGTGACTTCTTAGAGCCTTGTTAAGGTCTATTGTAACCCGTTATACTATACTAGGATCTACTACGATCTATCTTTGAGAGATGTCAAAGCTTAAGATTATTGTATCTGACAGTAAAACATATACTCACTAAGTCCAGTAACCATCACTCATAATAATTGAGGCTAAACTCAGAAGTACATCGTGCTCTTCGTGCCAAGCGGGTTCTGTGTCATCTAATTCTCTAGGATCCTATCATACTGATACTTAGGAGCATGTTAATTTTCGTTCATCACTCCTCATGGGATCCTCAGATTCCCACTTTAGCCCCTTTTTGTTTACACTTTCTCTTCTTACTCTAGTTGTACTCAACTATCTTTTTCTCTCATATCCTGCAATTTCTAACTATGCCCATATTCTGCTTTTGAGTGCCTTGGCACTAAGGCATCTCACACACTAAGTGTAGCTAACATCTCTGACAGGAGAAAGGCTATACATTGGTCCCTTTTTATTTCATTTACATATACTATATGGAACTCAGGCTATGCATACTGAACTCATGCTATCTGAATCTGAACATTTCTTACTATTAGCATGTTCTTTTTTTATGTTACTATTCTTTATTGGGGATTCCTTTCTGCATGCTTTTCTTATTGTTATGATATTATTGGAATCCCTTTATCTCTTTTTTCTGACTTATATTGTTATCTAGCTAACTAGGATATCTTTTGATTATTGAGACACTTTGGTCATTGATGTCGTCGTTTGCTACGTACTTAAACCATATTACCACTAGGTTAGCTAGACCTAATATCATATAGCTTCTATTGCAAGCAAATCAAAACATTAAACATTAATACATTAGTGCCTCATGACTAAATTCGGGGCCACTATCGCTAGTATATTACAAGTTTTCTAACAATCTAAAGTATACATTTCTTACTTTTCTTTATCTGCCCTATTCTTATAGAGTTCATAGGAAAAATAGGATTCTTCCTCTGCTTCATCCTGAGATCTCTCTGCATTGCTCGATTATTTTTATTTCGGGCACTATCATGTTAAAGGGCATCTATGCCAAAGACAAGTGTGCTTTCTCAAGTACTCAAGCACATCAATTAGATATTTATTCTCAATCTATTATGTTCTCAGCTTGAACACTGTCATATATTTTTTCTCATTTTACTTTTACTATCCTTTTACTTAGGTAGAATGATGCTTTACTACCGGCTATCTCTATCGCCAATTTGGGTTTCTTTAAGCTCAAGAGCACCTGCATTTTTCCTGGGTTTCTTTACTCATTCACTCTTTGTATCATCGAGGGGGTCTACCTTCGCTTATACTTTTGCTTTACTTCTAACTAGACCATTGTCACACTCGAAAATGCGACCGCACAGCGCCAGATTAAAATCAAAATTAAAAATAATGTAGAGTCGCCACTAAATTTTATTTTTGAAAAGGCAAAATTTTGAAAAAAACCTTTTTAATTTGGAAAATAAAAAAACTAGTTTACGAACTAGAAAATGGATTCGGGAGTCGATTGTGAGTGGGGAAGGTGTTAGGCACCCCACAACACCCGTTACTAAAAACAGTTACCTTAAGTTAGTTGTGCAAAATTACCATGGCCTTTAATTTATTTTGATTCTCCTTAACAAATTACATGAAAAATATGAAATAGAATAAAAGAAATGAAATTACAAATTACATGAAAAATATGAAATAGAAATAAAAGAAATGAAATTAAAAATAAAAAGGAAGGGAGAAATTAAGGAGACAAAATAGAAAATTGAAATAAAAGAAAAGAAATTAAGAAAATGCAAATTGAAAAGAAAGTTTTATTTACAAAGACGGACTTGACCTAGGATGAGAGCCTAGAGCCTACGTACCCTTCAAGAGGGATCAAAATCCACGTAGTTTGAGCGAGAATGGGTTTATTTGTTTTCTTTTTGTTTTAATTTTTTTAAGTTTTTGTGATTTTTTTGTTTTTTTACTATGTTTTTTTAATAGAGGAAAGAAAAAGGAAATAGGAATAACTTTCACCTTTGACAAATAAAACGAATTTAGAATTGGCTAATGTGTTTTAATTTACTAATATCAAAGTTAATTTTACTTCGTTGCCTCTCCTGCATTTTTATTGTTATTGTTTTTTTTCACCATTTTTTTTAGTTTGGAACTTCGGTATTCCATTTTTTTAGTTCTCATTTTTCTTCTTTTTTTTTTGTTTTTTGTTTTTAATTTTTTTATGTTTTTTTTTCTTAGTTGTTTCATTTTGTGGTGACATTAAAAAGGATTTTCTTTTTCTTCTCTTTTTTTTTAAATCTTTATTTAATTTAATCCAAATTTTGACATTTTTCATTTTTTTCATTATTTTGGTATTATTTTATTTCTTCTTATTTTGACTTTTGTTTTTATTTTTATTTTTTTAATAATTGATGCTTGATTTTTTTTGTGAAAAAAAAATAGATAGTAAAAATAATTTTGACTTTCGTGAATAAAACGACTTCACAATTAGTTGATGAGTTTTAATTTGCGAAAACTAAATTAATTTCACACCTTTACTCTTTTTCCCCTTCGTTTCTTCTCATTCTTCTTCCTTTTTTTCTTTCTAGGTTTCATATGTTTTGTCTTTGTTTTATTCTGACTTTCATGATTCTTGGTAACATCAAAAGGATTTTCCCCTTTTTTTTTTAATGTGTTTAGTTTTATTTTATTTTACTTTTAACTTTTACTTTGCTTTTGTATTTGTTTTCTTTTCTTTTATTAATTTTTCATTTTTGATCTTTTCCCATAAACATACTCAAAAGGAATAATTAACCTTTCAATTTTTGTTTTATACTAGTTCTTCCTTTTTAGAGAAAGAAAAACCTTTAAGAAAGAGGAAAAAAAGAAAAAAAAAATTATTAGGAATTTATTGTAAGAGACAATTTTTGGTTTTTTTTTTAAAAACACTTCATTTTGTCTTAAACTAAATGCACTTTATAAAAACTCTATTTGATTTTTTTCTTTTTTTCATTTTTTTTGGAACTTTGTTTTGAATCATAGTTTAATAATACCCTTTTTTTTATATTTTACTTTTCCTTTTGAAATCTTTGGAAAATTAATTGAAAGGGTCGTTGAAGCCCAAAACCTATTAGAACGTAAATTTAAGACCCATCGGACACCAAGGGGACTTATTGCCCCACATAGTCTTTAGGTAGTTTCGTATGGTCTGAGGGGATAAAAGGAAAATCCCACACAGCCATTCAAATCGATGGAAGATAAGGTAAAGAGAAACCACGATAAAATATGAAAATAAACAAAGTAAAAATGCTTATAAAATTTGTGCGTACTTGGTGTATTCTTATACAATTGTACTTGAATGCATTTACATGAGAATGGAGGGATTATACAACCTAAATTCAATCATACACAGTAGCTCCCCATAGGCTTTTACCTGTCATAATTTTCCATTCACCACTCTGCTTCATTTGGTAAGCCTTCCCAATTCTTCACCATCCTCACCCTCACGCGAGATCCCTGTAAAGGGACAAAAAGAAAGGCAGCAGCATGGGTGTATTCACAGAGACTATGCAAGAATGCCATATGAACACGCAACTCTATGGATATAAAAACCCCAATATCTTTCAATAAAAATGCATAAACTTTTAAGCTGCAAGTTCGCATATAATATATCAAGCTCAATTTTCATGTACCTAGATTTTACATGGTGTCAGAGATAAAGGGAGGAAGAACAATAATTTCGAAATCCCATTTACTCATCTCCATTCTTTCATCCCTTATTTCCATCCACCAACCAGAAGTGACACTCACATATCAATAAAGCATGACTGTGAAACGATTATTAGAGACTAAGATGAAACTGAAATAACACCCTTAAGCTAACAGGTAGCAGGGATATCAATGAGCCTAAGATCAATCAATCCTTGATTCAAGAACATAATAAACAGAGTTGTCAAATCCAGGAAAGCAAAAATCCCACATGAATTATCGAAACGAATAGATACCAGTATGAAATTCATTAACGGATTAAAGGTCAAATCCATTGAAATGAGGCTATCTATATTTCGATTAAGACAGGACATTCAACATGATGATACAATTTCCATTAGGTCAAAACACAAACCAAGCAACATTGACCAGACACCAAAGCCCCACTCAGCTTTTTCTCAAGCATTTCCTAGAACACATATAGTGCATGTCCTTGGGTACAAAGGAGACACAGTATTTCGTATTTCAGCTTTCCATCCCCAGCTCACATAATCAGCAATTACAAAGGGGTTCTTTTGATAAGAAAATAACGAGATTCGTGGCTTACTCAAGCCCTTTTTCATTCGGCTTCAAACTCGACCGGGGAAATAAATTAAGGTTACCCAATACTCATACAGGAAATCAGTGATGGCCTACAAAGCTAGTGTCACTAAGCATAACAACTTTGTAACAAGCTGTTAAAAAAATGCGTATAATAACCAGCAAGCCTAAACCAAAACAACTATGAATCTATCGGACACCAACAATCCTAGATGTGGACATATTGCAAAACATGAGTCTCAGAGATATGGAATATAACTCAGTAATCACAAAGGCAATGAGTTTGGGACTTTCACCTGATTGCAATTCTTCATAATTGATTCTTTCCATTTCTATTTCCCGAATGAATCCTCTTCCCCTTTCATCTATAGCATGACCTTGAACCCTTCCGCCTCTCTTTCTATTCCTTGTCTTTCGGCCTTCAGTCATTCCCCTCCTTCTCTCGATCCTCTCTGCCTTGATCTTCTTCGACTCCTCTGTTCCCCTTCACTCCGAAAATCCTCTCGAGTCTTGCTTCTCTCAATCTCCCTCAATTTTTTTTCGGTTTTTCTCTTCGTCTCCTTCCCCTATTTTTTCTCTCCAGTCGCCTCTCTCACTCGATTTCGGTCTCTCCCTTAGTCTCTGAATCCCCTTTTATTTTTTGAATCTAAAAATCTCTCTTGCTCTCTGTTCCTTCGCTCCCTATTCTTTTCTCACTCTTCCATTCGAAAATCTCCCTTTCTGGCTTTAGCTCTGCTCCTTTCCTCTTTTCTGAATCTCAAAGATGTGTCCCTTTCCTCTCTCGAGCCATGTGTCTCCTGCCCTTTCCTTTTCTGCCTTGCCTCCCTGCCTCTTTGTTTCGTGTTTTCTTTTCTGCCTCCCTCGTTCTTCGCTGATGGCAGTGATCGCATGATCAAAAGGGGCTGGGTCAAAACGCAGGGTTACCTGCGTTTTGGCCCCCTTTACTTTTTTTAAAAGTATTATATATTTATTTACTTTATTTCTGATTTTAATTTTTTTTTCTTTTTTTATTTTTTATTTTTTATTTTTTTGATTTGATTTGATTTTTTTATTGCTTGGGTTTTTTTATATATATTTTTTATTCTTATTTATTTATTTTTCTAAAGCTCTCTCTTTTTTTAATTTTTTTTTTCATTTTCTCCTATTTTTCTATTTTCTTACTTTTGTTTTTTGTTTGTTTGTATTTTTTTGTTAATTCGATTTTGTTCTAAATTAGTAGCTTGTCCGGATAAAATACGATGTTCTCAACCATCCCTTTATAAGGAAATTCTATTTCATGAAATCCCAGGAATTACATCCTATGGCGCTCTCGGCTTACATTCTTTCTCTGCACAACATAAGGCTCGCCTTTTGAGGCGATCGCTAGCTCCTTCGAGCTTCCCTGAGAGTACTAAGACACTAGTAGTTTATCTCAACTCATTTCTACATTTGGATCAGAGCTAGGCTTTCTTTCTGTTTAGCTTTTTTAGCCTCATCCTCAAGAGAACAGTATACTATTTCTAGGTTTTACTAACCCAATCCAAGACGTATTCTCAGTGTTTGGATTTTACCTTACTGAATACTTATACTCTACTAGGTGCTCTAATCACTTACATGCCTTAACCCTATATCATTCTCACCTTAGGGAGCTCGTTTGATTAACTATCAGACCCCTATCTGTTTATTTTTCTAGGCTCATTCTGTTCTTTTAGTCATTACTGGAGTAAGGGCATCTCTTATGTGGCTAGTTTTTCAATTTTTCCTCACTTACCTTATTACTATACTTTACAACTTAGGGGAAGTCTATTTAGGGGAATTTACTAACCACTACTGAGTAGTTTCCTCGACTCAGGATGTCTCATCTTTCCTTTCTCGATCCAGGAAGAACTTTCACTGAGCTTTTCATTTACATATCTCACCTGGAACGATATTACTGGTCATCTCTTGTAGGCTTCAGCTCATACTTAGTCTGAGCTTTCTATCTCATCAAACTTGTAGCTTGTAATAACTTAGTGTTTTCTAAGCTATCCTCATTCTCTTTTGAGCTTTTATTATCGGGCTACTCATACTCATCTCTAGGTGTTACCTATGAGGTACGCCTTTCTAGGCCACTCAGTATATGCCTCACTACTGGTAGCCTTACCTTATGTTAATTTCAAGGCTACATTAATATCTTATCAATAGGGTTCATGATCTTATCAACAAGGTCTCGTATATTGCAATGCAAAATTCAAGACCCTGTCAACAAGGTTTTCCTGACAGTGTACATGGTTTTAAACTCATCATATTAGCTCATCATAGTATTCACAAGGTTAACATTCTAGGTTGGAGTCATCGCCTTATAGGCGGGTTTTAACAACCTTACTGTCCCTGTGTCTAACTTTCTCTATGCTGAGTTCTTTTCTCAATCTCAACTGCTAGGTTCACTGATTTCTTACTAATCTTTCGTGACTATTCACTACTCTTTTCTCTACTTATACTAGGGTTCTTGCTCTTTGTGGATCGACTGATCCCTTATCAGTTTATTCCTCAAGTTGGCCTAAATATGACTAATAAAGCATTCATACTATCATTTTCCATGGCTAGTACATCATTTGTCACGGCTAATTAGCTTCGAGTTCACCCTAGTCTCCTGTCTAAGTATTGGCCACAGCTAACTTCTTAATTGGTTACGGTGAGGAATCCTCTGGATTGCCTCGCTGCTTCTTGGAATAATTGGCTGCGACTAAGCAATTAATTGGAGCGGCTAACGGCCTCTGATTGGCTTGCTTCTTCATGAATTGAAACTTCATCTTTAGTTACAAACCTGAACCCCATTACCTCTATATCCAGCTCGTTATCAAGCTAGAGGGTTCTACCTCTTGCTTCATTCATGTATAGTTAGCTGTCACCTCCGGGCTATCAAGAATCTATGGAGTGTAGCTTGTAGCTCAACTTTTGGCATGAGGGAATTAACCTTTCGGGCTTTGATACTCATTGAGACATTTGGGTGTTGTGGTTAGGGGGTGACTCTTTTTCTTACTTCCCCTCTAAACTAGTCTCGTGCAGTCGTAGTCTCATCTTTTACTGCGCTGCATCCTACTTGTTTCTGCATTACACAAGACATCTCGAAATGGTTTGAGTATGACTATCGAAGAGAATTAGGCCTCACGTACTCTCTCTCTAGCAAGCCTCTTCATATCAACAGAATCATTTCTCATTGTTTATATTTAGGACTTGCTACTGATCTCGGCGAGCAATCATATCTTATAGAGCTCTAGCCGTCG
Source organism: Erythrophleum ivorense (assembly GCA_026724425.1). Lineage (NCBI taxonomy): Eukaryota > Viridiplantae > Streptophyta > Magnoliopsida > Fabales > Fabaceae > Erythrophleum > Erythrophleum ivorense. Next base: position 37,255,040 of record JAIUCV010000007.1, read on the forward strand.
GATCCCTAAGCTTTGTTCAAGTTATTCTAAAAACTAACTTTTCTTGGTGTCCACTCTCTATTCTAAGACTATTCTACAACTTAATTATCATAAACATAGCCACAAACTATCTTTATACACCTAAAATATCTCATACAAGGTTTTACATATCTATACAAGCCCTTTACATAACCTTTTTGCTACATCCTCAAGCCAAATCCAATCTGAGAGAGCTTGAAACTTTGCTCTGATACCTATAAATGTAACACTATATTTATCTAGCTTGCCTCATGCCATTTTTAGGTCTTATTCTATGCTTTTCATAATGAAGCAAGAAAGGTAGCATGAGAATAATGAAGGTACATACATTGTCACAGAAAATTTTTTTTCTTCAGAGTGCAATGGGTTATATGGACTCATGTATCACATTCTCATATTTAATTACATAGATACAATTTATTCTCATCCCCAAAAATGCCCTACAACTCGTGTAAGGCAAGGAAATACATAAAATCCATGATAGCTACCTCAGCTAAAATTTTTCCTTTTTTGTCACAAAATTTAGAAAATCATAACTAATTTTACAAAAATCAAAATTACGTATTCTTTACCATTTTGGAAAGCTTCAGATGTTTACTTTATTATAAAAATATGACCAGCCATGAAATATCACAAAGAAGATGTTTGACATTCGAAAAGTTGCAAAGGTCCGACTGACTACTGGTAATGATACAAGTTTATGCTATGAATTTCAAAAATATTCAATTAATTTTAAAAATATCCAATATATGCAAATAATACCAATTTGAAAAGTTACAGATGTTAGATAGAGGAAAAAAATAGCTTCAAACCAGTCTAAGCACGTCCAAGCCTCGAAACTAATAAAACAATAACCTAAGTCAGTCTGGATGCCTGATACTGGACAGAAATTTTAAAAATTTATATCTCCCTCTCTAGACATCCAATTGAGGTTCTTTTAGTTATCACAAGTTATTGGGAATGTCTAATTTTTTCATATAAAATTTTGTGACATTTGGACATCATTTGCCCCCTAAGTGACAGAATTTATTTTTAAACATGAGTGAACAGTACCTTGAACCAATTTTAGAATTTTTTTCAACTTTAAAAATTCATCAAATATTCCATAGCCCTATAAAAAATGTTCACTTTATCTTTTCAAAAAGCTCTCAACAAACTCTAAATATTTGCCAAGTCTTAGAATAAGAAGAGTTCATTTAAATAAAAAGTGGTGTAGGTTTCCAATATAGTCAAATTTGCTCCATATTAGATACCAAATGTGTCTAAATGACTTCTCTTGATATTTGGCACCTCTTGGGTAAGTTTGAAAATATGAATATGATTTGCATGAACTGCCCTAGTGGTCCCAAACCTCATACATCCTAATTTGACTACTCCACTTCCATTTATACATATATTTCCATAATGCTAGTTTGTCATTACATGTCCAAAATGCATATTTTCATATATATAACCTTAAATTTCATTTGAAAAATTGTACATGATACATTAGTATAATTATAGATGTTATAACATCATGAAACAAATACAAAATGGATTACAACATTTACCACTCATATGGCTTCAAAGAGACAAAATTTATGCACTTTAATGTCATGCTCTCATTTCTCAAGTGGTTGGCTCTCATTTCTTTATTCTTTTGGTCCACCTAACATGTTAGAACACTGGAGAGGAGAGGATGAGATTCAAAGAATTCCAATAACTCATCTCCCTTTCAGTCACACATAAAGTATGCAATACAAGCCTTAAAAATACATGCATGAACATGTTAACATATATGAATATTTAAGAAACATTCTTAGCATTTGAACAAGTCATACATAGCATGCATAGACTTGCTAAGTAAGTGGATTAGCCTCACCCATTCACTTGTGGATTTTTGACTTGTCTTACCCATTTCTTTAAGAGGTTTTTGACTCAACTTTACTCTTGAGAGTTAACTTCACTTTTGGGAGACTTTTTACTTTGTCTCAACTAACTTTAAGGGTTCTTGGCTCATTCTCACAATGGCTCGAAGGTTCTTGGCATCACCACACTCAAGCAAACCAAGCAAGCATCATAAACATTATTTAGAAGCATAATTCATTATCATGGTACCATGGAATAAGAGCTCATACTATGATATTTTTCATAATTTAAAACACACATACACATATTCAAAGACAAGATAAGTATACATTCATGTATGAGAGAAAGTGGAGAGAGCTACCTTACTTACATTATATACTTTTTCCTTGAGTCTTGAGTTCACTCCCTTGACCTCACATACCCAAGAAGGTGGAGATCACTTCTCTTGGCCTAAACACATTATATAGAAGCTAATTATACTCTTGAATCAATTTTTAAGGCCACATAATCACTAGAAAAGCTAAGTGACTCATAAAGCTTTTTTATGGTTCCATAATGCACTTAATGAAGCAACCTTAAGAAAATATCATCTTGGCTCCATTTTATCTATTGATTTATGATTCTTGACTCCATTTAAACTTCTTGGAGTCATCACATAATCTATTTAAAGAGTCTAATTAAGTGTTACTTCTTTAAGTCATAATATGGAACATATAAAGCCATCTTACTTTCTATAGCTTCTAAAATTCTAAAATTTTTTCAAGGCTTCCTCTCATATTCTTTCATCATATATGATGCAAAACTAAGTTTGGAATAATTTAAAACTACCCCTAGGTTCCATTTCTACTCTTGGCCGAAGAATATGCTCTTCTTAGCATTCATGGAGTTTCTTTGCTTCCTTTGATGGGAGAATCATGTAGGAAGCTCTCTTAGTGTTTTAAGAACTTATATGAACTCTTAAACATCATAAAATAAGGCTAGGGTTCATGGTAGAGTTCAAGGTGCAATCAAAACCCTAATTTTTCTATCTTGTAAATTCATGATTTTTACTTGGATTTCTTTGCATATTCTTACTCTCCTCCTTTAAATTCATAGAATTCACCCTTAGTTCTCCTCAAAATTCTAGCACTTTTGTAGTTACATATATGGGGCAAAATAGGGAGAAGGAGGGGGAGGAAGTAGTTATCATGGGATGGAAGATTTACCTTATTTTTCCTCATTTTCTTGCTTGATTTTCACTTACCTTGGCCTCCTCTCTTCAAATCTGAATTTTTCCCTCTTGGTCTGAACTTTAAATAGTACCAAAAGCTTTAAGAAAACCATAGGGAGAAAGGGGAGAAGAAGGAGAAGAAATTTCTTAAAGAGAAGACTAGGAAATTCCAACAAATTCTTACTTTTTTTCTTGAGTTTTTCCCTTCTCCTTTGCCTTGTTCTTGTGCGCCCTCCTCCCTTGAGTCTTATCTAGTTTTTAGGCAGAACTTGATTGACCTAAATGAGGGGAGAAAAAGGGCGCCTTATATATATAGAAGGGGTTTACAAAGGACTTTTCAAAAATTTCTATTTTGCCATTCGTTCTTAGCATTTTCGTTTCTAACTTATTTTAGCTCCTTTTTTAGAACCGTCTTTTCTATTATGAAATTTAGGTTTCCAATTTAGTAAAATGCCTTTAGAATCACCATAGTTTTCACATTAGGAACACTATATTTTGGCATAATCAAAAGTCATCTTTAACCAAGTGATCATAAAGGCTATGATGGGGCATAATGAAATTCATATAGAAGAAAATGAGTAGTCAAAATGAAATTTGTCTCTCTGATTAATAGAGAGGTATCTCTAGGTCTCTCGATGAGTGACATTAAAATGCATAGCCATGTTTGAATGGAAGAGTTTTCATTTGTACTATCAGTCTGCATGTAGATCAAGAAAGCAACGATCGAGTAAGATGAGGATGACATTTCCATACCTCATACTTGATCTATATATCGTGTGATAAAAGAGATGTGATAGGGTTATATGACAAGTTGCATCGAATCACCAATCCCTATATAATATGGATAGTCACAATGCCTTGCTAGAGGCCGCTTGTGATTTGTGGGTCAAATAATGTCATTAGCCCACTGTCAACGTCATATGGGCTTACAGGGTCGCACACAAGAACGAATCAACTCGAGTTAGAATGTCCAAATTCATTGAATTTAAAATTGCATCTAGATTTAATGAATGTCATGTTCAATTTAAGGTGAAAGAATTTTACAAATATATATATTTATATTTATATAGTTTATAAAATTTGAAACATATATATGTATATATATTTATATGTTTGAAATATATATATATCCTTTAATTAATTTAAATGAATTAGTTTTAAATTCAAGTCTATATGATAGATTTAAATTTAAACTAATATGATAATTCAAATTTAATTTAAGATAAATTAAATTTGAATTTAGTTCTAGATTTAAATTAAATAATTGGTTAAATTTAATCTATTAAATAGACTTAAATTTAAACTAATTTATTTAATTAAGATTTGATTTAATTTAAAATAATCTATTTTAAATTAATCAAATATATTTGAAACTCTAATGAGATACTTTTATAATAAAAAAAAGGAGGCTAGGGTTTACTAGAACGACAGAAAAAAAAATCCTAGAGAGAGAAAGTGTACGAATAGTGTATGGACACTATACGGATGCCAAGAGAGAGAAAGAGAAAAGTGTCTTCTTTACCAAGAACGTGTACAGACGTTGGTCAGAGATACTAGCATGCCGTTCGAGTTGAGCAACCATTCGTGTGGATACCGGTAGAAATAGCATATCTGAAAATCAATTCCTGAGATCCGATGGTAAAAGAAGTATCACATAATAAAAGTAAATATTTCTTGATCTACTTGATTTAAACGACATTGATGGATGAACGAGAAGGGATTCAGGGTTTATAAATTTTAATTTTTCCATTGCGTATCCCAAAATTCCCAACACAATGAACAAATAAATTAGTTTCAAAATAACTTTATGGTACAACTAAGAAAAACTCACCAAGTGCTTTTGCATATATTACATTATTGTCACGAATTTAGATTCTTTCTTGTTGGATATGAGTAAGATTTCTATTTTATTAAAAAAATTAAACAAAAAGTGAACAAAGAGAAACAAATTATATACACATTTACCTTTTTTTATCACTTTTTTTCTATTTTGCTCCTATAGTACATAAAAATAGAGGATTCAAATTGTATAATATCACAAGCCAAATTCTTGGCTGCAGCCAACACATAGACTAAGCTCACTTAATCCAGCTTAGCCTAACAAGCCTAAGAAGCGTAACCATTACCTAAATGACAATTAAATACACACTAGTAATGAGTTTGTTATAAGTTAAGGTAACAAACATAATTAACCTATATATTATGACACAAAATTTTGTGATATGGATTAAGTGATAGCAGCTTCTTGCATCTAAGCTATGCTGGCCAAAGACACAATTACACATATGATTTTACTACTTTCCCATCATGTGGCTACTAAGATCTAGACAAACTTAAGCTCTAATGCCAATTTTGTCATGGTCTAAATTCTTAGTTGCAATTGGCACATAAACTAAGCCCACTTAACCCAACTTAGCCTAATAAGCCTAAGGAATGTAACCATTTAATCAACATAATGACTAGAACAAACAAAAATTTTTATGTTAAAATGAAAAATACTAATTTTATTTTGCAACTAAAACCATTTGGAAATTGCTAAACATCCGGCAACAAGTCCCAAAAAGAAAAAATAAATGTTTCCAATATGAACAATCATTCACAATTGATTTAACACTTCTTACAATAAAATAAAATAAAATAAAATAAAATAATAAAAAGAGAAGTAAATATCTTCAAATGACTATGGCCATTGTAAGGCATATATGATTCTATATTATCCAACTCGAAGCTTAGTAATTATGATGTCACAGAGTCCTACATCACAATGTTCTAGTAAAGAACCTATTCAATGTGTCTATGAAGATACACTAGTCCCAGAGCACTTTATTTGACTATTTGCTAATCTGAAAAGAAAAACATAAAGAGTGGAGTGAGTCTACTATTAACTTAGTGAGTACATAGATAATAAAGTGGGCAAAAGGGGAAACAAGGGCACTTGAGTTTTTTTCGCAATCAAATAATATTAATAAAATAAGAATAAAATATCAATTAATAGTATTAAAATTAAAAAATAAAAATAAAAGATTTCCATTCAAATAGTAACTAATTTTAGAAAATATAATTTTTTTTAAAAAAGAAAACAAATAAAAACTCATTGGACAGATATTGTATAAGAAGACATAACATGTTACTTTTCACAATGCTATTACACTATATTTATTTCTCATTTTAGTACCATTGCATTTTTCACATATGAGTGCTATTACATTTTTTTTCATTTCACATCTTAGTACTATCACACTTTTTTTATTTCATATCTTAGTGTCATTGTACTTTAATTATTTCACGTCTCAGTCCTACTGCACTTTACTTATTTCATGTTTTAGTGTCTTCATACTTTATTTATTTCACATCTCAATGTCACCGCACTTTATGTCATAAATTTCTTTCTTAATGCTCTACTTGTCACATTTCATAGCACATTTGTGCCTTTCATCACATTTCAATTTAATTCAACACATTTAAGCCATTACCCTCACTAACGATTATAGAGTTCACATTATATCTTAGCCATTACATTTTTAAATATATAATAGATATTAATAATAAGACTCAATAAGGTATAAATGATCCATCCTTAAAAAGCACTATCAAAGGGAAAAAATATTTTCATAAATACTGCACTAAGCATTTGATACCACTCGATAGGAGACTCAGGTTTTTCAAATTTCATAAGTAACACATTAAGCATTTTATACAACTTAATATGAGACTTATAACTTAGTCAAGGTAGAAGAAATACTCTCTTTAAGTGCCACACCAATCGTAAATAATTTTAAAAAATTATTACAAAAATCCAAATTTAATTAAAGATGTGATTTAATATAAATTTAATTTATATAAATAAATCTCATCATAGATATAACTTTAGTAAAAATATAAAACAACAAAATAATGATTCACTATACTTGTCACTCAATTAATAAAAACACCATTACTTTTTAAAATAATATAAATAAATACTATATCATAAATAAATAAATAAATAAATAACAAAATCAATTTAAAGATATATATATTTATACTATAATTACTAATTAATTAGAAACAAATCAACTTTATGAAAATTATATAAGACAAATTAGAATAAGATAGATAATATATATATGTATAATTACCAATTAATTAGGAATAAATCAAATATAAGTAAAATTATGTAGAAAAATTAGACTAGGAAAAATATTATATAAAATAACTAAAGGAGACAATTTAAATAAAATTTCATGGTATAAAAAAATAATATATCAAAAGTTTTACAATCATCTATACTTTACATAATGATAACATTTTCATATCATTGAACATTCATAAGTTTTTACCTTTATTTATCATATATTTTGAAACTGAAAATTAAAAAATATATATTAAGATTTGTTTTCCCATAATAGCAAAATAAAAATTATTTAAAGCGATATTTGAGATAAGAGAAGTAAACTCAATATGTAAATGAAAAGCATTATCTTCCTATTTATACACTTATTGTTAGGGACTAATAGTAAAGATCCTTTCGAGGGACAAATAGTAGAGGTCCCTTCAAGGGACAATTTCAATTGATGAGATATTCTTAGCATTATTTAAAACTACATTGAGTATAAAATTATCAATTAACTATCTAATTAATACCCTATAATATTAATTTGACTAAACATAAATTATAATAATTAAAGCCTCAAATTTACTCTAAGCTTCCTATTATCACTGTTAACCTCATATCTATAATTTTTTTTAAATAATACTTCTTAAATTCAAATTGTGTTTAAGAATTACCTTATGGAGATTGTTAAATAAAAATTTGTGGATAAATTTGCACTTTGGAGGATTAAACTCAAGAGTTCAAAATTGAAAGCTTCAACAATATTGGAAGCTATGGCCTCTTTATGAACAGCTACAACATGAAGATGGTGGAACAGATCGTAGCAGTTATGGTTGAATGGCAGCTGCATAAGGGATTTGTTAATGGAGGAAGAAAAGAGATGATGAATAATTTTAGAGATGGGGGATGCATCTGCAAGAGTGGGAGAAGAGAGAATAGGAAAATAAGAGAAAAAAAACAAGAAAAAAAAGAAATAAAAAAGAGATCGAGGGTTTCTTACTACTAGAATTAAAATAAAATACCAATAAATTTATTTTGAAGCCCAATAATTAAAATAAAAACTCATAAGTGTTTGGTCCAATAAAGATAATCTACTTAGAGACTTCAGAATATTAAAAAATCTTATTGAAAAGATAATTTTTTTAAGTTTTAAATTTTAATTAAAATTTATTATTTTTATTTTTATCTTAAAATAATTTATTTAGCATTAATAATTTATTTATTTATTTTTAAATTATGAGTTGTTACACATAATCAACCCCCCCCCTCCCCCTCCGCAGCGGGGCCCCAAGTTTCTTTTCCCTCCTCTTATTTTTCCAGCCAGAAGGGTAGCAACTGTCCATACTGAAAATATACCAACATTATCACTACATGTGAGAGAGCACATGTATGCAGATACTTAATGGCTTCCGCCCCTCAATGATTATAGCCAACTAGCCAGCTTCTGAAACTCACGAGTGTGCCTGTGAGAGGGAAATGGTCAGAATAATGCGTTGAATCAAATCCATTCAAGTTGTGTACAGTTACCAACCAGTCAGATTATGTAGCCTTCGTTTGTTTAGCGAGGAAATGAAATTTTTTTCTTTTTTTTTTCCTTGAAATTTTAAAATTTTTAATTTTATGTTTTGGTTAAAAATGTATTCTATATAAATTTTTTTTTCTTTTATTTAGATTGTATGAGGAAAAAAAAAAAAAGGAATGACAATCAGTGGGCAATAGAGACGATGCGGTGCTTGCTATTGTGACGGGAGGCATAGTGATGAATTAGGTACTTGCCCTCTTTGGTATGCTTTCTTTTTTATTCTAGAACGAAGAATGAAAATGAAATTTTAATATCATCAAAGTTTAGTTCACTGTAAGCGATTTTCATTTTATCTTACACATTAATTTATTCTTACATATTTTGACATTTTGATTCTTTCAAAATGTTGATGGAATAGTGCAATAATTGAAGAAATAGCATGAAAATTTACATTATTATCCTTTTTTTTAGTTTCACTATTTTATGTAACATGCTTAGCTTTTTTTAAAGATTAAAAAATAAAATTAATATTTTATTTATGATAAAATATTTTAATGTATTTTTAAAAATTTTTCAACAAAATAATATAAAAAATGAATGATTTAATATATTTTTATACTATGAATATTATAATTATTTATTTATCTTTTCTTTTTATTCTTATATTATTTTTATCTAAGTAAACACAAAAATAAAATAGAATGTCCCTTCATTTTCATAACATACTAAATATAATTCATCTATTTTATTAAAATTTATTTATATTTACATTCTCATTCTTGTAAAAATCATTCTATTGACTACTCGGGACGTTATTATAAAATTGATAGTAATGAAAGATAGATTTGATCATAGAACATGGATTAGCTTTTTAGAGAAAAGGAGTTTAAATACAGGTTGCTTTTAAAATTTTTCTCCGGATCCGTGTGCAAAGTGTGAGCCATTTTTTAACTTTTTATTTTCGTTTAATTTGATTCGAAAAAAAAAAAGTTACATATATGAGGGTAGCCCAAAACCAAAAATTTTTCAACTTTTTACACTTAAACTTCAGCTTACTCGATTCAAGTAAAAATTCTTGGCCTAGGTCCATCTCATTCTTTCTATGGACATTCAGTCATGTATACATGATAAAACATTACCGTCAAGGAAGATAGGTCAGAATCAACTAAAACAAATGCAAACTTACAAATAAGAAATTAATATAAGTAAGAAATGGCTACGCTTCTAAGATAAGCAAAGAACCAAATATAATCGAAGAAAATAAAGGCGACACAAGCAGCTCCTGAACACTAGTTTAACTAATTAAAAAAAAAATTTACAACTCACTTTCACAAAAATACAAAAAGTAAAGATAATAATAATGAAAATAAAATTTGAAAGACATCCATGAGAGGCAACACACCTCCAACATCGAAGTTTAATCTCCTAAAAGACTTCTTATGCTTAGACTAAAACAACGCATAGAGATCCTTTGGTGCGCTGTACAACATGCTGTATGGCAGAGTTAACAATAAATAAAAAAATAAAATAAAATAACCTCCTATTTGAAATGTACTACATCATTTACTTTACTTTTAACATAATAAAAAATGTGTTTGGCTTCTCTCCAATTGTACAGTGATTGAATTTGATTCCGTCTTCACAAATATGGAGAGATGGGTGATTTTGCTAAAATTAAAAAAGAATAAAAATAAAATAAAAAATACTAATATGTTAGATTGGATATCATGTTCTCACCACGGATTGGAAAGAAACCGGACTCGTAAAAAATTCGAGTTTCTAACACACCATGGTTGTAAATCTAATAGGATAAGATATAAACCTTGAACAGCATAACTTTAAAATCCAAAACTCTCTTGCCACAAAGAAGGAAAACCTTCTAATAAAGGAAGAGAAAGACTCCTACTAATAGAAAAGAGTGGTAAATTTTCTATTTGTTTCCCACGTAAGAACAATTAAGAATGCATCTAAGCCAAGGTAACTGAATTTCAAAATGTATATTTCAACTGAAAGTATAGCCCAAGATGGGCTTCCATGACAATATTGGTGATTCATGACAAGTGATAATGACGATATTGAACTTACAACGGTGAATTGAATTTTGGTCCCCAAAAAAAAAAAAAAACAGTGAAATGAATAAAAATAAAAACAAAATTTTAAATTTTTTAAAAAAAGTTTCTTTAAAAAATTTAGATTGATGAAAGTTTTTTCCTTGAAATAAATGTTCTTTTCTTACAAAATAAACATAAATTTTTTTGTTAAAAAAATTTCAACAAAACTAACAGAGCCTTAATTTAATTCATCTTAAACAGATATTTCCTTCACCTTAGGAAACACTTCAAGTCCTCAACAAAGTCTTTCACTTGATATTCCCTCTTTCTGATCATACCCAAAGCTGTAAATTTTTTTAATTTCGTAATTATATATCCTGCTAACAAAATTCATAATGATCTTCATTGAAAAGAGAAAGAGGAGGGAGCTAGAGGAGTTGAGCTACAAGTTTATATTCTAAATAAAATAATAATAATAATGGACGTTGAAAACGGGTATGTCATTTTCTTAATTATTACCTATTTTAAGTATAAAAAATTAATTAAAATAAATGATAATAAATGTGTCGGTAGATTCTTTTTTTTTTTGGCCTGAAGATAAATTTTATTATCTAATATATTCATTTTATTGCGTTTTAATTGATTTTTTTTACTTACTCTAAATACAAAACTATACTCAAGAATATGTTAGCATCTCAATCAATGAGAAGCAAACAATTCACTCTAAATTTAAAGGAATTAAAGATGAAGTCAACTTCATTCCCTATCACATTCTATCAAAATGATGAGCAGACACGCTTGTGGATATTATCGACTCAGAAGTCAGAACAACATTAGTTTTGCTACCCTACATTCAATAAGGGACAACACTTTCGAATCATTTTTGAATGAGTTAACCCTTTGGGGAACATGCTGCCACAAATGTACCCATAATGACCTCCACACTCAAACCCCTTTTAACTCATAGGATTCCCTCTAAAGTCTCTCTAATAATTGTACACTAATCTCATAATTAAGTAAATTTAGTTATTCTATATGAATTAAACTATTTATGAATGTATATTTATATGCACACACTGAAAAGTAAATCTGATACATGACATTGTTATTTTAGCTATTTTTTATCATTCATTTTTTATTAAAAAAATTTAAAAATATACCTCATCTGATGACAAATTAAAATTTTAACACTAACATTTAAAAATCACAATTTGAATTAACAAAAGAAATAAAAAATAATTAGGTATTTACTATAATTTAGTTATCATTTAATGTGGTATCTATTATCAACTATTTTATTTTTAATTTTAGAAATAAACAGTAAATAAACAAATAACAATCTGATGTGATATATTCTTGTTGAGATATCTCATCAGACATTACACATAGTATATATATTTATAATATAATTGACCTTATTTATTGTAGATATTTTTCTATAAAATATTTACAGACATTATTGACTTAAATTAGCAAGCCCTCATCTTTCCATCGTCCCTAGTTGTTGGCGACACCATATAACCTCGCACGTTCGCCACGTGTCATTATCGCAAAATCCACCGAATTAGCGAACAAGTCTCTGTCTTCCAAATTACCAAGAATGAAACTTTGGGCATCTTAAAAGCTACATTAAGGACTCGTTTTTTAAGTAAAATAGATTTTAATGGAAATAAAAAAGTGAATAAAAATAAAATAAAATAAAAATATTGTAATTAAAATTATGTTTAATATGATTTAAAAAGAAATGAAAATGTAATTTTATTTTTTATGTTTAGTTAAATATAAACAAAGTATAAATAGAAAAAAAGTTATAAAATGATTAAAATACTCTTAAGTATAAATAGAAAAAAAAGTTATAAAATGATTAAAATACTCTTAAGTAAAATATTAATAAAATATTATATTTTAAAAAATATTTATGAACAAAAATTAACAAACGAAGGGAATGCCTCGCATTTATATATTTTCCGACCAAATAACCACAATAATTCTGACTGACACCAACGAGCGAAAGAGGGGAAATGCATGCAAGTTTTTGGCTAGTGAACAATTGGACGGAGGTGGCGGTTTTTCCAATGATGTTCTAATCTAAATCAAGGCTTACGGCATGTTTGACATGAGATGAAAAAAAGTAAAAAATAAAAAATTAGATAAAATATTTATTTTATTTTTATAATTATTATTTAATATTATTTAATAATAATAATTTAATTATTAAAAACAAAAAATGCTAAAATTATTTTTTATTTAAAAATTTAATTTTTGATTTTTATATTTAACTTTTTTATATATCAACGAGCATAGGCATAGCAATTTTGGCTATATCAAAGAGTAGAACTGAGGAGGAGATGCCCGCAAGTTCCCAATGGGTAAATGAAATGTGGTTTTTTATGTTTTTTAATTTTGCCTCTATTAAGATTAGAGCTCTTTCATTCAATTTTATGAAGCAGACAAGATCCCCACAGATAATGATGAAGGCTCTTCCATAAGCTACAATTATTTGGCGTACCAAACAGCTAAAATAAACATTCCCACTTCTCCCTTCCCAATTTTAATGTCTCCAATATATCAAACAGTGCCTTAGGTGATATGTCCCAAGCCACGTCCTCGAAATTAGGACAAAATAACCCTTTTAATTTTATCCAATACAGTTCAATGTGAAACGAGTTGTTATTCCCTAATTGCGCCGATTCAATAAAATTGGATCCAAGCGTTGAGGGGAAAGTGCAGACAGCAGAAACGACAGCGTACGGGAGAAGCGGGACCCACAAATCATTCTATAAACAACTGCTAAATTCCAACACGTCGCTGCAAAGCTATAAAACTAGCCTTTCATGCATGAATTTTAAAATTTATGATATTATTTTGATTTTACGTTCCCACAAAAAGACAAACTTTGACCGCCCCTTCTTTCGTCGGTTTCTCTCTGTACTGTGTTCTTGCTTAACTGGCCTTGGCATCCCACCTCATTGTCTTTCCAACGGTGAAAATGGAAGCATAATTTTTTTTTTCTTTTTGTCATTACCAAGAGTATAAGTTGAAAGTTGCAAAAGCCTTTTTACAAAAACAATCAAAGTAAGAAAGTTGCAAAACTGCACGATTTTAAGATTGATGATGGTCGGTTTCATTTCAAATTTTACTTTATATGAAAAATTATTGAGTTTTGGGTTCAAATTTTGCTTCTAAAAGATGATATAAATTAAGTATATGTCCATGATATTAGCTCTTAAAATGGTAGTTAAAAGAATCGAACCAATTATGGTTGATTGAACTGATGAACTAATTAATTACCAGTGATGAATCAGTTTGGATTTAACAATTAGAATATCATTTATGTAATTAAATCGTATTAACTTGATAGTTAAATGTTAAAATAATAATTAAAAATAATTGAAATCGAACTAGATTTTTTTAATAGTTTCGAATACGAGCATCTTAAAAAAATTTGTTGGCGTTGTATCTATATATCTGAAACCAAAGTATTAAAAAAATACAAATAAATTTCGTGCATAAAAATTAAATTAATCCACAACAGTACTCGTTTGTTAATCTTTTTATACTATGGTTAATGTCGTTGCAAAGTATATATCTGGCCTTACCTGCTTTGACAGCCATACTATGATTGAATATACGCACGCAGTACCCAGCAAATTGGAAGCAGCTAGGCAATATAATTACTTCTCAACCTTTTGCATTTGCCTCTACATATATACCTTCATCTTTAAAGTTTACTTTTCTCAAGTCAACTGTATGCACAATTACAAGGACATATTCAAATTCCGTAGGCATGCATATATTGGTAAATAATTTTTTCGTTTTTGGATGATCTTGTGGCAAGTAACGCTGAGATCGGTTCAATTTGGATTTTAGTAAATCTTGACCGTCTTATATATTACCAAAGAAAAAATTATTTGACCCAGTTATATCTAGCTAGGCTTCACCATCATTAACAAGCGACAAAACTTGAAGATATCTACCAAATTATTTTTGTTGTGTATATGGTTTTTGTTTTTTGTTAATCAAATGGGGTACACAAGGGTGGTGTCTCCTGGATAGCATTGAACTGTTGAGACATTTTAGTTTTTTACCGATCAATGAATGTTTGCCATATATAATTTAGAGAAGTTTGATATTTATTAACTTGCGAGTAAAATTAAAATAATATAATAGGCTGAATTAATTTATATATATATATATATAATTTGTAAACTATTACACGTAGTACTATTCGTATTTTCAATTTTTATTTTACAAAATGAAAATTTATAAGAGTTTTGAATTCAAATTTCTAAAAAATAACAATGGTCACTGGTTGCTTGCTTCAATCCATAAAATATATATATTATGTTTCTATCTTATTTTTTATTAACAGGATTAAAGAAAGTAAAAAATTTTCGAAAATTACTTAATTGTGTAAAAATAATATTTAAAGACTAAATAATTAAGACAAGTATGTTTTAAACGTGAAAAAAAATTGCTTTCTCAATTTTGAATGATGTATTATAATTAGGTTTAGCATTAGCAAATGGTTTTTTGAAACATATCAAACCTAAGAGCTAGCACTCTATATATAGGTCATTGACCCTTTGTTATTTTGTACATTACGAGTGGTGTTGTTTTCACAGGTCAAATTCCCATGCATGATTACAAAAGGCCAAGCTGAGAGATCAGCAACTCACAAGTTGGATGTACATCACCCGCACGATGCAAGTGTGTGTGTGTGCATATATATATATATATATATATATATATATATATATATATATATAAGAATTACACTAACGCGAAGAAACGTACAAACTGATATGTATATAAAGGAGATGGGTATAATAATGCTTACGTGCCAAACTCTCCCACCTATATATATAGTGCAATATATAGCGGTATTATTTACGTCCGTCTCTTTTCGCTCTATCCAATCATAGACAAACATAATTTCCACAATTTCTCCTCCAATACCTAATCAAAGCTAAATCTTATTATTCTCTTCAATTACTATTATTAGGTTTGATTCTTAATTATACTGATTATTATGGCAGGAGCTGAAGCTACCAAAAATATGGCTCAATCTAACGAACCTACAATGATCAGAAGGTTCATAGGGGTCAGGCAAAGGCCTTCGGGAAGGTGGGTGGCTGAGATCAAAGACTCTTGTCAGCACGTGAGGCTATGGCTAGGAACCTACGACACACCAGAGGAAGCGGCTCGGGCTTACGACGAAGCGGCTCTAGCTCTGCGTGGGGAAAATGCCCGAACCAACTTCGCACCATCGGCGAGCCAATTAACCACAGTTCTATCTGGGTCCGATGTGAAACATGGGATACGCTTTGCTTCTTTGAAAGCTAAGCTGAGCAAGAATCTTCAGAGTATAATGGCTAGAGGAAGTGAAACTACGTCGTCAAAGAGTAGGGTGAGCGACCATTTTACCTTTGCTAGCATTTTTCACCGCAGGAGGAGTTTGCTGCAGTACCAAATCCCAGCAGGGGATACAATGAAGAACATGGAGAGTATGGTGCAGCCTAGTATTATTGTGCCTCCGGCTGAAACTGAGCCTTGTGGTTCTTGGGAAAGTTATGGTGGTTTTGATTATAGCTCTGAGTGGGTCGGGTTTCGGAAACCCGGGACTGACTCTGGGTCCGATGGGTCGGATGCTGGGGAGGTTAGTACTGTTGGGGATCAAGGGCTTTTGGAGCAATTGATGGGGTGGATGGATAATAACCCTGAGAAGGGTTCAAGGACTAAGAGGCTTAAGGTGTCTTCTTCTGTACTCGTGCCTCCAACTTTCAGTGGGTCTCCATATAGTAGCAGTTGTGGCTCCCCATATAATGGGTATGATTCTCCGTATAACAGAATTTAGTTAAGACTCCTTAATTTATAGAAAAGATGGGAAGCTTCTAAGCATAAGTTGATCATGCCATGAGATGAAGGTAACTTTTTCGCAGCATGTAATTGCAGAAGGGGAATTTGGTTGCTAGTGGAAGTTTTAATACAATATGGAAGTTTAGATATTAAATGAACACGAAACTATGAAGTTTGTCCAAGGAAATGAATAAAATCATGATCCTGTTTGGCTGCAAATGAACTCTTCAAAAAAAAAAAAAAAAGATATTGCGTTTTTTTTATTCTTGTTTTTTTTTTTTCATTTCTTGTATATGATGAAAAGGATGATAAACCGTAAACTGCCAAAGCATTATCAAAACCCTTTCCACTATATTTTCATTTTGACGCTATCCTTTCTGCTTAGAAAATTTAGGTGAAAAATTGCTAATTTGGTTAGTTGATTTTCAGGTAGCTATTCGTTAGACAAAATGTATCTCTTTCCTGTTTCTTTTTCCCGTTAAAAGCGTTATTTGTTTTTTAAATGTCCAAAGCAAAAGGAAAGTTGATATATATATATATACATACATACATACATAGAGGAATTTTTAACCTCCCCGTTAGTATTGTGGACATTAGTAGGCTCCATATTTGTGTTCTGGACTAAAATATTCTTATTTTTTTCACTAAAACATAACTGATGCACTACCAGAAAAGGGATTTTCACCATGGTTGGATAACCGCTGTTAAAACCAGATACTACGATTGTTGCTTCAACTGCAGCAACCCCCGCTAAATTGCGGTGGTTGAAGAAAACCACTGCAACATAACAGCAATTTTTCAGAAATCCCGCTAAATACCGCAGTTTTCTAAAAAAATTTTTTTGGCAGTTTTTGTTTTAGCAGTGGTTCAACATTTTAAAAACCCCCAACTCCCTGGTAAAACTATTTTTGTGGTAAAATGAACTTGTGTTATTTTACATATATGTACAATATTTATACTAGAAGGAAAATACAGCTCGTAGAAAAAGTAACTATACAACTAAATATAACTAAATAAAAATAGAAAAACAAAAAAACTAATTTTAGAAAAGTATTTCTAAACTAATCTAATCATTTTCTACATGATCTATTACCCCTCACAAGCTGGAGCATATATATCTATCATGTAATAACCGACATGAATATGCATGCATGAAGTTTGACTTTTCAACGCATGTGGTGCAGCTGCCACGTACTGCTCTTTGAACTTACTGATATATCCTTGCTTTAATCATCTTCAGCTGGAGTTTTTGGTCATTATCCTTCTGATCTCTGCAGCTCATATCCCTCTAGCGAAGCACTTGCAGAACAGACCAGAAACTCTGTATTTTCCTCCCCTGTTCTGCTGGACGCTGAGTTGTTCTACTTCTTCGAGCTGCTGGACGTTAGTTTTCTACTTCTTCACGCTGTGAAATTGCTCCAGTTGAATGCTCCATTCAAGTCGCATAGAAGCTCCCTGTTGGACGAACTGTACGCTGAGTAAACGCTACAAATTTTCCTCCCCTGTTCAGCACTGGTTTTGTTCGAACTGTGGCTGAATTGCTCCTTGAATTTTGCTAAGTTTTGCTGCTGGTTTTGGGTGAGAGCATGCCAGAAAAATTCCATTTCTTCTCCTCTGTTTAGCGCCATGTTTGGCTGATTCTATTTTCACTTTTTGCTGTAGAATTCTCTCCTTGGGTTTGCTAGATTTCAGTGCTGGTTTTTGGTAAGATCACGCCAGAATAATCCTCTCCCCAAGCTACAAGTTCTATCAGGCGAAGTGCTTCTGCTGGACGAAGGCTGGGTTGATCAAAAACTGCAAATTCTTTCTCCTTTGTTCAGCGCTACAGTGCCTCTTTTCTGGTTTGATTCTTGTTGCTGCTTGCTTCTCCTCGTTTAAGTTGAGTTTGTGGCTGTATGGGGCTGGTGTTTAGGCTTGAAATTTCTGTTGCATGTGTTGCTTCTTTAATTCCAAATTTTGGCGTTTCCCTCCTTTGTTTATCAATACTGTGATATGAATTATATAGAAGCCAGCTAAGGGGGGGTTCTGTGCAGGAGAAAAGTGGTGCAGGAAGTGATTTTAGTTGGATTAAGTTTGACTTTCTTCCAGCTAAATGGTATACCCACTTTTCTACACACTAAATTCTTTCAATTTCTGCATATACCTTTCTTAAATTAAGACACAATTTTGTTATACTCCTTACTTGCTAAATTCTATTATGCAGAATAAGCTTCCCTTTAAAGTGTGGCTGCAGATTAAAGATGGTGTGCATTTCTTTTAGTTTTTAAATTTGGGTTTAGCTCCTAAGTGGAACCAAGGAAAAGAAAGTACAATATAGGTATATGGTATATACTGTACGCGTATGGAGGGCGTGAAATTGAGTAGAGGAATAAATTTTAAATTAAGATAAGTCCGGTATGAAATTAATTGGGGTGATTCATTTTCTAAAATATGGTGAATGGGTTTTGTAGGGTATTCAGGATACTGAGTTATAGCCGAGGAAATGGGCAGGAAATTTCTGTAGTATCTCGGAAGATGAGTAAGTAATGTGGATCGTGAATAAACGAGAAATTATTATTTTATTATTAAGTTTCCTTGCAGTGTTCTAAAATTGGGTAACCTAGTTATGAAGATACCTATTTAAATGTTTGTGATATATATGTTTACCAAAATTTGATTTCAATCGGAAATTTTGCAAATTTACAGATGTTGAGTTAATTGGAAATCCTACTATAAAACTGATCTGAACGATACTTTGTCTGAAATGTTAATTGGAGAAACTGTACTGTTTTATGAAGTTATCTGCTCAGAACCCTGTAGCTAACAGCAGTAGATGTTAGCCTTGGTGCACCATGATCTGTACCTCAGCTAGCAGGGGCGGTGCTAGCCCCATGTGTAGGCCACCACACGCGGACTTATGTTAACTTCCGCAAGTTGAATGCTATGCGTCTGTAGTGATTTTTCCCCGCGAGCTGTGTGCTCTGCGTCTGTTTAAATTGGTTCTACTTAGATACTTTCAGTGCATTTGTACGAAAGAGTTTGCATAAAACATGTTTTACGCGATATATCTATAAATATGTACCCATATATTTGTGACCTTACCTTTATTTTAAAAGGGTCGGTATTACTTATTCATTGAGTATCAAACTCATTTATTTTTATATATATATTTTTCAAAGAGCAGTAGGGACTCTAATCTACCCTAAGCCGCCTTCTAGTGGCCGACCTCTTGAGACATCTTTTGACGAACCTGCAGTTGCTCATGTGGGTGTATTTTGGTTGTATATGTATTTTGTTTGAAACTTTGTAAAACTTTGTAAAGTTAGTTAGCTCCACTGAATCATAGTTAGGGCATCCCCACACCCCAAATATTTTCTTTGGTCTGATTGGAGATAAGTTCGCCCTTTTGGGATCTATTGTACTATCTGACATGTTGTAGAAATATCAGGAGGTCTACGTTATAGAGGAGACTCTGCCGAAATTTCTACAAATGTCTTTTAAAGAAAAGCTTGTATGTTTTACATAATTTAAATTGATGCCCATAAGTGTTTTCTTTATGTTTCCGCTTCTGTGTCAGAATACTTAAATTGTGGGGTGTGACATGTGATGTCCAGCTTGGATAAAAAGGAATGAAATGAAGCTGAATGAAGTGGTTTAGTATAGAGATCAGCAAATTGATTTGATGAATGAAGAGGCATAAGATGAACTAATCCAGAACCTTCTCTCTAACCAAATGACAATCCAATTCAATATATTTGGTTCTTTCGTGAAAAGTTGGATTGTGTGCAATGTATAGCAAGATTGACTATCACAAAAAAGAATTGTTGGATCAGATCAAGGTACTTTAAAATCATCAAGCAAGAATTTTAGCCACTGTATTTCACATGTTGTGGCAACAAGGGCATGGTACTCAACCTTAGAAGAAGATCTTGAAATTGTGTATTACTTTTTGACTTCTAAGAGATCAAAGCTTTGTCTAAAAAAACACAATAACCTATAATTGAATGCCTAGTATTGGGACATTCAACCCAGTCAAAGTCACTGAAGGCCTTTAATCGAAAATTAGAAGTAGCTAGATAAAATAACCCTTTACCAAGAGAAGCCTATATCAAAGTACTCAATGAGCTGCTTGAAGATGCAATGAAATAGGATGATCAAGATATTAACTTGATTGCTGAACTGTGTTAGACAAGTCAGGCCTAGTAGTGGTGTGGTATAATAACCTTCCCACTAGCCTTCGATAGCTAGAAACATCATCAAGAGCAATACCCCCTTCCTTAGTCAACTTAGTGGATCTATCCATAGGAGTAGAGGTTGGCTTTGATGCTAGAAAACCATAATCAACAAGAATGTCAAAAGCAAATTTTCTTTGATAGATAGAAATTCCCTACTTAGACTGAGCCACTTTTAAACCAAGGAAAAATTTCAAAGATCCTAAATCTTCGATTTTGAAAGTGTCATTAAGAAAAAACTTTACTCTGTTAATCTCATCTAAGTCATTTCTAGCCAATATCATATCATCAACTTAGACTAATAGAGCTATGAAGGAAGAATCAGAGGACTGCACAAATAGAGAATAATCAGACTTAGATTGTGAGTACCCGGAATCAAGAAGAGCATTAGACAATTTAGTAAACCATTATATACTAGCTTGTTTTAAACCATACAACGACTTTTGCAATTTTCAAACAAGATTGGGTTTAGGAAGGGAGAAACCAAGGGGCAAAAGTATGTATACCTCCTTATTTAAGTCCCCATGCAAAAAAGCATTGTTAATATCTAATTGTTTTAAGTACCAATCATTTGCAGAAGGTAAAGTAAGGAGTAACTGTACTGTGGTCATTTTTGCTATAGGAAAAAAAGTATCAAAATAATCAATACCTTTTGTTTGTGTGTATCCCTTGGCTACTAACGTCGCCTTGTAGCGCTTAATTGAGCAATCAGCCTTGTGCTTAATCTTGTATACCCACTTGCAGCCAATGGAATGCTTTCCTCTAGGTAGCTCAGTAAGGAGCCAAGTGTTATTATCCTTTAAATCCTTTATTTCAGCAACCATTACCTGCTACCAAACATCATGCTTAACAGCTTCTTTATAAGTTTTGGAATTAGAAGAGATAGAAAGAGATCGACTGAAATGTCTATGAGTAGAGGATAGACAGTCATAAGACAAAACTAAAGATAAAGGATAAGGATTACCTGAATCATTAGAAGCAGATGGTGCTGAAGTTTGGAGAGAGTAATGATAGTCATGCAAGTACTGTGGTGGTATTCAAATCCTTTGAGATTGTCTTGTAGGAACAATTATTTAGGTAGATTGTGAAGTATCAAATGAGGTATTATTAAAAGGAGAATCAGAATTCTGAGTTGTACAAGGTGGAGGAATAGAAGATTCTTGAAAATTAATAGTGTCAAGGAAATTTAAGGGTTCTGTTTGTTGGGGGTAAACAAATGGTATCAAATGCAGGAGAAGAATCAGATGTGTCACATAAAGGGAACACTATTTCATAAAAAATAACATGGCAAGAAATAAAAATCTCTCTACTATTAATGTTAAGTAAAATATAACTTTTAGTGCTAGGTTTGAAACCTAAAAAAATACACTTTCGAGCTCTTGAATCACATTTAGTGCTATGATTAACAGAAGTGGAAGCATAACAAAGAGATCCAAACACTTTCAAAGATTTTAAATCTGGTGCTTGATTAAAAAGTAACTGATATAGGATTTCATTCTTAAGAACAAGTAAAGGCAATCTATTTTTTAAAAAAACTACATGAATAACTACATAACTCTAATATAATTTAGGTAGGTGAGATTGAAACAAAAGTGCTCTTGCTACATTTAAAATATGTTGATGTTTTCTCTCAACAACATTGTTCTATTCAGGAGTTCCTACACATGAAGTCTAATGCATAATTCCTTTAGATGAATAAAATGATGGCATATCAAATTCAACTCCATTATCAGATTTGATTGTTTTAACAGAGGTCAAGAATTGATTTGCAATAAAAGTAACAAAGTTTTGAAGTTGGGTCATAGCTTCAAATTTTAATTTCATTAAAAAAATCCATGTGAACCTTGTATAGTCATCAACAATGGTGAGGAAATACTTATGGCCGTGTACTAATGGTAAATGAAAAGTTCTCCATATGTCAACATGCAATAGATCAAAGGGATGAGAGGTGGAAGAGATACTAACAAGAAATGGTAAACACTTTTGTTTAGCATAATGACATATATCACATTGATTATTGAATGAGGTACAATTTAGTAAAGGAAATTTTTGAGTTAAAGTGTGTAAAAATGACTGTGAAAGGTGACCTAAACGATAATGCCACAAATGAAAGTTTGAATTACATTGAACAGAATTAGAAAAGGCAGAATTAATTAGAGAGGGTGTACTTGCATGACTGTGTAGTATGTAGAGCTCTTGTTGAACTTCAGCTGTACTAATCGGGTCTTCCAATGGGTCAGTTTCTGTATCAGACACTGAGAAGCATAAAAAAATGAGTCAACAATCATTGTGAAAGGTAATTTTTTAGGTAGAAATCAAATTTAAAAGTAAACTTTGGAATATAAAGGACATTAATGAGATAGAAATTGGAAAAAATCTAAACAGAACTAGAATAGCAAGCATAAACTACTATGCCATTAAGCAAGGTGATAGGAATAGGAGGAATACGTCTATAGGATATAGATTAGGATAGAGAAGAAAAAATGGGTCCATTGCACCACTATCAAATATCCAAGAAGTGAGAGAAACACTTACTGAAACACAAATAGACTGTCTTTTGTTGAAAGTAGGGATGGTAATATTGACAAATTTACCTAAATTAAAGGTAGAAACAAGATTAGAGGACGAGGTAGTGGAAGAAACATGATTAAGCACATGTGTTGGACTGGATGATGATTGTAGCAAGGCTAAGAGCTTGTTGTATTGCTCTTGTGTGATCTGAGGTGGTGTAGGTAGAATCCCTTGAGATGTATGAGGTACAATTGACTTCTTTTCACTAAAAACTTGAGAAGTAACATTATTAGTAGATTGATTTTGATTCTTAAACTTGAAGCCTAGGGGAAACCTGTGCTTCTTGCAGCAGGTTTTGACTGTATGCCCATTCTTACCACAATGAGTACAAAACTTATTAGCACTTCCTCCTTGATTAAATGATCAGTGTTGTGAACCATTAAGAGGACTTGACCCCTTTGCAGCACAAATCTTGACTTCAATGAAGGACTGTATCTCTCATTCTTGTTGTACTACTAATGAAAAATCTCAATTAATAGAAGGCATAGAATCCATCATCATAATTTGAGTTTTAGCTCAAGAGAACCTTTCATTCAATCCTTTAAGGAACCGTATGACATAATCCTGGTCATGATGCTTGCGAATGAGTAACATAGCTCTATAAGAACAAGAAGGATTACAAGAAAAAACTGGTAATGGCTGGTAAATAGACAACTCATCCTAAATGATTTTCAATTTTGTAAAATACTCAGTAACAGAGAGATCGCCTTATTGGAAATCGTAAAGTTCTTCTTGCAAATATGAAATGTGAAATACATCTCCTTGACTAAAACGGTCTCACAAATCATTCCAAATGTCCACCACCTTATCAATCCAGAGAATGCTCTAAGAAATAGTTAAAGACAAGGACTTCATGATCCATGAAAGTACCATGGTGTTGTAGTGTTGCCATGTGAGAAACAAAGGATCAAGAATGCTCAATGATGGAAGAGATCAGTCCATGAATTGGTACTTGTTCTTCGAGAGGAGAGACATCTTCATTGATCGTGCCCAATCATGGTAGTTCGCATTAGATAGAGGAGGTGATATAAGAACGAGAGTTGAATTCTCATTTGGATGAAGATAGTAGATATTAAAAGGATCTTACTAAGAAGGCATGATTGGCACCGACGAGCAAAAAGGCTAATTTTCACCGGTGGAGGCCATAACTTTAATAAGTAAGGGAAGAGGCTGATTTTCATCGATAGAGACTATAGCCCTAGTAGGGATGAGAATGAGAATGAGAACAAGAGGAAGAGATTGAGGTAGAATTAGGAAAGTTCCTTTGGAAATGTTAAAGAATCCAAAAAAGAAAAATTGGTGGGGCCTGCATTGCTTTGATACCATAAAACTATTTTTATGGTAAAATGAACTTCTGTTATTTTACATATCTGTACAATATTTATACAAGAAGGAAAATACAGCTTGTAGAAAAAGCAACTGTACAACTAAATATAACTAAATAAAAATAGAAAAATAGAAAAAAAATAAAGTTAGAAAAGTATTTCTAAACTAATCTAATCATTTTCTATATGATCTATTACTGGGACAGTTCAGATCTACAAAAAGAAAAAAACTTTCCTCTCTTTGCTATCACTCTGCGATGGAGAATAGCCTCATCACCTAGCTGCTTTAGCCACTATCGGTCGTTGTTGCCACCTATTGACAGGCCAGATCTCATTGCCACTAAAGTTCAACCACTTCCTACGATCGCCGTCAGATTTAGATTTCTATTACATTTTCATCCATTTTTTGGGCATTTTTCAAGTCTCCAAAATCACAGTTTGGGTGATCTAATACAGATTGTAAGCACTGATTTACCTAAAGAAAACTTATGAAAATTTCCAAAATCTTAGTGAAAAAGATCCTATGCTTAACATTTAGTTTGGATTTTATTATTGAATTATTCATATGCTGTGTATAAAAGAACACATTAAGTAAAAGCTTTCCAATTTTGAGCCTCAACCTTTCCACATATGATATATGGAAGCATTTTCAATCAAAGCATAGAAATATAAGGAAAAATCCAGACTCAACCTCCCCACAATTGATATATGAAAGCATTTTCAATCGAAGCATTTTTTTAGTTTTGCACTTACGCCTATTTTTGGAGCAATTTATTATTTTGGAGTCTCATCTGCATCTAAAACTCATGGATTTAACATATCTAGGACTTGGGTTCTCAGTGACAGTGGATATAAACCACTTCAAGACTTTCTTGGATCTTATATTGAGATTATGTTATATTGAGCTTTATTTTTTAATCTTTGATTCATTATTTCATACAATATCTATTTTGCACTTCAAATTTCAATTTTTAAATACTTTTTCCTAGTTGATGTAGTATACTATGTTGGAGGATAAGATAAAGATATACAAGGAGTATTATCACAATTTTATATGGAAGAAGGATATATAAACCATACTTTATATTATATTATAAATTATTTTACAAATCCATCTTCTATTTTATATACTAATACTCAGTTTCTATTTCTACTAATATCTTATGACTCTTAAACTCTCTCTATTAACTATTATATTTATGGCGTATATATTTTTATATGAATCACATACTTGAAAATAATAATTCATTACACATAATACTAAAAAGCCTTCACTTGATTCTAAATACAAACACCTAAAAGACTCATAGAATACTAAAAGATAATATTTAAATTTATTTATTTCCAACATCCCCTTGAACCTAAATGTTTCTTCTATAATTAATGATATCGGTTTGGACTACATTTAGGAGGAAAATCATGAACAACAAATACTACATTTCTTGCCCCTTACTTTACAATGGCCTTGTTATTGTTTCCAGATCATTCAACTTCTTTTTCTGTTGTAAGAACTACTAATTCTTCTCTAACTTTCTCACAAAATTGTCTTAATTAACCATAAGCCTCTTTCAAATCTTCCAATTCATATTTGACATTATGCAATTTCCTTAAATTCACATCTTCAATTACAATATTGTAGAATTACTACAAATGTCGTATTACTCGAAGTGCAACTTCATTTTCTGCCCCCTTTTTGGTGAATGCCTTATATCCTTATATCTCTTTCCTCCCATGCTTATCTGTAAATATCACTTTGTCTAGAAACTATGGTTCATGATTTGGATCATATTTTGCACACAAATAGTTTGCTAAAGATAAATTTAGTTTTTCCAATTACTCTTTCAGGATCACCTAGAATTGAACAGTTACTATAACTTGTTCTTCTTTTTTTATGACAACTTGTGCTTCTTCATTCTCTATAACCATTATTGGCTATTGCATAAACCTTCAAAGGTTTTATCTTTGCTTATATCTTCACAACTTCTTTATCATCTTTTGTGGCATCGCCTCTCACAACCTACACTCTCAATAGGTCCTATCAACTTGGAGACTTCACAACTTTCTAAATGGATCGTCTCAATCTAAAAATATCACTACAATAGCCTTTGTCTTTCCCAATCTATACTCAGGTTTACACAACCAAGGCTCTGATATGACTTTGTTGGATTGAACAATCGCATGAAGAACTCCTCTAAGTTTATTAAACACTACTTGGAAGAGGGAAGAAGAATTACACAAATACTTTATATTATATTCTCATTCACTTTTGCAATTCCACTTTTCAATTCAAATTAAACACTAAAAGACCTATTTATACTAATATTTCATGACTCTTAAACTCTCTTTATTAACTATTATATTTATGATATACACATTTCTATATAAAATCATATACTTCAAGATTATAATTCATGACACATAATATTAAAAGTTTTCACTTAATTCTAAATATAAATAGTTAAAAGACTTATAGAATATTAAGAGACAATAGTTAAGTTTACTTATTATTAATTGTTAATTTGTTATACTGCTCATTTGTTTTACTTTGCTTTAATGGATTGAAAATGAAAAAGGTTAAACTTCGTAATATCTAAAGCTAGAAGATATGGGATCAAGTTGGCGTTGAGTTTGGTGAATAACTGCAAGGAATTTAAGAGTAAAGACTAGTATATGGACTAGGCAAGGAGCCAGGGCTAGTCTATAAACTTTGAAGATGAATTTTTCACAAACTTTGTAGTGAAGGAATACTACATAACTCACATCATGGTAAATTACTATTATTATTATTATTATTATTATTATTATTATTATTATTATTATTATTATTATTATTATTATCCCTCCACAAATTATTAAAATTAAAAGAAAAAAATAAACCTTCAAATTTTGTAGTAGCAATATTGATGCACTTGAAGGAACTGCTTATGTTGGATTTATGAAAGAAGATTAATTCATGTGATATTATGCCTACATATAGATTTTCACTACTTTAAGGGAATAATAGACACTTGTTCTGTTCATTGTGTCAAGTAGCATATCAAATATGATGTAGATGCATAAGATTAAAGAAGGAAGTAAGCTTAAAATCAAACATGTTTAGCTTATCAACATCGCCCATTTTTCTTCATCTATTATTAGAAATAGTGATATACTTAAGAAAAGGTGCATGTAGCTTTGGTAGTAGCATTATTGGTTATACACATTCAAAAGAGGACAATATACCCAATTTGTTTAGCATCCAAATTCCCCACCATATCCATATATAGTATAATATAGCAACAGTATTAATTTTCAATATCATAATGGTTCTTGGGATTTGAATCAAGTTCCTAAATGCCAAGCCAAATCCTCACTTGCTGCTTTACCACTCTTATCTTAATAGCTACTTTTTCTTACCTTAATGTTGTCATCGCCACAGCCTTATCTTTCACATGAAGACAAACACACACATGTGCACTGGTACTACTAATTCTCCTCCCATTATGAAAGCCATTCATGGATACTAACTACTCCTACACTCAACTTACCATCAACAACTAATAAGAAGAAAAATCAAAATCCCCCACTATTACTATTAATTATTATAAGAAGAACAAAAATTCCTTTTTTTTCAATATTTTTGTATAGAGAGAGAGAGAGAGAGAGAGAGAAGTCATCTAGGTGAACCAAAAATTTAACATGTTATGAGAATTGATTTTAAACTTACAGAAAGAATTTGATATGAAACTAGTAGTTGTTAGATATATTTTATTGTTGGTTTTTTGAAATTATTTTTGAGCTTAAATATAGTCTACCTGACATTTAAAATTGCCTCTAAATATAAAATATGGAGAAACACCATTGCAATATTGTAGTGATTATAAGCATATAAAATGAAAAAAAAATTATAAAAATAGTAATATTATGGCCACGATATATATAGTTGTGAACCAATTTTAAATCCTTTTTTCAAAGCACGAAGTATAATTTAAGACTTGAAGTTGGTACTTGGTTAAAGTTTAAGTTTATTTTTTAATGCAATTATCTAGATAAAAATGGGGAGAGATTAGATTTGTTGGATTATGTTTCCTTTGAAGTGAATACATGATTGCTTTATTCTTCTAGTATTATTTGTTTTCTTGAATAGTGGTAAGTGCTAATAGTTTGACTTCCTCTTTTTTTTACCTCTCTCTCTCTCTTCTTTTTCTTTCTTTCTTTCTCATTTACCTCTTTTAATTGTATTTTTAATAACTATAGATGCATTCATAAATCTCTTTAGCTGGTGATGCATAAATCATGTGACCAGTCACTTAAATGATATCATAATTATAGGACTTATCTATTAATTTGTAAAGCTTTTATTTTTGTGACAGTATTATTGCATATACTAGAATTAATTTTAATTTTAATGACAATTTAATTTTTAACTAATTATAGTTTAAAAGCTATATTTATTGTGATTATTGTGTAGAAGTCATTTTTAGATATATTTATATATAAGTTTAAATATCAAAATTATAAAAAAAATAAATAAAGTAAAATAAAATAAAATAAAAAATAACTACAATTGCAACAATGATGATTGAAACTACCCTATATGGCAAGCATGTTTTTGTGGATCTTCTAACATATTGTTGTTAAATTCAATTATTAATTGCAGTGTTTGTATCAACCATAACTAAAAACTCAATGTGATGGTTGTTCTTCTAGTTAAAAACAACTATTGAAATGTGACTCCGACAACCATTTTAGCAATAAATTTTACACCACTACTAAAGTTTTTAATCGTCACTATGTCTAAAAACAACTATCACAAAAACCTATTTTTCTTATAGTGATGGAACAACCTTCAAACAAAACCAAGAACATATATATATATATATATATATATATATATATGAGTGCAGAGCTTGTAGGGTCAACTAACCAGATGCAAGTACTTTATTGATCAAGAGAGCAATGTAATACCATAATATGTTATCCTAAACTAGTTTCCACTTAGGCTTGATTTCATATGATTTTCAAAGAAAAAGAATAAACCGTGGGCATTTTAAAGTTTTAGGTCAGAGTTTAAATGATCATACTTCACCCTATGGGTCTTGTGAACCCATCAATTATATTATCTACTTAAACACCATTCATACAACTCATATATAGCATAAAAAAAATCCATGAACCATAGATATAAAGCCAAAAATTATAAAAATGCAATTTCTCAAATGGGTCCAAAAGTCAAATTTTTGGTTCCAACTTTGGAAAATCATAACTAATTCTAGAAAATGGGAATCAAGCAAACCATAACTTTCTAGAAAGCTCTAGATGTTAAATTCACACTAAAAATAATTTTAGGATATAGATATAGCTTTTGGACCATGTTTGATAATGAAATAATGACAAAGGTCTAGCTGTCCTTGGTACTAATATAGTTTACTATCATAAATTTCAAAAATATCCAATTAATTCCAAACAAATCCAATCCATGAAAATGATTTCAATATGGAAAGCTATGGATGTCAGCTATAGGGTAAAAATAGTTTTAGACCAAGCCAAGAGCATTCGGACCCTAGAAACTAATCAAACAATAATACAGGTTTGAAGGTGTGCCAAGAACAAAACAAAAAATTCCAAAAATTATTTCTCCCTTTACAGACCTCCAATTGAGGTGCTTCTAGTTGATATAGGTCACTATACATGTATAGTTTCTCTCTATAAAATTATATAGCAATTGGACATCATTTGGCCCATGAATAACAAAATTTCATTTTAAACCAAAGCTACAGTGATAACAACGAAACCAAAAAAATTTCTAATTTCAAAAATTTGCCAAATATTCTACAGAGCTCCAAATAATACCCACTTTAGCTTTTAAAAAATCTCTTAACAAGCTCTAGATGCATGCCCAATTTCAGATCAAGAAGAGCTCACTAGGATAAAAAGTGATGCAGCCCACTAATATAGCCACTTTTGCTTCTCATAATGCAACTCTTTAGTCCAAATAGCTCCTTTTAGTGTTTGGCACCTCTTGGGTAAATTTAAAAATACTAATACATCACATATGAATTACCCAAGTGGTCTAAACCATTATGCATCTCAAACTCACTATACTACACACAAGAATACACATCTAGGAATAGGCTACCAAGTACCCAAAATTAGGATTCTCATTACTTTGGTTCTACAAATGGTTTATACATCACATATACATGCTTTTACACTTTTTCATCTATTTACATGTCAAAAATTATATGTATATATATATTTTGGCACTTCTTTATATCAAAAGAACTAAAACAACTTATACAATTAACTAGGCATGCTCAACTAGGCTCCTTGACTTGCACCTTAGTCTTCTTGAGCTCCACCTAACATATTAAGATGGGAGAGGGGGTGGGTGAGATTTATGGAATCTCAATAACTCATACACTCATTCAAGGAAGCAATCAAGGCATATAAACATGTCAAAGCATGTAAGTAGGCATTCAACCATTCAAAATTATACAACACATGAATTACATGCCATGATGATTATATTAATGCCAAAAATAAGCTCTAGGAACTTTTGGTCTAGCATCATCCTATTTTAAAAATTTTTGGATTGGCCTCACCCTTGGTTTAGGGACTTTTGACTTAGCCTCACTCATCCATAAGACTTTTGGCCTTGTCTCATCCATTCCTAGGGACTTTTAACTTCACCTCACCAATCACATGGGACTTTTGGCACTACCTCACCCTTTAAGAGCAATTTTAACAACCTAAAATATAAACATATTAGTACCAATATAACAAGGCAATATCAAATGGCATGTCTCACAATATAAATGCATACACAAGTATACAATGACTATCATACATCTAAGAATGCAACAAGAAAGAGTAAAGAGCTACCTTGTAAGGAAACACAAGCTTTCCCTTTTGATTTCTTTTTTCCTTTCTTGGTCTCACAACCACGACTAGATGGAGCAGATTTTCTTGGGCCTAGACACAACAAGTAGCATGCAATTACTCTCTTGGAACTTAAACAAATACTCACAAAGGTTAGGAGATTTTTACATCAAAATAAACTTTACAAAGTGTTTAAAAATCCCTAGTTTCTCCCTCTTGAATTTCACTATCTCTTCTTCTAATTCCTTTGCATTTCCTAACTTCCCACACTCTAATTCAAAAGTTTCATACTTGTTCTAGGTTGGAACTTCCTCCTTTCTCAAGCTCTCAAGTTGGTAAAACCAACATACATAAGAAGCAAAGAAGAAGAAGCAAAGTTATATAGGTATCTACCTTGAATTCTAGCCTTCTTTAAGAATGGTTCCCTTGCCTTCACCTTCCTTTTAAATCTTCATTCTCCCTCTTCTGAAACAAGCTCAAAATAAAACCAATTTAACAACCAAAACTATAGAAAGAGAGGGCAAAGAGAGAAGAACAAAATTCTAAAAAGAAAAGTTATGAAAATCTCAAGGTTTGCTCACATTTCTCCTTGTTCTTCCTTGGCTTCTCTTGGTCTCTCTTTCTCTTTCCAGCCCTTTTCTCTGTTTTGGTCAAAAGACAAGTCGATTAGAAGAAAAGGAGAGCTTTTGGAGTCTTTAAGAAGTAAAAATCACTTTTTCTCTCTTTTTCTGGAATAGCTCTCACTATAGTGGAAAATAACCCTTGTTATAGCAGGTATGTATTAGTCCAAGGCCCCTATTCTTGCTACGATGAGCGCTATAGTGAGAAATTCCATGATTTTTGAATGGGACTCCCAAACTCGCTATAGCTAAATGCATTCTCGCTATAGCAAACTGGTACATTTGCTATAACCAATAGGGGTCCTACTTATAGCTAGCAAACTTAAAAAAATTTCAAAAATTATGGTTGTCATAAGAAACATTCAAATATGAGCACATAGATTATGCAATAACTAATATACGTATCTTACTTAACTTTATTCCATCCAACACAGTATTCAATGCGCAAGTATTGCCCTCTGCGTGAGGTAGCATCACCTTTATCCTTACTAGTTGGAGTTCATGTAATACCATAATGCGTTAACCTTAATTAATCTACATTTAGGCTTGATTCCATGAAATTCCAAAGAAAAGAACAAAATTGCGGTATTTTATCATGCTGTGCTAAGGGTTGAAATGGTCATACTTTGCCTCATGGGTCCTCTGAACCCGTTAATCACATTCTTTACTCAAACTCCATTCATAGAACTCATACATAGCATAAAACAACCCATGAACCATGGATATGAAGTCAAAAATCAAAAAAATGTAAATTTTTAAACGGGTCCAAAAGTTAGATTTTTTGCTCTAAATTTGAAAAATTATAACTAATTATAAAAAAATGAGAATCAAGAAAACTATAGCTTTCTTGAAAGCTCTAGATGTTAACTTCATATAAAAATAATTTCAAGATATGAACATAGTATTTGGACCAAGTTTGACATCAAAAAATGCACAAAGGTCTGGCTGTCCCTGGTATTGATATAATTTGCTATCATAAACTTCAAAAATTTATAACTAATTTCAAAAAAATAAAATCTAGGAAAACTATACCAATTTGGAATCTACAGATGTTAAATAAAGGAAAAAAATAAGTCCAGATATTTCAGTAGCATTTGGACCTTGAAAATTGATAGAACAATAACAAAGGTTGGCTGGTGTCCCTGATGTTGACATAGAACTTTAGAAAATTATTTCTCCCTTTACAAACTCCAATTGAGGTGCTTCCAATTGGTATAGGTCACCATGGATATCTAATTTATACTTATAAAATTTTATGAAAATTGGACACTGTTTGGCTCATGAATGATATAAATCAAATTTTGAACCAATTGCATAATACATTAACCAAAATAAAAAAATTCTTCAATTTCAAAAATTTGTCAAATATTCCACGGACCTCCAAATAATACCTACTTTAACTTTCTAAGAATCTCTTAACAATCTATAGATTCATGCCAAATTTCATATCAAAAAGAGCTCATTTGGTCATATCTTGCTATAACTCACAAATTTGGCAAATTTAACCCTATATATGGTTCAAAATGGGGGTAAATGGTCTCCTACATATTCTAACACTTCTTGGATAAGTTTTAAAGTATAAACACAATATATGTGAATTGTCCAAGTAGTCTAAACCATCACACATCTCAAACTCACTATGCTATACACAAGAATACACTACTACATACAAGCTACCAAGGGGTCAAATCTTATATTTCTATTACTTAGGTTCTATACATAGTTTACACATCATTTATACATACTTTTACACTTGCTTAAACATTTTCATCTAAAAGAAAATGTATACATAAGCAATTTGGTTTTTCTATACATCAAACTATGCATAATTGTACAAAAGTGTCAAGAAATGGCCATCTATACCTCATGGTCTCCACTCCTTAGCTATTGAGCTCCACTTGGACCATATGAGATGGGAGAGGGAAGGGGATGAGATTCCAAGAATTTTAATAGCTCATACACTCATTTAAAGAAGCAATAAAGGCATATAAACATGTCAAAGCATGCAAGTAGGCATACAACCATTCAAAATCATACGACACATGATTTACATGCCATGAAAGTCATACTAATCCCAAGAATAAGCTCTAGGGACTTTTGGTCTAGCCTTATCCCATTTTTGGGACTTTTAGATTAGTCTCACCCTTAGTCTAAGGACTTTTGACTTAGATTCACTCATCTAAAAGACTTTTGGCCTTATCTTACCCATCCTTAGGGACTTTTGGCTCTGTCTCACCCATCACAAGGGACTTTTGGCACTATCTCACCCTTTAAGAGCAATTTTTATAGCCCAAAACATAAGTATATTGGTACCAATGCATCAAGGCAACATTAAATGACATGTCTCATAATACAAGCACATACACAAGCATACAATGACCATCATACATCCAAGAATGTGTAACGCCTGATACGTTATAAAAACACTGAAATGGACTAGTTTGAAAAGCAAGTCCCTTGAGATAAGTGATTCAAAGTCAAATGAAATTTGAATAAAATTTTAAATAATAGAAAATGAGAATTTGAGCCTTGAGTTGCCCAGAAACCGGGGTCGGAGTAATTCAAAAAATTTGTCGAAAGGCCAGTGGCATTTTCATAAATAAGTGTAATTTTTTAAAAACACTTAGGAGGGCTTTTTAAATGGAAATTTTGAGTTGCTCAGGGTTCTCAGAGGCCATAAACCCAAGACTGATAAAGCCCCTCCGGTGTACTCTTTTCGATGTTGATTGACCCAAACTTTGATCGATTTGTTCGGGAAGGTTTTAACTTCGATTTGAGTGATTTTAAAGGCATTTTATTGAATTAAGAATCTAAATTTTATGATAGAAAAGAAAGTTCTCAAAAAGGAGCTAAAACGAGCCTAAAACGGAAATGCCACGCGCAAGGGAAGAAATTGTCATTCTTTTAGAACAATTCTCCCTTAATTCCCCTTTATATGTGGCGTCCTATGCTTGGCCCTTCTTAACCGACTTGCTGCAGTGTCCAAACCAGAGAAGAAAGATAAGAGAAGAATGCACAAGAGAACTAAGAAGGAGGAAGGAGAAGGCTAAAGCAAGGTGAGAAAGTGTAGGATTTTCATGCTTCTTCCTCTTGAAACTTCATCCTCTTCTTCTTGCTTTATCTTTTTATGGTTTTAATGCAATTTTTGGTGTTGGTTTGGGTCAAACCAGAGGAGAGAAATTCAAAATTCAAAGAGGAGGAAGAGGGAAG
This sequence comes from Erythrophleum ivorense, assembly GCA_026724425.1. NCBI lineage: Eukaryota > Viridiplantae > Streptophyta > Magnoliopsida > Fabales > Fabaceae > Erythrophleum > Erythrophleum ivorense. The sequence continues at coordinate 37,290,439 of JAIUCV010000007.1, forward strand.
AGGAAGGACTCTTGAAGGAAGCTTGATTGCAAGGTAGTTTCTCTTTCTTTGTTGCTTCTTTTCTCCTTCTTCTCTTCCATGGTGGGATGCCTAAAACAAAGCTATGAAGAGGGAAGATTTTCTATTTCATAATCCAAAAGAAAGCATCAAACTAGGCTATGGGAAGATGAAATACACTAAAAAAATGCATGGAAAACTAGTAAAACTCAAGTTGGAAAAGTGTAGGGTGCTTGAACATAGTTTAAAATCTAAATTGATTCAAGACTTCCCCATCATATGTGAGTGTTTATTTGAGTTTCTAAGACTCCTAGAGAGCCTCCCAAGTGCCCCATCCATTAAAGAAAAATCTCAAACTCTATGGGTCTTCAATGAAAGCATAAATCGATCAAGACCTTAGAGATAGTTAGGGGATATTTTAAATGGTTCTAAACTTGATTTGGGACTTTATATGATACAAGAAGATAGGAAAAACCCTTGGAAAAAATTTAGAAGCTTTAGGTTGGGAGATAAGGCAATGGCTTCCATAATGTAATCTTGTGAAGCAACATGGACCTAGATTTGTGAAAGTGAGTGTGTAATGGTTTCAAGGACCTTAAATGAGGTCAAGAGGTCTAAATATGGCAAGAGAATGGAACCAAGAATTTTACTTGTGATAGTTGCTTCATTAGGTCATTAATAGAACCATATTGTGACAAATAAAACAACGTGTAGTCTTAAGAGTAAGTTGGATGTCATAACTTATTCCAAGAGTATAATTAAGTGTTGTTTATTGTGAATAGGCCAAGGAAATCCAACCCTATATCCTTGTGTTTGTGGAACCGAAAAGGAGAAGGAACAAAAAAAGTAAAGTTTAAATTTGCACCAAGGTAGCTTTCCACCTTTTCTTGTTGCATGTGTCATTGTGTGCTTGTATGTATATTTATATATTTGAGACATGCCACTTAATGCTATGTTGCTATTTTAGTACCAATATACTTTCTTGAATGTCTTTGAATGGTGGAAATGGCTCATAAGGGTGAGGTAGTGCCAAAAGTCCCTTAATGTGGGTGAGGGGATGCCAAAAGTCTCATGGCATGGGTGAGACAAAGTCAAGAGTCCCTTGGATGGGTAAGACTAAGTTAAAAGTTCCAAAAACCAAGAGTGAGAAAATCTAAAAGTCCTAGAAATGGGGTGAGGCCAAACCAAAAGTCTCTAGAGCTCATTCTTATTCTTGGCATGTGCTTATGACATAAAAATGTGGAAATTGAATGCTTCATCGATTGAGTAATTGCATACTTGTACCTTTGACATGTTGTATGCCTTGAAAATGTGCTTGAATAGGTGTATAAGCTATTGAGATTTAATGTGTAATACTATAAATTCTAGCTTATTTCATGATGCTATGTACCTTACATCATTAAGATTCTATGAGGGAGGTAGAAAAGTCTATTAAAATCATGCATTTAATTACATCGCGTCATGCATAAAAATCTCATTCAATGTCAAGTGGACCGTGTGAGCTTATATCATACATCCTCATATTTAATTACATCAATAAAACTCTTTTGCATCACAAAATCATGCCCACAACTCATGGAAGTCGAAATGAAGCACAAAATGTATTTGTCTAATTTTGGCCAGATTTGCCCCTTTTTTCTGTGCAAATTTGAAAAATTATAACTAAATCTACAAAAATAAAAAACATGCATTTTTGGTCATTTTGGAACACTATGGATGTTTACTTCACACTAAAAATATATCCAGGCCATAACATCTATCACAGATGATGTTTGACATCCGAAATGGTCTAGAGGTCAAACTGCACTCTGGAACTATCACAGAATTCTACAAAAAACTTTGAAAATATCCAATTAATTTGGAAAAAATCCAATCCATGCAAATGATACCAATATGGAAAGCTGTGGATGTTAGGTAGAGGGAAAAAATATTTCCAAACTAGCTCAGGTAGCCCAAACCTCAAAATTCAATAAAATAGTAACTCAGGTCGGGTAAGAGTCCTGATATTGGACAAAATATTCAAAAATTCATATCTCCCTCTCTAGACCTCCAAATGAGGTGCTTCTAGTTGGCATGAGTCATTGTGAATGCCTAGTTTCTCTGTATAAAAAATTATGATCTTTATCTTCCCAAAAAGCTCTTAATGAGACCTAATTGCATGCCAATCTCAAATTATAAATAATTTATTTGGCCAAAAAGTGACATAAGGTTCCATTATGGTCAATTTTGGCTCCATATGAGATACCAAAATTACCAAATGGTTTTTCTTTGGCTTTGGCACCTTTTAGACAAGTCTATAAGTACATTTAGGAATTGTGTGAGCTATCCAAATGGTCTCAAATTCCATGCATCTCATTTTGGCCTTTCTATGCACACATATGCACATTTCCATAAACTAATTCATGAAGCCATTTTTTCCATACATACTCAATTCACATTCCATCATTCACATAACACATACTTTCATTTCTACTTCATATAATAGCATAATTATATATGTCTCAAGGGTCATAAACCATTTACAATATTAATATACATCATTATGGTTCATTATGGCTTTAAAAGGAAAATGCTAGACATATGGATGCCAATCTTCTTCTTTCAATGTTGTTGGCTCCTATTAACATATCCACTTGGTCCACCTAGCATGTGAGATTATTGGAAAGGAGGGAATGATATTTAAAGAATACCAATAGCTCATATCCCATTTAATCATACATAATATATGCAAAGCAAGCCTTAAAAATGCATGCATGGACATAATACAAATTATGGATATTCAAGAAGTAAGCTTAGCATGTGCACAAATCATACAAGACATTCAAGAGCTCACCAAGTGTTTAGATTGGCCTCACACTTTTCCTCATGAATTTTGGACTTGCCTCACCCATTCTTTAAGAGTTTTAGACTCAACCATACTCTTGGGAGCCCACTTTGCTTTTGGAAGACTCTTTGCTATGTCTCAACCAATCTCAAGGGTTCTTAACTCATCCTCACTATGGTCAAGAGTTCTTGACCTCTCCACACTCAAGCAAACTCATCAAACATCATACATTTATTTGAAAATATAACATGACATCATGAAATCATGGCATATAAAATCATGCTAGAATACTTTTCATGGCTTGAAAATATACATACACACATTCTAAGACAAGCTAAACACACATCCATGCATGAGAGAAAGTGGAGAGAGCTACCTTGCACACAATCACACACTTTTTCCTTGGATTTCAAGCCTCCTCTTTCGGTCACACACCCACAAGCTTGTGGAGATGGTTTCTCTTGGCCTAGAGACAATTTATGGGAGCCAATTAGGTTCATGAAATAATCTCTAAGGCCATACAATTTGCTTAGATGCTAGATTGCTCTATAAGTTCTATTATGGTCCATAATGCACCTAATGAAGTGACAGTCCTCAAATAAATTCTAGGATCCATTCTTTTCTTTCAAATATGATTCTTGACTCCTTTTAAGCCTTTTGGAGTCATCATACAATAAAAATAAAGAGCCTAACATTATGTTGCTTCTTTAGATCATAATATGGAACCTAAGGCACCAAATCACTTTCTATGAGTTCTAAATTTTTTTCAAGGCCTCCCCTCATATTTATTCATCATATATAACACAAAAATGGGTTTGGAAAAAATTTAAAACTCTCCCTAGCTACTCCATCCATGCTTGGCCGAGACATAGCCCTTTTTTGGCCTCCTTGAAATTTTCTTTGTTTTCTTGAAAGAGAAAGCATGTGGGGAGCATCTTAGGGATCTTAGGATCTCATTTAAACTCTTAATTAGACCTAGAAATCATCACATAAGGTCAGATTTTACAAGGTGTACACAAAACCCTCGAATTTGCATCTTGAAATATAATGATTATTTTGTTGTTTTCTTTATATATTCTTAATCTCCACACTCTTTTTCCTTATATTCATGCTTGGTTCTGCCTAAAAATCATCTCCTCCTAGGGTTTTCTCAAGTGGGGTGAAATGGAGGAGGAGGGAACCAAAGATGACAACCATAGGAAGAGAAATTACCTTGTTTTCTTGCTTTTTCTCACTTAAATTTTGTGTTCTTTGAGCTCCTCTCTTCAAATCCGAATTTTCCTCTCAATTTTTCCTTTAAAATAGATCCATATACTTCATTATAATCATAGGAAATAAAGGAGAATGAAGGAGAAGATGTTTGAAAGAGAAAGAGCATAAAAAACTATGAAAATCCATACATTTCTACCTTAAATTTCTCCTCCTTATCTTCCTCCTCTTGTGTGCCTCATCCCCTAGGGTTTTCTTTTGGTTTTGGGCAGAACATGGTCATACATAATGAAGGGAGAAGAAGAGTGCATTATATATATAGGTGGGAATAAGTTACACTTTTCAAAAATTCTCATTTTGCCCTTCATTCTTGGCATTTTTGTTTCTCCTTCGTTTTAGCTCCTTTTTGAGAACCATCTTTTTCATTATAAAATTTAGGTTCCCAATTAAATAAAATGCCTTTGGAATCACTCAAATCGAAGCTAAAACCTTCTTGAATGAACTCGTCAAAGTTCGAGCACACCGACGTTAGAAAACGTCCACCAGAGGGGATTTAACTGTCCCAGGGCTTTCCATGATTTTCAGGGCTTCTGAGAACCCCAAAAAACTCAAAAATTTCATTTAAAAAGCTCTCTTGTGTCAATTCCAAAATTTGCTCAAAATTATGAAAATGCCATTATGTTTCGTAAGCTTTTCGTAAGAAATTATTTCTTCATTCTAACTCTATTTTTCTTTCCGTTTGAGCCTAAGATTATCATATTTAAGAGTTTAGAATGCTTTCCAAATTTTTTGGGACCTTAACTACTTCATTTCGGGGGACTTCCTTTTGTATCTAGTGAGTTCTGTTTGTTGACAAAGAAATCGTACTTTACATTTCTCATGTTTTCTCTCATTTTCAGAGGATCGGATATTACACAATGAATCTCACCCCCTCCTTTCTCTCATCTCATATGATCTAGGTAGAGTTCAAGATTCAAAGGATGGAAGCCAAGGAGTTTAAATCTCCATCTCTTGGCAAGTCTTCCTATTTTTCATGTATTAGGATGTCTAGAATGTCAAAAGATATATGTATATATTATTTTTGAGTCATGACACTTTGAACAAGTGTAAAACTATGTAAAGATAGTATATGTATCAAAAATAAAGTTCAATGAATGGCATTGTACAATTTGACCCCTTGGAAGCCCATTTGTGCTTGTATGTTTATAGGAGTGACATGATGAATGTGAGTTGTATGATGATTCAGACCTTATGAAAGGCTCATTTATGCTTTCTAAGTTACTCAAATGTGTGTTGAACAATGTAAAGCTCATTTGGACTAAATTTGCCCCTTGTTGGAACCAAAAGTATCATAATCTTGAATTATAGCAAAGTCTAACCAAATGACCTCTTCTTGACTTGAAATTTTACTTGCAATTAGATCTTGCCTAGATATTTTTGGGAAGCTAAAGATCAGATAATTTAGAGGTCTATGTAATTTTCTATGATTTTTCAAAGTTGGTATCAGAATTTCAGATTTGCACCAGTACTATTCATTTAGTCAGTTATGAAATTGTGTCATCTGAGAGAAAAAATCATCCAATGGCTACGAAATTTTATAGGCAGAAACTTGACACTCACAGTGACTTGTAGCAACTAGAAGCACCTCATTTGGAGGTCTAAGCTAAGAGATATGAATTTTTGAATTTTTGGAACAGCACAGTAGTGCAGCACGACCTGAGTCACTGTTCCATTGAATTTCAGTGGATGAATGTGCTTGTTCTGGTCTAAATCTATTTTTACCATAAATCTAACATTCATATATTTCTAAATTGATATCATTTGCATGGATTTCATTTTTGTGAAATTAATTGAACATTTTTCAAATTTATAGTAAACACTTGTATCAATACTAGTAGCTATCCAAACCTTTGCCCCTTTTCGTGTGTCAAACGCTTTTTGTGTTATGTTTCATGGCCTTGACATATTTTTTTCCATAAAGCAGACATTTTTAGCTTTCTAGAATGGCTAAGAATTCATTATTTTAATTTTTCTAGAATTGGTTATGAATTTTGAAACTTCATATCAGTAATCTGAACCAATAGCCCAAACAGCAGTGACCTCAGTACCTTTTTGGATGTCAAATAGTCTCCTTTTAATGACTCATGAGCTGAAATTATTTTTAACATGGAGTAGACATCCAGATATTTTTGGAATGGTAAAGTTTATTAGGTTCCGATTTTTGTGGATTTAGTTATGAATTTTTGAAATTGTGACAAAAAAATTGAAATTTTGGCCGAAAATAATAGTGTGAGTTTGATGCCCCCCTTTGAATTCCACGAGTTGTGGGCCAACCTTGGTGATGAAAATGAGTTTTATTTATGTAATTAAATATGAGAATGTGATGTATGAGCTCATATGGTCCACATGACACTAAATAAAATTTTCATACGTGACGAAACTCAAAATAAGGCATTATTTTAATGCCATTTTTTCATTCCCTTTATGCAATTCAAATGTGAGACTTAGAAATGATAGGAAGCAAGCTAGAAATATATAGTGTTACAGAATACAACAAGAAAGCGTAGAGAGTTACCTTATAAACTAACACAAGCCTTCCTTTTTAACTTCTCTTCTCTCTTCTTGGTCTCACAATCACAACTAGATGAAGCTTGATCTCTTAGGCCTAGACACAACAAATAGCATGTAATTACTCTCTTATAACTCATATAAATAATCACAAGGCTAGGAGATTCTTACATCAAGGCAAACTCTACAAAGTATTTAAGAATCCTTAGCTTCTCCCTCTAGAATTTCACTACCTTTCTTCTAATTCCTTTGCATTTTTCAACTTCTCACATTCCCTCGCTACGACGAGCACGTATCAGTCCCAGGCCCCTATTCTCACTACGGCATGCTATTGTGAGAAACTCCCTGATTTTTATATAAGACGCTTAAACTTGCTATAGCTAGATGTACTCTTGCTATAGCGAAGTTATAGCGAACTGGTACATTCACTATAGCTAGCAGACTTAGAAAAATTTCAAAAATTCTAGTTATTACAGTTCAGGCCAAGGTACACCAAAGATTAATAATTGTTGCTCTCTTTTCTAAAACAATGTTTCCCCTAATAGAAAGTAATTAAGAATAGTGGCAATTATATAAATATAAAGGTAATGTAGTAAAAATAATAGAAGTAAAAGACATAGCCAAAAGTACATTGGGCCATATAATCTTTCCTCAAAATTTGTGTTCTAAAAGTGTATTAAAGAAAACTTATGCAATTGGAATTCATGCGTCACACTTTCAATATATAATTAATAAATTATTATTTGAACACCATCAATAGCCTAATTATGCTAATCCTAAATTTAAGTACATAAAAACTGCTTAATCATCCTAGCTATTCAATTTTATGTGATTACAAATTCTTAAAATGAAAATTCTATTTAGACCAAATTCCATTCTTTATTCAATAATTTTTAACAAAGAACATTTATCAAAGTTTGTCTTGTAAAGATAATTAGTTTGAAAATAAATAATATGATGTAAAAAGATAATTAAGTATCAGGAACATGCATGAAATGGATAATTAGGGAAATTTGTGACTAATACTTTGAAAACAATAAAAACAAATTATAATGATATTATTTATTAACATACAATGTCAAGTTGATGGTGCCCCTCCTTACCACTAGCTTAAAGATAAATGCTAGCTACAGGTATCACTACAAAAAATGAAACTTTTAGTAACGACTTTTAGTGACAGCAAAAAAAGTTGTCATAAAAACTATCTTATTAGTGGTGACTTTTACAAATTGTCACAATATGTCATCACCAACAATCTCACTATTTTACATTATCAATTTTTAGTCATCGAATATGAAAAGTCACTACAAATTACTTTTAGTGGCGGCATAATGGTCACCACTAAAAATATATTGTGGCAATAATCTAAAAGTTGCCATAGAAGCCCCTCAAATTTTTTATTTAAAAAAATTTAAATGTTTTGAATGCTTTGTAATATATCTTTAATGGTGACAAATGATTTGTCACCACTAAATATATTTTATGATGATGTAAGGTCACCAAAAAGGCTATTTTGTATTAACCATATCATCGTTGCTAGTAACAATTTTTTGTTTGCGACTTCACTACGTTGCCACAAAAAACATTTAGTGGTGATTATGAATTTTTGTCACTAAAAGAGCTTCTGTGACAACTTTACGTTGCCACTAAAAGTCCATGGTATTAAAAATGAAAATTTTGCATGAGAAAATAGACCCTTAGAATTAAACACAAGACCCTTTCTTTTCTCTAACCACCCTTATCCACATAACCCACATGATTCATTTGTTCCCTAAGTGCAAAGTTTATTATAAATATATTAATTTCTTGGTTATGAAAAATATGAAGAACATAATACCCTAGGATTCAAACATAGATCATTGTGTTTAGCCAAAGACACCTTCTCCATATGGTTTAGAGATGTAGCTTGACATTCATAGTTTTTGAAAATTTAATGAAATGCACCCTTAAGACTAAGCACAAATCATTTCTTTACCAAAGGAAACTTCTTCCATGTTAATAGAGAGTTTCATTTATTGTTCTAGTACAAATTATTTTATAAATATATTATTTTGCTTGGTTTTTAAAAATCTAAGAAAAAAATGTCAAAGTTGAAACTTGAACACATGACTCAAAATATATCTTGAAGAATGTTAACCATCATACTAGAATAACCTCTAAAAAATGTTAAACATGATTTTATTATAAGTAAAAAAATATTAAATATATTTTCACTTCATTTTATTATTTTGATATAATAAATTCTAATTATATTTATTTAATTTATAAATAAAATTGTGTATTATTGTTAAAATTTTGTATTATCATTTTTATACTTTTTATTATTATCATTTTTATTTTAAGATGTGGGCCTCTTGGATTGCTTAAGATCCACATGTTTAAGATCTAAAGCCCACCATGCATGACTTAATCCCAAGAAACCCCTACATGGACTAACATGTTAAAATATATCCAAGCAACCATTTTTATATTCTTACTAAATTTATTTTTGCATTTTCATGATTGAGTTATTTTTACTTTTTTAAGTGAAAGGAAAGAATTTTAAAAATGTCAATTAAGAGAAATTTTAGGTGCTTTTTGTTATTTTTTTGAATTTTTTTAATGCTTATTAAAAGAGGATCTCATGGTATTTGGGCTTGGTGGGGTTATTAAAGACCCACATGCCTAAGTCCAAATAGCATGAGCCCACAACTCCTAAATAGACTAATACATCTAAACAAAAATGAAAATTTTATGTTTTGAATAATTTTATTTTTGCTGTTTATTGATTTAGCTATTTTTGAAAAATTTACAACGAAAGAAAAAAAGCCTAAAATTGTTAATCAATAAAAGTTTAGGTGCTTTTTTTGGTTATTTTTCACTTATTATTTGAAATTTACAAAAAGCCCGAACAAACATGGTGTTCACACTTGTTAAAGGTTACTCAAATTAATTGAATAAAAGGTAACATACTAGAAGCAAGTTATATAAGTAAAAGAAGAATTAGCTTGTAAGTGAGGTCCATTGAGGTTTTTAAGTGCCAAATCCTAATTTCTTCCTTCCCTACTTTTAAATACAAATTTTGGACTTCGTTCTTTTGCTTTTGATTGACCTTTTTTAGCAAATTATTAATAAACTACTTAGTCTACTTGACAAAAAAAAATCAAATTAATTAGTAATTAGTTAATCTTAGCATTCATTACTTAATTTTTATTTTAAAAACAATTAAAAATAAATAATTAATAATTTCTCCCTTAACAGTATCAGTTTTGATCTACGTGATAAGTTGTGATTTAATATTTTGTTAAATTATATGTAATATTTTGTAGTAAAAAATACATTTACTTAATAAGATGTTATAAAATTTTATTTATTTTTTTGTTAATAAATCTAATTTTTTTAAAAGAGATATTTTAATCAATTTAAAATTAATATTTTAAAAGGTAATTTGAAATGTTAAGCATTTCAATTGATTAATTTCATTTTTTAATTAGTCTAATAACTTTAAATAAAATAATTTTAAATATGCAAAGTGAAATTTATTTATTTTTTCCTTCCTTATCTAAATTGCCATATAATCTTGGATGCGATACTGTCACATAATCTTCTCCCATTTTGTTTTAGTCAAGCCTTGAAGTAAGGAAGCCAAATCTATTCATCCACCATTATGCCACCATCCCTGCACCATCTAATGGGCCTTATAATATTAGATTTGTTCATTCACTATTGTGCCACTATCGTTGCACCGTTAAGTGGGCCTTACACATGTTATAAAAATCATAAGTCAATTTTCTCAGTTTGTCTTACTTAGTCTAAGAGATATAGACTTTTCCTTTATCATACCTTTGTATTTTTCTATAGACCGTGTAACAACATAATGTATTAACCTCAACTAACTTCCTCTTAGGCTCGATTTCATGAATTTCCAAAGAAAAAAAGTAAACTATAGCATTTCAATGCATTGTGTCGGGGTTTAAACGGTCATACTTCACCCCGTGGGTCCTATAAATTCATCAATCACATTCTCTACTCAAACTCCATTCATACAACTTATATATAACATAAAACAATCCATGAACCATGGATATGAAGCTAAAAACCAGAAAAATGCAATTTTTTAAACGGGTCCAAAAGTCAAATTTTTGGCTTCAACTTTGAAAAATCATAATTAATTCTAAAAAAATGAGAATCAAACAAACCATAATTTTATGGAAGGCTCTAGATGTCAAATTTATGCTAAAAATAATACCAAGTCACAATGACATCATTTGGATCACATTTAACATTGAGAAAGGTACAAAGGTCCGACTAGTTACTGATACTGATATAGATTTCTAATATGAAATTCAAAAATTCATAATTAAATTCACAAAAATTCAATATGGGCAAACTATACCAATTTAGAAAGCTACAGATGTTAACTAGAGGGAAAAAAATAAGTCTAGACCAGTTTAGCAGCCTTTAGACCTTAAAAACTGATGGAACAATAACAAAGGTCAGCTGGTATCCTTGATGCTGACACAGAATTTCAGAAAATTATTTCTCTCTACAGACCTCCAATTGAGGTGATTCTAGTTGGTATAGGTCACAGTGAATGTCTAGTTTCTCTTTATAAAAATTTATAGCAATTGGACATCATTTACCCCATGAATAACACAGATTTATTTTTGAACCAATTGCCGAGTGAACTGACCAAAACCAGAAAAATTATCTAATTTCAAAAATTCACCAAATATTTCATAGTCCCCTAAATATTCTACACTTTAGCTTCCCAAAAAGATCTTAATAAGCTTTAGATGCATGCCAAATTTCAAATCAAAAAGAGTCCATTTGGACAAAAAGTGACACAGCCCACCAATATAACCACTTTTACTTTTCATAATGCAACTCTTTGGTCCAAATGGCTCCTTTTAGTATTTGACACCTTTTGGGCAAGTTTAAAAGTACCAATACATCATATATGAATTGCCCAAGTGGTCTAAATCATCATGCATCTCAGACTCACTATACTACACACAAGAATATACATCTAAGAATGGGCTACCAAGTACCCAAAACTTGCATTCTCATTACTTTGGTTCCATAAATAGTTCATACATCACATATACGTACTTTTACACTTGTTCATATATTTATATGTCAAAAATAATATATACATATACATTATGGCACTTATTTACATTAAAAGAACCAAAACAACTTATACAATTAACTAAGCATGCTCAACTAGACTCCTTAACTTGCACCTTGGTCTCCTTGAGCTCCACCTAACATATTAAGATAGGAGAGGAAAGGGGGTGAGATTCATGGAATCTCAATAGCTCATACACTCATTCAAGAAAGCAATCAAGGCATAAAAACATGTCAAAGTATGCAAGTAGGTATCTAACCATTCAAAATCATACAACACATGATTTACATGCCATGAAAATCATATTAATGACAAAAAAATACTCTAAGGACTTTTGATTTAACCTTACCTCATTTTAAAGTCTTTTAGATTTGGCTCACCCTTGATTTAGGGACTTTTGACTTGGCCTCACTTATCCATGAGACTTTTGACTTGGCCTCACTTATCCATGAGACTTTTGGCCTTGTCTCACTCATTCCTAGGGACTTTTGGCTCTATCTCACCTATCACAAGGGACTTTTGACACCACCTCACCCTTTAAGAGCAATTTTCACAACCCAAAACATAAACATATTAGTACTAATGTAACAAGACAATATCATATGGCATGTCTCACAATACAAGTACACACATAAGCATACAATGACCATCATACATCCAAGAATGTAATAAGAAAGAGTGAAGAGCTACCTTGTAAGCCAACACAAGCCTTTCCTTTTGACTTCTCTTTTCCTTTCTCAGTCTCACAACCACAACTAGATGGAGCCGATTCTTTTGGGCCTAGACATAACAAGTAGCATGCAATTACTCTCTTGGAACTCAAACAAATACTCACAAAGGCTAGGGAATTCTTACATCAAAACAAACTTTATAAAGTGTTTAAGAATCTCTAATTTCTCCTTCTTGAATTTTCTTAGCTCTTCTACTAATTCCTTTGCATTTTCTTACTTTCCATACTCTAATTCAAGGGTTTCATATTGTTCTAAGTCAGAGCTTTCTTCCTCTCTCAAGCTCTCAAATTGGTAAAACTAACATGCACAAGAAGCAAAAAAGAAGAAGCAAAGATACACAAGTATCTACCTTGAATTCTAACCTTCTTCAAGAGTAGTTCCCTTAACTTCACCTTTCCTTTAAATCTCCACTCTCCCTCTTTTGAACCAAGTTCAAAACAAAACTAATTCAACAACTAAAACCATAGAAAGAGAGGGCAAAGAGAGAAGAACAAAATTTTAAGAAGGAAAGCTATGAAAATCTCAAGTTTTGCCTATCTTTCTCCTTATTATTCCTTAGCTTTCTCTCTCTTTCTAGCCTTTTTTTTTTGTTTTAGTCAAAGCATAAGTCGGTTAGAAGAAAAGAGAGCTTTTAGGGTCTTTAAGAAATAAAAATCCACTTTTTCATGCTTCTTTCTAATTAAACCTCACTATAGCAGAAAATAACCCTCGCGACGGCGAGCACGTATTAGTCTCAGACCCCTTTTCTCGCTACGGTGCGCACTATTGCGAGAAACCCCTTGATTTTTGTATGGGATGCCCGAACTTGCTATAGCTAAATACATTCTCGCTATAGCAAACTGGTACATTTGCTATAACTAACTGGCTTCTCGCTATAGCAAACAGGGGTCTTGGGTATAGCCAGCAGACTTAGAAAAATTTCAAAAATTCTGGTTATTATAGATTGCATAATACAAGCATGAGCAAAGAAGCCAAGTATATGCAAATATTGGTTATACAATGTTGATTTCAATTCATTCACTCTGAACATGTGATCTTAGTTATAAATGTACTGAAACCATTAAGTTTCAACCAAATTCAAAAAAATTAGCTACTTAAATGTCTTACTTACTAAAAAAAAATTTAAAAGTTATTTTTCCTTACATCACATTAGTGATATGCAATATTTTTAAAATTTAATAAGACAATTACTTATAATCAATAGTAATTGTTGAAATAGATAATTAATAGTTAAACAATAATTATGTAAAAATATTAAAATTATTTAATTATCTTTGTCATTAAAATTTATTTACAAATTAAATTAAAAAAATTAATAGCTTTATTAAAAATTATTAATGCAAACGTTATCTCTTCCAAATCAAAATTTCCTCCTTTCTCCTAAATTTCCATCGTACCTTCCCAAATTTTCAATTCCCTCATTCTCACATTTCCAACTATATCCATTTATCCATATAAGTTTATATAAATAATATAGCTAACTATTAAGTTAAAACAATAGATTAATTAAACATATATACATACATTTATTTCTCCAATTATATCCCAAAAAATTAAATTCCTTATATCAAGATATATTGTTTTAAACTAACTACCTTACTTAAAACAATATATTACTTGTAAGACCATAACTTCTAGCTCATTTGATGCCATTTATAAGTTTTGTATTATCAATCCTACAAGATCATATGAAAAAGGGGATGAAAATAATAAACTTTTTCCGCGTCGCGCTATGTCAAAAAAATTCAATTTGGTGTCACATGGACTGTGTGAGCTCATACTATACTTCCTCATATTTAATTTCATTATTACAACTCATTTGTATCACAAAAACATGCCCTACAACCCATGGAAACCGAAATGGAGCTCAAAATAAACAAGCACATTTTCGGCCAGATTTGCTCTATTTTTTTACCCAACTTTGGAAAATCATAACTAAATCTAAAAAATTCGAAATGACGCAATCTTCATCATTATAGAAACCTTCGGATGTCTATTCATAGTAAAAATATGCGCAGGTCATAAAATTCATATCACACAGGACGTTTGACATCCAAAAAATTACAGAGTCGTTGGCTGCCTGGACTGTTGTTCAGTTTACTGATACAAATTTCTGAAATTCATAACTAATTCTATAAAAATTGAAAGCACACACATTTGGTCATTCTGGAAAGCTACAAATGTTAAATTGATAGTAAAAATAATTCTAGAATGAAACAGATACATTTAGTCAGTTGGACCCTATGGAACAGTAACTGGACTCATGGGGCGCTCCTAATACTGACAGTTAACTTCAAACATGCATAACTCACTGCTCAGACCTCTAAATGAGGTGATCTCGGTGGCCACAAAAAGCTTATGACCTCTAATTTATGCATGTAAAATTTTATAAGCATTGGACATCATTTGGCCATTGAGTGACATAGAATTTAAAACTGCCAGTATGAACAGTACCCATACCAGAATCCATGAAAAATCCTAACTTTGAAAATTCATCAAATATTCTCTAGGTCTCCGAAAATTATGATCTTTAGCTTCTCAAAAATCTCTTAATGAGACCTAATTTCATGCCAAATCTCAAATCAAGAAGAGCTCATTTGAGCAAAAAGTGATATAGAGTTGCATTTTGGCCATTTTCATGTCTCTTAATGGTTCAATGATGGGCAAAATGGTTCCTATGGTTCTTGTGGCCACTTGAGCACATGGGAATGGCCTAAAAAGACTCTCTAAACTTGTCTCAAAGGTGTGGAGACTTAAAACATAGAATTTCATTCTCCATTCCCAAGCTATGTACTAAGAGGCATACACTTGAAATGGCCATCCAATACCCAAAAATTGCAATACATTCCATTTATCCACAAATTTCATGCATACATCATCTATTAGGATATTTACACATGTTCCATTCATTGTGCATCAATTCTAACAAAAGATTACATTATATGCCACTCCTTTGGTTACAACATAAATAAAGTTAAAAGCTTTATAATCAAGGCTTCATCTCCTCACTTGGTGGCTTCCATTTCCTTGTTCATTGGCTCCACCTAGCATGTTAGGATATTGGAGAGGAGGGGATGAGATTCAAAGAATCCCAATAGCTCATCTCCCATTCAATCATACAAATGTATGTATGGAGAAAATAAAAACCATAGACATTTTAAAGGCAAACTTGGCATGTGAACCACTCATACAAATCATTCAAGAGCTCACCAAGTGTTTGGATTGGCTTCACACTTCTCCTCATAGATTTTGGACTTGCCTCACCCATTCTTGAGCACTTTGGATTCAACCATACTCTTGGGAGCCCACTTTGCTTTTAGGAGACTCTTCACTTTGTCTCAATCAAACTCAAGGGTTCTTGGCTCATCCTCACCAAAGAGAAGAGTTCTTAGCCTCCCCACACTCAAGCAAACTCATACAAATATCATGGATTCATTTAAAACATAACATGGCATCCAGGATCATGATATGTAAAGGCATGCTAGCATACTTTCTATAGCTTAAAAATACACATACACACATTCTAAAACAAGCTAAACACATATTCATGCATGAGAGAAGGGGAAGAGAGCTACCTTGTACAAATCTACACACTTTTCTCCTTGGATTTCCCTCTTTTGCCTCGGCTATACACCAACAATTTGGTAAAGATGGTTTCTCTTGGCCTAGATACAATTTATGGGAACCAATTAGGTCTATGAAACATATTCTAAGGCTACATCACTTGATAAAATACTAGATTGCTCTATAGGCTCCATTATAGTCCATAATCACACCTAATGAAGCAACACCCATCAAATGACTTCTAGGCCTCATTTTTCTTTTCAATTATGATTCTTGACTCCTTTTAAACCTCTTGGAGTCATCACATCATTAAAACAAAGGGCTTAGCATCATGTTGCTTCTTTAGGGCATAATATGGAACCTATGGCACCGATTCACTTTCTTTGAGTTCTAAATTTTTTCTAAGGCCTCTACTCATCTTCACTCATCACATATGACTCAAGAATAGCCTTAGAAAAATTTAAAACTCTTCCTAACTATAGGAACTTGCCTAGGCCAAGACTATGGGGGGAAGAAGAGTTCATAGCCTTCTTGATTTTTCCTTGATGGGAGAACCATTTAGGGAGGTTGTTAAGAGTTGTAGAAGGTCAAGGAAACACTTAAATAGCCAAGAGAACTCATAGATTAAATCAGTTTTTACAATCCCCTTAAATGCTCTACACTTTTCTAACTTTTAAGTTTATGACTTTCCATGGGGTTTTGTTCATTTCATGGAGGAAAAGGCATATGGAGGGACCTCTTAGGGATCTTAGGAGCACATTTAAATATTCATTTAAGTCTAAGAACATTCATATAAAATCAGACTTGTAAGGGAGCATTTAGATCCCTAATGGTTCTATTTTGTCTCCTAATGCTCCTTTCTTGATTCTATTGGTTTCTTCTTAATCTTTGCCATCTAAAACCTCTAATCCCTCCATAAGTTGGGCAAAAATAGCCCATAAGACTTGGGCTCATGGTGGTCAAATTCGTGCAAGAAGGAAGGGGGGGAGGAAGGAACTACCAAAGAATAAAAGTTTTATCTTGTTTTCTTGCTTTCTTTTGGTTGCTTTTCACTTGGCTAGCCTCCCTTCACCAAATCCGAAAATTCCACTTCTGTTCTGCCTTCAAAACAGATTTAAAAGCACCATCAAACCCATAGAAATAAAGAGGATAAGGAGGAGAAGTGACTTGCTAAGGAGAAAGCTAGATTTTCCATGATTTTCCTACCTTTTCTTGGCTTTTTTCTCCTTCCAAGAGTGCTCCTTCTTGTGCACCTAAGAGAACTGATTCTCCTCTCTATTTTGGGTAGAAGAAAGATGGTGAAAAATGAGGGCAAAGGAGGGCGTGAGAAAGAGAGAGTATTCAAAGCAAAAGAATTCCAAAATTTCCATTTCGTCCTTTATTTTTAGCATTTTGTTTCTAATATGTTTTAGCTCCTTTTTGAGAACCGTCTTTTCTATTATAAAATTTAGGTCCTCATCTTATAAAATGCCTTTGGAATCACTCAATTTGGAGGTAAAACCTTCCCGAACAATTCGACCAAAGTTTGAACTCACCGGAGGGGCTTTAACTATGCCGGGACTTCCCATAATCTTCAGGGCCTCTAAGAATCCCGGAAAACTTAAAACTTTCATTTAAAAAGCCCTCTTGTGAGTTTTTCAAAAGTTCCCATATTTACGAAAATGCCACTAGCCTTTCGGCAAATTTTTTGAATCACTCTGGCCTTGATTTCTGGGCAACTCAAGGCTCAAATCCTTATTTTCATTATTAGAATTTTATCATAATTTTATTTGGCCCCAATTCCTTCTATTTCAGGGACTTCCTAATATTTGGTCCATTTCTGACGTTTACGGAGAAACCAAACATTGCATTTCTCACATTTACGGAGGGATCGGATATTACATTACTTAAATATACTTTTACTTAGTCTAAGTGTATAGATTGTTAATATACCATTGTTAATAATAGTATTATTCATTCTATAGATAATAGATTAATTTCATTTATTAGATTATATGTGTTAATAAACAAATATATAAACATTATATGTATATATATATATATATTCAAGATGGATTACTTATTAATTTAAACTAAAAAGTTAATTTTCCTACACTTACACTATCATCCCCACTCCTTAAAACCTACACACAAAGTTCTGTCCTAAATGAAGAAACCCTAAAAGGAAACCCAAATTTTGCCCTTGGACAGTAGAGGGAAATGGGTCTTTCAGCTACATGGCTTTTGAGCCCCACTTCAATTGCTAAAAATTATACTGGTCCAAGGTTGGTTTTTGTAATTACTTTGTTATTGTTTTTGCATTTCGGTTCCTCTAACTGGTGAGTTCTTCTTTTGTTTTCAACTCCTTTATTCTGCTCATGGCATGAAAGACCCTCGAATACCATTTTTCTTCTCTCTTACCTTATTATTTTGCATCTCTACTTGGTCCTTTTGTAACCTATGGCTCTAATTTTAGCTCACTGTAACCTATTTGAATTAGAGGAGATTAGGTGTGATCCAGCTTTTCCCTTGGTTTACTAGCTTCTTTACAAGTAAATAAGTTTTCTTCCATTTCTCCATTTGCCCATTTGCTTCATTTCTTTTGCTCTAAAATTTTAGCAAACTATGTTGGAAGGTAGACAAAGGGGCGACTTTAAATCATACATATCTGTATTATTGTCATAGCTTCCTAGGAAACCCATCCATATGATTGTTCTCTTTGTTTTCCTTATGAGTTTCATATCATGTATTATAGCTTGTTCCTGTGATTGAAATATTTGAGCTTTCAATTGAAATAAGCAAGGTCTGTGCATATATATATATCCATATGCAACTTTTAAAAAAAAAATTATTACATTTCTACCTTGTTTTGTTGCATTTTTACCTTTTTATTTTAATTATTAAATCATTTTCTCTTATAAGAGATAAGTAAAGTTCTTAGTGTGTTCTATTTCCATTTTTGTTTATTTATTTATATATTTTTCTTTTGAGTACTTTTGTAAAGTTTGGCACACTAATGATTCCAATAGGCCTTAGGAAAATGGATGTTAAGTTGAAGAAGTGTGTTTGAAGAAGATGGAGTAGGAAAAGCCTTGAGTAAGATTTTGTATTCTTCAATTTATTATGTAATTGATTGAATTGATTATGGTTTTAAAAGAACAAGAAATGTTGATGTTGCTAAATTCAATTAAAGAAACTAGAATGTAATTTTCCTATTTCCCATTTGAAGAATTCAGCTATAGTTAGGTATGTAAGTTAGAATTTTCATGTTCTCAATTATATAGGAATTTATATAAAAATATTTTTTAGAAAGAGCCTTAGAGGTTATTTCTAAGAGGCCAAAAGCCCTATTAGGTTCCACTTAAGTATAATTATCACATAAAAAATTAAAAAAAAAAAGATACCAAAAATAAATAAAAAATTCAAAACAAAATTTTCAAAATTAAAAGCTTAAACATGCTTTTTTTGAAAAAAAATAAATGACCAAACTACCTTTGGCTATTCGTCATGCATAGATCTTAAAAAAATACCCAAATTAAAAAAAATTAGCTCAAATAGACTACTGTGCTCAAAGTTATGGCTTTTTGAAATTTTGCCTTCCAATCTTATATTTTTTTCATAATTTTTCTTCCAACCTATGTTTTTTTTATTTTCCATTACCCTCCAATCATTGAGCATTAATGAAACCCACTTGGATTCATTTTCAACTATGATCTTAAGTGTCCTGCTATCACTCTTGTAAATTGCAAATCTTAATCAATAAAACCTACTTGCATAAACTTGTTTCTTCTAAATTGATTACATATTTTCTATATAGAATGAGGGTGGTCTAAGTACACATCTTTTGATTTTCATGTATAAACTCAAAAGCTTCCTTTTTACAGGGAAAACAATTTATCAACTATTGGGCATTGCATATTAATGGCATGCAAAGTTTGCAGAGAAAGAAACTTTTGCATGGACCACTAGTTTATGTCTATCTCGTACTCTATTGTAAATGTACTGATAGTGTGTGCCATTACAATGCTTTTTCTATTCATCTGTACTTTCATTCTATGGTGTCAAGTAAATTAATTCTTTGCCAGCAAATTTCAAATTCTCCCTCTTGGTGTTTCAATTCTATTTTTGGCATTTGGTCTTGGTAGAGCTCTCTTAGTGTTGATTGGTTCAAGATCTAATGTTCCTCTTTATTGTGAGCATTGTGATTGGTTATCATGCTAATTAAGGGATTCCTTATGATTATGGAACTAAGTGGCGAAAAAATAATTAAAAGAAAATTTTAATCAATTAAACCAAATTGATTGATTATCTTGCATATGCCCATGTTTGTTAACAAGTTTGTTGCCATTTAATTGTTGCATGGTGTGGCCTATATTTTTTGACATGTTTCTTGTATTTTTAAAAAAATTTATACTACTAGAAAATCAAAAGATTTGTTTGAAAGGTGTTAATGATGTCATATAAGTTTGAATTACATATACCAATACAAATAAAGGAGCAATCCCAGTTTATTCCATTAAGTGTATAAATTTACATTAATACCCACTATAACAGTGTATCCCAAAAAGTAAAATCTAAGTCATTATTAAAATAAGGTTTTTTTAAGAGAATTTTATGATTGAACTAATTATAATAATTAAAACTTTAAGGAGTTAAATAAATGTTATTGAAAATATTTTAAAAACTAATATAATAACTCTTAATTAATTTAAATCTTTAATCTTTATAATGGGGACAAATAGATAAATTAAACACCTAAAACACACAAATTACTTTAACAATTTCTAGGCATAAAATTGTTTCTAGTTCTCTGATTTTGAATTCTAAATCACTTGATTGTGGCTGCATGAATTGTCAACCATTTTCTTGCCAAATCTTGAAATCATTGGTTAATAGCTAACATCCAAGTTGTTTGGGTATTGGAGTTTCATTGGTGAATACCTAAAGTCAAGTATGCATTATCTTCAATTTGTTGGGTCTAATTATGTGTGAATTCATGATTTAGCAAATGCTTGATTTTTATACCACAGCACTTGGTAAAGGTATAACTGCTATCTTAGGAGTTTTAGTGTTGGTCAGATTTTATTGTAAACTTAGTTATGTCCTAAAATGGTAGATGAAAATCATACTTGTTGTCTTATTATTCCTATTATGATTTGACTTTGTCATTGAACTTCATTTTGTGCTAAATATTGATGGCTATATTGCCCTGTAAGTGTGTGACATATCTAACCATGCTTTATTCTCAAATAATAATATTGAATATATATTAAAATAATATTAAAAATACAATAAATATGTATTAAATATATAATAAATAGTATTTGGTTTTTGACTTATAGATCTAATTTTGCACTTTTCAGCCTTGTCTTGGACTTCTTCAAGTTACAACCTTGTCCTTTGCTTTCTCTTTGGGAGGCTAATAAATTTCCCTCTAAGATTAAGCCTTTCATATGACCGGCCTTGGAAGTATTGAATAACATAAATGCAAATAATATGCTTGCGTATCTGAAGTTTAATGATTAGTTGTCCTTCATTTCTTACTTTTAAAGTTTTTTGGCCAATATAAAATAAGATTTTTTTAGCATCTTTGTGGAGCATTTAGTTTGCCATGCCACGTTGGTTGGAGCACTTCTTCTTTATTCACTCTGAGTTTACTTGATTGAGGAAAAGACTTCATTGTAAAGGACTATTGCTAGTGTAATAACTCCATTAACCAATGAGCACACTGATTATGTTTACAGATTCCTATGCGATTAGGTCTTCTCTTTTGATGAGGTTGTGTATTTTAATAAATGCTCTTTATTTGTATGTTACAACATGTTATAGTCTAAATAGGAGTTTCTTAAATAATTATATTAAATATATATTAAAATAATATTAAAAATATATTACATATATAATAAATATGTATTAAATATATAATAAATAATATAATTAACATATAAAATATATAATAAATATATAAGCGTAAATATATTACCAAATAATATTAATAGTAAATAATATAAATCATTAGAAATAATATAGATAATAATAAATAATATAAAGTAAAATTAGCATAATTAGATAAGTGTATACAATTAAATTTTGCATTAATGTTGACATACTTTGCTATTAAAAAGTGTATCAGGAAAAATAATTGCCACTAAACATGTCTAGTGACAAAATAATGTCACTACTAAAACTTTCTTATGACGACAATAGTTGCCACTAAAGATCATTAGTTGTGACTGAATGCCGTGGCTATAAACTTTTAGTGACGACCATAGTATTGCCCTTAAAAGTCTTAAGCAACGACCATATCGTTGTCACTAATTGTAATCTTTTACCTACAAATAATGGGTTGCTGTTAAATATATTTAGCACCAACTAATTATTGTTACTAAAGATGTACTTATAGTGACAACTAATGTTTAGCGACCTTAATGTTGTCACTAAATGCAATCTTTTACTCAATAATTCTTTTTCACTTGCAACAGATCATTGTTACTAAGAGTGTCTATATAGTCACAACTAATGTTGCCAAGTGGTGACAAGGAAAGTGTCGCCACTGAATGCATAGATTTAGTGGTGATTGTCGCCAATAATTATGCATCTTTAGTGGCAACCTTTGTACAAATTAAATTATATTAAGTTTTAGTGGCAACATTTATCATTACTATATAGTTTTAGTGATGCCAATTTTCATCACTACATACTTTTAGCGTCTCTTTTTAGTAACGAGCTTTTGTTGCTACTAAAAAATTTAGCGTTACTAGAGTAGTGTGGCAAACTAGGTGTCACCACTAAAACTAATTAGTAGCGACATAATGACTTTTAGTAGCTACTTTTGTCACCACTAAAAGTTAATTTTTTTGTAGTGTGTCCTTAAAGTTTCCTATAAACATAACCAACATACAATTAGGATTTAAACATCTCAATTGATGACTAATATTCTCAATTTAGCTAATTTCACTCTCTAATACCTAAAGAATCAATTTCAGCTAATGTTTTATACTCTTATTACAAAACCCATAACCTAGGTTTTTCTTATTGGATTCTCCAACCAAAGATTGATCTTAAAAATTACTATAAGAACCTGAAAATAGTAACAAAAAGTGTGGGTATCACACTAGACAATCTAATTTGGGTTTTCATGAACACAAGCTAAACCTTCCCACAAGGAATCTATCTCATGGGTAGCACGAGCTGAATAATGAAAAAGCTTTTATGGCATGGTTTTTCATGACCCACCAATCCATGGTGATGACACATGGTGGATCAAGAGGGTTAGTGAAATGGTGGCGCAGCTTAAAGTTAAGCTTTTAACTCCCTATGCTTGTGGCTATCATGCAATTGGTTAGTGAGGAGGTTGCATTAACAATTATGAGGGATTGAGGGATAGTGGTAGATGATGTGGAATGAACAGTCGGCATGCATGCTTTGGCTAGGTCATGCAGGTGAGAGGGGAGGAGAGGAGGAAAAAAGGAAGAAAAAAAAAGGGAGAGGGAATTAAGGAGAAAAGGAAAAATGAAAAAGAAAAGAGACGATAAATAGGAGTAACTGGGAATGGGTGGCTATTATTTTTCCTTTGGCTTCAAAAAAGGAATGAAGGAACAAATATTTTTACATAAAAGGATTGAATAAAAATCCTTTTCTCTTATAAGGGATTATATATCTGCTAAGAGTATCTTACTTCAAAACTTTAAAAAACCTAAAAAAAAATCAACTAGGTAAAATGCTCTAATTAGAAGGAAATAAATTTTTTAAAAAATAAATTTTGGGTTATTATGAATGGTTTTCACTTACTCACTACTAATGATAGGTTTTTCCACACTAACTTACAATGGATATAATGAAAGTTTTACATTAGCTAACCCACAATAAACTCTACTTATGCTATCCCTAGTTAGGAGAGTAGAATGAAAAAGAGTAAGATAGTGGGTCCTTTCATCTTTAAGGATTACAATGAAGCCCACAGTATTTGTAACATCTGATCCCTCCGTGAAGATAAGAAACATGATGTTTGATTTCTCCGTAGAAGCACGAAATGCATCAAGTATAAAAGGAAGTCCCCAGAGGGAATGATTTAAGGCCAGATAAAGTTGGGATAAAATTTTAAATAATAAAAAATGAGGATCCAAGGTCTAAGATACCCGAAAACCAGAGTCAGAGTAGTTCAATTAAATTGCTGAAAGTGTAATGACATTTTTGTAATTTCAAGCACTTTTTAAAAACCACTAAGGAGGGATTTTTAAATACAAAAATTGAGTTGGTCAGAGATTCATAGAGGCCTTAAAAATCATAAGAACTCCTGGAATGGTTTAAACCGCCTCCGATGTATATTTTCTAACATCGGTTAATCCGAACATTGACCTCTTTATTCAAGAAGGTTTTCAATTCAAATTGAGTGATTCTAAAGTTATTTTATCAAATAGAGGAACTAAATTTTATGATGGAAAAAACAGTTCTAAAAAGGAGTTAAAATGAACCTAAAACAAAAAGGGCAAGAAAGTAGGATGTAACGAGAATTTTTAAGTAACAATTCTTGGAATTCTTTTCTTATATTAGGAGTCCCACTTCTTTTCCTCATTACATGACCTATTTTACTACCCAACACAAAAGAGTATTCTGCCTTAGAGAGACGCATAAGAGGGAGGAGGAAAGAAGAAAAGAAGCAAGGCAAAAAAGTGAGAAAATTGATGGAATTTCATAGTTCTTCCTTTAGCAACTTGATTCTCTTCCTTCCCTGGTGTTGCTTTGGGTCTAGTCCAGAGGAGGAAGAGTGAAATTTAAAGGAGAAAAGTTTACCACTTGAAAGAGCACTTGAGAAAAGCTAAGAACCAAGGTAAATTTGTTATCTTCAATGCTTGTTTCTTGTAACACCATACTTCTAGGACTCAATTCATGCAATTCCCACACTTTATCTTATGTTTGTTCTATGGGAACAATATAGTGGCATAGGGAGTTATGAATTAAAATATATTTCTCTACAGATAAAATTTTTCTTTAGGAGTCCCATGGACCATATGAATGCATCTATCATATTCTCATACTTAAAGACATGAATATAGCTCATTTTCATCATCAAATTTGGCCTACAACTTGTGGAAAGCAAAGGAACACATAAAATCCATGTTTGCATTTTTGGCTAGAATTTCTTCTTTTCTATCACAAACTTTGAAAAATCATAACTAATTTTAAAAAAATAAAAATCATGTGTTCTTTGCCATTCTAAGAAGCTACACATGTTTACTTTATGTTAAAAATATGAACAGACCATGAAACACCACACAAAATATGTTTGACATTCAAAAAGTAACAGAGGTCTGGCTAGCTACTGGTACTGTCACATGCTTCTGCAAAAAATTTCAAAAATATACAATTAATTCCACAAAAATCCCATACACATGAATGATACTAATATGGAAATCTAAAGATGTTAACTAGAGGAAAAAATAATATCATACCAGTCCATGCATGTTTAGGCATAAAAAACTAATCAAACAGTGCCCTGGGTCAGTTTGGATGCCTGATGCTGGACAGAAACTTCAAAAATGCATATCTCCCTCTCTAGACATCCAAATGGGGTGCTTCTAATTGGCACAAAGCACTGGGAGTGTCTCATTTCTCCCTATAAAATTTTGTAACAATTGGACATCATTTGCCCTTTGAGTGATAGATTTCATTTTTGAACTTAAGTGAACAGTACACCAGACCAAAACCAAAAAATTTCTCAACTTTGAAAATTCATCAAATGTTCTATATACCTCCAAAAATTCTGCACTTTAACTTCTCAAAAAGCTCTAGATGTATGCCAAATCTCAGATCAAGAAGAGCTCATTGAGGCAAAAAGTGGTATAGGTTTCCAATATAGTCAATTTTGATCCATATTAGAGACCAAGTGTGCCCAAATGGCCTTGCTTAGTGTTTGGCATCTCTTGGGCAAGTTTAAAAGCATAAATAGGACTTGTATAAACTACCTAAGTGGTCCCAAACCTCATACATCTAAATTTGGCCATTCCACTTCCATTATTACACTAATCTATCTAGCCATTCAAGAACTAAACTTGTCATTTAATACCCAAAACATGCTATCTTATACATTTGGGTATTTACATATGTTCATATGGTTACATAACAATTTCATCATGAGATTACATCATATGCCATGTATATGGCAAAAAGAAGGCAAAACTAGGCATATTCATATACTTTGATGCCCATCTTCTTCTTCTAAGCTTAGTGGTCTCTAATACCTTGCTCAATTGTTCCACCTAGCATGTTAAGACATTAGAGAGGAGAGGATGAGATTCAAAGAATCCCAATAGCTCATCTCCCATTCAATCATACATAATATGTGCAAAGCAAGCTTTACAATGCATGCATAGAGAAAATAAGAGCCATAGACATTTTAAAAGCAAACTTGGCATGTGAACAACTCATACAAATCATTCGAGAGCTCACTAAGTGTTTGGAATGGCCTCACACTTCTCCTCATGGGTTTTGGACTTGCCTCACTTATTCTTTAAGAGCTTTGGACTCAACCATATTTTTGGGAGTCTACTTTGCTTTTGGGAGACTCTTTGCTATGTCTCAACTAAGTTTAAGGGTTCTTAGCTCATCCTCACCAAAGGAAAGAGTTCTTAACCTCTCCACATTCAAGTAAACTCAACAAATATCATACATTCATTTGAAAACATAACATGACATTATGAAATCATGGCAAACAAGATCATGCTAGCAAACTTTTTATGGCTTGAAAATATACATACACACATTTTAAGATAAGCTAAACACATATCCATGCATGAGAGAAGGTGGAGAGAGCTACCTTGCTTGCATTTGCATACTTTTTCCATAAGTCTTGAATCTTCTCCCTTGACCTCACACACCTAAGAAGGTGGAGATCATTCCTCTTGGCCTAAACACATCATATAGAAGCTAATTATACTCTTGAAACAAAGTCTAAGGCCACACATTCACTAGAAAAGCTAGGTGACTCATAAAACTCTTTCATGGTTCCATAATGCACTTAATGAAGCAACCTTAAGAAAACATCATCTTGGCTCCATTCTATCTATTCATTCATGATTCTTGACTTTATTTAAATCTCTTGGAGTCATCATATAATCAATTATAGGACTCTTGCTAGGTGTTGCTTCTTTAAGTCATATTATGAAACATATAAGGCTATCTTACTTTCTATGGTTTCTAAACTTTTCCCAAGGCTTCCTCTCATACTGTCCCATCATATATGATACAAAACTAAACTTGGAAGGAATTAAAAAATTCCCTAGGTGCATGAACTCTCCTTGGCCGAAGCTATGCTTCCATAAGGCACCAATAGAGTTTCCTTGCTTCTTTTGGTGGAAGAATCATGTAGGAAGCTCTCTTGATGTCTTAGGAACTCATATGAATCCTTAAACATCATAAAATATAGCTAGGGTTCATGATAGAGCTCAAGGTGCAATCAAAACCTTAACTTTTCTATCTTGCAAAATCATGGTTTTTACTTGGATTTCTTTACATATTTCTTACTCTCCTTCCTCAAATTGATGGAATTCACCTTTGGTTCTCCTCAAAATTCCAGCCCCCTTGCATCTACATATATGGGGTGAAATAGGGAGAAGAAGGGGGACGAAGATTTGCCATGGAATGAGAGATTTACCTTAGTTTTCCTTGTTTTCTCACTTGATTCTCACTTTCTTTGACTTCCTCTCTTCAAATCCGAATTTTTTCCTCTTGGTCTGACCTTAAAATAGCACCAAAAACTCTAAGAAAGCCATAGGGAGAAAGGGGGAGAAGGAGGAAAAGAGATTTCCTGAGGAGAAGACTAGGAAATTCTAATAATTCTTACCTTTTTCTTGAAAATTTCCCTTCTCCCTTGCCTTAGTCTTGCATGGCTCCTTCCCTTGAGCTTTCTTTGGTTTTTAGGTAGAGTTTGGTCGATCTAAATGAGGGGATCAGAAGAACACTTTATATATAATAGGTTAAGAAAGACTTTTTCAAAAATTCTTATCTTATCCTTTGTTCTTAGTAGTTTTGTTTCTAAATCGTTTTAACTCCTTTTGAGAACTGTCTTTTTTATTATAAATTTTAGGTTTCCAATTTAGTAAAATGCTTTTGGAATCACTTGAATCAGAGCTAAAATATTTCCAAACTAATCCAAAAAGTGATTGAATCTAAACAAAATCTTTCGGACTTTTTTCAGCTGAAGTTTGTTAGTGGAGGAAACGAAAGTTGAATAGTGAGAATCTGTTATGACTTCCCGTATGTTTGGAATGGTACCTTAGATACTTCGCGCCCTCCTCTAAATTTTGGATTGAAGCACACTCAAAACTCAACCTTTTCACCATCCCGAATTTACCATCTACAAATTGCTAAAAGATGATTTCAATCCTCGTTTACTTAAAAGAGCTATTTTAATGTTTAAAATTCAAACTACACTTGAAATGATTTTTTTTTTTCACACTCTGGTTTTATTGGGTTAGCTTTTGTCAACATGGAAGATAAATATGATGCCAAGTATGTAATTAGAAGATTTGATGAAACTTTAGATCCTCTGGTGCAGAATAAGAAAGAGACCAAGCAGTGACTCCCACCTAGGTTATACCCCTATCACTTTCTATATAGTTGCACACTTGCAATTAGCGTGGAAGATACAAATTCTAATAGAACAGAATTTGGTAGTAAGAGACGCTAAACACGTGTTGAGTCCACTGAGGTACATTGTGATAATAAGTTTTAGAGTAGTTATATAGGTTTTCTCTAAATTTTATTTAAATGATAGATTTTTTTATTCTCAAAAAATATATAATTTTTTTATGAAATAAAAATTATTTTATATTTTAGTCTAATTTTAATTTTTTTGACTAAAATGCCCTAGATTTAAAAAAATTTATAATTTAAAAAACATATTTAAGTTAATGGAATGTATTTTATTAAGAAAATTAAAATTAGATTAAAGTATATAATAATTTTTTATTTTATAAGAAATCTGTGTAATTTTAATAAAATTTAAAGAAGATGTATATAATTTATTCTAATTCTGTAAATAAATTGCAAGTGGGTGGTAAATTAATATTGATATGTTTAGATACTATGATTTATACACTTGGATAGAAGTCTGGTATATATGCAAGGATATTTGAACATAAGATTTTGGGAATCATCAATTCATTAAGTTTGATTTTGATAATAATGTGTGCTTCACATTGAGGAGATCCATACTTGTCTCTGTGCACATCTTCTCTTTCATCGGTCCTTCCATTCCATGTGCTTGCAAGGAACTAGTTCTTGTAATTGCTGCATATTTTCATCATCTTTTTTTTACTACGAAGTTAGTATTTAACTATATCATGGGTTCTTGTAGTATAATTCAATTTAGCACTTAAAGATATGTGATAATTAACAATTTGCTATCAATTAGAGTAATCAACAAACTAAATAAACATTTTTCATGATTAACAATATCTAGAGGAAATTGCATTAATTTGTTTTTAGAGGTTTATGGTGACGCAGATGTTGTTTTAAATTCATTCCGTCGTGATATTAAAATGATAATCATATTATCTTTTGAGTATCAAAATTCGTAAAGCATCAAAATGAAAGTACTGAGAATTGGAAAAATATCAATTTCACAATAACAAAATATTTCAATTTTCAAGTATTAAATTGAAATTTGTTTGTTCTTTTAATAATTGAGAATGATCATTGGTAACATGTAATGTACCTTCTTACATCTTTTTAGACCGTCCAGTTCAAGTTAGTATCATTCACTGGATCTAGCCATATATGGACATGGGTGGCAAAAAAATAAAAGTAAAACTAAGTTTTTAAAAATTATTGTTGTTAATTCATAGTAACTCAGGTAAAAGATATAGAATGCTTTGATTTTTTAAACTTACATTATTCAAAAAAATATGAAATTTTTTTTTATTTGTAAATTATATTAATTTTAGTATAAGATAAATTGTTTAATTTATTTTATAATTATTTAATTATATATTGTTTTCAACGAGATCACGACATTGAATTAGAAAAAAAAAAAAAACTCTTAGAGGAAAAGAGAGATTCTTATTAAGGATATAAGAATGCTAGAGAGACAGGATTTAAGTTCAAGCTCTGACTCCTCTTACTTGGTAGGCTATATATTTCAGGCAAGGCCAAGCTAAATAAAGAGAGAGAGAGAGAGAGAGAGAGAGAGAGAGAGAGAGAGAGAGAGAGAGAGAGAGAGAGAGAGAGGTAGCTTTATTCAAACATTAAGATAACATATCGATAAGGATCACAAATAAGTTGTAATGTGCGAAATGTGTCTCTTTGGCTTTGGAGGGACATCTATTAATAAGTCTTCTTAAATGTAAGCTAATAATATATAATAATAAGATAAAGAAATCTAATAGAGTCGTAAAAACCACTTGTTCAAAGTGATTTGTTGTATTTAGCAGTTCTTTGAAGCAATTTACTATGTCAATACATTGTATGGAGCTTGTGAAATTAGACTTGTTAGTTTTTTTTAGACTCTAGTGGAGTTGATTGGATCATTTTAGACATGTTTATAATAAATGTTTTAAATATTTAATTATATATTTTTTGTAAAATTATTTAAGTGTTAGATATATTATTTCAACATGAACATAAAATGCATTGCAATTAACAGACTTATAAAAAAAAGAATTACTAACAACAATAGAATTAAAAACTCTTTAATTAATATATTTTTAAAAAAATTTTATATAATTCTTTGTATTTTATTATTAAATTTCTCAATCAAAACATAACAAATGTATACTTTTTATAACTTAAAATTACATTGAGTTTTCTTTTAAAACAATTTACATATGTTATAAGTTTATTAAGAAAATAATATTAAAGATATAAAAGATTGAATTTTTAAGTCTAATCTATTACTTTTATCTTACTAATTAAATCATCTTGGCAATTTTTATTTTAAATATTACAACAGTTCAAACCAAGTTGTGCCAAGCTTAACCCGGGAAAGTTCTTTTGATTTACATTGACTCTGTAATTAATTATTAATGATGCTTTTGCATTCGATTTTGTCGTTAACGAACAATCCAAGTGGTTAATATGTAATTCAGACTCTGCAGCTGTCCAAATTCAAATACGTCCACGTTAGCTTTAGTGGAAGTGGCATTTTCGAAATTAAACACAAGACCAAGGTTAAATAAGTGGTCTGGAAACCCCTGAACCCACCTCCTATAATTGTCTACTTCACACGTGGGACCTTTTTAAGCCATAATCACTTCTTTGAAAAGTAAAAAACCCCGTCCCCACTTCACACGTGGCATTTACAGCCACGTCATCTATCATAACACAAAAAATCTTAATCATTTTCAAATTTTATCCTATCGCAACGGTTTTGTTGTCTGTCCTAGACACAATTGTAGCCGTCCGATCGTCAAATCCGCACGACCGTTAAGCTTTATTGTTCGAAACTTAAGCCCATTCGTCTCCCTTCAACGGAGTAAAATAATGCCATTTACAGAAGGAATCTTCTGACATTATCTTCCATTAGAGAACACAGATAAAGAGAGAAAGAGAGAATGCTAAAGTTTGATTTTTGAATGTGAGCGTGGTAACCTGTACTATGTTTGTGTTGTGTCCTCTTTAGGTAAAGCTTCGGACAAGCTGGGTTTTTTCAAACTTGACCACCTTCGTCCAGATTTTGAACCTCTCGTGTCTGTTTCTCTATTAAGAAAAAGAAGCTGTTTCCGGGTATTTGGATTCTGGGAAACTGTTTCTGGGTATTTCTGATTGCGGATTTTGGAAGCATTTTTCGTGTGTGAGACAGAGAGATTGTGGAGCTTGAAGATTAAGCTACAGTGGGTTGCTTTCTCAGTCTTAAAGGTTGGTCTTTGGAGTTGTTTTATTTTTTCAGCTTCTTTGCTTGGATCTTTGATTCTCTCCAACTTCGGAAAAGTCAAGTTCTCTTCTTTTCTTTCTACTTAGATGAAATAAGATATTGTCTTTCTAAATACTTATGAAGTCTCTGATTTTCTTCTACTTTTTGGTTTGGGGTCATGGAAAAAGAGGAGAAGAAACTTAAAGCGGCATCTGATGCGTCTCAAGAGTTCGAATTCTTTGAATATTGAGCATATCAATTTGACTTGAAGAAGGCATAATCAAAACATATTATTTTGAATTCTCTTCTCATTTTTTCTAGTGATTTATATATCTGTACTTGCATCTTCTTCCCTTGAAAGAAAAGCCTCTCTCTTTCTCAAACCAATGTTGAAAGGTGTCTACGCAGCTAAGAATTGTACTTTCTTGACCGTTGATAATCAGTCCAAATCAAACTGACAAAACATCTCTAGATTTAATTTTGATGCTACTCTCCACCTGCCCTCGTGAAAAGTAGAGTTGGAGAAAATTTTCCTGTTTACCGATATACCCCTAGAAAGAACTCCATATGACATTTGAACCTTGTCTCTGGAGCGCCTTTTTTAGCCCTCATGTGCAGGGCTGTTTTTGGAATATCATAAAAGTAGCCGTCGTCGATTTCTCAGCTGGACGGCAACTCTAGCCGTTCGAATTAAATTCTCTTCATTCCAATCAACAAAATTATGAATAATAATTTTCTTTTTAATGTTACGTTTGATTGTTTTAATACAATTCTCAAAGGACGGACTCGTGGGACGTCTTTAGGTACTTGAGTTTTATAGGTCGAATCATGTTTTCAATAAACAAAATTTCGTGTGATCATTCAATATTCCATCGGAGGGCATTGATTGATGTTGTGGTTGGCCCAAGTTGTTCTTTTGCGTCTGAGAATTTTCTATTAGAGTCTTAATTTACAATTTACGAATTTTATGATTGCAACTGCTCCACCACTTCCTTTTTAATTCTCTATAATAATATATCTCTTTTCCTTCTACAAATTCTCACATCTAGATCATTTCTCAGAGGGCTTGGTTTTCTCTTCTATTCCTGCCAGACATCAAAACAATGGTGGAACAACGTAGAGAAGAAGTTGCAGTTGATGATACTTACTCCACAGAAGACTGGTTCTCGCAAGTGCATGAACTCGTACCCATTGCTGTTAACAAGGCAAAAGAGGTTAAGGGCTTTCCTGGTAGATGGAAAGTGATCGTTTCAAAGATAGAACAGATCCCAACATGCTTATCAGACTTGTCTAGCCACCCTTGCTTCTCCAAGAACGCTCTTTGCAAGGAGCAGTTGCAGGCCGCGTCGAAAACACTCGAGGAAGCCATCAATTTAGCCGAGTTATGCGTGAAGGAGAGGTACGAAGGTAAGCTTCGAATGCAGAGCGATCTCGATGCTTTATCTGGGAAACTGGATTTGAATTTACGAGATTGTGGACTATTGATCAAGACTGGTGTGCTTGGTGAGTCTACTTTGCCCTTAGGTATGTCTGATTCAGCCAAACATGACAACGATATTAGGGAATTGCTTGCGCGCCTTCAGATCGGGGACTTGGAGGCGAAGCACAGAGCTATAGACAGTCTAGTTGAAGCCATGAAAGAAGAAGAAAAGAGTGTTATGGCTGTTCTAGGGAGGAGCAATATTGCTGCTTTAGTTCAACTGTTAACAGCTACTTCTCCCAGGATAAGGGAAAAGATAGTTACTGTCATATGCTCGCTTGCAGAATCTGGGAACTCCGAGAATTGGCTTCTTTCTGAAGGAGTTTTGCCGCCTCTTATTCGGCTTATCGAGTCCGGTGGGGCTGTCGGGAAAGAGAAGGCTGCAATATGTCTTCAGAGGTTGTCTATGTCGGAGGAAACAGCCCGGGAAATTGTGGGACATGGCGGGGTCAGACCGCTGATTGAGCTATGTCGAACCGGGGATTCTGTGTCCCAATCTGCTGCTGCTTGCTCTCTGAAGAACATATCAGCTGTTCCTGAAGTGAGACAAGCTTTGGCTGAAGAAGGGATTGTGAAGGCCATGATCAATCTCCTTGATCATGGAATTCTATTGGGTTCCAAAGAGTATGCTTCAGAGTGCTTGCAGAATCTCACATCAAGCAATGAGAATCTAAGAAGGTCTGTTATATCAGAAGGTGGCGTTAGGAGCCTTCTGGCTTATCTTGATGGTCCACTCCCTCAAGAATCAGCTGTTGCAGCATTGAGGAATCTTGTTGGATCAATCTGTGAGCAAGATTTAATTTCTTTAGGCCTCCTTCCCCGTTTGATCCACGTGCTGAACTCAGGATCTTCTGGAGCTCAGCAGGCTGCTGTGTCAGCAATCTGCCGGGTTTTGAGCTCGTCGGAGATGAAGAAGATGGTGGCTGAGGCCGGGTTCATCCCGCTGCTTGTCAGGATGCTGGATGCTAAATCGAACGGTGCGAGAGAGGTGGCGGCGCAGGCGATTGCAAGCTTGATGACAGTAGCACAAAACCGCAGGGAGGTGAAGAGGAATGATAAGAGTGTGCCAAATCTGGTTCAGTTGCTTGATCCAAGCCCACACAACACTGCAAAGAAATATGCAGTTTCCTGCCTGTCTTCACTTTCTTCAAGCAGGAAATGTAAGAAGCTGATGATTTCTTATGGAGCGATTGGGTACCTGAAGAAGCTTAAAGAGATGGACATTCCAGGAGCTAAAATGCTACTTGAGAGATTGGAAAGAGGGAAATTGAGAAGCTTATTTAGCAGAAAATAAGCTTAGCTTTCTGTATCATGAGGCTTTTCTTTTGTTCCTTTGTTCTTGTGAATCTTGTTTCATTGTCTATATGAAACATAGTAGCTTTAGACTGTTGATCTATATAATCGATGTTTATATATCCTATCTCTTCCTCCTTCTATCTAACTGTATTCTTTAAAGTCTCTGTTCTGAGGAAGCTGTGATAATTAGAAATCTACTGAATATCATTATTTGGGCGCCAGCAAATATGTTAATAAAAAAATTAAATTATTAAATCTCTCCCAAATTTTGTTAAAATTATACAAATCTTTCTTTTATTTTTAAAATATATAAATCTCTCCTAAAATAATAAATAAATTACATAGACATCTCTTAAATTTGTTAAAAATTATAAACTCTTATATTTTTAAAATATACATAAATTTATCCTAAAAATAAAAAAGAAGTTTGTATAATTTCTACTTTGTTTTAGGGGGGTTTGAGAATTTTTTGAAATTAAAAAAGATATCTATATAATTTTAAAAAAATTTAAAATAGATGAGAGATTTGTGAAATTTTAACAAAATTTAAAAAAAATTATATATTTTTTAAAAATAAAAAATTGTATAATTTTAACAAAACTTAATAAAGATCAATGTAATCTACTCTAGGAAAAATTTGCTGTAATGAACGTAATTTTCATAAAACGACGAAATGAGCCATATATAAGTAAGTCCTCTAAAATGACCTACATAGTATCCTAAAAAATTTGGTTTGAGTCCTAAACTCCTAAAAATGATAATTCTAGGCTCAAGCAAAAAGAAAAATAGATTTAGGACGAAGAAACAATTTGTGACAGAAATTGACGAAACGTAATGACATTTTTGTAAATAAATGTAACTTTTGAAAAATTACATAGGAGTGCTTTTTAAATGAAAGTTTTGAATTATCCAAGGTTCTCAGAGGTTTCAAAAATTATAGAAAGCCCCGAGACTAGTAAAGCCTCTCCAGTGTATGTTTTTCAATGTCGGTTAACCTAAATTTTGATCTATTCATTCAATAAGGTTTTAGTTCAAAATTGAGTGATTTCAAAAGCATTTTATTAAATTGGGAACCTAAATTTTATGATGGAAAAAATGGTTTTAAAAAAGGAGTTAAAACAAAGCCAAAACAAAATTGCCATTACGGAAGGACAAAATTGAAAATAAAAGTTTTTAGAATATCATAAACACTTCCACACTTTTCTTCCATCTTCTCCCTTTTATTGAGTACGAAATTTCTTGCCCAAAATATAGAAGTTATTCTACTCTCTTAAGCACACAAGAAGGAGGAGAAAAAGAGGAAAAAAACTAAGGAGAAACTAAGTAATTTCATGGATTTTCTTGCTCTATCTTCCTCCAATCTTATTCTCCTCTCTTCCTCCTTTCTTTCCATGAATTTTTTGAATGATTTGGTTCTATTTTTGGTCCAGACCTAAGAGGGAAAATTCAAATTTGCCAAGGAGAAGAGAACCAAGGAAGAAAAGCTTTGTAAACAAGCTTGAAACTAAGGTATTTTTCCATTCTTGATGCTTCATCTTGGTTGCTCCTCTTTGTGGTAGTTTTGGCCAGTCTAGGGGAGGATAGAAGGGGATGAATTTTGGGCAGAACCAAGGGAGAAACCTAGGGAAAAGAGTGCAAGGATTAAGAATATGGCAAGAAAGTCAAGTAAAACCCAAAGGAAATCAAGATAGAAAAGTATAGGCTTTCTTAGGGTTTTGTAAAACCTGATTTTGTGTGAGTAATTCCTTGACTATATGAATGTTTCCTTGAGCTCCTAAGACCCCTAGAAACCTTCCCAAGTGGCTTTCCCATCAAGGAAAATTTTGAAACTCCAAGAAACCTCATTATGTGCTTGTCTCAGCCAAGGAGGATTCATAAGGTTAGGGAGTGTTTTAATTTGTTCTAACTTTGATTTGGGACTCTATATGATGTTAGAAGATGAGAATAGGAAGTATTGGAAAAAATTTAGGAGCCATAAATTAGGAGATGTGACAATGGTGTCCATAATGGTGCCTTATGAAACAACTTAGTCTTCTAATGGTGCAATTAAATATGTGATGGCTTCAAGGGCCTTAAATGAGTCCAAGAAGTCTAGAAATAACAAGGGAATAGAGCTTAGAACTTGGATGATATGAGTTACTTCAATGGCCCATTTATAGAACCAATAGGCCCATTATGGAACCAAGTGTGTGTTTAAGAGTGAACCTAGTGTCTTGACTTGCTTCAAGTGTGTAATTATGTAATGTTTGTGATGTTTAGATCAAGAGAATCCTACTCCACCTAAGTGCTCTTGTAAGACCAAAGAAGGAAAGGAATTGGCAAAGTAAGCTCGCATAAATTAAAAGGTAGTTCTCTACTTCATTCTCTTGCATTCTTGTGTGCATATACATATGTTATGTGCTTGTATATGCTCTTATGATTTGAGAACATGCCACTTGATGTCTTGAGGTTGCATTGGTACCAATGTATCTTCTTGAATGACTATGGTTATGAAAAAAGCTCATAAGGGTGAGGTGATGCCAAAAGTCCCTTGATGAAGGTGAGGAGATGTCAAAAGTCTCATGGCATGGATGAGACAAGGCCAAAAGTCCCTTGAATGGGTGAGGCTAAGTCAAAAGTCCCTAAGCCAAGAGTGAGGCAAATCCAAAAGCCCTAGAATTGGAGTGAGGATAAACCAAAAGTCTCTAAAGCATGAAAGTGGTCTTGACATGTTGATATAGTATGAAATAAGATTTATTGCACACTTTATGTTTGCATATTCATATATTTGATGTATGTATGCCTTGAATGTGGTGTGAATGAGTGTATGAACTATTGAGATTCTTAGAATCTCACTCCCCTTTCCCTCTCATGTTTAACATATCTAGGTGGTATCTAAGGGCAAAGAAATGCAAACCAAGAATACTAAATGGCTACACTTTGTTTAATTTGTAGTATAGATTGTAAGGGAGTGTCAAGAAGCATTGCATGTAATACCATAATATCTTAACTCTAACTAATCTCCCTTTAGGTTTGATTCCATATAATTTCTAATGAAAATGACTAAAACCGTAGTATTTTACTACTTTAAGTTAGGGTTTAAGCAGTCATATTTTGCCTTGTGGGTCCCGTGAACCCATCATTCATATTTTATACTTAAAAACTATTTATACAACTCATACATAGCCTTAAATAACCCATAAACCACGGATATGAAGCCAAAAACTAAGAAAATACAATTTCTCAAATAGGCCCAAAAGTTAGATTTTTGGCTCTAAATTTGGAAAATTATAACTAATTCTAGAAAAATGGGAATTAAGCAAACCATAGCTCTATAGAAAGCTCTAAGTGTTAAATTTATACTAAAAATAATGCCCAACAACAATCTCAGTGTTTGGACTATGTTTGACATCAAAAAAGAGATAGAGGTCCGGCTATCCCTAGTACTGATGTAACTTGCTATCATGAACTTTAAAAATCCATAACTAATTCCAAAAAAATCTAATTTGGGCAAACTATACCAATTTGGAAAGATACATATGTTAACTAGAGATAAAAAATAATTTCAGATCATTTTAGTAGTTTTGGAATCTCGAAAACTAATGAAACAATAACAAAGGTCAGATAGCTTCCCTAATGATGACACAGAATTTCAAAAAGTTATTTATCCCTCTACAGACCTCTGATTGAGGTGCTTCAAGTTGGTATAGGTCACTATAGATGTCTAGTTTATGTCTATAAAATTTCATGATAATTGAATACCGTTTGGTCCATGAATGACATAGAATCAGTTTTGGACTAGTTGCACAATACAATAACTAAAACCAAAAAATTCTTCAACTTTAACAATTCACCAAATATTCTTTAGACCTCTAAATATTATCCACTTTAGCTTCCCAAGAAGCTCTCAATAATCTCTAGAGGTATGCCAAATTTCATATCAATAAGAGCTCGTTTGGTTATACTTTAACATAGCTCACAAATTTAACAGTTTTAACACCTAATTTGGTTCAAAATAGGGATAAATAATCTCCTACATACTCTAGCACCTCTTGGACAAGTTTTAAAATATAAACACAACATATATGAATTATCCAA
Organism: Erythrophleum ivorense; assembly: GCA_026724425.1. Classification (NCBI taxonomy): domain Eukaryota; kingdom Viridiplantae; phylum Streptophyta; class Magnoliopsida; order Fabales; family Fabaceae; genus Erythrophleum; species Erythrophleum ivorense. The sequence continues at coordinate 37,329,124 of JAIUCV010000007.1, forward strand.
GTGATCCAAACCAACACACATCTTAAACTCACTATGCTACAAGCAAAAATACACTATTGCATATAAGCCACAAATGAGCCAAATCTCATAATTTCATTACTCTGACTCTATACATAGTTTATACATCATTTATATATGCATCGACACTTGCTCAAATATTTAAATCTAAAAAATAATAGGTACATATTCATTTTGGCACCTCTTTACATCAAAAGAATTAAAATAAACTATACAACCCTCTAAACATGCTCAACTGGGCTCCTTAGTGTGCACTTTTGATCTCCTTGAGCTCCACCTAACATATTAAGATGGAAGAGGGAAGGGGTGAGATTTATGGAATCTCAATAACTCATGCATTCATTCAAAAAAGCAATCAAAATATATAACTAAGTCAAAGCATACAAACCATTCACAATTATACAACACATGATTTTCCATGTCATGAATATCATATCAATACTAAGAATAAGTTTTAGGGACTTTTGGTCTAGCCTCACCTGATTTTTAGGACTTTTGGATTGGCCTCACCCTTGGTTTAAGGACTTTTGGCACTACCTCACCCAAGTAATTTTCACAACCCAAAATAAAAACATATTGGTACCAATGCACCAAGGCAACATCGAATGACATGTCTCACAATACAAGCATATACACAAGCATACAATGACTATTACACATCTAAGAATACAACAAGAAAGAGTGGATAGCTACCTTATAAGCCAACATAAGCCTTCCCTTTCAATTTCTCTTCTCCCTTCTTGGTCTCACAATCACAACTAGATGGAGCTGCTTCTTTTGAGTTTAGACACAACAAATAGTATGGAATTACTCTCTTATAGCTCAAATAAATACTTACAAGTTAAGGGGCTCTTCATCAAGGAAAATCCCACAAAATATGTAAGAAACTAGAGGTTCTCTCTTTCTCTAGAATTTCACTAACTTTTCTTCTCCTTTCTTTGCATTTCTCTACTTATCACACTCTCTTTCAAGGGTTTCTTACTCATTCTAGGTTAGAACAGAGTTTTCTTACTCAACAACCCATGGAAAGGAAACTTAAAAGGAGAAGAATAAAGGCAAGAAGAAGAAGCATGAAAATCTTTAAAGGTTCTTACCTTTCTTCATTGGCTTCCTTCCTTCTCTCTTAGCTTCTCTTAGTTTCCCTCTCTCTCTTAAGCCTTTTTCTCTGCTTTGGATGAAGCTTAGGTCGATTAAAAGAAAAGGAAAGGATTTGGATGTTTTAAGAAGTAAAATTCTCTTTTTTCATGCTTTTTCAGACTAACCCTCACTATAGCGAAGAATAACCCTCACTATGGCGAGCACGTATTAGTCTCAGACCCTTGTTTTCGCTACAGCGCGCACTATTATGAGGAACTCCCTAGTTTTTGTATGGGATGCTTACACTCGTTATAACTAGAAGCATTCATGCTATAGTGAAAAGGCATTCTCCTTTTAACTATAGCGAAAAGACACTCTCACTATAACTAGGTCATTTCTCGCTATAGCTATCAGACTTAGAAAATTTTTTTTTGGTTGTTACATTTTTACTCTCCTTAAAAGAAATTTTATCCTCAAAATTTAAATATATACCTCAAGGAAATAACTCTAGATATTTTTGCCTCATGTCATCCTCTAATTCCCAGATTGCTTCCTCAAATGTCAGACCTCTCCAAATCACTTTTACCAGAGGAATGTTCTTGCTTCTTAGCTATTTTAGCTTAGCATCCATAATTCTCTCTGGTTTCACTACATAGGAAAGATCTTCCTGCAATTGCACATGTTCATATTCTATGACATGTGAGGGATCTGGTAAATACTTTTTCAACTAAGAGACCTGAAAAACACTGTGGGTTTGGGCTAGGTTAGGAGGTAAGGCTATCCAATAAGCCACGGGTCCAATTTTCTCAAGGATTTCAAATGGACCAATATACCTAGGACTGAGCTTCCTTACTCCCATTGACTGACCTACTCCCATCACTGGAGACACTCGAATGAATATATGGTCTTCAATCTCAAACTCTAACGGCCTCATTCTCTTATCGGCATTATTTTTCTGCCTACTCTGGGCTGTGAGGAGTCTCTTTCTAATCAATTCTATTTGTTGAGTGGTTTGGTCCACAATCTTAGGTCCTATCATACTCCTCTCACCTAGCTCAACCCAGTATAGAGGGCATCTACACTTTCTCCCATATAAAGCCTTATAAGGGGCCATCTGAATACTGGAATAATAACTGTTATTATAAGCAAACTTTGCTAATGGTAAATACACATCCCAGTTACCCTTCATTTTTAGCACACATGCCCTCAGCATGTCTTCTAAGGTCTAGATAGTCCTCTCAGTCTGATCATCTATCTGGGGGTGATATGCAGTATCAAAATCGCTACCTAGTCCTTAAGGCATACTGTAATAACCTCTAAAAGTTCAATGTGAATTTGGGGTCTCTATTTGAAACTATGCTACTGGGTGCTCCGTGAAGTCACACTATCTCTCTGATATACAACTAGGCTTATCTATCTAGTGTATGAGTAGTCCTGGTAGCTAAAAAGTATGCAGACTTTGTTAGTCTATCCATAACAACCCAAATAGCATCGTATCCAGAGGATATCCTGGGTAACTCCATAACAAAGTCCATAGTTATACTATCCTATTTCCACTTAGGGATATCTAGGAGTTGCAACAACCCGACTGGCCTTTGATGTTCTATTTTTACCCTCTGACACACTAGGCATCTAGCCACATAATCCGTCACATCATTTTTCATCCCCGGCCACCAGAAAATTTTTTTCAAATCCTAATACATCTTGGTGGCACCTGGGTGGATAATATGCTTACTCTTATGTGCTTCTTCTAAGATGCTTTCTCTCAACTCATTCTGACCAGGCACACATATTCTATCTCAGTATACTATCATACCATTTTTAGACACTTTGAAATCTGGGGTTTTACCTTAAAAAATCTCATTCCTGATTCGTCTCAAGAACTCATCCTCTCTTTGGGCATTTAAGATCTGGGTTCTCAATATTTTCTCAATTCAAGTTTCACTCAAATACAATTTACCCGATACCACCTGACAAGAGAGATTCATGTTTCTGAATTTCCCTAGGAGCTCTTGCTCCCTAATCATCATATGGGCTACATGGATGGATTTCCTACTCAAGGCATCTACCACCATATTGGCCTTGCCTGAATGATATTTCAATACATAATCATAGTCTTTCAAGAACTTCATCCATCTCTTCTGTCTCATATTGAGTTCTTTTTAGTCAAACAGGTATTTCAAACTATTGTAGTCATTGTAAATCTCTATAGTAGCATTATATAGATAGTGCCTCCAGATTTTAAATGCAAACATTACAGCAGCTAACTCCAAGTCATGTGTGGGATAATTCTCCTCATGAGGCCTCAATTGCCTAGAGGCATATGCCATTACTTTACCCTGCTACATCAACACACATCCTAACCCTTTGCCCAAAGCATCATAATAAACCACAAATGACTCACTAGGGTCAGGGATAATCAGTACAGGGATAGTGGTCAAATGGAGTTTCAACTCTTGAAAACTTCTCTCACATCTATCATCCCACATGAATGATATCTCTTTCCTAATTAGCCTCGTCAGTGGTAAGGCCATATGAGAAAAGCTCTGAATGAAACATCTATAGTACCCTGCCAAACCTAAGAAACTCCTAATCTCAGTGATCGTTTTATGCCTATCCCACTGTAACACAGCCTCAATTTTATGGAGATCAACCGTGATCGCGTCTCGTGAGATCACATGACCTAAGAATTTTACTTCGGTCAGCCAAAATTCACATTTACAAAGTTTGGCATACAATCTTTTCTCTTTCAAGATCTCTAGGACTAATCTCAAATGTCTCTTGTGTTCCTTAAAGGATCTGGAGTACACTATAATATCATCAATGAAAACCACCACAAATTGATCTAAATACGGTCTGAATACCTTGTTCATGTAATCCATGAACACAGCGGGCGTATTTGTCAACCCGAATGGCATCACAAGGAACTTATAGTACTCATATCTTGTTCTGAAGGCCGTCTTGGAGACGTCTTCAATTCTCACTCTCAACTAGTGGTACCCAGATTTAAGATCTATCTTAAAAAACACAGATGCCCCGATTAACTGATCTAACAAATCATCGATTCTTGGGAGAGATATTTATTTTTGATGGTAACTTTATTCAACTCTCTATAATCGATACACAATCGTAAGCTACTATCTTTCTTTCTCACAAATAACACCGGAGCTCCCCAAGGTGAAATACTAGGGTAGATAAATCCTTTCTCTAATAATTCCTCTATCTACTTTTTCAACTCAACAAGCTCGGCGGGAGCCATCCTGTAAGGAGCCTTGGACACCAATCTAGCCCTAAGCACTATGTCTATAGGGAACTCTAGTTCTCTCAAGGGGTAGACTACTAAAGTCAAACTCTTTAGGGAAAACCTCCGAGAATTTTCTGACAACTGGGATCTCTTTTATCCTTTCCTCTACCTCAGCTTAAATGGAAAAGAAAATTAGAAACCCTTGACATCCATGCTCTAAATGTCTCTCAGCCTGGGCAGTAGTCACAAAGGATAACTCAACTTCTACCCTAGGTATGGTCCCACAAGTAGGTAAAGAAATGGTTCGATGTTCACAATCAAGTACCACATTATTCGCAGCCAACTAGTTCATACCAACAATCAAATCAATATCATGGAAAGGCATATAAATCAAATCAATAGTGGTATGATAATAATTGAATTGAACAGTGACATTTAAGCAAGTATGGGAAATAACCACGTGGCCTCCAGTTGGTGTAGTGACAGACAAGTCAAATGGCAAGACACTAACAGTCAGACTCAATTGCCTCACACAATCATAGGATATAAATGAGTGACTAGCACCCGAATCAAATATAGCAACTAAAAGAAAACCATTTACTATCAGCGTACCTCGAATCAAACTGGAGGACGCACTGGCTTCCTACTGAGTGAGGGCGAACACTCAGTCCTGGGTCTGTGGCCTAGAAGGAGGCGCTATGTCCCCCTAGGGACAGTGTCTAGCAATATGCTCTGGCTTCCTACACTTGAAACATGTCATCGGAGACTGTTGGAAGGACAACTGGCTCCGAGGAGGCGGCATCGGCTTACCCCGCTGTGGCCTTCTATTCCATGGCATCTTGCCTCTCCTTTTAGTGCTAGGTGTTATGCTGGAACCCTCTTCTAATCTCGACCTTTTTAATTTCGAAGCCTCCTTCTGACTAGCTGTAGCCGCAATAGGTATGATAGCTCGCAGGTTAGTCTCAATCACCCTATTGACCTTTACAAGGGTATTGAATTTCCTGATCTGCTGTGAAATAACTCTATCGCTAATCAAGGGCTTCAACCTAGTCTTAAACTACTCATATCTTTAGAGTTCATCATCATACCTCTGGAGGTAAGAGGAATACCGAGACAACTCAATAAATTTAGCCACATGCTGGTCCATAATCTTCTCATCCACCTGTTTTAAGCCCATAAATTCTATCTCTTTCTTCTTTCTTATCGAACTAGGGAAATATTTCTTATAAAACTCAACTAAGAAACTTTCTCAAGTAATCAGTATGTTCTTGGTCTCCATCAGGGGTTTCGTGCTACACCACCATCTCGGCTTTCTTTTGTAGCATGAAAGTGGCTAACTGAGCTTTCTGCTCAGTGATACAATCCATCACGGAGAATATTTTCTCTAACTCTATAACCCAAGATTCTGTCTTATCGGTATCCAACTCCCTGTCAAACGAGGGTGGACTATTCTACCTAAACTGCTTTAACAGTTTTTAGATAAGCATCTGGGTCTGAGCAGCAGCAAGCTCCTAGGGAGGTGCAGGTGGAACGCCAGACGTAGATGGCTGAGGTATAAGGGCTTCTCTCCTAGCTTCTTCTTGCCTAACTAAGGTATCTTGCAAGTGCATGATCATATCATGCTGTTGCTGAGCAATGTACCTCTGCTGTTCTAGCATCTCTTGGTGTTGGCTCATCATTGCCTCATACTGATTAAGACTTTCCATGATAGTTTACAGAGAATCCTCAGGCTCAACCAGAACCTCTGGCTCAGCTCTTTGAGCCCTGGGCGGCCTGCCTCTACCCCTGCCCTGTTTAGTCTTAACCATGTCTGAAAAGAAATAACAATCCTCAGTTTACAATTGTATTTCAAGCATATATGCATATGTATGCTACCACTTCCATAGCAATTCACACCAAACACAAGCAAATCACATCATTCAAGAGCCCAACATGGAGCAAAAGTACCTGAACATTTGCTTTGATATCAAAAATGTAACACCATAATGTCTTAACTCTAACTAATTTCCCTTTAGACTTGATTCTATATGATTTCTAATGAAAATGACTAAAACCATGATATTTTACTACTTTAAGTTAGGGTTTAAGCAATCATATTTTGTCCCGTGGGTTCTATGAATCCATCATTTATATTCTCTACTCAAACACCATTTATACAACTCATACATAGCCTCAAACAACCCATAAATCACGGATATGAAGCCAAAAATCAAGAAAATATAATTTCTCAAATGGGCCAAAAAGTCATATTTTTTGGCTCTAACTTTAAAAAATCATAACTAATTCTAGAAAAATGAGAATTAAGCAAACCATAGCTCTCTAGAAAGCTCTAAGTTTTAAATTTACACTAAAAATAATGCCTAATAACAATATCAACGTTTGGACTATGTTTGATATTGAAAAAGAGATAGAGGTCCGACTGTCTCTGATACTAATGCAGCTTGCTGTCATGAATTTCAAAAATCCATAACTAATTTCAAACAAATCCAATTTGGGCAAAATATACCAATTTGGAAAGCTACAGATGTTAACTAACGGAAAAAAATAAGTTTAGATCATTTCAGTAGCCTTTGGATCTCAAAAACTAATAAAACAGTAACAAAGGTCGGATGGCTTCCCTGATGCTGACTAAAAATTTCATAAAGTTATTTCTCCCTCTACAGACCTCCGATTGAGGTGTTTCAAGTTGTTATAGGTCACTGTGGATGTCTAGTTTATTCCCATAAAATTTCATGATAATTGGACACCGTTTGTTCTATGAATGACATAGAATCATTTTTGGACTAGTTGCACAGTATAATAACCAAAATCAGAAAATTCTCCAACTTTAACAATTCACCAAATATTCCCTAGACCTCTAAATGTTATCTATTTTAGCTTTCTGAGAATTTCTCAATAGGCTCTAGAGGCATGCCAAATTTCATATCAAGAAGAGCTCATTTGGTCAAACTTTGATATAGCTCACAAATTAGGCAGTTTTGATACCCAATTTGATTCAAAATAGGAGTAAATAGTCTCCTACATGCTCTAGCACCTCTTGGGTAAGTTTTAAAGTATAAACACAACATATATGAATTACCTAAGTGATCCAAACTAACACACATATCAAACTTACTATACTACGGGTAAAAATACACTATTGCATATAAGCCACAAGGGAGCCAAATTTCATAATTTCATTGCTCTGGCTTTATACATGGTTTACACATCATTTATATATGCATTTACACTTGTCAAATATTTACATTTCAAAAATAATAGGTGCATATTCATTTTGGCACTTCTTTACATCAAAAGAACTAAAATAAACTATATAACTCCCTAAGCATGCTCAACTAGGCTCCTTGGTGTGCACTTTAATCTCCTTGAGCTCCACCTAACATGTTAAGATGGGAGAGGGAAGGGATGAGATTCATGGAATCTCAATAGCTCATACACTCATTCAAGGAAGCAATCAAGATATATAACTAAGTCAAAGCATGCAAACCATTCACAATTATACAACACATGATTTTCATGTCATGAATATCATATCAATGCTAAGAATAAGCTCTAGGGATTTTTGATCTAGTCTCACCTAATTTTTGAGACTTTTGGATTGGTCTCACCCTTGGTTTAGGGTTTAGGGACTTTTGGCACTACCTCATTGGAACAATTTTCACAACCCAAAACATAAATATGTTGGTACCAATGTATCAAGGCAACATCGAATGGCATGTTTCATAATACAAGCATATACACAAGCATACAATGACTATTACACATCCAAGAATGCAACAAGAAAGAGTGGAGAGCTACCTTATAAGCTAACACAAGCCTTCCTTTTCAATTTTTCTTCTCCTTTCTTGGCCTCACAATCACAACTAGATGGAGCTGCTTCTTTTGAGCTTAGACACAACAAATAGCATGGAATTACTCTCTTATAAATCAAATAAATACCCACAAGTTAGGGGGCTCTTCATCAAGGAAAACCCCACAAAATATGTAAAAAACTAGGGGTTCTCTCTCTCTCTAAAATTTCACAAACTCTTCTTCTCTTTTCTTTGCATTTCTCTACTTATCACATTCTCTTTCAAGGGTTTCTTGCTCATTCTAGGTTAGAACAGAGCTTTCTTATTTAACAACCCATGGAAAGGAAACTTAAAAAGAGAAGAATAAAGGCAAGAAGAAGAAGCATGAAGATCTTTAAAGGTTCTTATCTTTCTTCCTTGACTTCCTTCCTTCTCTTTTAGCTTCTCTTAGTTTCCCTCTCTCTCTCAAGCCTTTTTCTCTACTTTGGATGAAGCTTAGGTCGGTTAAAAGAAAAGGAAAGGATTTGGATGTTTTAAGAAGCAAAATTCTCTTTTTTCAAGCTTTTTTGGACTAACCCTCGCTATAGTGAAGAATAACCCTCACTACAGTGAGCACGTATCAGTTCCAAACCTCTGTTTTCACTACGATGCATGCTATTGTGAGGAACTCCCTGATTTTTGTATGGGATGCTCGCACTCGCTATAGTTAAAAGTATTCTCGCTATAATGAAAAGATAGTTTTGCTATAGTTAGGTCATTTCTCGCTATAACTAGCAGACTTAGAAAATTTTAGGATTTCGATTTTTTTTTTTTTTGTTACATTTCTACCCTCCTTAAAAGAAATTTCGTCCTCGAAATTTAAATACATACCTCAAGGAAATAACCCTGGATACTTTTGCCTCATGTCATTCTCCAATTCCCAGGTTGCTTCCTCAGATGTCAGACCTCTTCAGATCATTTTCACCATAGGAATGTTCTTGCTTCTCAGCTATTTTAGCTTAGCATCCACAATTCTCTCAAGTTTCACTACATAGGAAAGATCTTCCTACAATTGTACATGCTCATATTCTATGACATGTAAGGGGTCTGGTAAATACTTTTTCAACTAGGAGACATAAAAAATACCGCGAATTTGGGCTAGGTTAGGAGGTAAGGCTATTCGGTAAGTTACGGGTCTAATTTTCTTAAGGATTTCAAATGGCCCAATATACCTAGGACTGAGCTTCCTTACTCTCATTGACCGACCTACTTCTGTCACTAGAGACACTCGAATGAATATATGGTCTCCAATCTCAAACATTTTATCATTTATTGCTCATTGGGTAAGCTATTATTTGAAGACTGGATCTCTATTGCAATTAATATAATCAAATCAGAATAAGCTATTGTAGAATTTAGCTACATATTTCTCTTTATAAATTTTTATTCTTATCAAACAATCTCGAGAATAAAGATATCTTTTAGTCTTCAAATTTACTCTGTATAAGTTCGAAGATGTAGTCATTCTTGAGTACTAACAAGCTATAGTTGCTTTTATTTACCCTTAGCATTTTGGTATTTTATAGTTCTATTCTTGTTTATTTTACGTCATAAGATATTCGAAGAAACTTCTAAATTAGGTCAATGACATTATTTTAAATAAAAAAATTCATCTTTTACGATAATTTAATAATAAATACGTAAAACATTGTTAATATTTATTTATTTTCAACCCTAATGAGATAAGTATAGGGATTCAACTCTTTGAATCTAAATGCCAAAATGATGGCTCACTAATTCTAATTCGGACTTAAATTTGTACTCATATTTTTCAATTCTAATAAAAGCGATTTGAATATCATAAAGACAAAATCCATTGATTAAGTACATATAATCATTGTCCTAAAAAATTTCTTACAATTGTAATATGTTTTTTATTATATTGTAAAAATATTTTTAGTTCAATTTATTTGTCAATTTAAAGAAATCTTTGTTTAGATTATTTTAAAGAGGACTAACTTAGATGCAATTTTTTATATCTTTACTATTAAATTACTTAATCATAAGATATCAAGTGTGTAATTTTTTAATAAAAATATGATAATTATATCATTTAATTAAAAAATTATACAATTATATGTAAAATTAATATACTTGTCATATTTTGATTGAAAAAGTTAAAAATAAACATATAAAAAATTGTATATAATTTTTTTTCTTATGAAAATTCAACTCTGTAGTGCATTTTAAGATTATAAATTATTCTAAGCAATTCCAAAGTTTAAAGTCAAATATTCTAAGTAAAAAACATTCATTTTTAACCACTAGATATTGCGTTAATATAAACGACGTTTTCTTATCCTTATTTAAGAACAAAGGAAACCTGATCCATTTTAGATCTAATCACTGGCCGGTCCGTAAAAAAAAAAAAAAGTTGGGCCCAAACGTTTGGAGTCCACAAGTGAAGTAGACGTGGGATCCACGAAACATCATATTAAATGTAATTTAATTTATACTAAACCTACACGTAATGTCATTTTTTTCAGTTTTATTCTGTAGTGTAGTTTTTTTGAATCATTATATAAAAATGAGGTAAATTTTGATATAACTTTATTATTAAGTTTTTCAATAAAAGTATAACATGTAAAAAATTTTATAAATAATCTAATCATTATAAAAATCTTTCATTTAACATACTTTTAATAAAAAAATTAAAAATTTGGTAACAAAATTATAAAAGTTGTATATAAATTATATCCATTTAACTCTAATTAGTTTCTCCTCTCTAGATTACATTATATATATACGCATGCATTTGCTGCATACAAACATATATATATATATATATATATATATATATATATATACACATCTCCTAATAGATGCTGCCGTTCTTTTTTCGCCTAACTATTTTTTTAATATCTATATATATATTATATATATTATTTTTTGTGATCATCATATTCCTTTTTTGTCTTCTTTTCTCTACTTTGTCTCACCTATTACCTTTGATTTTTTTTTTAATTCCTTTTTCCTCATTTTGTTCTCCCACTGACCTCTCTCTCTATACTTTTTTTCCCTCTTTTTTTCATTTTAATATTTTCTTTTTTTAATCATAATATTAAAAAGTCACTTCTCTTTTAATAATATTAAAAGGAACAATATATATATATTACAGTGCTATTGCTCTTTTCACGCCAAAATACCTTACCTTCTTCTTCTTCTAACAACGTTCCAAAGTTCCCCCCTCCCCCCCGGCCCCCTTTTTTTCCTTTTTCTTTTTCTTCTTCTCTATCTTTCTCGTATCCGTCTCTGATTCAATCCAAAAGGCCAGAATCATTTAACTATGAGCATGGATAGGGGAGAGACAAGTGACACAGGTTGTGTCCACAAAATACTCATATTAAATATAATTTTAACTTATATTAAACCTACATATAATGTCATTTTTTAGTTTTATTTTCTTGTGTAATTTTTTAACAGTTAGATAAAAAGATTAGATAAATATTCTTATATCTTTATTATTGAATTCTTCAATAAAATGACTTGCATAAGAAGTTTTTAAATAATGTAATTATATGATGTGATGTTATAAAAATCTTACATTTAATATATTTTTATTAAAAAAACTCAAAATCTTGATAACAAAAGTATAAAATTTATATGTAAAGTTTATTCATTTAACTATAATACATTTCTCCTCTCTAAATCTCTTACGCACACGCACACACATATCCACACACACATATCTCCTATGAAATGTTCTTGTTCTTGTTTTTGTTTGACTTTTTTTATCTTTTTTTTTTTTAAATTCTCTCTTATTTTTTACCTTTACTTTTTTTTCATTCTTTTTTTTCCTCATGTTCTCTCTCTCTCTCTCTCTCTCTTTGCTTTTTTAATCTCTTTTTAATATTTTCTTATTCTTTAATCATTTTGAAAATTTACTACACAAAACTCTCTTTGATGAAAATAAAAAGAAAATGTAGAATGAAATCAATGACATTTGGCATGACATGAAAAGAAAAAAGAATTCCCTTTTATTTATTTGTTTGATAGGATAAAAATAATATAAGAATGGAAAGTAAGTTATAATAAATAATCAAAATGTTCTTAAAAAAAAAAGAAAAGAAATTATGCTTTTTTCATCCTTTTGGCTTTGTATGTAGATAAAGAAACACGAGCAATTTAGCTCCTTTATGATGATTTTTCCCTCTGTAGCTTCACAACGTTGAATGATCTTGTGCGAATGAATGTATTACTTGAACTATTGATGAAGAAGGTTGAACTAGAAGCCTCACCCCAAGCAACTAAATGACAACATCAAACAAGCAAAACTGTTAAATCAAAACCACCACCTAGATTCTTAATCTTCAATGCAACTTGTTTGATTAAAGAGAGAAAAAGAAAAATAACATATAGCTTGAGGTGAGAGAAGAGAAAAGATGATAAACAAGCCCAAAATGCTACAAATGTGAAACTCTATGGTAGATAAAGCTCAATATCATGGTTTTGGCAACTTTAGCTAACATGATTAATGTTTCTTGTAAATTGAATCTCCATGGCATTTGAAGATGCCCCTCAATAGAAGAGTGAAGCCTAATTAATTTGGGGCATTTGGGTCTACAATAAATGCCTTCCTCTCTTGGTGTCAGAGCCTATGCTATCCTAGAGCTATGCTTTCCCCAACAACTATAATTTCTCTATACCAAATGAAGAATGCACTTAGAGGATGATAAATAAAGGCTTTTATAAAAATCCCAAAGATTATGCACAATTAAAACAATTTTGATACTAGTATCAGAATGTATACAAAGCAATTAAGACAAAGGAGATGCAGTCGCAAATCCATAAATAAATAAAAAATCTTATTGAGAAGATGTTATAAATAATAATTAAGTAGTTAAAGGTCAAAGAAACTTAAAAGAACTTTATCGATAAGGTTTTTAGACAGAATATAAAGACAAAAAGATAAAAATGAGTAAGGAAAAAAGTACGTCGTATTTATCCTAGTTCAATAAACTTTAAAAGATTTTCACTATCTGATTAGAGTTATACAGTAACGATTACAATTAGGTTTTTAAGTTCACCTACAACTTTTATAAGTGATTTCTCAATTTACTAACAAATTGATTTTCCTTTCAGAAAAGATTTACATAAAAATAATATAAAGTTGAACCCTTATCAATAAAAGAATTAGAAGTAAGTTTTTAAATTGATTCTTAAATAGTTAGATAAACCAATTACTAAACACAAAGAAAACTTAAAATTATGAGAACAAAGAGAACTATAACAAATTTCAAATTAAAAAGCTTTATATTCACTAGTAGTTGTTGTCTTTGTTTTGCATTTCATCACTTTATATAGATATTTATGCTTCTAAGCGTTGTGAAACATTTTCAAAATGTATCCCTTGAAGCAATAGGATCATCATGAGTCTTGTGTAGCTATAAAGTGGTGAGGGTGCTCCTCTTTTTTGTTAAGCTTTAAGCAATCTTAAACCATCTCTGTAGACCATCTCTATTTTTCTTTTACGGTTTTGCTCTGTTAATACACTTTGAACTAGAAAGGGAGTTCTCATGTAGAAGTTCAAATTATCTCATCCTTATTAATGTTTATAATCCTATCAATTTATGTGAGAGACAATTAGAAACAAGGTTAACTTGTACTTTTATGAAATGTCAGACATAAAAGTAGACACAAGAAAAAAAAAGTCTTATAGAAACTTTTGCTTTTCAGAAGAGTAGACAGACAAGGTGCGAGAATAATTTACGCATAGATGTCTTCTGTTTCTTCTACGCAAGTAATTGGGTTAATAATAAAGTAATTAATATATATAAATATAAATAGACTTTATTTGAACATTAGACTTTTGTTATTATCAAAATCAATTAAGGTTGTGAAAAGTTATCGGACCAACACCAAAATCAATTAAGGTTTTCGTAATTATACCAAATAGGTCATTATATTATCTTACATAAATTTTGAAGTTTGATTTTTTTTTTCAAAATATTAAAAAGTCACTTCTTTTTTCATTATACCAAACAATGCTACTATTCCTTTCTCACCTAAACTTCACCTTTTTTTTTTTTCTTCTCATATCCATCTGTTATTCCACCCCAAAGCCCCAAATATTAACTACGTACGTAGATAAGAGAGAAGCAAGTAAATAGACGTAGGCTGTACAAAACACTCTTTTTTTTTTTTTTTAACTAAGGCACAAAACACTCATATTACATGTTTTTTATCTTGTGTGTGTGTCGCCCTTTGTTCATTTAAGAGAAAAATAAAAACAAAAATTTGTGTGTGTTGGATATAAAAACATTTGGTTTGTATGATCAACACTTATATTAGGTGTTAAAGTCTAGATAAAAAAATATATTGTCGCATCATTTTTATATAATTGTAATTGTCAATAGAGTAATTTTTATATACTTTGAAAATGTCGCATCATTTATATTCTTTCTAATAAAAAATACTAGATCACATTAAATAGAATTTAAGTTTTTCTCTGATTTATCAAAAAAAAAATTCCATCAACTCATTACCTATTTTTTTTCTATGAAAACATTTCATTAATTGTTAACGAGTCTCACATTTATTCATTTCAAAATCATTTCTTAAAAAAATGAAGAGAAACATGAATTCTATTTAATGTAACCTAGTATCTTTTTATTAAAGTAATTATAAATGACATGGCATTTTTTAAATACGTAAAAATTTTCTCCTGTCGATCTTATGTCAATAACTATGTCACGTAGGCTTTTAATGACGTCCAAGGATGTCTCAATTTTATACCAAATAGATCCAATTTGATGTACCAGGTTTTAAGTTTTGATTTTGGGGCCTGTTGGATCGTGACATTTGAATCTTGAATTTGCAATCTAAAGGGATTAAAATCAAGGCCTTTTTTAGTGTGTTCATAAAATGTTTTGTTTGTTGGGGGCAAAGAGAGGACCAAACAAGCCCTTATCACAACCTATCACCGAGATGCTACAAACAACACAAAACAAAGCTTATTTACACTTTGGGGGAAAAAAAAAGCCCCTAAAGGAGGCTAGAGCTAAGGCTCTCTGGTAGCTATGAAACAAAGTACAATGTGATTGTGATTATCGAAGCTAATTTATCTGCCACTTCCTTTGGTTCGGTGCATTTAGATCTCCTACTTCTCGGTTCTCTATGTAGCGTCTCCTCCTTGGTAAAACGATGTCATTTGGCAATTTTTTGAGCCAAATCCGTTTAGAGTAAAAAAAAAAAAAAAATCATGTTAAAAAAAAATATTATACCAAGATGCCATAAATATTTTGAAAGTTAGATTTATGAGATCTAATTTATCAATTAATATTTTTTTTAAAAAAAAAGACTTAAAGTCAGAATTAATGACTCCGACTTTAAGAATTTAAAAAATAATAAAATAAAATTATAACTGAAGTCGGACTTAATGGGTCCGATTTCAAGAATTTTTTTAAAAATAAAATAAATTTATAATTTAAGTCATATTTAGCTGCATAACAAAATGAAATTAAAAAATTAAAATTATATCTAAAACTAATACTATTAATTAAAAAAATTAGATTGAAATTAAAATTTTTAATATTATGAACTTATGTTTTATTAAATTGATATTATAAGATATCAATTGAATAAGTAATTGTTAATTCTACATGTAAAGTGATTTTAGCATACAACACCCATAATTTAACCATTAATTACATTATCATCTAATGGAGAAAAATTATTTTGTTATGTAGTTAAATATGACTTAAAAAAATTAAATTATTTCACAAATTAACTATTCTCAATCGAGTCTTTCATTTTTTTTTTCTCTTACCAATAATTACTCTTTCAAATCTCTCTCTTTGATTTACTATTTATTATGATGAATATTAATTTTAAATTAAATAATATTTTTATTTAAATTCATGTTTAAAATGTGATAAAAAAGGAAATTTTTATCTTAAGTAATCCAATGAGACAATGAAAAATTCTTATTCTTAGAAATCGGTAATCATTTTAGTGAAGAATAAAATAAAAGATGTTGTACGTGCTCATCAAATTCATATATGCTTCTCACAATTTCTTTTTAATTTTGGTAAAAATTTATTCTTTATTTAAATTACCATTTGATGACAACCAACAACAAAAAAACATAAAGTCTACTCAAAAAAATATTCATTTGATGACAACAACTTTATTAATATATACTTACTTTTTAGTTATATAATAATAAATGCTAATATTTTTGTATATATACGAATTAAAATGAAAATTAGTTAAGTTTTATAAAATTAATTCTTTATTTATTTTTTGGTTGGCTTGAATGTTTAAATTTTCATAAATGATAACGCCGTTACTTTTTTAACATAATTATTAATATTTATAATAATTCATAATTATAAATTCTTAAATTTTTATGAATAATTCAAAATAAATCAAGGTAAGAGATGTGAGAGGTGATGATTATGATGCCAAATGTGAAAATAATAAAAATTATTAATATTAGTTATTTGTAAATTGTGAGTTAAAGATAAATATAAGAAATAATACTTCATTAAAATTAGTATTAGAAACTGATATTGAACCGATCCAGCCAATTTTTTTTTAAAAAAATTTTATATGATAGTAAATGTTATGAGCTTTTTGAAATTATGTTGCAAGGTATGAAAACTTAAAAAAAAATTTACCAACATATCATTAGTAATCATTTTAATTATTAATTTTATCCTTAAACATAGATTTATAGATGCATTAATTCTTTAGTATACATTAAGAATTTAAGTGTATTAGTGAATGGCTTTTTATTATACTAGTGATAATTATTATAATATATTGATAATGATACTTTAAACAACTACATACTAATAAAGAAATCGTTATTAATTATTATACTTAATAGTTAGTTACTAACACATTAACTAAATATTATTAATATATTATAACAATTGTTAGACTGATGCATTAAAAAATCATTAATAATACGTTGGTGCACTTAATTCTTTAATTTTAGTTATATAAATTTTACCGAACACATATCTATAACCTTAACAAAAAAAAATTATTTTCTTTTTTTAAAAATTCTTGAAGTCGAACCAAATGGGTCCGACTTCAATTATGTATATATTTTTAAATTCTTGAAGTCGAAGCCATTGGTTCCAATTTCAAGCCTTTTTTTAAAAAAAAATATTAA
Organism: Erythrophleum ivorense; assembly: GCA_026724425.1. NCBI lineage: Eukaryota > Viridiplantae > Streptophyta > Magnoliopsida > Fabales > Fabaceae > Erythrophleum > Erythrophleum ivorense. Next base: position 37,346,417 of record JAIUCV010000007.1, read on the forward strand.
TTGACAAATTGGATCCCATGAATCTAACTTCCAAAGCATCTATAGCATCTCGGTGTAATATTTTCCTCTAACATGGATTTGGCTCAAAAAACCTCATTTGGCTGCTTCTCCCTCATTAATGGAAATAGCGCCATTTTGATTAGATGCTTCTAATGCGATCTTGAATGTCCATCCCGGCGCAATCCTGGCCGTTTGTTCATTTTACCCTACTAAAAAGGACCAGAGGCTCAAAAAACATTGCTACATCTACAAGAAATGCCATCTTCTTCAACATTTTCTCCTATTCCATTCAAGCGAGAAACTGAACTCTTGGATCAGTAGAAACTTCATCTTCTCCAGCATTTTTTCTCATTTGAAGCTTGCTTTTGCTAAAATACTATTCACAACTATATGAAATGATATTATATATATGTATTTTGCAATGTTTAAAGCATTTCATCAGGAAAGCTTGTATTGTGCAAAGTTTAATATTATTTATATCTAAATGATGTAGAAAATTTGTAGTAAATAAATGCAAAATTTTTGTTTTGTGAAGGTTTGGGCTTTTGTGATATGCAAAAATGGAAAATAATAGTTTTCACATATTTGATGCAATGAGTAAATGAAGGCAACAAACTAAATATAAGTCCCAAAATTGATAAAAGAATAAATACATATACAAGGATGAATAAAAGAATAAATACATATAAAAAAATGAATGCCACACTTTGCATATCTTATTTTAGTACTTGTTCTTATTTTAATCCTTAATATAATAATTAATCATCACTGTCTTTAACTAAATTGTCTTTATTTTTGTACCTTAGTTATCCATTTGCTTCCTTAAGTATGTTTAGTATATTTCTTTAACTATTGTCTTTTTATTGAAATAGTATTTATTTTAGTATTTTGATATTTCTCAAGTAACCTTGTCAACCTTTCTTTTTCACAAATCATTATATGAAGGGTAATTTGATCTCTAAACTAGGTTTAGAATTTGATAACTTAAAAGAAGCATGGAAGTTTTTGGTCGCTTATGCGGGCCAAACTGGATTTGGAGTAAGGAAACATACTTTTACTAGGAGTAAGAAAGATGGGGAAATAATAACATATAGATATGTTTGTTCCAAAGAAGGTGTATAAAAACAAGATAAGAGGGAGTTTAAGATGTATTGTCTAGAGATTAGAACTAATTACAAAGCAAGAATGTGTCACACGGATTACAGAAACTATAAAATCAATGTATTTCTTGAAGAACATAATCACCTACTTCATTTTTCAAAAATAGTCCACATATTAGCATCCCAACATAGATTAACCAAAGTCAAGCTCATGAAATTAATTTGGCTGAGGATTTTGAGCTTCAACAAGAAACTCATGGAATACTGTGTTGCCATGCTTTGAAAGTATATAGTGTGAGGGATGTAAAAAAAACTCCCAGAGCAATATATCATCAAGAGGTAAATAAAAGATGCAAGGTGCAGTGTTATACATGATATTAAAATAAGGTCCAAGCATATCCTAAATGAGAAAGTATACAATAGTATAGGCAACTCTGTCTCATGATAATAAAATTAGCAATTAAGGTAATTAATTGTCCAAAAGCATTTTTATTTGTACATAGAGGGATTTTAGAGCTAAGCAACAAACCAACCAAGATTCATTTGAGTCGAAAGAGTCCAATCATTGATGACCAAAGGCAAAAGGATTCAAAAAGGAAGATGGCATAAGGAAGAAGAAACAACTTACAAATTGGGTGTAGCATTTAATTAAGGGAAGAAGACGAACTACATCACTAAACCTAGATTCACAAAGTAACCCTTCTTCGGTATGAAATTATACACGCTTCTAATTTATTATTAATATTCACAATCAATCACATGACAAGCCTTTATGAAGGGGTTGATGCTATATTAAAGAAAGAGGTAACTATAAGTCATGATTTTATTGAGTGTATAAGTCCCTATTTTGTTCATACTTTATTGATACTTGTTTCTTATTCTTTTGCTTAATCTTGGTTTTTGCAAGATGATCTTTTTGTAACTTGTTTCATGATTTATGCAACTCAAATTGTGCAGCACAATATCTTATTCAAACAATAAATTGTATAGCACAACATATTTAAATCATATTGCTTTCAAAGCTTGCAGGTAGTTTCCCGGAGATTTCTTCAAAGCTTCTTAATAGTTTCTAGGATACTTCAAACTTTGTTGCTGCAATAGATTTAGTGAAAAAGACATGATGATTATAGTTTACAAAACATGGCGTAGGTATAGTAAGATAAAAAAAAAATAGCTACTGCTATGTATTTCTTCGTATTTAAAAGAAAAAAATGTTACTGTTCTTATAGTCCTCACGTGCCTTGATTATTGCATTTCTTTGTATTTGAAAAAAAAAAAAGTTACAAAAAACAAAGAAAATCAGTATGCCACTGTTATGTATAGAATGGTGGGTTTGAGTAGTGGGTATTAGGATGACATTTTCCTCCTCCATTCCAAATAATTGCAAACATAGGCTAATTGGGCTTTTATTTTAATAATAATAAAATATACACCAAAGAAGGACAATTATACGTACCAAGAATAAAACATAAATGAACCAAGTAATCCTCAAGTTCCAAAAATACAATACTTCTACAATAATAGGAGAAGAAGTAGAATCCGACAGAACAAAACTGAAACTAAATAAAATCATATTATAAACTTGTCTTCATGACATAATACTCCTCGATTTCAAAGATGTCAATGTTCTTCTGAACCCACGACTAAGATGCGAGAAATTCTCCATAATATAAACAGAAACTATTATACTCCCTAAGGCTGCCAGCACCTCACTTAGAATATTAGTCATAGCCAAACCAACATTCTAGCAAGTAGCAATAGAGTAATGTAATGGGATACCATCAATTGTTTGCTTGTCATTTCCACTGGATCAGAGAGCTCACTCCTCACAGAACAATAAACATCTAATGCACTGGTAGCAGATATTTCAGAAGTTCCTCTCTTAGCCCGCATTGCAGTACTAACATCGATATTATCTAATCCAACTCCAGATGTACTTAACTAAATGATTAAAACAAAGATTAGATAAACAAGTCAACAAAGATCTGATGAAATGAAATAATTAAACCACCAGTAGCAACTTTTTGATTCTGCATACTTCCACTCATGAAGGAAAAAGAGTCTTAGATTCAGAAATATCATTGCACATTACCATACTTTTGCGTATTATTTGTAGATTATTGCTGTGAGTAAGCACAGACATTCATTTATCAATTATCCGTGTAGAATAAATGCATGATAACAACTAAAGATTAGCTTAAAATAACTGCTCAAGCGAATGTTCACAATAAAGGCCATTTTCTTATCACATACATTTTTTTAGGTGGATAAAAAATATTAATAGGCATTCAAGATTTAACATCTTCATGAGAACCTGTAAGGAAAAATAAAAACATTAAAATTAAATGAGGCCCTGAAGTGTTCAAGCAATCCATACATTAGATATGCCTTTGACCTGAACAATGATAATTGTTATATCATCTGCTCAGTTCGCGTGTTATATCATCTATATAGCTTGCTGCCTACATTATAAAAGATACCGGAATTTATCAATAGAAAATATGAAAAATGTAACAGCATAGTTAAGCATTATATCATGACTACAACAAGGCAGACTCCACCCATCAGTTAGGCTCAATTCGGATAAACAGCATAACTACTTCGGACGGCTAGTTCTTGTAATATGTGTTTTGATATACTTGGAGGTGAGTACCACAAGCAGCAGTTATGCTGTTTAGCATGCATTGTCAAATGGATGCAATAGAAAGTTGAACTTTTTAGCTATAGGGGTAACTAGTAACCAACTTATGTCCTGAACGTTCAGTTACTTATGTACCACCAGCATTGATGGAAAGACAATGAAAATAATTGCCTTCAAATTATAATTGCTTGATGTCTTGAGTGAACGACGGAATAGTAGTTTTGTCACTAGGAATTTTGAAGTAAACAATTATCACATAATAAATTAATCATATATACTAGCTATTCTTGAAGCGTGTCGTAAGTGTATATAGTTAAAAACATATAAAAGAATCAAATGATTTGTTTATAACTAACTATAAGCCAACAATATCATAACTCATGAGAATGGCATACAATGAGATATTGGCTCGCCAATGGTGGAGAAAAGCGTAAAAAAAAAAACAATTCTTGGGTGAATTGCTGACCATGTGTGGAAGAGAGTTATGATAATAATAGTCATCACCCTAACCTTTTTTTATTAGTTTTGACAAATGTCGCCACTGGAAAAGAATAACTCTGACTTTTTTCTCACGTAATTACCATTGAAAACTTTAATTTCTTGCAGTTTAATAAATTGATTTAACTAACAAGCGGCAGAATACAGCTATGGATACGGATCGCAGGAAAGCCAGTTACTTGAGAGGAAATTTCCTTCCTTCGCCCTAGGAGCCAGTACTTGCCCCTTTTTCTTGTACAGTGGTGAATATTCATGGTTCCCTGTCCTCGTGTGAATAGTGCCATGTATTGTTTTCACATAAGGAATCGAAAGCACGCCCGTAAGCCAGAACATCAGGGTTCTTAATATATAGGATGGAACAAGTAGTGGTTAGTAACGCATAAATGTCACGACCTCAATATTTAAAATAGGATTAAAAAAATATTAAAGTCAGGACATAAATAACGGCACAATAACAATATTCAGTCTATAATTTAGACACCATACACACTTAATTCATATATAACCATGTAGTGAAAGATCTACTTTATTCGTCAACACAACATAAAAAGGGAAGAGCAGATTTTTATTTATCAAGAGAATTGTTGCCATCATTCTCCCCTTCTCTTGATTATTGCACCGTTCTAAACTCACATAACCTGCAAAATTTTAAAGAATAATAATGCTAATCAGCTTAAATACACTTTTTTGAAGAAGTAATTATATATCAGGATATTGTAAATAAAATGACACCAATAATTGCTTTGTGAGCTCTAATGTCTCGTGGTTTTGAAGGATAGAACTTAGAACAGTTTCAAGCCAAAGAAAAAGATGGCAAAAGATGTCTATGAGTGTGTCGCACTCTAAGTGATAGTTTAATAATAAAATATTGTATTTGGGAGTGCTAAGATAATGTGAAAGAAATAGTATGTACAAATAATAATATTACTCGCTCAAAATTTTGATTTGTTAGATAAAGTGCGGAGTATTGAGATAAAGTTTTTCATGTTCTTTTTCTTTTTTTTTTTTTTGTTATCTAATTAGACATGATCTTTCATAAATTAAGCATTTCATGTGAAAGAGAAAACTAAATGCAGGAAAAAATATCATATGCTCGGATTATTTCAACGTTTGAATTAGTTACACTTTATTCATGAACGATGAAAAAGAAGAAATTAAGGATGGCATAAATATATGTGGATACTCTATTCATTATTACTCTTGATACTGTCACTTACTGAACAAATTGGCCTCAAAGTGGTATGATTGAACAGCAGAACTAAAATAAGCTTCTCTTGTGCCAAAAGATGATTTCCTGAAACAATTGACAAAAGTTAGTTGGGAAAGACAGAAACTAAACTAAGAAAACAACTCCTAAACTCTTTCCACTTGCATCCAAAGTGACTTCCAGAAGCAAGAATTTAGAAAGTATATATGGCCAATTACTCTGCCTTAGCCCAACTGAACAAATAAGTAATGCTGAGAGTTTGCTTCAAGGATAGAAACAAAGTGACCATTAACAGTCTACTTAATGATTGAAAGCAATATAGAGAGGAAAAAAACACTATAAAGAAAAACGTCTTCCTCAGTCAAGCAAATTCTGTGTTCCACTTTAATTGCTTCCTTCAGTGCACAAGATGAAATTAGGGTTAAGGAGGAAGGTAGCAAGAAAGTGCGTGAAAATGTAGCAGATATATATATATATATATATATAGACACACAGAGAGAGAGAGAGAGATGATGATGAATACGGCTAGTAAAAAATAATAGACTGCTTAATCACAAGTAGGTGTTAACTTGGCTGGTTGTATACCTACCTATAACATTACAAAATTTCTCATTATTAACTCAGGTTGCCTTTGTAATTAAAGGCCTTCTGTATCATGGCACTGAGATCATAGTCCGAATAGATAGTCACATTGTGTGCATATATATCACCTTGACAGAAAGTTTTCATTTTGGAGCACTGGAATACTGACACCGTTTCCAAGGATGGGAATTTCAACTTGTAACTCCCTGTGTAAAAGCTTCCAAGGCTTGGTAAAGAGTACAGAGAGAAAGTCTTTAAGTCCCTGAATATTATCTCATTTCCATCTGACTCATCTCCCTCTTTAGCCACTATTTCTTGTATTGATTTACATTCTCTTATGGACATTCTCTGGAGTTGAGCAAGACTTTTAGCTGTTGAGGATGTGAACAAATGTACCAATTCATCACACTCAGATACAGACAGATCCCTTAGATTTGAGAAAGATACAATGGATGGTACCAAGTTAATCAAACAGGGACATCGCAGTACTCCCAGGGTTTCTAGGTTTTCAAGAAGAGGGGCTACCCAGGACTGCTCTAACCCTATGGAATTGAGCTTGGCCAGATGTTCCAGTTGTAATCCTTTCAGCTGTGAAAAGAACATTTCAGCATAACGATCCACATCAGGCCTTTGAGAGGTGAATATCTCTTTGAAGTTACTACAAAACACTCCAAGCCTTTCTATATGGGGCAATGATTCCTTTTGGAAGAATCCATATGGAAATCTATCTAATTCATCATGAAAACACTGCAATTTGAGAAATTTCACTCTTTGAATGAGGTTTGCCTGAAACTGTCCTTGCCAAATCTTCATGATGTTGTCCTTGCTGAGTGAGAGAGACTCTAGGTTGGGAAAAACCTAAAATCAATAAATTTATTATTAGAATAATAAAAATAATAAGGGGATTGACTTCAAATATTTTTCCTTAATTCCCTTAAAATGTGTATATACATATATTTTTAATTAGACATAGATGTATTTATATGTTTAAATTTCAATTAGAGCACATTTTTCCCTCAAGTGTACCCAAAATATAGAAATAAGTGGTTAAAAGGAAGAATATTGAGAAGCCTATGTCTGCCACGCTAAAGAATTAACATATATGAAAAAATAAAGTTTTGTAATAACAATAGTACCTTTTCAAATGAGACAGTGGCTTCCACATCAATTGGAAAACAACCTTGACCCTCGGTTGGTAAAATCTTCAACTGATCACAATGATACACATATAATGTTTTTAACATTGGCCACTTCAGATTGTTTAGTCCAGGATAGATGCACTTGAGCTCTGGCAATTCCCATAGCTTCAACATGATTATGCAAGGGAACATAATTAACTTTGAAGTTGCTTCTTCTGGGCCTGTTTCGTCCTTTGCAACAATTTCTACTAATCCCTCACAGTCTCGCACGTCTAGTGTTTCAAGTTTGCCTTCGGCCACTGATGCTGGAAGCAGACTCTTGAGACTTCTGCATTCATCAACATACACATGTTGCAAAAATTGAAAGCTAAGAACTTTTTCAGGGTCCTTATTCCAAACATGCTGCAAATTAGGTAGTTGTTTCAAGCTCAATGTTTTCAAGGGAAGGGAGAAGGGGGAGGACGCGGGTCCCGCATCTATCGCCTTTGTTTCATTGGTTAGGATGTCTACCACATCAAATATTGCCTTCACAAAATTACAGTTCCGTACATGTAACACTTCCAAGTTACATAGGAAGGGAAGCAAATTTGAAGGTATCACATATGATAAAAATTGGCAACCATCCACTATCAAAGTCTTCAATTGACTGAAGCCTCTGTCCGGGACTGGAATAACACCATGCCATATCTCTTCTAGCTCAGGGTGATCACTAAGCTCCAAATGTTGTACATGACAAATAAAAATCTGCACGATTAAAAAATTGATACATCAAACTATCAGAGTCTATGTGATTTTTGCAACTATCATTCCGTACAAATAGTATATAAGATTAGTAAACTGTTATGACAAAATTTTTCAACCACTTTTTCACTTTCTTGCCTTGGAATTTTGTTGTCAACCCATTTTCTTGCACCATCTTCTATTATACTGTGTGACGATTTTAATTAGCAGATGAAATTTCTTTAGATATTGTTATTGCATTTTGGTCAACTAGACTTTACTGTTTGTGATTCTTTAGACTTACATCTTGGCAAAAGTGGCCTTTTTTTGGGTGAAAACTTAAATAAATCAAGTGATTTTTTTTATCAATATATAATATAAATTAATACTAAAAGAGGAGTAAAGTAGTTATAATGAAGGATAAATTACCCTAACTTTTCCACAGATTTAAATGAATATCACTCAATGCCCCTCTAGCTTAATATATTACTTTGCCCCTTCCTGCTCTTTGTTGCAACTTTTTTATATCCCTTGATGTTAATAACTCCTATATATTACCATGTAAAATGTGAATCTAACGTAACAAAATACTTTATTACCTCTAAATGTAAATGTCCTCATATTCTCTCGAAAGTTTTCTAAATTTTCTTTCTATCGAAGTGATCCCCAGAAACCATATGAGGAAGTAGAGGCAAATGGCAAAGAAATCTGTTCGAAAGAAGTTGCCCAATCTAGTATAGATTCTTAATTAGTGGGACTTTTTTGTAAGAAAATTTTTAAATCATTTAATTATAGTAAATATGACATTGCGATAGAAGGAACAATTATTATATACCCAAAATATACTAATATTCAATCTCACTATAGTTGTGTAGGCATCAATCATCATACAAATTTAAGGATAAATTAATCTCCAAAAATGATTTAATTAATCATCCATCCCCTCCATTATAAACAATTATATTGCCTTTTCTTAAAATAAAAAATTAGAACTAATTTTTAGCTAAAATATCCATAAGTTTATAAAAGGAAAAAATGGACAGATATCCCATTTATTTTGCCCCCGGTATAACTAGTCACCACGTACTTTTTTAAATAATAGACCCATATATTTTAATATACATAAAAAAAAAAAAAGGAATTCTTCAATCCACTTTCCGTTATCGTGATCACCTTTGCACATATGTGAAGGACGCTTGTCATTTTTTGGTAAGCCAATAAAATATTTCAGAAAAAATTATTCTTTTCATCCATATAGTTTTATTTAATTTTTAATTTAATCTTTATAATTTAAAATTTATAATTGAGCCCTTACAATTTATTTTTTTAATTTAATTCATAATATTAAAATTTTGTTAAAATTTCATTGATATAATTAACTATGTACCATCTTAACAATTTAAATATGTATGATTTATGCTAATAAAATAAATAAATAATGTAAATAAAAAAATAAAATTAACGTATACATATGATAAAATATTGATAAAAATATAAAGACAAGAACTAAATTAAAAATTATTTAAATTATGAGGACTTAATTATAAATTGAAAGAAACAGTCTAAAAGTATAATGAATCAACTAAGAAAACTAGAAAATAAACAACATTTTGTGAAAATTGTCATCAAGAAAGTTTAGTTTATGAGTTAGCACTAGCCCAAACTCTCATTTATGTTATATCAATAAGTTTATTATATGACCATGAATTTGTCTAATAAAGAGATCATTTTTATTAAGAAATAAGAAAATTAAATTAAAAAAATTGAGAATAAATTAAAAAATTAATTTTTAAACTTTTTTAAAAGATCTGAACCTAAAGAATATTTCCAACAACTAATTTCTGTGAAAGGAACCATTATTATCCGGAACTGGAATGAAACATTAGGTAAAGGTCAAGTGAATGGAATTTAAAATATAGTTAAGCCTTTAAGGTATAAAATTTCATGCAAGCTAGACCTGCCTTCGAGTCCCTTCTTTAAGTTTGGTGATGATGATAGGGCTGTCAGTTGCCTACTCAGCGCTTTTTTTTTTTTTTTTTCTTTTTGTGGGTCTCCTTGGAACATCTTGAAGCTATTACTAATAAATTGTCTCCAAGAGGTTAATTTTGGATAAAGGCTGGCTCGAAGAGGATCGTTAAGCTGCTAACTCAAGGGAAGACTGGGTTTTCTTTTTTGGAATGGATGACCCACCTATGTGTGTGGATGATGTATTTTTCTCACAAAATTATTAAATCAAAAAATTACCCTAAAATAAAAAACTTATTCAATTTTGACATTCAAAAAGTTTCCACAAAAAGTTGAATTAATAGATCAAAAAAAAAAATCAACTTGTAATATTTTACCCAAATTTCTACCTATTCTATCACCCAAGTTAAGCTCAATTGACTTGTATTTTAGTATATACCCTGGTTAAAGTATTCACCCTTCGAAATAGTATATGATAATATCTTTTTCCTTAATGGAATAGCTATATATAATGGTATCTTGAATATGGGGAATGAATACTCACCTTCTCAGAGAACAACTTTTGCACTGTGGTGTTGAGATCAATGTAGTGGTGCACATCATATGGGTCCGACGAAGCCTTTATTACTAAATAGTTGGGCGCCCTTACGTCTCCTTGAGAGAAAATTTTCATCCTCGGGCATTGGTCTATGACCGCCGATTCCAGAGCTGAGAATTGCAAAGTGGTATTCCCTGAATAAAAACTCACTAGGCTTGATAAACAACTCAGAGTTAGGGATTCAAGCTTCTCAAATATTATCTCATCTGAAGTTGATTCATCACTCTCTTGTGCCACTACTTGTTCCATTGATTTACAGTCTTTTATGATCATACTCTTGAGTCGTACTAAACTTCTGGCTATTGAGGATGAGAACAGAAAAACTAACCCATGACATCCAGTTATAATCAAATGTTTCAAGTTGCAAAATGATACTGCAGAAGAACGCACTAGAACAGTCAAACGAGGACAACTATTTACTTGCAAGTCTTCGAGATTCTTACAGAGTGGGTCTAGCCAGGAGTTATCTAACCCTATGGAGGAGAGACAAGGCAGCGAAAATAGGTATAATGCTCTCACTCGTGCAGGTATACAGATAGAATCAATATCTTTGGGTTTTTGAGAGTGGAACATCTCCTCGAGTGCATTGAAATTCCTTATGGAAAAACTTTCTAAATTGGGCACCTTCCGTAGGAATCCAAAGGGCAAAGTAGTTGCTGCTTCATAGGAATCATAGAAGTTTAGCTCAAGAAATTTTAATTTGCGAAGTAGGTTATCAGGAAAATGTCCATGTGATAACATCATAGTGTCTTTTCCATTGAGAGACAATTTCTCCAAATTCGGCATAACCTACAAGGAAAAACAAACACAGAAGAATAAGAATTATATAGATGGATATTTCCCTTTCACAATACAAGAATAAAAGTATAAAGTAAAGAAAAGAAAGGAATGATGAAAATGAAGATCTAATTACCTTTTCAACCAAGAAAAGGGGCTGTCTCCTAGTTGAAATACCAACTTGATCCTCATCTCCAAGTGTTCCTTGGTGAATTCGAAATTCTGATGCGAATATGTCCAACTTACTACGGTCAAGCACATATAGCCTCTCTAAGTTGGGACATTCCAGAGTGTATCTTCCAGGATAAAAACACTTGACGCATGGCGAATTATATATTTCCAAAGAGGTTAAACTATTGAATTCAAATTTTCTACTAGCTCCATCTGCTGCTGCATCTTCTTCCTTTCCAACAATTTGTTCCAACGAATAACATCCGTTTATTTCAAGTTTCTTGAGTTTCACAAGATTTTCGGCCAGGGAAGCTGGAAAAAGAGTTTTCATATTCCCACAATCAGTAACAACCACTTCTTGCAGATTTAGAAAACTGATAATTCCATGAGGATCTTTGCTCCATACACACTTCAGATTCCGCAGGTCATCTAAAGTCAATTTTTTCAAACGAAAAGGCTTTCTGTTTATTTCTGTCAACTTGGTGTTGTCTATATCAAAAATAACCTCTACTGGGCTGGAACGTACTTGCAATTCCTCTAAGTTCTTAAAGGAGGGAAGTAATCTAGATGAAAATACTTCTGACAAAAAGAAACAATTCTCGAGCACCAAAGATTTTAGATTGCCAAAGCAGTTGTCCGGTAGGGAAACTTTGCCCTGCCATATTTCTTGTAACACAGGATGGCAAGAAAGTTTCAAATTTTGAGAGTATTCCAAAGGAACCTATATATAATTAAAATCAAATAAATTTAGTTGCCATCAGGTATGTCTCAATAAAACACTAAGAATACAATTTTTTATCATAACAATAATTCTTCCTCTTGACTTGAATAATTGATCATAAATATTTCTAAAAATATAGTGCTACTTTGGAAATAATTGGAAATGAAGTTACAACTCACTCTATCTCGAGACAAATGAAAAGAAAATTAAATGAAGTTACTTAGAAACAACTATATATATATATTGTGACAATGAAAGTTTATCTACTATAGAGCATTCGTATTTGAGAGATAGAGGAAATGTGTTAATTACATAGACAAAAAAATGAACAAATAAAAGAGCATATAATATAGAATTTTGATATTTTAGCAATCAATTGCATGAATGATAGAAACTATATAATAGCGAGGTTAAAATGTTGAACTTGATTAAGTTTATTAGTTCTTATTAGAAGTCAATTTTGAAAAAATATATAAATGCACGCATTCCAGCGTGCATCTCAGGGGAGCATGCTCAGCCTCTCCGCTTGACCCTTTCTAAAATATTTTCTATATGAAGATTATAGAAACATGAGAAACATACTTTATATATATATATATATATATATATATAACTGTTTCTATAGTCTATAATAAAAAATGAGAAACATATGTTTATTGAAATTAATATTTGAATAAGAATGTTAAACTTTGAAGTACCATAAAGTAGCACGTACCATATCCAAAAACATTTTTTGGATTGTAGCATTCAGATCACCTTCCCAGTACCATTTCTCTCCCTCTTCCCCTTCTAAAATATTAACCTTTTGTAAGTTTGGTGTGCTAGTGATTTGCTCAGAGAATTTTTCCATCTTGAGGCAGTCTCTCAATATCAATTTTTCAAGAGACGGAAACCTAAAAGCCAGTTTACTCTTGGAACTGCAGAAACTTGTGAGGTTTCCCAGAGACACAAGTTCTAGACTTTTCAATTTTCTGAAATCAACCTCATCTGCTCTTTCTTCTTCATTCCCCTCTTCTGTCACAATTTCCTCCATCATTTCACATTGAGTAACCTTCACAATGGTCAGTTGAACCAAGGATTTTGCGGTCGATGATGTCATTAAATTCTTTAATCTGTTACAACTGCTAACGTCCAGATTTGTCAAGTAAGTGAAAGATACGGAGGAAGGCAATAAGTTGATCAAATAGTGACATTGCTCCAAGGATAACTGCTCGACCCTTTGAAGAATGGGGTCATTTTCCAAGCCTATATTCTGTGGAAAATGTGAATGGAATAATCTCAAACCCTTAAGTTGTACAACAGTTCCTAATTTCTCGAGGGAAACAAGGCTTCCATTAGGCAACACCTCTTTGATGACAGAATATAACAAACATAGAGTTTCTAAATTAGGAAATCTGTGAAGAAACCAAAAGAGAGTTTCGATATTGTTCAATCTGTCAAGGATAAGTACTTTTATATTGCGCATTTGATAAACATTATTGCGAATGCAGTCCTGCAACCACTTCATTTCCTTCGGGCCTATTCCCAGTGTGTCCAAGTTGGATATCACCTAAAAATCATATTAGAAAAAAAAAATTATAACTTTAGAAGAAGACAACCTTATAAGCTATACTAGGTGTGGTTGTAAGAGGTTTGGGTAGCTTGCAGGGAATCTTAAGTTCATACATCTGTAGTTCTGTACCATCATGTATTAATTTAAAAGAAGAAAGAAGATATACTTTTTTTCTTTTAGAAATTTGTTTCAAATTTCATGTCAATCATGCTGTTATTGTACCTTCACTGAAGCTGAGAAAATTGGTTTCACTTCTAAACATGTTGTTTCCGTAGCAAATGCTTCCAGCTTGTCACAACGGTACAGAAACAAACCCTTCAATGCTTGAAACTCTATAGCATGTGTTCCCTGATAGAAACACCTTAGTTCCGGTAGTAGTAGTAATGCAAGAGAGATTAGCTTAGGAAACTCAAACAAGATGTTGCTTCTGTTTGATGCATCATCGTTGGTAACAATTTCCCTCATCCCATGACAGCTATATACAAAAATTCTCTCCAATTTCATAAGATTACTGGCAACAGAAATTGGAAAGAGATTTTCTAAGCCGGGGCAGCCAGAGACCCAAACATTTTGCAGATTTTTGAAGTCAAGAATTCCTTGAGGATCTCTACTCCATACATGCTTCAATTTTGGTAGCGCTTCTAAACGAACATTCCGCAAGTTTGTTTCATTCGCACCATTTATTTGTGGTGTAGGTTGAAGGTCGAATACCTCTTCCACTAACTTGCAATTAATAACCTCCAAGCTGCCAAGACTTTGAAATCTTCCTACCATGTAACCAGGTAAAACAGAGACAAGTTTGTCGCAGTCTTTAATAATCACAGAATCTAAACTGCAAAAGGAATGTAAGCTAGCTTGGGCAAGCCATATGGTTTTCAATCCCTCCATGCAGGTGATTTCAATTTTCTTCAATTGAGGAAAGACATCAACCTCCTATGTATAGACCAAAGTAGTCATTATATAATGCAATCAAAGTCTTGGTAGTGAAACTAATCAAATTAAAGAAAGAAAACTAATGCCGAGTCAAGCGTCTAATCAAATCCTATGCAATTACGCACCTTGCCTGCTTCATCCATGCTAATGTCTTCTGGGTCGAATATATCCTTCATCATATCACATCCTCTTACAAAAAGACTTTGCAGTTTCTCCAGACCCCCAGCCATGGACAATGAGAATAAATATTTTAAACTACCGCAATCTTTCACGCTCAATTTCGTCAGATTTCGAAAACAGTTTCTTGGCAGTTGATCACCCCATACCTTCTTAATGTTGATTGATGATAACTCCAAGCTCTCTAGTTTGGGAACTGAAACCTGCGTGATCACAAAAAATTCCAGTCTCTAAAGCAACTTATTATGATTTTCACAAATTATATTCTGCGGGGGAAGAGTAAGACTTTAAAAGCCAAGCCATCTTCCTTGATTAGAGAAAATATGATTTATAATATAAAGACCAAAAAGTAAAGAAAAAGTTATGTCTATTAGTTCATAGCATATACATACCTTTGCGTTAAAGAGTGGAAGACAAGCATTGACACCCTGCTCATTTCCAGTGTCAATTTCTTCAAGCTTCCTATTTGGCAGTTGGTTTTCCTCCATTTGAGAGATTGGAACCATCTTGTCGTTGGCGTAGAAACAAGTCAATATTGGTAGAGATTGCAGTGTCAAAGAGTACAATTGAGGAAACTCAATATTATTATCTTCCACGTCATTGTCACTATTCCCTTGTCTTTCCACAGCAACAATATACACCAAAGAATCACATTCAGAAACTTCAATTGTTTCAAGCTTCGTAAGAAGTCTAACCATGTAAAGAGAGAAAAGATTCTTCAATCGGCCACAAATTTTGATCTTGATGGTTTTCAAACTGTGGAAGGAGCCATCTATGAGCTGACAGTTGCTTATATTCTCCATGCTCTCCAGTTTGTACAAACACACTGACTCCAACTTGGGAAAAGCCACCACCTGATGTCCCCACTCCATTGAGTTGATTATATACCGAATGTCAGAGTTCTTCGTAATGGTCAAATGTTTAAGACATGGAAATCCTTCCACATTTAACTCATAGATAACGTTGTGAACACCATCTAGTTCTCCCAAAAACAATTGTTCAACGCTTTTGAACAGCATTTTAATTCCGTTCTGGGAATGAATGTTATTGCCTTTTTTTAGCTGCACGGCCAAAGCTCTTGATGCTTCAAACTTACAAGGCATCTTGAAATCTCCTAACAAATGCATCTTGAAATCTCCAATCACAATTTTGTAGCTATCCACCTTGTCAAAGAACAAACTCCCTGGCAAAGTTGCAACATCTGGTATGTGTATGTCTAGACTTTTCAATTGCTGCAGATGCCTCAATTCAGCAAGAAAAGCAATTTCGCTCTGGTTTGTTTGTCCTTCAACACCCCACTGGATCAAGTTGTTTCTCATATACAACTCCTCCAAACTAATCAAGCTTGATAGTACATTAGACGGAATCACTCTAAGTTTGGTGCAGTTACTGATGTCAAACAATTGTAGCTTACCCAGCTGCCCTAATTCACTTGGCAAATATTCAAATTTGGATCCTGAAAGGCTGAGAACTCTTAAAGTCTTCAACTCTCCTATTATGGATATGTTGTCACCTAGCACACATTGCTCTAAACAAAGCATTCTAAGCTTTTTTAGGCACTTAATTGAAGAAGGGAAGCTCGATAGATTAATACCAATCAATATCAATACTCTTAGTTCTCCCATTCCTTCAAAAAGTTTGTCTGGTATTTTCAAGAAAGGATCCTTATTGTCAACATGGAAAACTTTGAGTCTAGGGCAATTTATACCTTCTGGAATCTCATCAGTGATATCACAATGAATCAAAGAGATAGTGATGTACCTTTCAAATCTATCCTTGTCGGGCCATTCATCTAGTTTGCCATATCTCATTGCAAAAGCATGTTGCTCCTTGAATGCTATTGAGAGGGCAGCATCACGAACCATATCATGCATGGTGACACGATCAGTAGAACAAGTATTCAATAGCAAACTTGAGTCTTTTAGCTTCGTGATCAACGTATTTGTTCTATCTCGAGCTTCTTTTACTGTATAGACTCTTTCAAATATACCCAAGCCAATGCAGTATTTTACCAAGTCCATAATTGATGGATCCTCACCCATACGAGCGCAAAGTAAGAAGATGGTCTTGAGCTCATCACTTTTTAGGTGATCATAACTTAACTTCGTAGAAAACTCTACAGGTTCTAACACTCCAATCATTTCTTGCCTTTCCATTTGTCGCAGCACATTTTCCCAGACAAATTTGTTCTTATTATTTTTTAAAGCCTTTCCAGCTGCGACTATTGCCATGGGCAACTTTGCACACTTGTTGGCAATTTTAGCTGATAATAACTTCAACTCATAAGAATCTTCATAAGTTATTCCAGCTACCTTGTTAAACAGCTTCTCTGCATCCTTTTCCTCCAAGACTTCCACAGAGAACATTGAATTTTCCTTTACATCCATTTCACTCGACAATACCTCTTTGCTTCGTGAAGTTAGCAAAATCTTGCAGCTTTTGGAATCACCAGTGGACTTTTCTTTTTTCAACTTGTGACTAACATTAGGCATATCTTTGACAGTCATCTGGCTGATATCATCATCATCAAATAGAATCCCCAACATATTCAAGTCAAGTCCAGCCCAAAGATCATCTAAAATTACTAGGGCGTTGTTCTCCTTCTCTTTCTTCAACCTCAGTCGCAAACGACCCGCTCTTCCAATCTCACTTTCCTCATCCAATCTCAAGCCCAACATGTCCGCTATTTCTCCTTGGATCTTTTTTATATCAGGTGTGCCGGTTATGTTTGCCATAACCACCACATCGAACAGCTTTTCTGCCTTAGCCTTCCTCGCAACTTCTTTGACTAAAGTGGTTTTGCCAACACCACCCTGCCCATAGATACCAATCATTTTAATTGTGGAATCTTTCAGTGCATTTATGACCTCCTCCACGATGGAATCTCTTGAGTTAAACGATTCATAACCATTGTTAGAAAGAGCAGCATCTATTGCAGCTGGCTCCGGGCGATAAGAAATCGTATCAAAGTTCGCCTGCTGCAGCAATTCAGCACCCTGTATGCTCATCTTCTTTGCTTTTCTGCCAAGCTGATGCCTCAACCTCAAGTTAGGAAACAAACCATTGGAGCACCCCGCCTTGAGGTGGTCTTCTTTATTTAGAAACTCGTCAATGTCAATGATCTTCTCTTTCACCTTCTTTACCCAAGTGGTGACACCTTCTACAATGTTGTCCCCATTTCTTTCAGCTTCTCTAACTCGATCATTCACACTCTTCCTTTTAGCTATGAGATCCAGAGCACAACTTTCCAGCTCCTGAAGATTGCTTCTGTAATTGTAAAGGTAACCAAGTTGCCGTCCAACAGGTCCCACCACAACATCCAACGCTTTCCCGAAAATGGCAGATACATACTCCATGCTTTTTCTTTTTTTCTACTTTTTTTCCTGAGATATTACTACAACTTTTTTTCTGAGATTGGAAAGGCAAACAGTGAACTAAGATGAACTAGCACATGGACAGTAGGAACACGTGGGGTTTCAGATCGATCACTGAGAACAAATCAGTGAACAAAGAAACAAAAGGAATTAAAAACTTGCAATTTCAAAAGCTGATTGAAGTGAAGTCACTGAACAAGTAGAGGACCGCAGACAGAGAGGAGGGGATGATGAGACAAAAGAACACAATGAAGAAAGGCAAGCAACCCAACGTTCAAAATGTCAAGATTTGAGAGAGTAGGGAAAACCGCTCAAAGATTGCGCTTACTTCAAGGAAAAAAGTTAGAGTGGGGTTGAGTTGAACCCTTGCCCAGTCCATCGTGGCTAGTATACAAGATTCCAAACGAGACAAAAAATTGATGCGGAGAGCTACCTCGTCAGTGGGATGCGTGCAGTCCATTCAAGGACTGTGGACGCCCTTGGATTTTCATGGTTAAAGAAATTGAGCGCTTGACCTCTCCGTTAAAGCGCTCACTTAAAAAAAATAGGGAAGTATACCACTCATCATGTGCGCCTCGTAACCTTACACTACATCTTCTACCAAACCCCCGCATTTTTAGGGCTAAAAGGCATTTAATTGTTTTTCAGATTCAATAGAATAATAAATTTGTAAAATAATTGATTAATTTGTTATATGAATATGTTTTTTTTTTTATATAAATTTGGGCATTACGGACCACTTCACACTCAAGTTCTGCCGCCTCACACTATATTGTCACACTCGCTCAATCTCTCCCTTACACGGCCACTCTCTCTCACTTGGTACTTCACTGCTTCTCTTGCTGCTCACTGCTACCCGTCTGTTCAATTTACACAGATAGGTCTATTTATAGATGTTGTAAGAAAGCTTAGCTCCCCCGACTTGCTTCACCGCCTTCTATTTCTAATCTCTAGAGTTGTCATTGCTAACTCTCTAGATTTTATGTCTCTTTAATAAATCAAGAATTATATATAATAATTATTGTTGTAAATTACTAAAGAGTTGATTAACACTATAAACCCCAAAAAATAATTTGACTTAAGACCCAACCAACGGAGATAAAACTAAAATTTACCCAAAAAATATAGCTTCTTGTCTTTAATTTCGTTCCATATTCAATTTAATTGGACTAAATTTTAGAGAGTCATTAATGATCAAGAATTTGAATAATCCGTAAAATATTAATATTCTATGATCAAAAAAGAAATGGCAGATACAAACTCCTTGCTTCCTTTTTTTTCCCTTTCGGCTACTACTACACTTTTTTTTCTTTTGAGGCTGGAAAAGTAAACAATGAACTAAGATGAACTAGAACATGGACAGAATGAGCCTGTGAGGTTTCAGATCGATCACTGAATAATTAATCAAAGGTTTTTTTTCAGTTTAAATAAAATAATAAAATTGTAAAATAAATCAGTAATAAATATTTATTTTATAAATATGTTTTTTATGCTTGATCTAAAACCCCGTTGGATCAAATATTTGTGCATGGCTGCTCGTAATTAGAGAAAAATAATATAAAAAAAAAATAAAGAGGATTTTGTCATTTATGCTTATTTCATATACAGTTCAAATAAGTGTTTTTTCATTAAAAGAAAAAAAGTGTTTTTTCAAATAATTTTTGTCAAAATCTGTTTACTTGTGATTTAACGTGTATTCCTTCCGATCTCAAATATAAGTCATTTATTGAAAAATTATTTTGGTCTCACTTCTTGGAATTGTCTTGATCATTAAATGATTTTTTTCTTAAATACCCATAATTAAATAGAGAGTCATTAAAACTAATACAATTTAGTGAAAATAAAGGTAAGCTCTTTAATTAGGGACAAATATGAAAAAAAAAAAATTTTGCTTTGATACAAATTTAATTAGTTAAACTACCTTTAACCAATTTTCTTAATATTTGTGAAATAGGTATTGATGACTTATATTTGAGACCAGAGGAAATATCATTTAAGTTTATTAAATTTGTTTTGTTATTACTCAATCACATTGATATATTAGATGATAATTTTAACAGTATAATAATCACACATGATAATAGCGTGAATGCTCCAACGACAAACACTTAGATTATTGAAAGCATATTTTAACTAAGTTAAAATATTATTTTAATTTCTTAACTTTATAGTAAATTTTATTTTAACTTTAATATTTATTGTATTCTAATATTATTTCTCAATTATTCAAACGTAATTATATTAGCCCTTTTTATATTATCCAAAAAAAATATTAGTTCTTTTTATTAATACCGTTACTTTCACCAGCAAAAAAATTTTGAAGTGACTGAAACCAGATCCTTTTTTTTCTCTCAACTCATCTCTTATTAATTTTAATCTAAACCATTTAAATTAAAATTAAATGGTTCAAATTTGATATTTTTAATTTTTATATTTTTAAATTTAAAAAATATAAGATAAAAAATAAAAATAATTTTTTAACCATAATATTTTAAAATAATAATAATTTAAATTAAAAAATTAAGAATAAAATAAAATATCAAATTTAAATTATCCAAATTTAAAAAAATACTTACTCATCATCAGATCCAGATCGGACTGAAACCAAACCCCCTATTTTTCTTTTAAAAATACGTCCTTAGACACCTATGCATTCAGGTTAGTCCCCTGTGATCAATTTCCATCATTGGTACGCATTGTCGTCTATTTAGAAGGGGCTAATATGTAAAACTATTTTTTATGCTAATGGATTCTTTCTGCCTTGTAATGCCTTTGCCTCTAGTGCAAACTCCAATTTAATTATATTTTAAATTATTTCATTGTCATTATTATCATCCATTTTATATATGATTATGTTAAAAATTAAAAATTCAATAAAAATATTACAAAGTACTTATGTGATAATATAATATACTGGTTAAATTGTATAGAATCTTATTAAATTTTGAATTATGTATAAATAATTATTTGACTTTTAAAAATATGATAATGAATTATTTTAAACTTTTAAATATATATATAGATAACTCCTATGTTAGTTATTAATTAGCTTGTTATTTTACTAATAGAGCGAGATATGTTAGTTACAATAAATCTCTTTAAATTTTATTTCTTATATAGATAAGTCTTTTAATGAATAACTTCTTTGATAGAGTGTGATATGTTAGCCTATTATTTTACTTTATATGCAAATAATTTTATAAACTTTAAATTATTTATAAATAATTTTTTTGATATGTCATATTTTAGTAGTGAAATAATTGATTAATGAATGATAGAAGATATATTTACATAAATTTAAAAGTTTATAAAAGATGTATAGTAAAATTTTAAAAATTAAAGAGATTATTTATATATATCTTAAAATTAAGGAAAATTAAGTATAATTTAACATTAAAAAAAACTAAGATCATCGGTGAACAAATACTGATCAGGTAAAGTCACTTGAGTATGTAGATTAGACAGATATGAGGGGAAGATCAGAAAGAACACACTGAAGAAAGCAAGCAACACAATGTTCAAAATGTCAAAAGAATTGGAATACTCAATGCAGCGTGATGGTCTGGCCAGAAAAAAGTAACGTGGTGGTGGTTAATTGTGCATGCGCAGCCGTTTGTCCCATTTGCAGCATTCCTAATCGTGATTCGTGGATCATTATAGAGATTCACAAATCCAACTAATTCAGCACTAACTAATAGAAAAGTGCCTCTCACCGCAAGATCCTCCTAACCTTACTTAGGTCTCTTACCTAACCCCGCTACATGTTTTAAGGACTATGAAATATATATAATTTTGTGTTTAGCTTTCTTTAATTTAAATA
Source organism: Erythrophleum ivorense (assembly GCA_026724425.1). Classification (NCBI taxonomy): domain Eukaryota; kingdom Viridiplantae; phylum Streptophyta; class Magnoliopsida; order Fabales; family Fabaceae; genus Erythrophleum; species Erythrophleum ivorense. Next base: position 37,368,392 of record JAIUCV010000007.1, read on the forward strand.
AAATAAAAAAATATATTTAAAAACCTAAAAGTTATAATATTTACCTTAAAAGATCTATTAGTATTATTTTAAGTAGAATTATTATTAACTTTAAATCAAATAAGTTAAGTCCAATGATAAAAAATCTTTTAAAATAGATATTATCAACTATAAGTCCTTAACGCAATTTTGTCTACGATAAAATATTAAACTAAACAATTAATCATATTTATTTATAAATCTGTCTTTGTCTTTTACTCGATCTGAAGACCGTTGGACAATCATCGAGATATTTGTACGTATTGAAAGACAACCCATGTCAATAAAATAAAAAGGGTTTTTTGCCTTTTAATTTTGTTCCCTATTCAACACAATTGAAGATATTTTTCTGTAAAGAAATTTGCATAGAAATCGAACAATGAGCGCCAAATGATAGAAAACCACCTTTCACGGCGTGATCCTCCTAAACTTGCAGCATCCTAGGTTTCTTTTTGAGGGTTAAAAGGTATTTAATTTTTTTCAGTTTAAATAAAATAATAAAATTATAAACTAAATAATTAATAAAAATTTACTTTTTGTGTGTGTGTGTGTGTGTGTGTGTTTATGGTTCAATATGAAACCCGCAAAATTAAATATTTGTGCATGGCGGCTGATCATATTACACATTATTTAATCAAATAGTATTTTCAGTTTTAATTTTAATAAAATTAATTACTTTTACTTAGTCACATGAAGGGGGACGATTAAACAGTTCAACCTATTTCATGTTTATCTTTAAACATCTTTAAAATATTTGAATATCATTATTTAGATTGAGATTACATTGGAATATTGAAATGATCAACTTAATAAAATAAAATGGCTTTAAAATTCTATAAAAAAAATTTAAGATATTAATAAGACAAATTTTAAATAATAAAATTATTCATCATTTTAGCATTCACGTATTTATTTTTATTAAAATTCAAATAAAAAATTGCAAGACAAAGAACTTTGGACCCATGTGACACATTTCGTGAATATAAATGTTAAAAGAGAATTCGAAGGTAGAGAAAACTGCTCAAATATTGCTTACTATAAGGACAAGGCAAGGGCGTTGGTTGAGTCGAACACTTGTCCTAGTTGCAGCGTCCCCTGTGAGTACACAAGATTTCAACCTAACTCCGTTCAGTACAAGTTAATGTTAGGCATATATAGAAAAGGAAAAAAAAAAGACGGATGAAATAAGTAAAAAATATTTTTAGATTTAAATAATAATAATAATATAATACACATTATCAAAGTAATCCCTTCTCCTCTATTCCTTCGTGGGAACGCAACGAAACATGGAATAAAAACATTGATGTAGAGAGCCACCTCCCCAGTGGGATATGTGCAGTCCATCAAAGGATTGTGCACACCCTTGGATTTTCAAATTTTTCTTGGTTTCAGAAAATTAAGCCCAATTAAACAATTAAAAAAAGTACGACTCACCGTGTGCTCCTCGTAACTTATCATATCCCTACACCATCCAAGCCACACCACGTTTTTCGGGGTTAAAAGGTATTTAATTTTTTTGCCAGTTTAAATAGAATAATAAAATTGTAAACTAAATAATTAATAAATATTTATTTTATAGATATGTTTTCTATCGTTCCATCTGAAACCCGTTAAATTAAATATTTGTGCATGGCAGACCATGTTGCATGATACTCTCGTTATCACAAGTGATATCTTTAATCATAATTTTGACAGTATAATAATCACTTAATAATACCATGAATGTTACGATGATAAATATTTATATTATTGAAAGTATATTTTAAAGTATTTAAAGATTTTTAAAGTCCTTATTAATTAGAATTAAAATTACATTTGAAATTTAAAATAATTACTTTAATCTTTAAATAGTCCCAAATTATTATAAAATAATTTCAGATATTAATGAAATAGAATTTTAATAATGAATTTTTTTAATCATTTTAATATTTATATGATTATTTTCAAAATTAAAATTTAAATAAATGTATTACAAAATAATTAAGTAATAACATAATAAAATATTTTAAAAAAATTAAGAACAAAACAATCAACAAAGCAACAAAAGGAAAAAAAACTTGCAATTTTAAATATTAAGACCTCTTTTGATTTGTAGTAGAATTTTTTATGAAATAAAATAAAAAGATTTATTGAAAATAGAAAGAAATCTTGCCCATAAACATATTTAATATAATATAAAAAAGAATAAAAATATCATTATTTTTTATATTTAATTAGATAAAAATAAAATAAAAATAAAATAAAAAAGAGGTAAAAGATCAAAATATACTTAAATAATAAAAATAATTAATAACCATTTCTTAAGTCTTGCCAGAGAGCATGGTGTTCGAACGAGAACAAAATTTCGATAAAGACATAACTCAAAACAAAAAGAGTATAGTAAAACGATATAAAATCTTTCTTTATATGATCCAAATTCCTAAATACTTGGAAAAGTTAACTCAATTTCCATTAGATGTTCATTTCTAGCCTACAAACAAAACAAAGGAAGAATGCGAGGAAAGCCATCAACTTATTAGGTCATGTTTGGTACGAGGGTTACATAAAAGGAAGGGAAAGAATGGAGTATGGTATCCCTTGCATTGTATGTTTGGTCGTTGTGCAGTGTTTCCCACAGTGTGAAATATTCCAGTAAATGAAGGAGAGTTAACACCTTAGCGGAAGTCACAGAAAGGGAATGCATTTGAGGGAGAGGTAGTGGAGATGACCATTTTACCTCGGATCTGTTATTCGTATAGAGGCTAAAACCATAGATAAGGTTAGCCACGATAGGACACAGTAAGTTGTGATAAGACAAACACACACGAAACCTTCAACCTTTCCCACCAAATCTTCACTTTCTTTAGGACACTGGAGCTTGTGGACATCGTCGGTGGACCCATTTGGTAGCAATAACTCCCTTGGAGCAATTTCCCTCTCAGTTAAACAAGATAAGATGCACTGTTTGTCCTTCCATGGTAAGGGTTAGTTGTATAACGTTCAAAATGTTTGCATTGTCTGATGGATTCTTATCATTATTGATGCAATGTTTCAATTTCTTTCCATAAAGTCTTTGATTTGATCTACATTTCATTTGGAGTTACTAAGCAAGAACTATCTCTTTATTTCACGCCATTTTCAGTACAAGGATTATAAGGTCCCAAATTTGTCTTTAGGAAAATGTTGTAGTCTGTTAACTTTTTTGTTAATATAGCAATGCGCCTATTCATAGAAGAGTTCTGACGCAAAATAAATTTGATATGCATGGACATAATAAACATGTTTTGATTGATAAGAACAATAACAGAGTGAAAGGAGTAGAAAAGAGAAGGTGTGGGACTGTAATAAGACCAACATTTTTTTGTTTGCATGTTTTCACGGGACCCTATACAATTAAACTATGTGGTCCTCACTTCTAACCTTCCTCTAACTTCGATTCTATCCTTCTTATCGCGGTTGAATTTTTATTGTTTTGTCCACCACCTAATCATCACAAAATCACCACCAAGTGGGCTTTAATTGAACAACATTTTCTATCTAATTTTTGGGGATTAGCCTAGACACAGACATTTAAGTTGGTTCAATTACAAAACAAATATTAATAACCACGAGAGAATATGAAGCATACATGGAATGGCAAACAATGGTTTTGAGTATGCAATGATTAATAATTGGTGGCTTATATTTTCCTTTTGTAAATAAACAATATTGAAAGTCTTAACAAATGTTATTAGGACCTTGAAAATTGCATAAGTGATGAAGGTTAATATAATATTCAATATGCTTTTTGTGTGACATTTGCCATAACAACCATATCAAATAAGTTATCTCTCTTTGCTCTTCTTGAAACCTTTTCTAATATATTGGTCTTCTCAATGTTGTGTGTTTTGTAAACCCCAATGATAAAAATATTAGCATGTGTCAATTCCTCCATAATGCCCCTCAATGTTGACACTCTCTGCTCAGAAACCTCAGGGGCACAATTGATGTTGACTGTCAACGCTTTACGGATGCCCAAAAAAATTTTTTTAGAATTGAAATGATTGAGGTTGTAAGAGGCCTTTTCACACATTTTGTCTTCTAGGAATAACCCTCTATTCTTAATGGTCTCATCTACTTGTTTCATTTGGTTTTAGGTTTCAAAATCATGCTTTTCTCTATCAGTTACAGCTACGTCAATTGAATGAAGTGATTCACTATTTATGCCCTCTCTCAGTTTGTCAACTTGGTTATTGGTGTTTTCTTCTCCCTTCCTTTCTTTTGTTGAACAAATTTTGCTTCCATCCATCTCTAGTTAGATACAGGGTTCCTATGTATTTTTGTTTTTTCTTTTATTTGGCTGCATAAAAAAAGTAATATTTGAAAATTAAATAAAGGATTTACTGTATATTAATGTGTAGGCCACAACAAAAATATTATATAAACTCTAGTTGTGGTTGTTCATACTAGCGAGTCACTTTTAGAAGTTTAAATTCCATGATCAAAGAAGAAAATTAAGAGATCACAAGAAAAGAGCAAGGGATGTTTTTATCTAGTTACACACACACACACACACACACATATATATACTTTAGGTATTGAAAAATATAAATTTGGCGTACTTTTATCTAGTTAGGTTGATTGAGATTAAGAATAATTAAGTTGTTCTTTCTTACTAACATTATTTTCTCTAAAGATTTATCATTCCTACATAGTCATTATATTGATTATGTTCACTCCCCTATAGTGATCTAGCTCGACATTGGAGTCTGTGACAAAACTTTCTCGTGCAGGAGATTCTTATGGCTTATTAGAATTTCTGTAGCATTTGAATTGCAATATATATATGGCTCCTATAATCAGTTTGTTTAAAATTTTCTGTAGTAGGAGACATAAAGAAACTTGGCCATAATGCTAGCAAACCATTTATAGGCTACTCTTATAAAAATAATTCAAAAAGTGACATAAACCACGCATAGTGATCCTATGCATAGTTGAACTATAACTTAAAGGCTTAATAAAAATAGTGGTGAAGGTAGCACATGAAGGTCTCCAATTTATTTATTCTTGCAATAGTGGGCAACACAAAACTTCATACCAATGTATAAGATTTAAATTTTAGGTGTCTCATCTTTTTAGCTGTTTGGACTATTTGTTATTTATGATGCAGCATCCTAACTACGGTCATTGAATTGCTCAAATGTTGTCCCACCATGGAATAGCATTTTCTATGGGTGTTTCCTCCCTTAAAGAAGCATGCTTGTGACATGGACATTACTAATGTTTTACCTTCGGTTCATACAGCAATGGGCAATCTAAAAATGGAGTTGCTTACTACACTCTTGGGTTGGTGGTTAAGTATTATGAATGCCACGGTCAAATGGTATCTTACTATCTGTAGTGTTGTTGTAGTAGACATCATATTAGTCATCACACGTTCACTCTAAACTTTAAGGCTAAGAGGTATTACTTAAGGATTTTGGCTTACACTAATGACATTACATGTTATAACAACTTAAGGATATATAGATCAACATTTGATCGACTTTGTTTAATACTAGATAATATAGGGCAACTTAGACCTACAAAAAATATGCTAGTAGATGAGCAAATTGTAATTTTTTTTAAATATCATAACACACCACGTAAAGAATAGAGTTATCCAATTGAACTTTGGAAGATTTGGAGAAACCATAAGTAGACACTTCCATTTTGTGTTAAATGCTATGATGTGATTGCATAAACACTTGTTCAAAACTACAGAGCCTATTCCAGAAGATTCAATTGATAAGAGATGGAAATGGTTTAAGGTAAAAAGTGATTATTGCTACTATTTCATACCATTCCTTAATTGTGACCTCCCTCATATGTTGTGTCTTTTTGCTAGAATTGTCTTGGTGCACTTGATGGAACTTACATTCGAATAAAGGTGTTGCTAAAAGACAAACCCCGATATCGTAATAAGAAAGGAGAGATCACAACTAATGTCTTAGGCGTATGCTCTCAAGATGGACAGTTTATATATGTGTTGCCTGGATGGGAAGGGTCTACAGTTAATGGGTGGGTTTTACATGATGCTGTTAGTAGAAGACATGGTTTTAGAGTACCCCAGGGTGAGAAGCCAAACCCTCTATTGTTATATGGGTTTATATTGGGAAAGTATCCATATTAACTAATTGTTTAAGTTCTTATACCTAGGTTGTTTCTATTTGGTTGATGCGGGATACACAAACTGTAAGGCTTCCTTGCACCATACAGAGGACAAAGATATCACTTAAATGAATGAAGAGAAGGTAGATAACTAATGACACCACATAAGTATTTCAACATGAAACACTCAAGGACACAAAATGTTATTGAAAGGTGTTTTGGGCTATTAAAGCTACGCTAAGCTATCCTTAAGAGTCCATCATTCTACATAGTCAAAGGTTATAATTGTGTCATAATTGCATGTGCATTATTCCATAATCTTATAAAGCAAGACAATACTGACAATCCATTGGATGCTGAGCTCGATGGCATAGGTTCTATCCCTCAAACGGATGATAACATCCCTTTATCCATAATAGAACCCACTAATGCTTGGAGCAATTGGCAGGAAAGATTAGCAACTAAGATGTTTAATAAGTTTATAAGTCATAGAGGGACAAGCTAAACAAAGCTTATGTTGGATGTAATGATAACCATAATATCTATATTGTACGAGCTATTACTTTTGGTTTAAGATTCATATTTTTTTTGTATGGATTGATATTTGTACTATTAATTACACCATCTCCATAGGTGTAATAAACTGACTTGAATATTGCATCTTATTTTGATGTTAATATTTGATGTATATCTAGTTGACCTGTGTGCATACGTTGAGGTTTCTTGTAAATGATTAATATTGGTTTTTCCTAATTTGTCCATATCAACTATTAGCTATGTTTATCTATTGGATAATATTGACTTTAATGGTGTTTAATGGTATATTACATTGATGGAGCAACCTCCCGAGTCTAGTACTGAGATTTCAAAGCATGTATAGACACCTGATGAGGATGTATTATTAGTGCAATGCCCAGTTGACTTGCAGATTGAGGGAAAATTCTTAGGTGAAAATAGGTTTAAAGTTAGGCATTTATGAGCATTAGAGGTCCAGATGGAAGAAAAATCTCATAGGTATGGCCTTAAAAGTATCCCTCACATATAGTCTCAGCTAAAAATGTTCAAAATAGGGTGGAGCTCAGTGTATGATATGGTGTGTGAACCTAACACAAGTAGGTTTGGTTAGGAGCCTATTAGAAAGTGTGTGACTGCTGATAAAGAAGTGTAGGATGAGTACGTAAAGGTAACATCGATTATGTGATATGACTTTAAATTTGGAGTTTTGTTGCAGTTTTATGTTCATTTATTATGATTTGGTTTAGAGTGCTATGCAATTGAGGTAAAGATGTAGTCATAATTGTTGCTTAATGTTTTTGTACTTTTGTAAATAGTTGCTATGAATCCAAATGATATGTTAGAAAGGTGTTGTACATTTGTAAGCAAGTGATAAGATAGGCTTGAGTTCTGGTCTTCATTAAAGCATGGAAATATGTATAAATTAGCTTATGGTGTTAAACATTGTGATATTGTATTATTGCTAAAATTTATGTTCATATGACTCAGATGCTAGATGTTGGTGACATTTTTTTACTGCTTATAGCTTGCATGTGGATTGTAATGGTGTGGTATGGCCATTTTTAGTAAATGGAAAACTAGAATAATTGTAGTGGTTGGAACAAGTTTAAATTAGGGAAAATTATGTTTAAGGACCAAGAAGTAAAAAAATTTACTTTTAAGAACATGTTACCACTAGGTTTAATTGTTTGTTGCTAAACTCAGTAGTAATTATCCTAAAACAAGTGGTAACAAGTCCTTAAGAATAAATTTCTTCACTTTTTGGTTATTTATTATAATTCTCCCTTTAAATTAGCCCTGTACACTTGTAATTTAGTCATGTGAATTTTATTAGTCATGGTAAGATGGTTATGCCATGTGAATTTTATCAGTCCATTTTACTGCAATGCATTTTGCTGGAAGTGAAGACATTTTGCTACCATTGATTGAGTTATCATCCTACTCCTTTGAATCAAGCATGAGTTTGATAGTCATGTGTTTTGCGCTTGTATAGATTATATGTTGTTTTTTAAAATCTTGTTAGCACTATATGTGACCACCATAAAGGTGTAATCTAGTTTCAACTCGTGATTAGCATTTGTTTTAATGTTCTTACGAGGTGGGATGATGTTTCATATGTGAGGAAGCCTCTATTTTATTTGACATAGATACATCTAGCTCTTACTTGCAAGCCGCACATTAATATAATCATATATATATATATATATAACTATATATAGTTATATACTTGTTCATGTATGTATATATACTATATTTAGTTATATAACTATATTATATATACACATACACACTATATATAGTTATGTAACTATATGTGTATAGTTATATACGTTGTTGTCATAATAGCATATGATTGGGGGGAAAACCTTGATAGGTTTTGAAGGTGCAACGCATACATATATATATCTATATATAATATAATATAGTTATATGCTTGTATATATATACATAGAATATATTTAGTTATATAACTATAATATGTGTGTGTATGTGTGTGTGTGTGTGTGTGTGTATCTGAAGCTGCTGTCACCTTGAAAGATGTCGTAGCCATATATTCCACACAGAGAGTGCGTTTTGCTAGTTGTGTTGGTGTGTTCTTGCCTTAAAGTACTTCTTCCTATCTTTGTAATTGGAAACCCAGCATTAAATGTTGGTAATGGTATATTCTTTAAAAAAACAATATATATAGACATACACATATATGTATATATGTATGTATGTATATATTTATATATAGTTATGTAACAATATATATATGTAGTTATATATATGTGTAGTTATGTACCTATATATATATATATGCATACATATTTGCTATGACTTAAGTGATGAGTTATTTCATTAACCCAAAAAATTTCTTTGATTTTCATTAATGTTGGTATTCTAAGATGTTGAAAAACTGCTATAGTGTGACTTAATTTTGTCTTTAGATTTTGGTTACTTTGTAGTTAAAGTTGTTAGTTTATTTGAAGTAAAAGTGGTGGAATTTTGATGTAACTCATAATTTTTCTTTTACTTTTTAGTCTATTTTTTGTTAAAATTCTTGATTTTTTTTGTTCTGTTTGTAGACACATAAAAAAGCCACACCATTTAGGTGTAGGCCATTCCCCTACTTTGAGGAACTATACCTCACATTTGGAAAAGATTGTGCCACAGGCAGGGATGCTGCATCTGCTTACGACATCCTAGAAGACTTAGATGCTGGGTATGAAGGTCTAGGATTGGAAGATGTGGTGGCCACTAATACACCATTGGACCTTGACCATGATAGTCCATTAGTTAACTTGCCCCAACACAATAAAGGTAAGGCATGTTCCCGTCCAAAGAAAAAGTGCAACAGTAGTCGCGATCAAAGTGAGCATATGGCTAAAGTGATCAATGCTATTGGCACAACCATTAGCAACAGCATTCAACTAGCTATGGACAAAATGTGCACCCATGTGGAAAGGTTGGCACACAAGGCTGCCATGAATGAGTGAGTAGAGAAATTATATGAAGCGCTACTTAAGGTTGATGGCTTGATGCAGTTCAAGCTATATGATGCATTAACCAAGATTGCTAAAGATGATTGGTTGCTCATTTGATTCCCCACCATTTCAGATGAGTCAAAGGTGGATTGGATTTGACATGTACTCGGATAATATGCTATCTTGTTGTTGAAACACTAAGGTTTTTTGATATGACATTAGTAGTTTATCCTTTTTTGATGTTGTCATTTTGTGGATGGATAGTGTTGAGTAGCCATGTGAATGGAAAGTGAAAACTTTTTGGAAGGGGTTCTTTTTTGGATGTCTTAATTGGCTAGTATGTGTATGCCCAACAAAGGCACTTTGTTTTGGTGTAAATATTTTCTATGATATGTGTGTCTAGGCCTTTACTTGGTGTTGACATTAGTTTGATGTAAATATTGGCTATTATGTTTATGCCTAGGATAGTTTATGTTTGATGTAAAAATTTAGTTGAAGTAGTTACTGATTTTTAGTTGTGAATAGGCTTAGTAGCATTTGTGGCAATGAAGGGTCTTATTTTGATGTAAATATCTAATGCATATGACAATCTTGCTATGTTGATGTACATAATGCTAATGATATTTTTCATATATTGGCAGTTATCTTCATCCCTGATATAATGATGGTCCTTACAAAATTTAGGCCATGTTCTGTAAACATAAAGCTTCCAAATCAAATTAAAGTTGGCATTGAAAATATTGTGGATCTCACACATCAAATGTACTAGAACAAATTACAATTTCTTAGTACTACATATAGATTAATTCATTTTATAAGCCCAATGCCTACTACAAATAAATGTCCATAACCAATACCGATATCTGGTATCACCCTGACGCTACATATATGATGGTTGTCCATTTGTTAAATCTAGCAAAAATAAAGTAAATGCAATAAGTATAAGCTGCTTGAATGTTATATCATGTTCAATCTAATATATCGATACATTAGCAAAACATTGATGTCCATCTACCTCACTTACATTTTCCACGCACTACATTCACTGAAATATATACATTGTTGGTATAGGGTATATCATAGGTGACTCATTTACATGACTACGTAACAAAAGTGACACATTGGATATCCAACTCAGTACATCAAAAGTGGATAGTTAGCAACCATATCACCAACAATATTACCCAAATAAATAAAATAATTTGCAATCTATCTACAATTCTCTCTAATCTTGTTATTTATTGCTTCATACCATTCTCAATCCCTTACATAGCCTCCTCCAATCTCACTATCCTCTATTAGAGTTTCCCAATATCTACATTCATTGTACATGCATCTAAATTGAAGCCCTATCCTAGCATGCTTAAGTGCTCATCTCCTATTGAAAGTGAAAGCCATTGCCAAAACTTGCACTGGTTATGGGCACATGTCACGAACAATTTCCCTAGGTTTTTTTTTACTCTGAAATATTTATGGCTGCCTTTCGATTACAAAATTAGTTCTTATGATGGAATTCAGGACCATTAAGCCCACTACTATCACCAACACTTGATGTGGACATCATAACCTACAATTGAGAAATACAATTAGTTAAGTTATAAAACATTATATTGAGCTCATGTTAATCTTTCATTAGAATCGGGCTATGCATAAGTTATAATTCATGAATATTAAGTAAATTCCATTATGCATGAAACTCTAAAACCTCCAAACTAATGCAAGGTATACTAATTTAATGCACTCTATCATGGTTGATCAAGTTTTTCCCTTTTGCCATCTTTATCAGAATTACCTTCTTTTGTTTTAGTAGGTTAAACAACATAAACGGGAACAAATTAGAATCTCTGATGCAGTTTTTATGTTTGTCTTTTTAGCAATGATAGTTTTTTTACATGTAGACAAGCATCATATGATATTTGAAGAAATTGTTTTTGCATTTAAGTGGAAATGTCAGCAAACAACACTGTAACACCAAATTTCTTTTATTCAACACCATTTGTCGTAAGTAAACACATTGGTCCAAATTCCCATGGCAACTTTATTGGTCAGGTAGTTGTAAGAGTTATCTAAATCCCCTCAACCAAATATAGGCATGAGCATTTAACTTGTGAGTTTTATACCCAGTAAATGTAGTCCATATTATGCCAACACCCAACACTGTCCATTATTTTTTACATCATTTTATGACATTTTTTCAATGTTAGCCTATGCAACATTTGTTTTGGGATGTGATAAATAAAAGATTACATAAGTTTTCTTAGTATATGCATATTTTAACGTCTCACCCTTACTTAAATGCACAACCAACTAGAATTTTAACAACTCATACTTAAACCTATGGTATGTCTACTAACTATAGGTTGCAATAGGTCTCAGTAGAAGCATGTCTATAGGTTGCTATTGAGGCTAAAAGAGATAAAAGAAGTATAAAATTCTAAAAGTCGAAAAAGATAAATAAATCTGATAGAAATTGAATCTAAATATATAACTCTTAACTCCAAAAGGAATACTAAAATAACAAAGGCTCTTGGATGAAAATCAAGCTAAATTTATTATGCCTGAAAATTAATAGTATCTACTATCTATTATATATTATATATTATATATTACTATATATATATAAATCTATATACTCTATATAAAAGTTACTATTTATAGACAATCCATCAACTTAGCTTTGGCTCTGTCTTAGGCTTCATTTTACATCTATGTTCACATCAGAACTAGCACTGTCCTTATCAAATGTAAGAGAATAATCGTCAAAGAATTATAGTCAAATTAAGAAACATTAAACTAAGGATTGCTTATTGAGGTACTGACAGATTTAGCAAATGTTTTTATACAAGGAAAACTTGAATTTCAAAAAGTGCCACGATTACTGATCATGTATGTTAGGAATTCACCCACATAATAATTTAAAACAAAAAAAATGACAACATGAAACCATATGGTAATGGAATAGAATAGAAATTGGTTATCTAAAGAAAAAAAAAAGGACAAAAATTCATCACAGATTGGAGCAAAGGCAAAATCATTTCACTTACAAAATGGCCACAACAGGGGAATAATACAATCATCATAATCATCTTGGAAACAAGATAAATCTCAATCAAGTTACGTAAGGCACGCACAAGTGGAATGGGATTATACAAAAATTGGAACTCCATCTCTTTAATATGATTTCTCAAAATATACAAAGGTAAGCATGAGATCAGGAAGGAAGAAAATATAAAGGATACCTAAATCAAAGACCCACGAACTTCTCTAAAATGCGATCGATTGAAAAAGAAGCTATGTCGGAGAAAAGACTTCGACGGCAGATGGAAAATATGGGTGTTCTAACCACACTTGGAGAAGCTGCCGAGTTGTGTCTGAGATCCGTGATAGCTACCGAAGATTTTCACTAGAGTGAAGCTTCTTTGTTCGTTGGCTACAGCTTGTTAGGGTTTTGAATTGGGGCTTTTTGTGTTTTCCTTTTTCTCCCATCGTTCTTTTATTCCAAAAATTCAAATCACAATAAATAAAACAAAAAACCATTGTTATTTTTTTAATTTTATTAATCTAGGGATGTTATGGTCTTTTAACCCTTTTTTCTTTCCATATCTTATTTTTTTCTATCAAACCAAACATAAAAATAACATTTTTTTCCATTCTTTCATAAAGTCATACCAAACAAAACTTAGGTCTCAATATTCCCTTTCATTTTTATTTCCTTTCTCATTTCCTTGCTTATCAAAATTCATTCTGTATACCAAATGAGCCCTTAGGATGTTTATGGACATGATTAGGTCAAACTTTGACCTAACTCAATATTTAACTTAATTTTAAATAGATTTTAAAATTAAAACTCATTGCCTCGAATTTGATCCAACCTAATTTAATATTAGACAAAGCCAAGTCAATATTAGGCGATATTTTTTTTAATTTATTATTAAAATTATAAAATAACTAAAAAATTAAAATTTTAGTATAAATCTTTATTAAAAAAATATTTTTAAATATTTTTATTTTTTTTTAAATTTAACTAAACCAATATATTCCTTAAAACTAACTTAAATTTATTATTAAAATTACAAAATAACCCTTAACAATTTTTTATATAAATCTTGATAAAATTATATTTTATTCTTAAAAAAATTAAAATCTTAATGTAAATTTAATTTTTTAAAAAATTATTTTTTTTTAAAATCCAACCAAACCAATATAACAACTCAACCTAGTTTTATATCCGACCCAACCCTAAATTTTAATTTTAATTTTTGGCTTTATTCAACCCAACTCAATTTGACCAAACCTCTGAATCGGCAAACACCCTATTGACTATAAGGGATATGTGAAACAAACACCAGCTACAACAAAAATGAGAGGAAATGCAAAGAAGACACAAAGATTGAGGGAAGTGGAACAACAAAGGAGCACTCATCGCCAATTTCGAGCTCCTTTATCCCATTGATGCTCACAACAACAATTTTGGCTCTTGATGGTGGCTGGTGGAGGATGTAGTTGTGATAGGAATTAATGGAGGTGGTAATAAGGTCTATCATGGCCAACAAAGTTCATGGGAGAGGAGAAGAAACTTCACTGCCGGTTTGGAACACTCCCTTTCATGAAATTGGTATGATGTAATGGCACCTCCAAAGGAGCTTTAAACCACGACTCATTAAGCAGTACAGAGGCATAGGATTGAGCACGAGATACTTTTGCTATCTTATTCGTTAAGCTCCCACTGCTTTTATAGTGGCACCCTACTGATAATTTACTAAGGGTATAGCATTTTTTTTATTCTAGATTTTGTTATTTTAAGAGATTGTAAGGAGTTTAACAAGGGGGCTAAAACACACTTTCAATAAGTTAGAGAAGGATCTATGTTGCTGGATTTTAATAATTTTGTTGTGGAGAGATTATCTTAGCATCAAAGACACATTATAACATTAATTCATACTTTTTTGTTTTATACTTTTCTGAGTTTGCTTGTTTTTTGGGTTTTTGTTTTTCAATTACAAAAGGAAAAGAAAAAAAAAATGTAAGATGCATAGAGTTTATTTCTTGAATTTATATAACTTTGAGTTTATACTTTTGATATTAGAATAACTTCAAATCAAATTTAAAGTATAAAACAAAATATATCCAAATAAACCATATATAAGTTTAAGCACTTTTGATATTATTTCATGATCTTTACAAAAATCTATTCAAATAGTATATAAATGTAATTTGCATTTTTTGTTTAAATATGATGACAAACTATATTTCAAAATGAAAAGTTGATTGTATTGGATTTTTTGTAGGTACCAATCCTTTCAATGGATCATTTTATGGAAGTTGATTTCAAGCTTAAACTTGGGATGAAATTTGATAGTTTAGAGGCGGCATGGCTATTTTGGACTAATTACGATAGAAAAGTTGACTTTGGAGTTCGAAAACAACATTTGAACAAGAAAAAGGATGGCCCTATAACATCGTGTAGATATGTATGTTGCAAAGAAGGAGTTAGAAAGAAAGATAAAAGAGACTTTATGACTGTAAATCCTCGACATAAGACTAGAACAGATTGAAAATGTCGAATTGGGTTAACACTTGTGAAAGGCAAATATAAAGTGCATGATTTTGTTAAATAACATAATCATCCATTGCATCTTGCAGAAACTACTCACATGCAAGCTTCACATTGTAAAATATCTCAAGTTCAGGCTTATGAGATTGAGTTAGTAGAAGATTCTAGAATTTGTCAGAAAACATCTTTTGACTTGATGAGTATGCATGCAAAGGGAAGAGAAAATGTTGATTATACCCGTATGGATGTTAAAAATTATCTCATTGTAAGAAGACAAAGAAGTATGATGTATGGAGATTTTAGGGCATTGTTGCAATATTTTCAAGACCAATTGGTAGAAAATTCATTATTTTTTTATACTTATCAAATGGATATGGAGAAACAAATCACTTATGTCTTTTAGGTAGATGTAAAGATGTTGATTGATTATAGGTATTTTGGTGATATAATGTCTCTTGATACAACACATTGTACTAATAAAGATATAATGTCTCTTGATACAAAACATTGTACTAATAAAGCAAATTGTTCACTTGCTCTGTTTTGTAGATTTAACATCATAGGGAAATAGTGATCTTTGGGGCAGCATTGCTATACGATGAAACAATAGAGTCTTTTAAATGGCTCTTTGATATTTTCTTGGCTTGTCATCGAGAAAAAAAAAATCCTTAACTATCTTTACTGATTAAGATACAGCAATAGCCAAAGCATTATATGATGTGATGCCTTATGTGTCCCATGGATTATGCATATGGCATTTGATGCAAAATAACATAAAGCATTTAGGCTATTTGATGAAGGATGGATCCCATTTTTGAGAGACTTCGAGAGATGCATGTACAAGTATGATGAGGAAACACAATTTGAGGCAGAGTGGAGTAAGTTATTGGCAGATTATAGTGTTTAAGATAATAATTGGCTAAGGCATATGTATAGTATAAAAGAAAAATGAGCAGCTTGTTACATGAAAAAGGTTGTTACCATAGGCATGCAATGTACCCAATTGAGCATAAGCTTGAATTCAAATGTTAAAAATTTCATGGACTCGGATTTAGATATCATTAAATTCTTTAAGACATTTGAAAGGGTGATAGACGAGAAGCGGTATAATGAATTGAAATGTGAATTTGAATCGCATAAAAAAATTCCAAGGTTGAAAATAGAACATTCTAGGTCACACCCACTATCTTTAGATTGTTCCAAGAAGAGTTTGATCAATATGCAGTTGCCTATATAAAGCACAAGAATGAAATTCTACCCCTAATTGAATTTATTATTTCTATAGTCAATATGGAAGGAGATTGCATAGACAGAGATTGCACAGAAGGAGATTATAGAGTAATATTTAATCCTTTAGATAAGTCGATATCTTGTAGTTGTATGAAGTTTAAGTCCTTCAGAATACTATACAACCATGCTTTGGAAAGTTTTTATCACATGGATATTAAAACACTTCCAAATCAATATATTCTTAATAGATGGACAAAGAAAGCGAGAAGTGGTATCATTTATGATGTGGAGGGAAAGAAAGTTGAAGGAGATATAAGGTTGGAAAGCACACAGTGATATAGACAACTCTGCCCCATGCTAATAAGAATAGCATCTAAAGCGTTCGACTGTTAAGAAGCTTTTATATTGGTGAACGAGGTTATGTCTGAGTTGGCTAAACAAGTGAATAAAGTCATCTTGTAATTGTTATGTTTTGTGTGAACTAAGTTTATAACAATTAAAATTGCATGTTTTTTCTTAACATATAAAATTAGTGCAACTTTTATTTGTTTATTTATTTTCCATGACAACTTCAACAACCTAACTAATAATATTTGCCCATACAAACAGGTAATAGAGCTTCAATTGAGTCAAAAAAGTAAAGCAGGTAAAGGTGATTCCACCTCATTATCACCAAGTGAACATATAAAAAAGGAAAGGGTTTCAAGAAGTAAATCGATATAAGAACTAGGAATCGCATAAAGAGTTCCCTTAAGTGTCATCGTAGGAAAAGAAAAAAGTGTCCAAGTGTTCGAAATTCACAAGTGCAATAGTCATTGGTATATGTATAAATGTTAGCTTATTACTTTCTAATGAAGATTTAGTATTCATGAGTACTTGTTGCAAGGTAATCTTGCACATGGTCATATTGATATTGGGGTATCAAGCTCAACACCGTTGATGCCTTTTGCATAACCATAGGTCCACGAGAGAGTGATTTGACTTTCACCTAAATGATAATGGTAAGAGCATTCAGTGTATATGATAACCATATTATTAACATTTACTATATTATAATTAGAGGACATTTTGCAATGTAGGCACCTTTGGATCATTCTATGTTATCACTTGAAGCAATGCAATTTAGTGAAAATTTCTCAAATATCAATTAAGCGATGGTATATGATACAAATGCATATTTTGTATGTTGTATTTGATATAGTTTTTGTGGAGTTTTTTTGGTGCTAGTCATATTTTTATATGAAAGTTGTATAACATATAGCATTTGTAGAATTTTTATATGAAAGTAATATTTTGGAAATTGCCTATGATATAGATTTTGTGTATTTTGTATATTGTAATCCTATTTTGGAAGTTATATTTTATAATGGTGCAATATCAACTACAAAAAAGAGAGACAACTAAAAGAAGTCATTTTATTTGACATTTGCACTCATTACAACTACACCAAATTACATTTGTATCTTTGGAAACAAAAGAAGACATTTAGTATATTTGTTCATTTTACACAAGCTTACAGCAAGTAAATGATTCTTAGGTCAGGAAATAACATTACAGCATTTGCTCAGTGTACAACATATCTTCATAGCTAATTTAGTGGGTGACAAGTCTCCACAGTCAATGATGTAGCATGCCATTAGGTTTAGATAAGAAAAACACACCATTTGTACAGTGCACAACATATCTTCAATTTCTTAGCTTGAAGCCTTTGAAAATGAAGCTATTCAAATATGCTAATAATACTTGAACTGGCCTGTGCAATTTTGTCTTCATTTGTTTCAACCAGTAATACTTGAACAATATTATAGTTCATAATGTTCATACATCAATCTTTCAAAGGTCAGTAACAAGCATACCTAATAATAAAGAACTGTATGCCAAAAAGAAAAGTTATCAAAAATTTAGAATTTAAACATTAAAGTATAACAAAGTAATTTCTTTTCATCTACCACAATCATGCCCAATAACAAAGAACTATATGCCAAAAAGAAAAATGAATGGAAAAATTAACCATATCCTTCAAGGGAAAAGGAGTAGAAGGATTTAAAGAATTGGCAAGGAATTTGTCATAAGGAAAAGATGTAGCTTGAACTAACCCTTGTCAAAGTAGTCCTCGTCTATGCCCAAGCCAAAGGAAGTAAATACCAGGGTGTTTTTGAAATTATAAAAAGCCCCAATGCTAGGAAGTGACTAATATCATAACTGATTTCCATGCCATCACATCATTAATCTCAAAAACCTTAAAAAATATAAAGGAAAAAAGTATGCATCAATCATCATGATCTTCCATGTTTCTTATGAATAAAAGCTGTAACCACCAGGCCATGCAAAGGAATACACAACAAAGACAATTTTTTTTCCATTTGATACAAGGTGCCGCCAAAAGTAGAGGGAGGATGACAATACATGGCTTAAAAGATTAAAGAATTATACAGTGATTTACTGACTATTACGCCTCTCTCTTAGAATATGCATAAATATTACCATTATCATCATTGATGCTTCATTATGAATAGCATCCTCTACTACAAGAAGAAAATTGGCTAAAAAATGTTATTCAAGTGTACAAACATATAGTTCATCACAGAATATCTTAGAAGTAGCTTTATTAATTATATAACAGAAGTTTTGTTTAGCAGTGATGGTATAAAAACATGACATAGATCTAAAGAAAATTACTTTCTTAGGAAGGGAATCGATGGCATCCTTTAAAGTAACATTTTCTAGAAGCAATTCTCTAATTTGCTTAAAACTATAGCTTTCAGATAGTTGTTTTCTGTACTCAGCATTATCAGCTGGAGATAGCAAAACTGGAACCGCCACAGCTTGTATGACTATAATTTTCTTCCTTGAAATTAAATGTCTTTGATTCCTGAACCCCTTGTGGATAAGCCCATCCCCTTTTATATTACATAACCCTGTAGAAGAATAAGAATTAATTAATTAATAGGCACCCATGACATTCATGCCAATTAAGAGTTGAAAATTAGCAGGGTACCATTTACTGCATAAATATTTTGCAAGGATACACAAGTGAAGCTTTATATTACCATCTTGAACTTTCTTGCGTATTGCTTAATTAAATAACAGATTGAAACCTTTGTAGTATCCAGTAACACATCTACAAAATAACGCGACTCATAATCTAAGTAGTTAAATACTGAACTCTTTAAGTCTTTTAATGGTTTGCATGATCCAGTCCCTCTTTTTTCCAATCACTAGAACTCAATTATGAGGCAGACAAGGACAATGCAATTGTCAAGTGACATCATAGAGAACTTGAAGTAAGGAATTGAATGAAACATTATGTCCAATCCACGCACTTGAGGCCAAATAATGCAAGGGAAACAATAAGACTACCTGGTGGGTACTGGGCAGCAATCTTTCTTTTATGAATTGGCTTTTGATGGGAGCCCTGGAAAATATAGACCAAATTAAACCACGATATGGTTAAATACACCCCTCCACCAAACAAAACAACAGCAACGTCATCAATTAGAGCTTAGAAACTTCAAACTCAAAAGAAGAAAAAAATAAAAAGTAAAAGAAAGATGTAAAACCATGAAGAGGACAACGCAATCCGCAAGCCTACAAGCCATGGTGAGCAGAATTTCAAAAATTCTAGCTCACAGGGGCTCCCCCTCCTCCTTGGGGTTGAATGAGGCGAAAAAAGATAACACTTTTCACTTGAAGGAATGAGTGGCTAATTGGTAAAAGGGTCATTGAGATGCGTTCGCATATTAGGTATAAAATTATATGCGAGGGCTTCCAATTGACTCTCACTTTACTCTCTTTCTCATCTTCTAGCTCAATCTCCATTGCCATTTGACTCTTCCCAGCCGACCACAAGGAATAAAACAAAGCCATGGGTTCTTGCTTCAGAAGCAGCGTAAGGGGTGAAGATGGAGGCTACGTGTCGCAATTCGAACATAACAAGAGGGATGCCCATGATCTGTTATGCGGGAAGCCGCGTCAAAACACAGCGTTTCATTAAAGTCTAGGACACGTGGCATGACAGGAACGGCTTGGATGAACACCACGTTCGCACTCTACGGGAGAGAAGCCGGACGCTGGTGTGGGTGCATTCCCCTCTTCCCCAATTTGAAGCTTGTGAAAGCTAGGACTATGAACAAAATTTTGTATTCCTAATTATATTTGGCTCCATACATAAAGCAAAATGGAATGAAAGACACAGGGATCAATTTTCGCACGAAGTTTTTGTATTAATGTGAATGTGCAAATTTTAAAATTATATTTAGAAGTGTAAAATGTTTAATCTATGCACTTTAAAGATATTCAAAATTAAATAATTTATAAATAAATAAAAATTTTAAAGATTAGAGTTTAATGAGAACAATATTGAATCTCTATACGTAGATTTAAAATTTTAATTAGTTCTTAAAGTCAAATTAATAAAAAAAATTTTACATTATAGATAGATATAGATAAATTATAAATTATAAATTATAAAAAATTAAGATATAAAAATTATTATTTAATTGTGTGAAGTATGTATTTCATATATTAATATTAAAATTAGATGTGATACATATTAGATATGAATTTTAATTATTAATTGTGCAAAGTTTTTATTTATTAAATTTTGATATAAATATTAGATTTAAAAATAGTATATATGAATTTATTTAATATCATATAATAAAAATTTTAATTATGATCATTTGTTTGACTATTCACATTCTAATGTCCCTTTTGGTTAATCAAAGTAATGTGAAGGGAGACAATACAATGGGTTGCAATCTTCAATTTAGCAAGAAATTGGAGCAAAGCTGCAGCCAAAACACCTAAAGACGATTTTGCCCCTTCGAGATCCACAGCGTCCAACCCAGAGTCCACATTGGTTCCCTCCAACACGTCGTGCCTTTGACGACACAAGCGACAGCGACGACAGCTTATGTGCCTCCGACCACACTTCCCCTTCATTGTTCTTGAACCAAAGCCACAATTTTGCCTCTACAAGATCCACAATGTCCAACCCAAACTTGTCGTCCACACTGGCTCCCTCCACCATGTTGTGCCTTCGACGACACAAGCAACGGTGGCAATGGCTCGTGTGTCTCCTACCACACTTCTGCTTCATTGTACTCGAACCAGAGCCAGGGCCCTCCTCGGACTCTTAAATAGTGCGCAAATGTATAGGGAAGGTATCGAATCGGTGAAGAGTGTTTCTGAAAAAATGCAATCAAAGCTAGAAACAAGACAAACTCAAAAATGATAACAGGGTATAAATCCCCTTAATGAATAGAAATAGAAAATGAATCAGTTGGGTAGCGAGACAAAAAGAGGATATGGTGAAAAAACCAAAGGCAAACATTTTTTAAAAAAAAATTGAGTTTTTTTTTTCAAAAGCATTTTGATTATTTTTTACTCATTTAATTGCAATACTTACCTTTTTTAAAAGATGTAAGCGTATTTCTTTTACTTTTAATGTCATACTAAATACATTTTATATAAATGCATTTCTTAATGCATTTTCTTTACAATTATATAGCCTAAAATTCAATAAACTAACAGTCCCTAAAAATGAGTTTCAATACCTAAAGGTTACTTAGGCGAGATTGTGTGCCAGTTTGGCAACACATTGGGAAACCATATTAAAGAAAAAGCTTTAAAATCTTGCTTTGTATGAAACATGATTTGAGGAAGGATAACGTTTTTTCAAATACAGCTTGTGCATCATTGAGGTCAATGATAATAGTGAGAGCAAGCGAGAGTGAGCGAGGGCTTCGACGAGGATGAAACTTCCACAACTGCAAAGCTTAGACCACGGTGAGAAATGGATTGAGTGCTTCGATGTTTGGGGAAGATAAAATTATATTAAGATACATGCATCGTTTGATCGGGTTGATTAGTCAAAAGCTAACTTAAAATAGGTATAATCAAAGCAACATTTTATTCTCTTGTGTTTACTTATTAGCCAGAGAGGGAAACTAACAAATGATATTGTACAAGTTGAATGTTTTCTTTGCCTGTGCTTAGATCCAATTAAGTTTCTTTCATATTATATCATTAAGATATATGTGCATCTATGATATTTATGTGCCACTCAATTTATCAAAATTGGTAGTTTTATAAAATTATTTATAATAGTTATCATTTTTAATATTCAAAATATATGTATCATGATGCTTCATGTTGATGATAACAATGAATTCAAGTTGTTTAGAAAATTGTAGAAGTCTTTTGATTAAGATACTTTATTAGAATCATCACATTCAGAGCTACTTAAATTACTTACTATGTTACTTATTTGTATGAGACTTAATGAATGGTAAATGTTTAAATTTTACGAGTTTTTTAGAAGTGAATTGAACCAAGTTGAGTTGATCTAACTATTTGTGGCTAATTAACCCTTATAATACAATCTTACTTGAAATTTGTGAAACAAATTTGTTGTGGTTTAGAGTTTGTTGTTAGAATGTGATTTCTTGGGACTTATTAGTTAAGGGAAAATAATATATATATATATATATATATATTTGGAACAAATTAATGTGATTTTTTTTATAAAAATATATTTTGAGACAAAATTAGAGAAAAAATATTTTGAGACAAACATTTTTTTCTCTAAATCCATCTTATTTTTCTTTTTAAATTCTAAATTAGAATTAGAGATAAAAAAAATCTATCTCCAACTTTAAAATTTTGAGACAAAAAATTTTGTTTTTAAATCTATCTCTATTCTTAGTATTTTTTTAAAAAAAATTCTAAAATGAAGAGCGTACCTTAATTTGCCGACAATGGTGGGGAGATGCAATAACATATCTTTTAAGTCAATTAGTGATTATTTGTAGAAGAGAGTTCAAAAGTGAAAGAAGAGACTTGACAATTGAGAGTACTTTCAACAATGACAATAAAAGTTGTCACTAAAGCGTTTTCCATTTCTGACAACTGTCGTCATTGGTGATAGTTACAGTAACTTTTCACTCGGAGGTTTTTTGTTTGTAATTGAAACCTTCAATGATAAAGTGTAAGTAATGACCTCCCCCCCCCCCCTCCCAAAAAAAAAAAACATAATCACCACCAAACACCTTATTTCTTATACTGTAACAAATTAATTTGTCTGATTTCTTCGATTGGTTTAAAATCAGGATTCTTAATAAATAGGATGAATCAAGTAGTGGTTAATATAGCTTTAATATAAATGTTATGACCTCCAAGTTTAAAATGAGATTAAAATAATATTAAATTCAGGACAACGCAGCCTCAACTAAATAAAAAATTGATAGATGTGGAGAGCTACCTTCCTAGGGAGAGGTATGCAGTCCATTCAAGGACTATGCATACTCTTGGATTCTCAGTTCGTGGTCAAAGAAATTGAGCGCTTTACATCCCCATAAACTTGCTCGATTGAAAAATAGGTTCAATACGCATAACGGAAAATGAATATTTGAAAAATTAAAAAAAAGTATTTTAAAAATAAAAATTCTCATTCTCTTATTTTAAAAAAATAAAAAAATATTAAGTAATAATAACAAAATTGTAATAAATATTATACAAAAATTATGAAAAAAGATTATCTTTCCTATGTACATATCAAGCAAGATCTAAAATAATAAAATTCTAAAATAAATAATTTATTTTTTACATTAACATGTTTTTCTATAGTTGATCTGAAACTTATTGGATTCTATATTTGTGCATCGCCGACCATGTTACACGTCACTCTCTTATTAGTTACTTGTAATTAAAGAAAATCAATATTAAACAAATAAATAAAGAGGGTTTTGTTCTTTGTACAATAAAATTTTAAATACAATAAATAAGTTTCTAGCTTTCTTCAGTTTAAATGCAAAAAATAAACTAAACAATTAATAATCAAATTTTTTTGTAAATCTCTCTTTATACATAGCCGACCATGTTTGTACGTTCCCATCAATTGCACATAATGAAAGAGAACCCATAACAATAAAATAAAGAGGATTTTTGCCCCCTAATTTGGCCCTTATTCGACACAATTATATGGAATCGAAAATAAAATTGTGACTTTTATATCATCAACTCACAAATTTTCCGTCATAATATGAGACCTAGCTAGCACACCAACACTAGCACAATTTTCCCCTAATGTTTTTTCACTCAAGATCTACCATGTCACACAATATTGTCACATTCACTCATTCTCTCATTTACACGACGACTCTCACTTTATTTAGTAGATAAAAAATTAAATATAAAAATAAAAATAAAAAATAATTTTAGTATCCCTAATTTTTATGATTGAAATATGATTAAATAATAATTTAAAAATAAAATAAACATTTTACTCAATTTTCTATTTTCTTATCATTTCCCTACCCGTACCAAACATTGCCATTAGACACCTTACTGCTACGCTTACCGACTAGAACGGATTCTCTCCATTTTGAATACGAAAAACGAAATGATGTTATTTTGGGCAATCCATAGTTGTCCAATTCATCAAATAATTTTTGGGCGGTCACATTGCATTTGGGTGGCTTTTAGTGAAAAAAAAAAATCTAGAGAGATTTGAAATTTTAACTATGACAAGATTCTACTGTAAATTTTTTTTAATTATATATATAATAATTTTAAAATTTAAAGTCCTTTACAATTAAATGCTTTTTACAATTAGAATTTTTATTCTTACAATTAAAATTTTAAAAGTATAATTTTTTTTAAAATTAAAAATTTTGTCCTCATAATTAAAATTTTTAAAATGTATTTTTTTTCATAATTAAAAATTTTGTTCTTATATTTGTACAATTTACTCACATAGGTCCTATTTGGTGCGTTCTAGCATTCTCTAGGAATTTCGCTTTTCAGCATTTTGTCTTCCAGATTAGACAATGCTCCTTGCTTTTATCAAAATAGTACAAAAAATTTTGTGTATTTAAAAAAAGAATTAAAACGATGTGTATAGAAATCATTTTTGTGAATTTTTTAATTTTTTAAATTATTCTGTTAACTATCATTTAATCAAATAGTATTTTCATTTTTAATTTTAATTAAACTAATTATTTTACTTAGTCACATGAATATTAGAATGAGCACCAATTAAAGAGTTGAAAGTATTTCACGTTTGTCTTTAAACATTTTAAAAATATTTTGACGTTATTATTTGGATTAAGATTACATTTGAATATTGAAATTATCAACTTAACAAAATAAAATGGCTTTAAAATACTATGAAACAACTTAAGATACTAGTAATGTTATATAGTGTATAATATCTATAATGTGAAATTCGAAATCTCATATTAGATAAGAAAAGCATTGGTTAAAGATACACAAGGAAAAGCCTGTAGCTGTATGCCAAAATGGCACTTTCCCTCCTGCTTTTGCAGGAGCCCGCGGGTTCGAACCCGTGTTTCTCCCTCCTCTTACAATGGGTTCTCACTAATAAAAAAATTAAAATATTGTCGTAGCCTTTGTTATATTTAAAAAAATATTAGTTATAATTCTCTAATATACAAAGAGTCACTCCTTAAAAGAAATATTTATATATGCCTCAAAGCTTTATTTGTTTTCTTGTTCATATTATTTTTCTAACAAGTAAAACAAAATTTCAAAAATTAAATTATTCATCATTTTAATATTCACAAAATTATTTTCATTAAAATTTAAATAAAAAATTATAAGATTGCAATATAATAATATATTAGTCCAAGAACTCTGGACTTATGTGACATATTTTGTGAATATAAATGTCAACAGAATTTGATGGAATTAGTTTGATCCTTATTTGTCTTTTTTTTTTTTCTCATTTTCAACTCCCAAGATCTTTTATCTCTTTAATAAACCCAAAAAATATATAGTAATAGTTATAAATTAGTAAAAAGACGTCGATTAACACTTTAAACCACAAAAAGCAATTTCACGTTAAGGCTAAAACCAATGGAGATAAAACTAGAATTTACCCCAAAAAATATAGTTTCTTGTCTTTAATCTTGTTCCATATTCAATTTAATTGGGCTAAGTTTTAGAGTCATTATTGATCAAGAATTTGGATAATTAATAAAATATTAATATTGTATGATCAAAAACGAATTGGCAGATACAAACTCGATGCTTTTTCCCCCCTTTTTCCCCCTCTTCTGCTACTGCTACGTTTTTTTTAACCTGAGATTGGAAAAAGGAACAGTGAACTAAGATGAACTTAAACGTGGACGGAATGAGCATGAGGCGTTTCAGATCGATCATTGAATAATTAATAATTTTATTTTTCAGTTTGAATAAAATAATAAAATTGTAAAGTAAACAATTAATAAGTATTTATTTTATAAATATTTTTTTTTATAGTTGACCTAAAATCCGTTGGATTAAGGGGTCCGTTGATATAATACTTAGGAAGGAATTTGTTTTCAATTGTATATTACATCTTTATAATTATTATTTGATAATTTTATTTTTAATTATTTTTTTAAAATAAAGACATGAAAGTTACTTTATATCCATAAAATTATTCTTTTTTTTTAAATTTTCATCCTAATAATCCTGTGCAAATATTTATACATGGCTAACCATGCTGTATGTTGCTATTAACGGCTTGTAATTAAAGAAAATGAGTATAAAAAAATAAAGAGGGCTTTTTTCTTTATTCTTATTTTATATTCAGTTCAATTGGATCTCTTTTCTTTCCCAATAATCATTCTGGAAATCTGTTTGCTTGTGATTTAACGTGTATCATTTAACGTTATTAAACTTGTTTAGTTATTACTCAATCACGTGATATCTTCGACCATAATTTTTAACAGTATAATAATCATAGATAATAATAGCATGGGTGTTGCAACAGTAAACACTTATATTATTGATATTTTAATTAGGCTAAAGTATTGTTTTAATTTTTTAAATTTAGAGTAAATTTTATTTTAATCCTAATTTTTATTTTGATACTAATGCTGTCCTTAAGCTATTCAAACATAATCATATTAGTCGCTTTTACTAATACGATTAATCTCACTAACTAAAATTTTTGAAGTGGCTTTCAATTAAAACTAAAAAGACTCCTATATGTTCATGTTAATCCCTTCCGATCAATTTCCATCAGTGATAACCATTGTCGTATATTTAGGATGGGGCAAATATGTGAAACCCCTTTTCCATGCTAGTGGATTCTTTTTGCCTTACTGCCTCTAGTGCCCTCCGATTTAATTGTATTTTAAATTATTTCATTATTTTTAAAGTCGTTATAGGAATTAATATTACATTTCAAATTCAAAATTATTAATATAATATAAAAGATACATTAAAATAATTCAAGATATTAATGGAACAGAATTTTAATAATAAAAAATATTATTTATTTTATTTATGGTTATTTTAAAAATTACAATTTTAATAAGAATATTACAAAATAATTATCTAACAACATAATATATTATAAAAAACTAACATCAAGTCAATTTGTTAGTGAACAGTGAAACAAAAAGAAATGAAACTTACTATTTTAAATATTGAGTGAATGAAGTAAGGGTATTCACTGAGTTGGGAGACCCAGTGTGACTGGTCTTGTTAGGCCAAATTAAGTGAAGTTGGGCTCAGTATAAAATAAAATAAAAAAGTTAGGGTTGAGTTGGGTCTAGCACTAGATTGACTTTAAAGGTTATATTAGTATGGCTTGACTCTAAAAAAAATTATAAAAATTATAAAAATATTTTTTTATAAAGACATATTAAAATCTTAATTTTTCAAGAGATATAATGTAATTTAATGATGATTTATATAAAACTTTTCTTTTTTGGAGTTAGGTTATAATTTTAATAATAAATTTCAAACCAAAAAAAAAACTAGGCTACTGAATATGAGCCTGGCTGATTTTATTTAGTTTCAATTTTAAAATCCATTTAAAATTAATTTAAACATTGAGATAAATCAAAGCTTGGTCTGACTCAATCTATGAATACCCTCAAAATGAAGTGAAGTTATTAAGCATGTAGAGTAGGCAAATACTAAGGGATGATCTAAATTGGATAGTAGGATTTGATAAATTGTAAAATAAAGTAAATTTGACTAATTTAATTTAATTTATATGATTTAGATTTTATTTTAGATTTTAATTATTTTTAAAATTTATAGTTAAAAGATTATTATTTTTTATTTTACTTCCTTTAAAAAAAATTAAATCATTCAATTTACATGTGAATTGCCTAATCTACTTAATTAAAAAATTCACAAAATCCCACCGTTAAAGGATCTAATCTCTAGGATGATAGAAAGAACATAACCATAGAAAAACACCTCTCATCATGTAATCTTTGTAACCCTATCTAGATCTCTTACCTAACCATGCTACAAGTTGTTAAGACTATGAAATATAATTAAGTGCTTAGCTTTTTCCATTTTAAATAAAATACAATTTTAAACTAAACACTTAATTGATTTTTTTTTTTTTATAAATTTGTCTTTGTTTTTGGTTCAAGCTAAAACTCATTGGATAATTATCCAACTATATGTGCATGACTAACTATGTTGCATGTGATTAGCAATTATACATAATGATTGAAAAAACCCAGAGCAATAGAGTAGAGGATTTTTGCCTTTGATTTTGCTCCATATTCAACTTAATTGGAGTAGTTTTTATATAAAAAATTACATAAAAAATCATTTTTTGTATTATTTTATTTTTTGAATTATTTAATTATCCAATGTATAATCAAATAGTATTTTCAATTTTAATTTTAACAAAATTGACTACTTAGCACAGGAATATTAGAATAAGAGACAATTGAATAAAAAAAAATATTTCATGTTTATTATTAAATATTTTCATACTCTTTTAATCATAATTTGCGAATCATTATAGAGATTCACAAATCCAACTAGTTGAGTACTATTTGGTTTGATGTTAAGAAGAGAAAAGGGGACATATTACATTGTTGTTTCGCATTTGGTTTGGTGCCTCACATTGCATGGTTTTGGTGATGATGCAATTTGTTGTGTGCATTGTAGTGGAGGAATGGAGATAGTCCTTAGAGCCAAAACTCACAAATACAATTTTGCCCTTGGTGTATGGAGATTGTCAACATCAAAATACTTATTTAGTTATAAAGAAAATAGAGAATGAGAATTATGTATTTTATGAGAGTGCCTTTTTGGACTTAGGTGCTGAAGAGCTCAAGCAACATAAAGACTCCATTAGTGTTCCCCTCATCGAAATCAAGTTAGTTCCACTAGTTTGAGCCCCCCTTCCCAATCCCTACATGTGCACTTATTTCTTACATGTCCATCTTATTTTGAGAATTAGAATCCCTGTAGGATGAGCTATTCATTATTAAATAGGTGTAAGAAAATGAATGCCAAAAACTCTCTACCTCTTTTGATAAGCAACTTCTGTTGATTTTGGTTAATTATGTGTCCATTGCATTGCCCTATAACCTCTCTGTCTCCCTTCATCAATCTATATGTCACATACCTTTTCCACCCCATCTTAGGTACTTGCAACAATCAAGTCTTTACCTATCTCGCTACTCTAACAAAGATGAAAGTTTTTACATTCCAACCTTAACCATTCCCCATTGAACTTTATTTCTAATGAACCACTAACACCCCTAAAGTTTTGCTAACTATTGCACATTATGAGCTTAATCATGGTTGCTTTAAATTAATTAAATCAAGTAATCTAATATTGCAATTTTACCACTTTACCAATTGGTCCATTTATTTTTTGAACCCTAAACTACTTTTATTGTCATACAATGGATGGATTGAATTGTGGTTTTTTTTTTATTTTTATTATTGACATGAATTATCTCATGCATGGTGTTTCTTGCATCTCTCTAATGTTTCTTTTCATAAGTAGTTCCATACTTAATTATATAGTTTTTGGTTATGAGTTGTAACTTTATATGCAAACATAAAGTTAGCTTATTTTCATTTGATCAAATAGCACATTCAGTTGATTCATAGATTGTGTGTGTGTGCACACTTATTATTATACATGTATGTTTCAAGTCCATGAAAAATTGAAAAATACCAATGTTGTAGGCGATGAATTTTTTTTTCCATTGGTAATGCACTTTTCCCTTTCATATCGTAGTACACAAGTGACGTTAGAAACATGTTGATAAGAATTGATTATTGATTGTAAACAATTGATTTGATAATGTTTGTTAACCATAAACACCTAAAGAAGGCAAATAATTTTGTTTACCAATGGACCTCACCGAAAGTTATACATTCCTTTATTTAATGATCTAGTACTTGCATCTTGTGCAAACAAGGTGTAAGGTGCTACTTCATGTGTGGGTGACCTTAGCAATTCATTCTTGGCACATTTCATGTAAATCATACCACTTAGACTTTGAAATACAGAGAACGCATCTTAAGCACTTGGCTTATAACAGTGACAACATATGATATAAGCAACTTAGGATGTATAACCTAACCTTTGACCACTTGTGTGTGATGCTTAAGGAACTTGATGGATTAAGATCGATGAGACATATGTTGGGTGATGAACAATGGCAATATTTTAAAATATTATTGCACATCATGTCAAGAATCGGGTTATACAATGTAATTTCCATCACTTACATGAAATTTCAATAGGAATTTCAATGTGATTTTGAATATTATGATGTGGTTGGGTAAAGAGTTGTTCAAGGTCCTTGAGTTTGTCCTATAGAATTCTACTAACCTAAGATGGAAATGATTTAAGGTAACTTGATTATTTACCCCCAATGGATTGAATTTGGAGGGGGGGTTATTGTATTTTTTTAACACCACTATTTCTATGTTCACTGTTATTGATAGAATTGACTTGGTGCATTGGATGGAACCCACATCCCCATCAACCATCTCAATAAAAGCGAAGCCTCAGTACCAAAATTGAAAAGGTACATTCATTACCAATGTGCTTGGCATCTACTTGCAAGATGCATAATTCATTTTCTTCTTCTCTTAATGGGAAGGCTTTACGATTGATGGGCGAGTAGTGTGTGATGCCATTAGTAGACAACATTGCTTAAGAGTGCCACATGGTAAGTTGTCTCATTCTTTGTTTTAATTTCCTTATATAAAAGTAAAGTTTCTCGTTTAGTTGTAGTGACAACTTGCCTTGTAATTATAGTACTAATCCTTTTATATGCTTTTCTTTTACAAGTCACTACTACTTGGTTAATGTTGGTTACACCAACTACAAGGGATTTCTATTAACATACAGAGGTTAGTAGCACCACTTAAGTGAATGGAAAGAGATAGTAGCTGACTACCCCCTATGAATTGTTTAACAAGTGGCATGTATCCACCCTTAATGTGATCAAGTGGTGTTTTGGCATCTTGAAAGAACAATGGGTGATACATAAGTATCCTTCCTTCTACCCAATTAGGATGCACAATTACATAATCATAGCTTATTATTTGCTCTATAGTCCTTGTCTTAGGTGCAATGCTAATAATGATTCAAATGATGAAGTTCACATCGACAAGGCCATAGAAACTATTGATGTAGTTGATCTCGTATTAACAATTAAGACCTCAGTTAGGTGGGCTAACTTTTGTGAGGAATTTGCAACCAATATGTTCAATGAATTTGTCACCTATATTGATGTTGTATGATTTATGATTTAGACCCTGTTGTATTATTAATTGTGTCACCATGTGAATGAATGTTGAAATTTATTTGCACTTCACTTTGTATGGTGTATGTTATATAATGTGATTTATATAGTTGTATGTTCATGTTGTTTGGGAACTTTATTTAATGGTTATCTCTGCACTTCTTATATTTACTCCATTTTATAAATTTAACCATATGTTCAACTCTTTGCCTCTATCTCATCCTTTTCTTTTAGCATTAAAGCATGGACCAAGAATAAGAATAGCAACAAGAACAAAGCTCCTTACTATCCAAGCATCAGTGGACATGATAGGAGGATGTCTTCTTGGTTGACTACCTCATGGACCTTCTCAGTGAAGGTAAGCATCTCATTGATAGTAACTTTAAGCCAGGACACTTGCCAATGTTAAAGAAATTGATGTAATAAAAATTACCCAACTATGGGATTAAGGGAATTCCTTATATCTATCCTGCCTGAAGACTCTAAAATAAAATTAGAATATTATGTTCAACATGGTCAATGATACCAACACTTCCAACTTTGGGTAGGACCCAGAGACAAAGTGCATCACTACTAATAAAGTCATTTAGGATAAATGCATCAAGATACATATGAATTTATACTTAGCTTTGTTCTTGGTCTTTTATGAATACATTATTCCTTTCTTAAGGAGAACCGTTCTCTAAATGTTTTTCTCTTCCAAGTATACAAGAAGGTTATAATGTTCCAAACCAATCCTTTTCCATACTTTGATGTATTATGCATAGTTTGGGTGAAAGATTAGGCCATTAGTAAGGACATGCAAACACTAGGTGAGGCTAGGGATGAGAATGCTAGAGGCCATTGATGACTAAAAAGACATTCGCATGGATGATGAAATTAAGCGAGACAAAGATGGTTCTAAAGTGCTTGTAACTAATGGCAGTAAGGCTACATCTAAAAGAAGGAAAAGGAAGATAAAGTCACAAAGTCAAGATGACCTACTTATCTAAGCCCTCATAAAGGTTAGCATAGATATAGATCAAAGCTTGAAAGAGGTTACGTAGGATATGATCAAGCCATGGTTTGGACATTTTCAACTTAAGAAGGAAATGAAGGATAAAAGGATGGATCTCTATATAATGTTGTAGTCAATTGAAAGTCTAAATAAGGATGAAGTTATTGCTCTATGTATAAGGCTATCGAAGAGTAGTTCCCTACTATGCAACTTCCTAACCATTCCTACTTCAAGCAAAGCAGCTCGGGTCAGACAAATAATAGCTTAGCTATTCAATGGGGGAGCATTTTTTATTGTACATATTACACGCAAGTTTTCATTGCATCTACATTACTAGCACTAGCTTTCTTGTTCAAGCAACATGGCTCTTTTCGTGTGTATGTTTTACTACCAATTTGAGTGCTTTTATGCAAATCTATGTTAGCTTTTATTGGTCTCATGCATAAATAGCTGATAGGTGAGTGTGTTAAGGGCTTCTTACAACATCTTGTTACGTAGTAACATTTTTTTTTAGGTAAAATATGAATGCATAATTGGTCCTAATAGTGGTTCAGTTGTTTCGTAATTTTTGTTGTTCTCTTGTTTGGTAATTAGGATGTCAATATGGAACGGGGAAACATTTTATCCTGTCAACATGAAAGGTTAATTTATAAATACTTAGCTTTGATCTTGTCATGGACTAAGAATGTTGTAAGGCATGACTTAGATTTTGCTTTTTTGGTATCTTGTTGCTTGATAATGCATGGCTCAAATATTGGAGATTTTGGCATAGGGTTTTGAGAAAATGATACAAGAAATGTATCTCAGCCATACACCTTTGTGTTCCTAGAAAAAACTACTTTAACAACTAACATAAGAAAAATCTCGTTAAGTTGTATAATGTATCTCTACCATGCATCTTTTAGGTTGTTCATTTCCTCTCTAAACCATACTTTATTTTAGTGTTACTTTCTTGTTCCAAAGGGGAGCATTGTAGAGTTTCACTTTTAAGGACTATGTTTTTTTTTTTTACAATTATATCTTTTCCTAAAGTTATTTGCAATGTGTCCATTTTATAATTAGCACAACTTTATCAATATTCCATTAATCTTAATTCTTAAATAGTGCTCTTTATTTTTTTGTTTACAAATTAAATTCATCCAGATGAAGATGTAGTCTTTCCTTACCACATATAGGGATCCAAATATGTATAGCATATATGGATTGTTATTTAGGTGCCGCACATGGATGAAGAGCTTATCAAAACACCAATAAAGTTGCAAAAATTTATTTCTAAATATTGTTGTAGTTAAATGAAAGTCGGTTGTAGTATCACTTATGCAAATATATGTTAATGGGATGGTGCTCAACTCCATGAAACACATTATACATGTTCAATATATATGTTTGACTTTGTATATCAATATCATCAGGATTGCTATGTGTATCATGTTTTAACCATATTCATGACCCTAATTGGTTATACCAAACCATAAGGTTATATGAAACTTGTTATGAAGGTGAAATGACATGTTGTTTTTTAGGTGTTAAATACAAGATAAATATGTTAGCATAAATTTATCATATCAACACAACATAAACCAACATGTCCTATATCAATCCCAGGCACTCCAATCAATCCTAATGGCTATACTACCTAAAGAATTTTCACTCAAGTGCTATATGAAATGGCTAGGTTTTGCTTAACATAACTAGTAAATAAACCACAAAACAAAAATAAATTGAATGAAAGTGTTTTGCTTCGCATATAAGTTCTACATGATCTTTAAGCATGATATGGACATCAAGAGGGACTAACATAGGAAGATAAATATAGCACAATTTAATTTACATTATAATATCTATTAATAAAGTTTCAATACAAACAAAAGTCAAAATATAAAAGATAACAAATATTTATAACTTGTTAGCAGATGAAAACTTTATATTGTCAAAAGTTATCTTTACAATAAAATGACTATCCTAACTTAAGTACTACCATAAAATAAGAATTTCCCTAAGTTGCTTTTGTTTCACATTTGATCGAGTCACTTATCATTTGCAAGTAACTATCTAGCCTTTTCCATTACTTCCCTCCTTGCTTGAAGCAATTGTTGTTGCTTCTCTATAATTTTCCTTTCTCCTTATGTACTTGATCAATGTTCATAGCCCTAAAATAAATAAAAGTAAAAATGGCCAAAGACTCTAATTATTCTTTGACCTAACTCTTGCTAAACCATATTAGGTGGATAAATGTTTAAGCATTAGCAACATGATGATTTATAATGATGAGATGCATGTATTTGTGATGGATAGTGTATATAGTGAAGTAGTGGGAAGCTCATGATATTAGTTAGTATAACCAAGTCACTAGCACATGCTACAAACACATATCACACTTGCAAGGATGCAAATCAACCCATAGCAACATATATGACATCAAATTTAAGTCCAAGCTCAATTTATATCAATAAGCAATCAAGATGCCAATCTATTACATGAATTAGCATAGATAACAAGACCACTTAATGGTTTACAATAATGAGATGTATGTTGGTGTTAGCTAGAAAAGCTTCATCAATTTTTTTTTTCTTTGATTTAAGTGGGCAAATTGGTGTAATTAGTGTAACTATTATGCTATCACATGATTTGCTAATTAATGGTCCTTATTCTATGAATGTGAAAATATGGCCATTCAATGTGCTTAAGGGTATAATGTTTCAAAGCTTTTACTTTTACGTCTTTAAGGAGACATGCCTTGCTTCTTCTTGTTTTGTGACTTTCATGATTTAGCACTAGTCATTGCCTTTAGCCAAGTTGTACTAAATATTTTCCGTTTCACATTAACTATAATAGATAATTACCCACACATATTTTGAATCTCAACCATGTTAGTAGTTTGGTCATTTAGTAAGCTTCACACCCAAAAAAAAAAAAAAAGAAGCTAAATATTTAAAAACTTTGGTTTAACCATAGTTCAGTTATTTTCAAATTGAGTACTATTATTAATCGATATAACAACATAAAATTTACATACAAGACTAGAGTGGTAATTTTGTTTTGGGACATAGAAAAGTGCCATGCTGACTCCAACTGAAAGTAATATCACTCTTTTAATCACTCCTTGCTTATAAGGATCGTCATGTGGATGGATTGGCATTTTAAAGTTCATTATGATGGTGATTGATACACAAGCAAAGATGAACAATATCTTTAAGAAAAGACAAAGTTTTTAGAGGTGTATTCAACATAAAAGATTTTTAATTTGTCATGTAAAATTGGTTATACAAGCAATAATGCACCTAATTTTTACTTTCTTGTAAATTATTAAATATGGTATTTGGTATAGTACAAATTTTCAATTAATGAAAGAGATATTAGACATTGCAAAATAAAGAATTAGGAATTAAGATGGAAAACCACATGGTTTTTTTTTCTCTCCCATAGATTCTCTTTGGTATAGAAAAGAATTTGTGCTCTTTTGGGAATAAGTAGTTCTTTTAAATAATAATATAAATAAATTATTCTAACATTATCAGTTAGAGCGTCAGCAACATACTTGAGATTTCTTGTTAGGCCTACACTTATACTTGCTAATCTCATGGCACTTATATTTAACACTATAGAATAGGTATTTATAAGAGGGTAGGAAATCAAACTCACACAATATGAATGACCATAAAAGTCTTATTGAATCTATTTTGTTAATTAAACCAACTCAAGTTTGTTGGGCATAAGTTAATCCAAGTTTTGAAGATAACTAATTATTAGGGAAATTAACGTTTTTAAAAAACTCAATTAAAAAATTTTTATTCCAAACATAGAAATTTAATTTTTTCAAATATAGCTTTATATGGAAACTGTGAATAATGTATCTTGTCTAAAAATTTTTTAAAAATAATAAAAAAATTAAATTAATAAACAAATATTAAAAAACAAGTTATTACTTAATTTTAAATTAGTTCAAGTCATGTTTACTTGTTCTTTTCACATAATCTTATTTTTGAACCCTAAATAAAAAGTAAGAAGAATTAAAAAAAGATTATGAGAAAATAATAAAAATAGAATAAAAAATGAAAATATTTTAAGAAGAAAGAGTTTTTTTAAGGTAAAAAGGAAAAGAAAAAAAAGAAAAAGAAAAATCATTAGAATCATAACCAATTTTCTAGACAATATTATTTTTGAGATATTAAAAAAAGAGAGAAGAAAAAATAAAAATAAAAATAAATAAAAAAGAGATAATTTTAAAAGAAGGAAACACACAAAGACAAAGCCCAAATCACTTAAACACCCTAGTTCTTTTAACCCAATCAACCCAAAAGCTCAAATAATCTAATCTTTAAGTCCAACTAACCCAATATCTTAACAAAATATAAATATAAATATAAATATAAATATAAAATAATAATAATCAGAATAACAATTCCCAAAAAAAAACTAACTAATAAAAAACAAAAAAAAAGTGGAGAAAGGAAAAACAGAAATAAGAAGGATGAACAAGAGAAAAAGGGGGCCCAATAGGGGTGTACATCGGCCCGGTTGGCCCTAGGGGCCCGCCCTAACCCGGTCTAATCGGGCCGGGCCGGGCCGGGCTAAAAATATAAATGGGCATAACTTTAAACAAGAATGCTCCGGGCCGGGCCGGGCCACGGGCGAAGGTATGTTCCGCCCAACTCGCCCTAATAGTTACTTCTTTTTTTTTAGTTATTAATATCTTGTCATCTTATTTTTTTTATTTCATTTAATTATCTCTGTATACTGTAATTTTTATTATTTATTCAAATATTCTTTACTTCTTAATTATTTTTATCATTGATGTGAATCCTTACTGATATTTTTTTTGTTAAATAATGAAAAAATATATATTTACCTAAGACTAATTATGTTAGTATATCTTATATTTTATTTGATAATACTAGATTATTTTTTTATCACTGATACAAATATAAGAGTTCTAAAAGTCCATTGTTTTGAAATATATGCCTATAAGTTTGTGTAAAAATATTTTTATATTACAAGTATCAATTCATTAAAAAAAATTAATTTAGGTGGCCCTAACCCGCCCTATCCCAACATAAATCAGACTTATTAGAGTTGAATAAGGCCACAGGTATAAAAACAAGTTTCATGTCTTAATCGGGTCAGGTATCGAATATACTATATGTTCAGTTTGGTTTTATCCATGTACAGCCCTACTTATTCGGGTCGTCCCGGGCCGCTCCGGGCCGCCCTAAAATCGGGCTTCTCCGGGCCGGGCAGGGCCACGGGCATAAAAATACGCCTAAGACCCTAATCGGGCCGGGCTCCGGGCCAAGCATCGCCCTGACCCGACCCTGCCCATATACACCCCTAGGGCCCAAAAAGGAAGAAGAAGCTGTGAGGGGAAAGAACTTTGGTTTGGGGTCAGAGAGGTTTGAAGGCCAGGTTGCCGAGAAGAGAGGCCAGAAGCTTTTCTCTTTCGGTAGGATTTTGTGGTTTTCGAATTTCATCTGGAGAGGTCAGAAACAGGGGGGCTTTCCTTTGGAGTGGAAGAATAATGGTAAAGCGGAGGAAGGGAGTAAGGAGCACAGGAAATGTGAATCAGATTGAAGGGCCAGAATCGTGGAAGGCTGAATAAGAGAACAAGGAAGAGAATCCAAGACTCAGGCCGTGAAATTTGAATCTTCGAGCTCGGTTAGAGGTAAGCTTCGTTCAATTTTTCTGATAATATAGCTTAATGTGATGGAGTGCTGAAAATTGCTATATATATGTGTGTTGTTGCCTTGCCTAACATTTGACTTGTCTGTAAACTATGGTTAGAGATTTGTCTTGTGCACTGTGATTTTGTATCAATGAGTTTGAGTTAAATCTGGGCAGGAATTAATGTGGAGGGGTATTACTTTGTAAGATAAATTTTAAATAAGAATTAGCAAATTTTTGGTTGTTTCCACCTTAGTTTGAATAAGAGATGTGGAATGAATGGAATACTAATGGTTGATGGTAGTTATGCTCTGTGTTGCAAGATAGGGCCGAGATTGCTTTTGAGAACTTTGTTTGAAATCTCATTTCCATTTATTTTGGCTTTGTAATTCAAGTTGGTCCTGTTGTGGTAAGTGAACAAGCATTGAATTCTTTGTGGAAAACTGAACGGATTGGTATTGATGCAGTGGAAGAGGCAGTGTTCCAGTGGCTATAATCTTGATTATCATGTCTGATTTAATATTGGCTGTTTTCTTAATAAAGTTCTAATGCCCTCTATTCAGCTGGTGATGAATTTTACCATGTCTCCACTAAATTGTTAATTCTCAATGGCTATGAATTTCCATCGTGATGCTTGATTGGTGTGATAGAAAGTTTCTAATTAAATTCTTCAAACTGAGTCTGAAAACTAGGCTTACCATGAGTTTTAGATGGTGTATTATTGCAAATGCTTACTGACCATGGAAGCTAGGCTGATTCGGATATTTGGGGTTAGCTTCTGACATTGTGAAGCAAAATGTATGAGAAGCTGTGCAAGAAAATTTAAGGAATGGCTGGAAGAGATGCTTTATCAGTTTTTTTTTAATAATATGATGTAATTCATGCTAGTATTAATAAGAATATTTGATTGGGTACACAAAAGCACACATATTTACAAGGTACTTATGTTTGTAAGTACATTTTGTGTTTTGATATTTTTTTGTTTTATTTTTATTTTTATGTTTTAGAGTCATCACATGAAACTTTTTGTCTTTTCAGGCATAGGTTATGTATAACAATAAATTTTTATAATATTTATTGAGTTTTGTAATTATATTTTAATAAATTTTGGATTCTAATAACTCATATGAAATTAATCTTGTTTTTTAAAAAAATATATATTCAAGAAAAAAGAAAAACAAATATTTTTTTAAAAAATAAAAATATAGTTTTTTAGAAAAATAAAATATGTTTTCTTTAAAATGAAAAGTTCAAAATATAAAAAAATAGAAATATTTTCTAATAAAAACATATTCAAAAAGTTCAAAATTCGTTTTTTTTCAACAGGAATATTTCTCCAAATTCTTTATTTTTTTGAAATTTACAAAAAATATTTAAAAATAAAGGTGACTTACCTCTTCTTAAAAGTTAAAAGAAATAGAAATAATAATGGTTTTTAAGAAATCAAGTGAATTAAGTTTAAACATACTTTAAAAAAAATGATCTTTAAAAACAAAAATTAAATAAATCTTGTTTCCCTGAAAATTTTTTGAATTAAAAAATTAGTGCTTGAAAAATAAAGTATAAAAATTATTTTGTTTAAACATCTTTTTAATTAAAAGCTTTCAAAATAAAATAAAAAATGTTATACTTTATAAAAAAAAATTAAAAAAAATCAAATCCTTGCATTTTCTTAAAAGAAGTGAAGATATGGAAATAAAAATTAGTTTATAACAAATTTTAATTTTTTTTTCAAAAAACTAAAAATAATACTTCTCTCTTTTCCATAGGAATTGTCCAAATACAAAATACTAATAATAATAATGTTTCAAAAAGTAAAATATACAAAATTTGCTCTTTAAAAATCAAAGAAAAATAATAAACAAAGAAAAAGGAAGAAGAGGAGATGTTTAAAAGTTCAAAAAATAGTTTTTTTTTAAATCTTCTTTCTTTAGGGATTTCTAAAAATATTGTTCCTAAAATTTACTCTTTAAAAGTTTAAAAAAAATGATGTTTTTGATGTTCAAAGTGAATTTCATAAGAAAACAACAAAACAAAACAAAAAACAAAAATGTTGTTTTAAAGTTTAAAGTCAATCTCTAAAAAAGAAATAATAAAATTTTCAAATTTAAAGGTTAATATTTTAAATAAATAAAATTTAAGAAAATAAGATTCTTTTCCTCATAAACTTAAGAACTTTTAAAAAAAAAATTCTAACACAATTAGAAGGAAAAAAAATATGCTTCTAGAAACTTTAAAAAACAAATCTTTTTTACTTAAAAAGTTAGTTAACATTAAAAAATTTGTGTTCAAAAATTAAAAAAAAAAATAGAAAAAAATGAAGAGAGTAGAGAAGTAAAATTAAATTGATTTTTGTAAATTAAAAGATACAAACTAACTTCAAAAGAAATTTATACTTTCTTTCTTTTTTCATGAATTAAAAAATACTAACTAATTGACACTATTTTCCACTGATTTGAGTTATGTGAACTTTAATATTTTCCATAAGATATTTGGTCTTAAGTTTTTGTTTTAAGTTAAATTTGTCTTTGTAAATAATTTTTTTATTTTTTTTCTTAATTTTTGTATGTGATTATTAGAGAAGTTAAAATAAAATTAAGGTTACATTAATTTTTGTATAATTAATTTAGGATTGATAACTGTTTTTAAAAATAATTGTTGTGGGGTATTTAATACTTTTTTTATGTACAATCGATCCTTAAACCTATTTCTAGTTTGTAAATCATTTTTCCTTCAAAAAATATATTTTCTAAAGTTTTATCTTTTTAAAATTAAAACTTTGGTTGCAACTTCACTTTATTTGATTTTTGTTTTCAAAAATTAAAATTTTTGTTTCTAACACTATGTAATCATATTATGGATGTGGCAAGAAACCTAAAAAATTTCTCATATCAAACACACTTTATGGGTTGAATGATACAATCTTTGTTAAGGTTCAACACTAATGCCTAATCCACTGAGGAAGTGGGCAATGTATTAGTATGATGCAAACTAGATATCTCTAGATAGAGATAGGGGAAGGAACAAATGTTTTTAACCTTTAAACATTTAAAAGTGCAAGTTCCTAATATTAAATTTCCTCTAATAAAAAGTTATATATGTCCCATCGACAAAAGCATCATGACATGGTTTTCATGTGAAAACATAACGGTGACACATGAAAGTTTTTGAAAACTATATCACTTGATATTATCATTAACTAAGTTATTTGAAAAGTATTATTCTTTAACAAAGTATTGAACTAGGACAATGATATGAATAGCTCAAGTACTTCATTATTCGATGATCTCAAAATTCAAACGACTATCTTAAAAGTTACAATAAATAATATTTTATAATTAAATATGTATATTGAGGAGAGATTGGACACTCTATATTCATTTTCTTCAACCTAATTGTGATATGAATCAGATTAAACAATTTACAAGTACGTTATCTCAAAAATAAAAAGTAAAAACGAATGTGATATGATTTCATGATTTTTTGTAGCTAAATGAGAGTAGTTTCTACTTTCTATTTTCTATTTTTAATGAATATTGAATTTCTTACATTCGTAATAAATAGAAATGTTTAAAGAATAAATTCTAAAACATGAGTGACAATGAGGCTATAAATATATAAGGAACCAATTACATAATATAAATTTAAATAATTATTAAAGAAATAGTTATATGAGTAGCTCAAATAATAAAATAGGTTGAAGGTGTCAGCGGTTTTAAAAGATTCAAATTCTTTGTTATATTAAAAAAGATTAGAAATTATATTTTTAATTGGTGCTTAGGGGCACTTCGGTATTCTTTGTTGAACTTATTTTTATTTAATTTAATATTAATAATCATATTTTTGTTATAAATGAATAATCATATATTATAACACAATATTGACTTAGAAATATTATTAGCATTTTTATAAAAGTATTACACAAGACTCACACTTCAAATAAAAATTTTAATTAAATAATTAACTTTATATCCATAAATTTTATCAACCATAAATATATAATAAAATAATTATTTTTGAAATATAACA
Source organism: Erythrophleum ivorense (assembly GCA_026724425.1). NCBI lineage: Eukaryota > Viridiplantae > Streptophyta > Magnoliopsida > Fabales > Fabaceae > Erythrophleum > Erythrophleum ivorense. Next base: position 37,411,013 of record JAIUCV010000007.1, read on the forward strand.
TTATATTTTTTAAAAAAATTATTTTATTAAAAATATTGATCAAAAGAACAAACTTAAAAAATATTAATGTGTAACTAATTTTCCAAATATAGTTCTACCTCTTTGGTATTTTTATAAAATTTATAATTTTTTTATATATGTGTGTGTGTATATTTATGGCCGAACCATTTTCTTATGGTTTAATCTCTCAATTCTAAGTTAATTCCTTTTTCTATTTTTTGGGTGATTTAAAATAAAAAGAGAGGTATTTAAGAATACCTCTATAGGTAGAAATATTATTATTATTATTATTATTTTGGTTTCAGAGGTCAGAAAGGTTCTCCAAGCCCACCGTCGCGTAGAGTACCAGCTCTCGAACCCGTGCCAAGGCAGTTCTGCGGAGAGCATTGAACCACACGGGCACTAGTCAGCCAGTACTTTATTTTGTAAATAACACCTATTACGAGGTTTCCCAGGGGCAAGCAAAATATAACGTGCCTCAACCAATTAACGTATACACACACACACATATAAAATATGCATTATCCATTTGTAATACATAGTTATGTCTCCGGGATAAAATTCTAAAATACGAGGGATAATAAGGCCAGAAACGTACACGAAACCAATTACATAATATGAATGAAAATGATTATACTATTAATTGCTAGTCTTATTTTGTTATTTAATTTAATTTTATTAAAAACATTTTTTCAATTCTTTTATATAAATGAATACGCATATATTATAATACAAAATTAACTTCAAAAGATTATTAGTTCTTTTATAAAAGTAATTATTTTAGTAGGTTAATTTATAATACAATACTCACACTCTTAAAAAATTTTAATTAATATGATCACCTTTATATCCATAAATTTTATTAACACTAAATATATAATAAAATTATAATTTTTGGAATATAACATAATATTTTTAACATGACATTGTGTGTGAACAAATTTGAAGTTGTGACAATTAGCCCTATTCTTCTTGGAATTAGATCCTAAGAGTGTACATAGGTTGCGTCAACATGAGTTTTGTCTTGACATGGTGATTTTAAATAGGTTCTAAAATTAAAACTTATTACTCAGATCTAACTTAGCTTAGTTTAGTACTAGATAGGATTGGATTAGTATCAGGTAGTTAATTTTTTTTAATTTATTATAAAAATTATAAAATTATTTTTATATAAGTTCTTATAAAATTACTTTTGACTTTTAAAAAATTAAAATTTTCATGTGAATCTTTATATTTAAATTTTAGATTGAGTTAGGCTAATATGGCCTTAAGGGCTAGCCCAGTTTTGTGCCTTGATCCAACTCATTTCTTTTTTTTTTTTGGGCACCCACCCTAACCCACCCTAATTTGGTTAAGACTAGATACACTAAGTTTTTGGGCAAGGTGTACATTATTATTGGATCTTCTAAATTGAGGCAACTATAAAGTGCCCTTGAAGTGAGCCAAAAAGATGTTTTGGTTATTGAAAGGCGACGTGGCATAACTAGAAGTGTTGATAGAAGCAATGGTTAGAATTTTTGGCCACGTTCACCTTTTTTACAACAATTGATGATTTTCGGCAATGGGCAAGAATAGAGATGCGGTAGAATAGAGAAAGAGACATGTCATAGCTCACAACTTTTTGCTGTATAAGAAGAGGGAAATTTTGAAGGAACGAAAAGATAAAAAGGAGTGAGGATTTGGAAAGCCAAAAACGCAAAGAAAGAAATAGAAAAGAAGAGGAGAGATGAAGTGAAAATAGGGAAGTAACAACTAGGGAGAGGAAAGGAGAAGGAGAACAAGAGTAAGTTAAATCCCCTTAGCATTTCTCCTCCCCATTTAATTTTATTTGGATTTTTTTAATCAACATAAGAATGCACTTCACTCCCATTGCTATTGTGATTTGGTTTTGTAAAAAGTTTGTGTAAATTTTAACCATGCCTTTCACTGTTTATCCCACTTCTATGCAAATGCTTCAAGAAATTTTGGAAATGTTTCAATTGTGGTTTAGGTTCTATAAAATTTTGAATTTTAGGATCCTGGGCTTTTTATTGTGAAACTTGGTTTTGACTTTGGGAAGGAACTTGGTTGAAGTTTAGATTTTCTCCTTTATTGTGGTGCTTTGTGTTTTGATATGTTATTGAGTTGAGTTTTGCTTCTTATATTTTTTGTCACTGTATAGGTATTTGTAGAGCTTAAGAGATCTAGATTATAGGATCCAATTGCATCTAATTTTAATAGTTAATCTCTATTGATAGTGTTGGATTTATTATTCATTAAATTAGGATTTAAATGTTGTTTTTGTTTTACAAAAGATTGTGAGCTATTTTGCCTTAGTACATGTACCAATTTTTAGCATAATAATCTGAGTTGGTTGTGGTCTATTCTAAAATTATGCATGTCTTAGTTGGATAGAACTATCAAATGCCGTTTCTTTGTTGGGAAAAATCCTCTGCTATTTTCATTTGTCATAGCTTTATATCTAAACCTAGCTTTGTATCTATTTACAGGAAGAACCAAAGGAAGAGAGCGATGATGACTTGCTATTCAACTTACTTGATTAGAGTCTATTCTTGGGTGACAAACCAATTGGTTTATAGTTTTTTTTTTTATAGCCAAACCAATATTCTTGACAACTAATTGATCATTGACAATTAAGAAGGTTGATCAACACATTTTAGCTTTACTATATTTTAACGACCGAGAATATTGTAAAGTACTACTTGTACAAAAATAGCTTTAATACAATCAAGAAATAGCTTTATCACATTTTGATGATTGTAATGTACAACTCCAAGTAATAAAAAACCTTTAGACTTTATTATAGTTTCGTGCCTCTTCCTTAAATTTTAATGCATAGCTTCATTTCAATTTTCATTAAATAAATCCTTGAAAGTTTTCTACATCTTCATTCCTATTCTAAATTTTAAAGCAATTTATTACAAAAAAACAATAATGAGTATGACTTTGTCTTCATTTGTCTTAACAAGCAACCAATAATTCTTCAAAGAGCAAGATCCATTCTTAGTTCTTTAGGACTTGATCATAGAAGAGTTCCCAGAAACTGACTATAAATAAAAATATTCTAATTCCACCTCACTAAGGCTATAGGCCTCCTCTTCTTTAGAACCATTTGGTGCAAATAGTGTTATATTGTGGAAGTTATCATAGTGGAAAAAAAACCTTAGCCAATGAAGCCATTATATTACCAATCCAGAGAGGCTACATCAAAGAATATGGTTCTACTAAGATAAGAGGATTAAAATGGATGAAATATTTCTCAATCACTTGAAATTTAATGTAACAATGCTAGATAATAACAAATTCCACTTTATAGGCATTATCAAGTATTGTAGATAATAACTAGTTACAATAAGAAACAAACATGGGCAATTCCTAATTAGGTTTAGAATATGACTTAAGCACGAACACCCAACAAAAACCATAATGATCTAAGTCTATTCGAATGATTTTGACTACTTTGTTAGAGATTTTAGCAACATTTATCATTTGGAATCTTGAATTGGTGTGGATTGCCATTACCACCATTAGTTGATCAAGCTCAACAACTAATAGTTCACCAAGTATGTAACAAACCATTTGGGATTATTTACTTATATTAAAGCAATAGTTTCAAAATCCCATGAGATAGTAAACTTTGTAGTCCATATGTCAAAACATTGAAACTGAAGCAGCATTTAGACATAATGCTTATAAGAACAACTTTTACATAAACAATCATGCCTAGCACCTTTTTTTTTATAGATAATTCACTATTAAAAAAATACTAATAGTGCTTGAACTCTTATACATGCCTAGTCAAATCTATGCCCATGCTTTTAAGACTGGAAGACTAACACGTATATTATGAAACTAAACAATGATTTGATTTTATTGCATTTGTTAGAAGGACATGCAAAAATTTCAAATTTTCACTGTGCATTCTCAAGATAAAATCATATAGCTACATAAACTTGCAATAAAGCAAACTCAACAACCTACTTCTATGATTCAAAAGAAAGCATAATAGAGATAACAAAGATAAACGAGTCATGCACATCAAATCTTTAAAAGAAAGCATAATAAGTATTGCTTATCAATTTTATTCATCCTAAACCAAAGTTTATCTTCTTGCAAAATTCCAAACTAAACCCAAACAAATTCAAAGTGGAAAAGGCAAAGGTAAAGGTAAAAGGTATGGAATTCGGTGTTTGTCTTTGTTGGGTTTATAGATGAACGAGACAAGAGAGTAGATGAAAGAGGAAAACAATCAAGCGAAAGTGAAGATTCTGCTTTAAAGGAACCAAAATCATAGATGCATATGACAAAGATGCTTCTACTAGGGGGTTTTGATTCCAAATGTAGCATTTTAAGCTTCTGCATGACATGGCTTGATCATAATCCTCCAATCATCCAACGACCGTGATTAAGTTACTTCAAAGGCACTTAAGGCGGTTTCTATTTAGGAGGATTTGATTCTATTGTTTTTATCATTATTGTAAAGGAAATTTATTATTTTCTCATGTTTCTATATTTATTTGAAGAAAAATTTAAAGTCTCTTTTCATTTATTAGTTTGATAATTTTGATACTGTTTAAAATTATTTATAATTGAAGAAATGCACTATTCTTTCTAAAATAATATATGCTTTAATTATTTAATTTCTAAAATTTAAAAATATAATCAAGCTTCAATTATTTGAATTTTATATTTCAAAATTACTATTCATTCTTAAAAATTTTTAAACTTGCTATTCATTTATTTTTAGAGCACATATTGATACGAACTAATAAATGATAAATGAAAATTTTTAAAAATTGAATTATATAATTTTTATAATTTAAAGACCAAATATATATTTTCTTTAGGGATGAATGGAGGGACGAAAGCCTTGAAAACATTGAAGCTAAAACTAACATGACACTAGGTGTGCAGGGCAATGCCTTAAACATAAGCTTATACGTAAAACTCATACCCACGAGGTGGTGAAGGGAATCTATGAACTTTAATTGAAAGCAAGTGAGCAAAATTCACAAGCCAATTAGCATAACTGTAAGCTTCTCTATAAACATGCATTAGAACTACATATCAATGGTGTTCCATTAGGCACTTAATGCCAGCAACCATATTAAAAACAAGGGTGGTGAGGGTCACACCTATTTTGCACAAGTGATATAGCCATAAGAGAATCCTCTTAGGCCACTACCTTCATAAAGTTACCATCCCAAGCAAGTTGCAACTCCATCATTATGCCTCATAACTCTACAATGGTAATACAGTAAACCCCTAAGTTCATAACAAAACCATCAATTCATCTTCTCGAAAAATCTTTAAGAAGACCTTTATATGATGTTGCACCATTATTATATATGGACCCATCCACATTAACTGCTATCTATCCCAATTTAGAAGGTTGCCATTTGATGTTAAACTCAATTTGTTGTCATACCAAATTAGGACTCAAACCTTGTAAAGTCACATCCTGCTTGGCTCGTCTTAAACTACGTTATGAGAGTTCTTTTAGAGAGTTGCATTCCTAATTCAAGGCCATGTTGCACCTTGATACCTATAAGATGCAAATTGTGTAGTCAAACATGACATTCCAAGGTAAACCTATAATTGATCTCCCCTCAGCTTCATTATCATAATTCCACTTGAACTAATCTTGTAAAGGCTATGTGAAAAAGACACTCCACTTTTCTCTAGTAACAACTTTCTTCTAAATTGTTTGGGCAGTGCCACATTCACGTAAATAGTGGAGGCTCATTTCTTATAAGTTGCAACTATAAGGACACTTATTCATGATCGCCAAAACTTTCATTCACCTAAAGTTCATCTTATGTAACCTATCTTGGGCAGCAAGCCATAACATGTATCTCATTTTTTTTGGCATAGGCTGATTCTAAAGCTTCTCCCAACAACTTGATGCATTGTGATAGCTCTCATTCGTGAGATAGTCATAAGCCAAGCTTGTAGAAAAAGTTCCATCATGTGATCATATTTAGGCTAGAATGTTCTTATTGTGGAGAGTTTGGGCTAAGGTGTTTTCTATTTCTATTTCTAAAGAAATGTCTCTTGGAAGATACTAAGCATAAGTGTTTCACATCCCTCCACCATGACATGAGACAACTTTACTGACCTTCATTTGCTTCTTATTTTCATTTAAGGTATTTGGTGCATATTTGTATAGATGATGGGAGAGTAGGATCCATAAGTTACTCCAAAAATTCACCTTCAACCCATAGCCTAAATGTCATCTTAAGCCACTTTTAAGCTTCTCCCCTACCAAACATTTGATGTATTGAGCCTTTCACAAACCATAGGCATAACACCACCCTCAAAACAATACTTTTCTTGAACAACTTGAACTTATAAAGCACCTTGATTACAAACTAGAGCCTAATGAAGCTTCATAAGAAAGGTCACATTTTGAAAAAAGAGTTATAACCCAAGGCTCCCTTTCTTTTATTCTTGCAAGCAACATCCCAAGAAACTAGGTGAATTTTCCTCTGGGTAGTTAAAAAGCCTTAAAGAAATTTTTGGCCTCTCCTCTCAATTTCTTCACAAATCTTCTTATTTGCACGACATAGCTTGGAAAACTTGAGATCACAACTTTAATAAGAGTAGATCATACAACAAAATTGAGAATCTTCCCTTTTTAAGTAGATAACCTTTTTTGACCTTGTCAAAGAGAAATTTGAAAGTTATCTTAGAGATCTCTTGTGCAATAGAGGCACCCCTAAATATTTACCCAAATCTCCTATAATAGAGATTTCCAAATCTAGCTCAAATGAAAGGCTCTAAAAAAATGAACATTCTTAGAGCAATACATTTTGGTTTTGCTAAGATTTATCTTTTGGTCGAAGGTAGAGCATAACATACTCATACAATTTTTCATCAATTCAACTTGTTCAAAGGACGCCTTTGAGAAAAGGTATAAGTGGTTAGTAAAGAACAAATGTATAGTAAAGGGACCATTTTTAGTGAGTTTAATTGGCTACTATAATTGATTGTGTGTACCATCCATCTAATACAATGGCCTAGTTTCTCCATGCAAAGGATGAAAAGATAGGGAGAGAAAGGGTCTTCTTGCTTCATTCTTCTTGAAAAGGTTAAAGAACTTGAAGCTTCTTCATTCCAAAGTACTTGTATGTTGTAAGTAAATACACAAGTGATAATAATGTCAATAGACACATTTTTATTCCTTATTAAATGAATAACTTCCTGCGTAATAATTATATCATTAGTGAAGTGTCTTCTAAGAATGAAACTGCATTAGTTGGGGACCTCTAATTTGTTCAAATAATTTTTCAAATTGTTTGTCACAATTTTGAAAATGATGTTGTAGAGAGAAATAAATCAAAACTCTTTGGGTGATGGAGGATTCCCATTTTTTAAGAGTAGGATCATGTATGTCTTATTCACCAAGCTAATATTTGTTGGATTGAAAAAAAAAATCTTTAACAAAATTATACACTAATCTCTCAATATTATCCCATTGGCTATGAAAAAACATTGCTTGTAGGCCATCTGAACAAAGGGCCTTAAAAGGCATTAATATTAAATGTGCTATTCTTAATTTCAATATTTGACATCTCTCAATCAATAGAGGTAAGATACTCAAGGTCTAGACAAGGAAAGCCATTACCAATTGGATGCCGTTAAATTTTAGCAGGTTCCTTGGAAAAAATATTGAAATAAAAATCAACTGCCATTATTTTTCATAATTGCCTAGTCATAAATCCATTCACCACTACCTTTTTTTCTTGGATTCTATATTATATTTATAGATGTAACTCCAACTAAGAAAGGCAACTCCCATTTTTTCCTCTGCAGAAAAATGGGCATTAAAGTCACCAAAAAGTAGCCAAGCTTCCTCTATTTTTTAACCGATTACATTGATAATTTCCCATAATTCCTTATGCTAGGAAGGGATAGGATCACCATACACACAAGAGGTGAAAAAAGGACTCGCTTGAGGATAATATTTTAACTTAGCAAATGGAGAATCTAAACATGACAAAAAAAATATAGTTAACTTCAATTTTGGTTTCATCCTATAGGAGCTAGATATCCCCTGCCAAGCCCGTAGCCTGAACTTTAATCTATTTGGTAAAGCCCAATTTTTTCATAACCTAATTTGCTTTGAACCCACTTATTTTGAGTTTAACTAAGGCCAACAATGAAATATTATTACTTCTCACTATATCTCTTATATGAAAAGGGAAAGTCCTTGTATTTACTTCTCTATAATTCTTCCAAGTAAAGAACATCAACGATATAAATGAAAGGCAAAAAAAACCTTACAAGAAATTTAAGGAAACTCTTGTAGCACCGTAGGCTCCCAAAAGCGATTCATTGTCATTCCTAGTTGCAACTCTTTGAACTGCTTTGAGCAAATTAATAGACTTATGATAATCTAGTGGTATAGGTGGCAAATTGTTCCCTGTAGAACCTTCACCACTCTCATCTGTATCCCTGGACCTACTTTCCCTAAAGGCATTGGTATTAAGCTTCTTAGAGGATCTAAGAGCTTTAACATTATTGTTGGGCTTAGTACAGCTTTGTTAATAGATCCATAAATTGCATTATGTAGTTTGGAGGTTCTTTTGATGGCAAGGGTCTTAAAAACTGATTCACACATCTTCATTTGAGTTACACCAAAATCCACATCATCATCATGTGGAAGCTCATCACTATGCACACACTTTAATGACCTGGGGTCCACGTTCTCTTTGTTAAGATTTGCTGATTCTTCACCCAAATCTTCTTGCATTTTTTTCTATAACTTCCAATGATAATGATGGTGGCACATCAACAGAAGATTGCTCATGATTATCTAGTTACATCTCAGCATTGTCAAGATCCTCCAAGACAAAAAATCTTGACTTCCCTAAGCTCCTTCGCTTAGTGGAATTGCTTCTAACACAATCTTTCCATAGGAAATTGTTCTTTCTTTTCAGGAACCCTATTATTCACACTTTTCAATTTATCCATTTTTTTGCCAACATCTAAGGCCCAAACTGTAACACCCCATAATTAATTAAGGTGTTAATCATGGATTAGAATTAATTAAGAGTAATTAATATGGGCTCATTGGGCAAGTTAAGTGAATGGAGACTTTAGAAAGATAAATTATTAATATGGGTTTGAGATTTAATTGGGATAGAAATTCTATCTAGGCCTAAATTAATAGATCATGAGAAGAGGCTAATAGAGGCCCAATGGATTATGTGCAGACCTAACATAATTTAGTGTGATGAAGGCCCAAGATTTACCTTGTATAGACTCTTCTAAGTGGCCCAATAATCCTTGTTCAGATCTAAAACTCTTGAGCTCTTCAAACTTGGCCCAAACCTAGTTAAACTTCAGCAACTTAAGTGTAAAAACTGGCCCAGTAAATTCTGCAGCCCAATACCTCTAAACTGGCCCAATAAATTTAAAAATCTAAAGCTCAAATGAAGATGGACCTTGGAGCAACCCATGACCCATTTTGACCCAACTTAAGCCCACTTAAAACCCTAATGCTTCAGCCACTCTCATATTTTTCTGAAACTCAATAGGCAAATTCGGAGCTTGGAGAGGAGGCTAGGGTTTGGGGCAAGAATTCTGCATTTTCTCACATTTAGAGCAAGATTCAGCCAAGGTAATAGTTATACAACTTAATCCCCTCATCTTTCCCTTTAATTTGGTTCGATTAGTTTTTCATTTGGAGTATTTTCACTCCACCCAAAATCTGAAATGTAAGTGTTTGGGGGTTTTCTTGATGAAATTCATTGGTTGAGCTTAGGGCTGACTTTGGGTGAGTTTAAATCCTCCATTTTGATGCTTTATTGGTTAATTTGAGACCCCCATGGTTGATTTAGAAAATGGGTGTTAGTTATGCACGAAATTGCTTAAGATTTTGGGTGGAATGTGGAGTTTTCTGGTAGATGACACTTAAATCTGAAATTGAGACTTGTTGTGGCTAGGTAAATGATTCTTGGGTAGTCATTAGCATTTTAAATTCCTTGGGTACTGATTATGACTATTAATGATGAATTAGAGTAGTAATTCTATGATGCTATGGTTATAGGGAGATTTCTGCACCATTGGTGATTGTTGCAAGTGCCTACAAGTGAGGTAATCGGGTTTACATTAATTCCATGCATATATCTGTGTTAATTTCATATTTTACTATACATGAATGATTTGAAATGTTGAATGAATTGGTTGGCTATCTGTTGAATTGTGATTGGACCATGGTGGAGCTATGGTGTGGCTGCCACCCGTGCATGTGCTTCGATCGAGCACCGGGTTATGATCAAACCCCAGATGCACTGAGCCCCGGTTGTGCTCAATGAGAAGTAGGTGCCGTGGACGGGCCTCTCTGGTGTTAATGGCCTTTAACATGTGATAATGTGATTGCTAGTATGAGATAGTAATCATGATAGCCCAATTATTTCATTTACTGATATGAATGGTCTACTGCTGGTGTTTATGTGAAATTATACATGTATGCGAATTAATATAGAGTATATGATGGAATTGCCTTGGTTACTGAGATTTATATCTCACCCCGTTTCATGGGATTAACATTTCAGGTGAAGGTTCTTCGAGTAAGGATAAGGGTAAGCAAGTGGATGAACATCCATGAGCCGAGGCCCAGTGTGGGGAGCTACACTTGGTCTGAGTAGAATAGGGTAGATTCTAATTTTGTTAAGTCTTGTATAGCATCATCATGTATCTGCATTGCCAAGTGTAGGAGAATGTATTTTGATAGCATAGAATGTAATTAATGTGATATAGGCTTTACATTAGCTGTTGATGGATGTATGAACCTTGACATTCATTTTGAGCAATGAAATCCTTTGATATTAGATTGTTGACTTGAATCAGTGATGTATGGAACCTTAACAGAATGTTAATTGTTGGGAGCTTATGTAATTTCTTGAAATATCAATATGTGTAATTATTGTCTTAAGGTAGTTGGATGGGCAGGATTTCATACTTAAATTTTAAATTAGAGATTGTAGAATAGCTGGGTAAATAAGATGCATAAACACCATTGGAGTTGTATAATTCATGGTAGAGTGACCCTAAGGGGTTATTGGAGGAAGAGTGGAGAGTATGAGGCAAGGTTTTGAGAGTGGTAGGTTCAGGAGGTGGTTGGCCGCGGCCAAAATATCACTAGCCGCCGCCAATAGTGGCGAAGTTGCCCAGGGAGAGCACCCGAGAGAAATTTGCCGCGGCTCATATGTAATTGGCCGCGGCTAACTTCAAGAGGCTAAACTGGGAGTCGTCTAGAGAGAAATTCGCCGTGGCAAATTGAGGAATTGGCCGCGACAAATTTTTATGAAAATGAGCCAGACATTCCAGAGAGGAATTGGCCATGGCGAAGTGAGTAATTGGCCGTGGCCAATATCGAGAGGCGAGCGAGGGAAGTTCCAGAAGGCTTCTTCACTGCAGCGCCATGTAGGTTGGCCGCGGCTAAGGTCCAACTCACCGCGGCGATAGTAACAATGCGAGGGGTCAAGCCGAGGGGAATTGGCTGCGGCTAGATGGAAATTGGCCGCGACGAATGTCCCAAAATCCCTATATTTACTATAAATTCTTGGTTTTTCTTATGGTAAACTCAAGGGATGATTTAGAAACATTAATAGAAGATAAATGTGATGTGGGAATGATAGGTAATATAATCAAGACTTATAAATGAATGGTTGCTTCCCCCTGAGGTATGTAAGTGGTTATGATTATGTGGTTGATGACTCTGACACTATTAAGGTTCAAATCTCCCTGTATTTCCATAATGTAATTAGTCTCAATGCTATGTAATCCTGCTTTATGGTTATTGCTCATGTGATTTACCTTAATTACAATGATTAGAGGTTAGGGTCGTCACACAAACCATTCATTAGAAGGTATATTTTGGTACAACTGAGGTGGCTACTCTGTTTGCTTCACCAAAGCTTCAATTACATCTGGTTCACAGACTTTAATACTTACATCCTATGTAATCATCTTTTTTATAACTATACTTACCATGCTGGAATTAGATTTAAGACCTTCACACTAAACTGTAAAAACACATTTCCTAACAATGAATTAAGAAATTAATTTCTTCCCTAAGTCTACCTTAACACTAATTCTAGTGAATCAGTTTCTTTTAATTTTATTTATCCCTTTGCCTAGTCAAAAAAGTGTGAGCATCCACTTTCAGTGTTTTCCCAATTCTATTACCTAGCCTCCAAAGAAAGTGCTTATTGTAATATTGAATCAAGAATTTAGGGATACGTACCCATATGGCTATCTTCCTTAGACAATTGAGAGGAGGATCAAAATTTGGCATCTATCGCTTAATGACTAGCTAATGTTCCATGATCACCCAAGGCCCTTCATTTAAAATGAAATTATAATAAGCAACATTAGAAAACCAAGCAAAAAAAATAATTACTTTCTAGATTGATTAATTCAAAGGTAGGGATATTCCATAACTTGGAAAAATGAACTTCTAAAATGTGATATTCGATTTTTTTCCTCATGTTATGAGTACTAGCAGCCTCTTCCACAAGCGATGATACTTTCTTTATTCCTCGCCTAAGACTAGAATAACTGGATGTAGCTTCATCAATTGCTTAGTATCATTAGAAGGCTCAATCTCATCTTCATCTTTTGAATCCAAAAACATATTCTCATCAAATTCTTGGAACCAATGGTTATCTACACCATTAAGCCTCGATAGAGAGTCTTCATATTAAATAATATTAGGCTTCTATCTATTATGTAGAGCGTCTTCAATATTTGCACTATCAATATTAGTCTTTCTCTCATCCATAGATGTCTCACAAGCTCCGTGCAGTAGATTTGCATGTTGTTTGGATTTGATTAAGATGTTAAATATTCTAAAATTTTATGCTATTCTCTATTTACTAAATCATGTGATTAGTATATTAACTAGTATACTTGATTCTTCTTCATGATTGTTAAGTTGTATTAACTCTATATATGTTATTAAAAAAAATTATTTCTCACTCCATTATAGTTTATATTTTTCTATATGACTCTTAGGCTATAGGTAGAATGGATTTACTTCCCACCCCAAGAATGGGTGTTTATGATTCACAACATCTGAATCCTAGCATGTGACAACGTTATTTGTGCTATTCCAATTGTTTTTATGACATTGGAAGAGCAGGAGTCTCACTCATTTCTAATGGGTGCGATGCAATTTGACCCTGCTACTCCTCCATTATTATAAATTGGAACTATGAATTGATGTTAGTTTTTTTGTCAATAAGGGATTGACTTTATTAATTTTTGTTATTTGGAGTTTTCTTTTGTGTATTTTTAGACCAAATTCCAATAGTTTTATGAGGTCTATACTTATATTTAACCCCATCCCCTATTTTGTTAATAGACAGATGTTATGTAGTGAATTTCCTATTATGACCCCTTTTTTTTGTAACGTTACTATCAATATATTTATTGCATAACATAATTTTGTACTATGAAAATCCCATTGAAAAAGGTTAAGATGCTTAGAAATAAATTAATTAGTACTTACACTACAAATCTTAAAAAAAAATTAACTCTCTTATTTAATTACCCAATTTTGGTAATTTTTTTTTAGATTTGCAGCCTAAGTATTAAATAATTAATTTATTTCTAAACACCTTAACCTTTTAAGTGGTCTTTCCACAATATAAAATTATATTATGCACTAAATATATTGATAGTGATGTTATAGAAAGAAGGTTATAACAGGAGCTTCATACTATTGGTACATAATATCTATTTGTTAGCATAATAGGGGATAGGGATTAAATATAAGTATAGACCTCATAAAACCATTAGGGTTTGGTCTAAAATTACACAAAATAAAACCCCATATAATAAAAACTAGTAAAGTCAATCCCTTATTAATAAAAAATTAACATTGATTCATAGCTCCAAATTATGAAAATGGAGGAGTAGAAGGGGCAAATTGCATCCCACCTATTGGAAATGAGTGAGACTCCTACTCTTCCAATATCATAAAAATAAATGGAATCGCACAACTTTGTCACATGCCAAGATTTAAATATTATGAATCACAAACATCCATCCGTGGAGTGGAAAATGAATCCATTCTCCTTGTAGCTCAAGAGTCAGATTGTAAACGGGCATTTAAGAAAAATATAACACATAATAGAGTGAGAAATAATTTTTCCAGTAATATAAATAAGGTTAATACAACTTAATAGTCATGATAAGGAGTCAAGTACACTGATTAATATGCTAATCACATGATTTAGTAAATAGAGAATATCATAAAATTTCAGGATATCCAACATATTAATCAAATCTAAGGATTAAATATATAAATAAATAAGAATCATTTGATTCAAAAATCAAATACCACAATCAAATAGATATGTGTATGATAAATGAAATGCAATAAGCAATTAATTCAAATATTATTTTCTCCATGTTGACTTGACCATTAGGCCTTAGAAACTACCAAACTCAATATTCAGATTATATTGCATTGTCATGACTTAGCAGGCTCATCCTTTGCTTCTTTTGCTAAGGCATCCCCTAATGGGTACCTAAAGAAAGTTATATCAAAATATTACAATAATATGTCATCCAAGTTATCATCTGATCAAGACATAATATGTATATTTAGAAAAGAACTATCTTGCACAACTCTATGTATCATCAAATAATTATGGTAGCATAAAGGCATCCCCTAATGGGTACCTAAAGAAAGTTATATCAAAATATTACAATAATATGTCATCCAAGTTATCATCTGATCAAGACATAATATGTATATTTAGAAAAGAACTATCTTGCACAACTCTATGTATCATCAAATAATTATGATAGCATATTAATGTACTAAAGTTCAAAAAATTATATTTAAACAAGTAAAATTATCTTTATACTTTTCTAGGTCCAAATTTGTTTTGGGACCCATCCGGTATCCAAAATAGTCCATAATCAAGGTTTAGAGTCAAGGTCTAGTATAGCTATAAAAATACTTATTCGAGTACAGGAAGGCTAAAAAAAAACTCAATAAGTCTAAATACGTTCAATAATATCTGAATAACCTACGTCCAACATAACCATAAATATTTAGCACCAACTCTAGCACACACAGGCTTATTCCCTAATTAGGACAACTCTACCATATCACATATAGGCCAGTCCTTTATCAAACAGCTCACAGTCATATGAATCATGAAATTAAGCAACATATTATCAGCTCAAATATCCACCATTCGATCAAAACTCAATATAATGTTCATAAATTTTAATCACAAATAAATTGTAAAAATTACAAAATAAATATCAACATATTTTAGATAACATGTAGAGTGTATCAGACCACACCAATCATCAAAATACTTTAAATAACATTAATAAAAATTCAGACAACATATAGTCAACATTTTTTACATATTAAGTTGACTTTTGATCTAGGTAGCCAAAAATTACCAAATAATTACTATAAGCCTATTTTTTATAAGAAATTTAAGGATATAAACTTAGATTTTTCAAAACACATCTTTAGATACCTTATTTGTACATGGTCGAAACTACCATATAAGGGGTTATAGTGCATACAATTTCATACATGTTTATATGCTCATGAAATCACACCTAGGCATCAATACACATCAAACAAGACTCCAAGAAAATCAAGAAACAACATAATGTCATCATCTACCTTAAAACACAATAAAGTCAAACTTATGGTTTCAAAATTTTAATTTTTATTCTAGCCATCAAAAAATTATTGAAGATTCATCATAAGCTTTATTTTTTTTGTAGGTGTAGGTTAACCTAATTAAATTAAATTTTGAAAAACTTTTCCTAGGTACTACATATTGGTTTGGCTAAAACTATGGTGGTGGTGGTGTGTATGATTTTTGTAACACCTTCATTTCTAGCTCCTACTCATCATAAACACATGCTCATATACATCTAGGAAGTCTAAGGTGAGATCTCCCTTCCTTAGATGCTTACACTTTCTTAGAGTTGCAACATGACTAAAAATTCATTTCGGGGTCATGTGGCCCATGTGAGCTCATACTATTTTCCATCATATTCAATTTCATTGTTACAACTCATTTATGTCATAAAAACATGCTCTTAGCCTATGGAAACCAAAAGTTGGTATGAATCATGCATGTCCATTTTCGGCAGACTTGGCCTCATTTCTGGGCAAAGTTTGAAAATTCATAATTAAATCTAGAAAAATTAGAAACATACACTCTTAGTCATTCTGGAAATCTTAGACTATCTACTTCATGGAAAAAATATATGCAAGTCATAAAATCCCACACATAACGCGTTTGACATGCGAAACCATCTAGAGGTCGGAGGGGTTTTGTTACTATCACAGTTTACTTATATGGATTTCAAAAATGTCTAACTAATTCCACAAAAATCCAATGCTTGCAAAAGATATCACTATAGAAATATGTGGATGTTAGCTAGAGAGAAAAAATATCTTCAATTCAGTTCACCCAGCCAAATGCCCGAAAACTGATGAAACAGTACCTCGGGTCTGGCAGGGTGTCTGATGCTAGGCAGGAACTTCGAAATTGCATATCTTCCTCTCTAGACCTCCAAATGAGGTATTTCTAGTTCCTATAATCATTGTGACTATCTAGTTTCTGCTTATAAAATTTCGTAGTCATTGGACCACGTTTGCCCCTCGGAAGACACCGTTTCCCAACTAACCAAATGAACAGTGCATATACAAATCCGAATTTCTGATACTAACTTTGAAAAATCATAGAAAATTCTATAGACCTCCAAATGACTTGATATTTAGCTTCCCAAAAAGCTCTAGATAAGATATAGTCACATGCCAAATTTCAAGGCCAGAAGAGGTCATTTAGTCAAATTTGGACATCATGGGCAAAATGACCACTTTCATGTATTGAATGAGGTTTTAAGGGTTCACATTTGCCTCTTCTACCTCTAAGGCTCTATGAGCATGTGGGATAGCATCAATATAGGCTATCAAATATGGCTCAAGTGTCTAACAACCCAGATTTTCAAAACTCACTCTCTCACACTAACACATACACTTATGGGAGAATGCTAAAATCATGCTTTTCATTGCCAATTTGCTACATCATGCACCATGAATTCAATTCTCATATATATATATTGAATACATTCATTTACAATGGTCATATGTGCTACATCATATACATCATGTCATTGGATTACATCTCTTGACTAGCTACAAGATAAATACAAAATGCCTCTTTTACAATTCCTTCATTGAACTCCCTAGCTTCAAGCTTGGTGGCTCCCATTTCTTGCCTCACTTGGTCCACCTAGCATGTTGGGATAGTGGAGAAGGGGAGTGAGATTCAAAGAATCTCAATAGCTCATCTCTTATTCAATCATACACACAAAGCATACAAATAAGTCTCACAATATATGCATGAGCATATTAGCATGTGAAGTCATAAGAAAACCTTTGTAACATTTGAGTTGGTTATGCATAAAAAAAGCATTTTCAACATGTGAGTAGGCCATACATAACATATAAGAGCTTGCCAAGCAAATGGACTAGCCTCACCCACTCACTTGTGGATTTTGGACTTACCTCACCCATTATTTAAGAGGTTCTTAGACTCAACCCTTACTCTTTGGGAGTCAACCTCACTTTTTGGAGACTCTTTACTTTGTCTCAACCAACTTGAGAGTTTTTGGCTCATCCTCACCATGGCTAAAGGGTTATTGGCTTATCCATACTCAAGCAAACTCAAGAAACTATATAAAACATCATTAAAACACATAAGGCATCATCATGCTAGCATACTTCTCATGGTTCAAAACATACATTCATACAAGCAAGACAAGTAAGCACACATCTTATGCATGAGAGAAGGTGGAGAGAGTTACCTTATTAGCTATTCACAACTTTTCTCTTCAATTTGTCTCCTCCCTTGTTGCTTTCACAATTACCTCTAGATGGGAGTGCTTCTCTTGAACCTAACCACACAAGAACATGGAATTACACTCTTAATACTTTATTCATGAAGCTAGGGATCTCTTTCTAGCAACCCTACTAAACATATCAAGCTAGGGTTCTTTCTCTCACTAGAAGCTCACCAACTCTCCTTCCTCTCTTAAGCTTTCAAGAAAGGAAGCAAGGAAGGAGTAGGCATATGTGAGTCTTGGTCTTCTTCAAGAGGGGTTTTCTACTCTCCCTCTTCTGAACCAGCTCAACATTTGGCTACTTTAAGTACTAAAACCGTAGGAAGAGAGAGCAAGGGGAGAAGAACAACATTCTAGGAGAAAGCCATGAAATTCTTACCTTTTCTTGTTCTTCTTTCCTCCTCTAGGCTTCTCTCTCTCTCCTCTGCCCTTTTCTCTGTCTTAGAGGGAGTTTAAGTCGGTTGGAAGAAGAAAGGAGGAATTGGGATGTTTTAATAAGTCAAATCCTCTTTTTTTCTCGCTTTTCCTGATTAACCCTCGCTATAACGAGCCATAACCCTCGCTACGGCGAGCTCGTATCTGTCCCAGACCCCTGCCTTCGCTACAGTGTGCGTAACGGCGAGCTACGCCCTGGTTTTTGTATGGGGTGTCTGCACTCGCTATAGCTAGAAGCATTTTCGCTATAGCGAGAAGGCACTCTCGCTATAGTTAGACCATTTCTCGCTTTAGCGAACAGGTACATTCACTATAGCTAGGCTGTAGCTAGCAGACTTAAAAAATTTTCAGCCCCTCGAAAATTTTCAGCTTTTTCTCTTTTTCTTTTCTTCTTCTTTCTTTTCTTTTTTTCTTCATTTTTTTTTTCTGGTTGTTACAATTTTCACATTTTTCTTCTGTCAAATGATCATTCTTGCATAATCAAGGTTGTTATACAATGACCCCAAATCAATTTCTAAAGATTCATTAAATTTTCTAAACTTCCATCGAATTAAAGCTTCAAGAGCAACTTGCCAAATTTTCATAAAAATTAAAGTTATATTAATCAATCTTCCACTTTAAGCCTTCTTCCATCATCTTCTCACTCATTTTCTCTTCAATTTCATCCATGGCTTCTTGAAAAATCAAGGCTTCACAAATTAAGGAAAAGTTTCCAGAAATTGGAAGCATTTTTGAAGTAAATGAATCATTTGTCATATGTATAAATTTCTTCATCTTTTCTAGGCAAAAATTCATGAACAACCAAAAATAATTCTTGCTCTAGCTATGGCCAAAATTTAGAAGAGAAGAGAAGAGAAAATTAAATAGTAAAAAGTGAAAGAATACCAAGAAGAAGAAAACTATTTATGTCACTTTATTTCCTTACCCTTCCTTTTACCTTTTTCTTCTTTCTTCTTTTTCCTTCTTCCTTTCTTCTTCTTCTTTCTCTTGGTCGTGCTCTATTCCTCTTCCTTTCTTTGGCCAAAGTGTGTTGTTTTGGTCAAGGTGTGTTAGTGATGTGTAAGTGTGTGTGTATTTATGTGTGTACTTGTTCTTAATGGATACTTAGGATTTAATCTTATTTTCTAATGAAAGATCTAAACTTTAAATTAAATAGATGGCTAAGATTACATCTTGGTATTAAGGAAGGAATTTGGACCATTGGATTAGTTGGATGGTCGAGATTAAATTCCTAAAAATAAGAAAGAATTTAAGTTGTCAAATCATTTTAATGGCTAAGATCGCATCTTAAATTAAGCAAAAATCTCTACCATTGGATTTTCTTTTTTCCATTTATTCAATTTTAATATAACTATAGTTTCATTCCAATTTAGTTAGAATAATTGAATCAATCACTTAATATTAATTGTTGCAAATATCAGTGGTCAAATCAATTAGATTTTTTTGATTGACTTGAGATTTCAATTTTCCATCTAGATTCTATTGATGTCATCGCTTTGGAACACATGCAACTTCTAGAAACTTCCTTACCTATGGTGCCATCCCTGGTCTAATTGGCCAAAAATTACGAATATCTTACCATTTAGAAGAATTCATTAATATTTTTTCTTGTCAATCATCCAATTAGGTTATTATGTCCTTTGTTGTATTATATTAATATTAAATGTATCTATGTAGGTTCTACTTGTATTTTATAATTATTTATTTTATTATTCAGGATGGAAATGACAATTTTGCCCTAGCTAAGAGACCTTATATAGATAAGTGTCTTTGTTTGTTTTTTTGATTATATCTCCGTCTTGACCTCATTTTTCTAGATTCTTTCACTACCATCTAATAGCTTTTTTTGTACCCGACCTCTTAGAGCACTTGATTTGAACTTTAGAGTTTGGATTAGTTTTGTACAATCTTTTAATTATTTGATTTTATTTCTAATCCTAACAATCTCTAAAAATTATGAAACAAATTTTATAATTTTCTACACATTATTTCCTAATTAATGATATAAAAATCATTCTAGTTCTTAATAGTTTACTTATTTGAAAAATTTATCGAAACCTATCTAGGTGAAGAATGATTATTTTGCCCTTGGGCCCTATTTGGCTCTATAAATTTCTATAGATCCTATTAATCTCACATCCTTAAAGTATAAAGTTATTTCATTCTAATTCATTACTTTTAAGCTAAAATAAATATATTTTATAAAATACTAAATAATTAAAAAAATCTTAATTTTTAGAGATATTACACTTTGAACCCAACATTACATCTCCTCATGATCCTCATATTTGAGCTTCTCAAAGTTGCAATCAAATAAATCATCTTGCTTCTTTGAAACATTAGGTTGGCCACAGCTATCTCCAACCTCCATTGTTTTCCTTCCTTAATCTTTTAATAGCTTGTAAATTTAGTTCACACTCTATTTTTCACTCTTTCAAGGCCAAGTAATTCAAACATGTACTTTTTTAATTAATATAATTACCTTTATATCCATAAATTTTATTAATGCTAAATATATAATAAAATAAATATTTTTGAAATATAACATCATATTTTTAACATAACAATGCATGTAGACAAGTTTGAAGTTGCAACAATTTGCCTTGATGTTTTTATGGCTATCATAAAGAAAATTTATTATGTTCCAGTTTTCCATATCTATCTGAAGAAAATTTTAAAATTTCTCTTCATTTATTAGTTTGATAATTTTGATACCGTTTAAAATTATTTATAATTGAAGAAATACATTTTTTATTTGTAAAACAATAGATACTTTAATTATATAATTTCTAAATTTTAAAAATATAAGCTTCAATTATTTGATTTTTATATTTCAAAAGTATACAGTTCATTCTTTGAAATTTTTAAAATTGCTATTGGTTTATTTTTGGAGCACTTATTGGTAAGAACTAATAAATGATAAGTAAAAAAAATTTTAAAAATTGAAATTATATATTTTTAAAATTTAAAGACCAAATGATTCAAACATGTATTTTTTTAAGGATCCAAACACTATATTTTCTCTTTGTACTTTATTAGCCTCATTTAAATTCAAATATTTATGATATTAAATAATATTTAGAATACTATACTAAAAATATTAAATCTTAAAATTTTGTGAGTATGATTTTTATGTTAAGAACTTTTAATCTAGTGATAAAATTTGTGAAAAACTTTTTCGATTAAAAGTTGTTTAATAGTATAAGATTGATTTTGATTAACATCATTGTCAATGAATCTCTGCTCTCACTTGTTATGTATATACATGCATGTATGTATACATGCATCTATGTATGTGTGTATTGCGTATGTTGTGTGTGTGCGGGGGCATGCTGCGGGTGTATGTATGTACCGTATGCGTGAGTATTACGTGTGAATGTGTGCCATGTGTGCGTACTGTACTGTTGTATATGTTTTTGTTATCATTGTGCGAATTTATATTCGAAATGCATAAATAATTCATCTATATCTTAAATGATAAAATTTCAAACAAATGCCAAACTTGCAAACCAAAATTAAGAGTAGTCTTATTCTTGTACCTTCAGATGCACACCATTTTGATATATATATATATATATATGTATAACTTTTAGGAAGTTGCTGGTGAACAATACAACTCTTCGGCTACGTATTGTTTTGTACAGTGTGCTTTTTCCTTTTTATTTTTAACTCTTTTTTTTTTCTTTTTTCAATTTGAACGGACTAAAGTATGGGTTTTCATATTTTCTTACATGGCCTGACGCTAGTTGTTAAAAACATACCATCACCATTTTTTTGGGCTGGGCTTATTGGGTGAGTGAGTTTTTTTCGTTCATAATCAGGTTTAATTTATGCTTTAAATAAATTTTTTTTCATAAAGTTTCTTTTAATGGAATAGAGAATTTATTTTCATAGAGCCATAGTAGACAATTTTCACTTAAAGATAAGAATAAGATTGCTTAAGAAAAAAATCAATTTTATTTTGCTACAAAACGAAGGAGCCATAATCAAAATTTTTCATTGAACCTTCAAATGAAATTATGTATCAATGTATGCCTATTGAGAAATTCTTAGTAAACATAGTCTGCCATTCGTTGAACATTTCTTAAGAGGGTTAGCAAATTGTTAATCTAGCTATATGTTTAAGACCTTCCTTATTTATATTAAAAAGAATAGAAAAAAGAAATTCTTGAAGAGAGAGAGAGTAATCTGCATCTTCTCTCTAAGAAGAAAGGATGAGTCAATTCTAGTGTGGCAGTTATTATGCGATAGACTCTTGTTATGTTTTTTTTGGGGATGTTGAATTATGAACTGTGTTATCGGGTGGATACTTTGGGCATATCATGACTCATTTGGTTAAAAAAATGAAAAAAAAATGTAAGAAGAGATGGAATAAAAAAATGATTTTAGAGAACAAAAATGTCTTATTTTATTTTAAAAAATAAAAATAAAAATAATTAAATAATGATTATAAAAATATAATATTCATTAAAAAAATTTATATCACGAATGAGGATAAATAAATGAGTTGTTAAAGGTTTTCTTAAAATATATTCAAACTCTTTTCAAAATAAAAAATTATTTAATATTTTAGTTTAATTTTATTTTTTTAACTGAGATATCATAATTTAAAAAATTTTTTAGTTAAAAAAATATATATTTACGTTAATAGAGAGTATTTTAATTAAAAGATTTAAAATTAAATTAAAATGTAAATAATCTTTTATTTTAAGGGATATTTGTGTATATTTTTTAAATAAAGAATAATTTTAACAAATTTTAAAAAAATTCTATATAATTGACTCTTTACGGATCTAGATTATCATTTCTCTCCCGCTCACAATTTGGACGCTTTATTTGATGATGAATATTTACTATGGTACAGGGCACCCAAGGCTTCTGAGTTTTGTTACTCTTTCTATATAGTTGGGCTACCTCCACTTTTCCTCTGCCTTTTTGTAAAACTGAGCCAAGTTGGGTTATTTGCCTCGGATCTCAGGGAAACATGAAGCTTCCTCTGACTGAACAAATTCTTTGGTTTAACAAGATTAAAAAAAATTATATACAATTTTTATATTTTTATTATCAATTTTTTTAATTAAAACATAATAAATATATAATTTTTGTATATATTTATATAATTCTCTAATTAAACTGTACTTGTCATATTTTAATTATATATTTACTTTATCTTAATTGAAAAACTTAATATAAAAAATTATAAAGAATTATATCTATAAAGAATTGTATCTAAAACTAATCTCCTTCCCCCCCACCCCCAAAAAAAAGAAAAATTCTAGGCCTTTTCTTACAGCTCCTATTAACTGCCTTTTTATGGGTTCAGTGGACTCAGCCTCGTGCTTGAACTGGACTCGTCATAACAGGCTTTCTTTCAATATCCCAATTTGCTTTATTGGTCATCCTAGTGTTGAATCTATGTGGCGTTGTGATGGTCAACATAATTAATATCAAATAAAATGCTTGGCCAAAAAAACAAAGGTTACTTTTTTTACCTTGTTGTTATTGTCTAAATTAAAGAATGTGCTACTCTCATCTTAAATCTTGGAACAAATTTTATTATGATAAGGTGGAAGAAAATATAAAATAGTTGTTTGGTGAATTAGATAAAAATCAGGAAAATTTAAATGAAATTTCTGATTTAAAGCACATGATAGTTGGAAAAAATGTTGGAGTGTGAAGAATTGTTAAGAGATAATGGGCTAATTAATATTAGATTATGATTATTTTGTTAGAAATTTTAGATCCTTTAGAATAATTTTAAAATGTAAAATTTTTTAATATAAATATTTTTAATTTAAGATAATAACTATAATTTTCTCTTAAAAATAAAAATGTTTTAGTTTAGATGACACTTGGCACCAGGGCCACATGGTTCACTAGCACTATTTTTCCAACATTGTTTTTGGTGAATGTTGACTTTTTCAAAATTGAGACAACATTCTTTAGTAGAGGCTATCTTTTAAGGGGGCTTTAATTATACTTTGTTCACTTTGATTCCTAAAATTTCTAGTCCAATTTCATTCATGAATGATTGTCAATAATTTTTGCAAAACTTCATAGATGAAATCATTAATCTTGTGAAGGAATAATGTAGTTAAGTACCATTGAGTTCGTCAATATATTATAGGTAGTTATAGTTTGTTATGCTATTTGTTATATGACTCTCCTTTGTATATATACTAAATCATTCCACGTAGTAATTATCAAAGAGTTATTATTTTTATTCTATCTTTTCTCTTCTATAGTTCTCTTTTACTTTAAATCTTTTCATGATATCAAAGCCAATCACTATTGATATTGCTACTACTACTATGATAGAGAATGCATCTGAACTAGCAAGTAAGACTAGCTATTTGTAAACTAGCTAAAGCAAGTTCATACTGCAAAGCTACCCATTCTTGTTAACCTAGGTTTGTCATTAATGCCCAAGTTGGCATCCACCAAAGGGATCTTGAGCCTTAAAATTGGGAATCTACTTCTAGATTAGAGACTTAAACTCTTCTTTTGATGATTGGCTTGTTTTAATTTTGGATTGTTATCTTACCTCCTAAGTATGTTAGAGGTTAGTTGCTCAATTTTGGTCTTAATTATAAGTAGTGCTAGTCAATCCAAAATGTCTTTGACTATTTCATGCTATTAATTTATAAGTTAATCATATAATAGGTCTTGAGTTGGCCTCATCAACTGGGACTAGTACCTTAAAATCTTGAGAGGTGAGGTTGGAAGACTCTAAAAATCCTTCTTTGTAATCCATAAGCAATTCAATATGCATAACATATGGGAAATAAAGCATAGCATTAGCCATCTTTACATCATATGTAAAAAGATCTTTGTCAGCTAACACAACTTTAACTTTATCACCTTCCAAAAAAAAAAAAGTTGTTAATGCAATCCTGAGGGGACACATTGATTGGAATGGATCCAATACTTACCTAGGAGCACAAAATAAGTTGGTTTAACGTCTATAATGAAGAATACTACACTGAATATTCTAGATTCTACCTTTATGTCAACTATTAATAATCTTATAATAGTTGTTACTTCTCTTATTAAATTAGTCATATTCATGTTGGTAGCAATCAAATCTTGCCATAGTTGTTCCTAACTTTTTCAGTCTACAAGTGGGCATCACATTCAAAATAGCTCTTCCATATATAAATATTGTAGTGATTAGCCTGCCATTGATATAAGCTTTAATGTATAGAGGCTTTAAATATTTACTCATAACCTTTGAAAGTTTCTCAAATTATATCATGGCTAGCTTAGGCATTTTCTCATTTGACAATGTTACCTATTCTGCTTCTTCAATAAACACATCTCTTTTTAAATCTTTGGATTGTCCTACATCTACCCATAAATTTGTTTGGGATAAGACCAATAACATTAATGTTTACTAAAGATGTCTTATCATCATCCTCATCCAAGAGATCATCATCCTCTAGGCTTACTTTATCTTTAGTCAATGGATCAAACATTGGTTCAGTAGTTCTAGCCTTTTTAAGTGACTGTACTTCTTCTTTACTAATATTTACACTAACATCTTCAGCATTTGTTTTGTCTTTTAGGTAGATCTTTGCCTTTGTCTTTGCCTCTTCTGAGTATGAGTCAAGTAGCTATCTAGAATAATTGTTATGCCTTGTTTGCAATGTATTTGTTGATGAACCATTGCCCTTTTATTATGTTAGCTTTTGGCTTAATTATTTTTTAGGTTTTCAACTATTCACTATTGTGGAAAGTTATCTTCAAAGTAGACATCCTAAATGTTGAATTCTACTACTTGTTTTTTTATTTTTTAAGATAGGCTCTTTATCCGCTCTTAGAGACTACATCCTATTAAATACATTGCAATTCCTCCTTTGTTCAGAATCTTGCAATTTGTTGAAAAACACTTGGTTTATGAATAATAAACTTTAAATGTCTAGGTTGTCTAAGTACTTGCCTATCATCTTTGTTGGATTTTACCGCTTCATCCTTCATCCTTTATTCTTTTTGCATTGGTTGTTTCCATTTATGTTTTAATAGATAAAATGGTAAGTTTGATGTTGAAACCATATTAGTAAAGATAGATAAGAAAGGGTCAATATTGACTATCATTTTGACTATGCTTTTATTAGCTAACTTGAACCTACCATCCTACAATGCCTTTTGGATTGTGTTTTTGAAAATAATATAGTAAATAGTAGTATGGTTATTAAAGTGATGCCACTTATAATATTTCTTGTTCTTCAATTCCTTTGCAAGTAGAATTTTGTGTCCATCAAGTAGCTTAATCTACTTGTCTTTAAGCTAACAATAAAAAATTTGATTAGCTAAAGAGATATCAAATAAATAATCATCTTAGCTTTCTTATTTTATGACTTCCTTCTCCTTTAAGGGCCTCAAAGTTGGACATGAATATGACTTTCCTCTCAAGATTTTCCCTACTAAAATGTTAGCTAACTATTCTTCCTAACATTTAGTAGTTACCCTAAAGTCATCAACATAGTCTATAATAGATACTATATGTAAACCTTTTCCTTTTCAATTGTCTTTTCTTTGCTCTTTTCTAAAATAAATTGCTTAATTTGAGTGGCATTGTTACTTGTTGAGTCAAGTTTAAGAATTCCTAGACTATTAACTTTTCTCTTAACTAAAGATGTAGGCTATCCATAGCTATGGTGGCGTAATCTAGATTTAGGAATTGTACATGGCAAACGCTCTTTAGTTTTCTAAATCTTTCTAAAAAGTTAGCTACAAGCTAATCTACTTAGTGTTTCAAGTTTATAAAATCAACTATAGTAACATCTGGTTATGGCATGTAAAATCTATTATGAGAAAGTCTTTCAATGTCTATCTAATTCTGTACATAGTTAGGTGGCAAGAATGAATATTAAGTGATAGTTAAAGATAAAGGAAATAACTAAAGTTTATAATATTCATTTTAATTCATCTCACCATATTAGGCAGTAAATCTACCTATATGTTTCATAATAGACTTACTATTCTCGCACAAAAAGGTAGAGAAATAAAAAGTTCTAAAACATTTTGACAAGGCATCATTCAATTAACCCAGTTAGGATATAACTTCCTGTAAATAGGTTTGTTAAGAGGTCTAAACTGCACACTTAAATGTGTTTTTATTGTTTCAATAATCATGTTGGGATCAATCAATTAAACTGCAATAGGTTTGGGCTCACTAACTATCAGTTGATTAGGATTTGGTAGTTGAATAGGATTTGGGCCAGTCTACTTTGGTTGTGTAAAAAGAGATTGAACTGGTTGTTGACCATTTAGTTGTTTTGACACGGTTGATATACAGGCTGATTAGTTGTAGGAGGTGGAAGCAGATTTCATTGCTGCTTCCAGGCTAAATCTTCAAATGCCTATATGTAGTTCTCATAGTGGAAGAATTGGACTTACTTATTAAAAAATGGGTTGTTTTAAGGTTAATAAATGGGTTGGATGATTAAGTAGCTGAGGTGGAAATGAATTCCAATGTTGCTTTATAGCGAAATCTCCTGATCCTTTTACTTGAACTACCACATAACTAGTAGTGGCATAAGCTATATTCACCTTTATGACAGTACTAACAACTAATAGATTAGGTAAAACATAAGACATACCAACATTACTTAATGTTTTAGATGGTTGTCTAGCTATTTGTACTTGCTTATACTACAAATTGGTTATGATATTGGTTTGGCTCATGTTTGCCTTTAAGACTAATTGGATGTGTGATAATAGCGACATTTAAAACTAGATTTGGATGTTGAACATGTTGACCAATATTAAAGGATAGTGCAAAATATTCTTTAGTCTAGGCTTGCCATTACTCTTGAACATTATGCATCTCATTATGGACCATTGGCTTGACAATCTCAGTGAGTTGACAAGACATCTTATGCATGAGATTGTTAAGCCCTTTGTCAATCTACTGATGGATGAACAATGCTATCATTACCATAGGTTAGTCTTGCTTAGTTGCTACCTCAATGGTTTGGAGCTATTTATGTTACAACCATTGGTGTTGTAGTTAGTGAAAAGGGCATACTTAAACTTGATACCATAATAGGTAGAGAAACTTGAGGGTTCAAAAGTTTTTAGTTGCCATTCATTTTTGATTATGACATCTCCATATCACTTAAACTCTTACAAAATTGCAAGTGTATATGCAACTTGTAATTGTGACTAGTTGATGAAAACTTGTCTAGAAGATCTTCTTCTAGTCCTACTAGGGATACTAAAACTGCTATTTGCAAATTTGGATTGATTAGTCAAATGTATTAGCTAACCTCATACAGATGATTCCCTTGTTTAAGCAATATGCCAAGGAAAGAATTCTATCCCTTAACTCTAGGTCCCTAGGCTATTAAAGAAAGTGCCTAATTCTAAGATATGACTAGGGGCTGAATGCTAAGAGTAGCAAGAGTAGTAAATGATATGAAAAATGGATAAAGATGAAAAGAAAGATAAAACTAGAAAGGTGCTATAAAACAAACGCATGAATATATAAGAATATAAATGATAAAGACTTATATTTGATTGATTAAATGTGCATGTCCAAAACAAATATACAATGAGTATTTATAAGCCTAAAATTAGATATTAACCCCATTAAACATATCTACCACTCCTTCCTAAAATTTTGGCCTATGTTTACAACAATGTAAGATTATGGGTAATAGTTAGTGTCAGTTTATGCCACGTCAACTTTTCTATAGTTTAAGAATAATAGTTTATTTATTAACTAAATGCCACATTAGTTGACAATAACACCCAATCCCTAAAATTTAAGGAAGTGTGTTTTTAAACATATTTTGCACTTCTCTTGACTTGGTTAATTTACCGATCCTCCCATTATCTCTAGTTGACCATGATTAATTGCCACAAGCATATTTCATAGGCTGTATCCATAAATTGTAAAGAGGTGGATACATGGTTGGAATCTTTTTCAAACTAAATGAAAATTCCTTTTTCCTATGGATCTAATTAACTACTTTTAGAATATTCTACAAGCTCAATTTCTAATTTGTAAGAATGTTGTTAAATGGTTGAAAAACTACCTAGATTCACCCAATTATTCTCTTATTTTTCAATCACGTTATTAGGTCATTATCCTTAGCTATTTCAAAAAACCCAATAGAATAAATACATAGCCCACTAACATTATAACCTATTTTAGCCTTAAAGCCCAATTCAACTTCAAAAAGCCTTTATCCAAAAATATAGACTAGCTTAGCTGACTTATTCATCAAACCTCCTCCAGTGCTTTTAGCCTAAATTATAGGCTTATGGATTGATCCAGCCATTATTTTTAATGCTGAAAAATATGATTATTCATAGTATGTGTTATATCATTTCCTTATTTATTATGAAGTCAAATATATTGGCCCTACTTATGGAGAAAATAAACTACAAAGATAGCTATTAATATTTACAATTAAATTAATTTGAATATAAGCTTAAGTGGTAGTCAAACTTTTGTAATCAAAATATGATTAATAATAAATATGGTTTAGTGGCATTTCCCTAACCTTGTATGTAACACTGAGAGTTTATTAAGGAAAATAATGGAAAATTGAGTAATTAATTAGGAGAGAATAAGGAATTATTATCGAATTTTGAGATTTAATTATAAAAAGCTATTGTTTTGGTCACCTTGAAACAAATAATAATTATTGGCCACTCTAAATTGGAAATAAATTTAATTATAGATTTGAGCTTAATTAAAAAAATTAATTAAGTGAAGAGGGAACATTATTTGCTTGAGCTCTATGATTAGTTTGCCTATGTTAAGAACCATTATTAAAGGCCCAACTATATTTTTATGAAGACCCAACCCAAATGAACCCATTTGACCTCGGCTTAACAGTTAGGAAATAGGCCCAATTAGATCATGGACTCTTAGGTCAACCCATTTCAAACTAAAACCCTAAAACCGTCTATGGCCACCTTAAAATTCTTAAGGCAAAACACTTGTTTCACAGAACACACAAGAGCATTTTCGCATCTCTAAGGGAAGGCTAGGGCTTCTTCACTTTGTGACTTCGATTCACATTTTTGGAGGGAGATTTAGGTAACATGAGTTATATAAAAGTTAATCCTCTCATTCTTCTCTACATTTTAGCCAATTACTTTTTGGTTTATATGATTTTCACCTTATCAACAAACTTGAAATTGGATGTTTTAATGGTTTCTTGCATGATTTTTGGAGGTTGAGGCTAAAAGAACTATTGGGTAAGTAATTCTTCTTCATTTTAATGTGTTGTACGCTAGAAGTTAGCCTTAAAGACTAATTTTCATATTGGGTTCTATTTATGTGCAAAATTGCTAGCATTTGGAATGAAACATTATAGTTTTTGATGTGGGAAGGCTTAGGTCCAAATTTGAAATTCATTGGAGACTAGGCAGGTGATTTTTAAGTAGTTTTTTATACTAGGAATCAATGAGTAGTTGATTTCTATAATGGATGATAATCTAGAATCTTATTTTGGTAATTTAGGACCTCTATTATATTGAAAATTAATCTTGGCTTTTGAGAAATTGACATAACTAAGTGAGGTAACTATGAGTTTATTTCTATTCCTTGTATATGCACATTTTAATCTTATATTTGTTGTACATACATGTTTTTCTATACTAAATGATTGGTTGGCTACTTGATTATTGTTTTAAACTGTGATTGTGTACTTAGTGGAGCTGCGACTAAGCTGTCACATGTGTTGTGCTGTAATCGTGCACTAAGTTGTGAATAGATTGAATGGAATGCATCGAATTGTGAGTATGTTCAATGGGAAGTTGGCATCATAGATAGGATTTCTCTCTGTTATTGGCCATATAACATGTTGTATATAATTTCTAGTATAGGATAATAGTCAATGATAATCCAACTAATTCATTTGTTGATTAAATTGATGATTCTGGTATTTATTAGTATAAAAATGCATTTATGTTGATTAATTTTCTCATATATATGGAATTTTTTCTTTGGTTACTGAGAATCACATTTCACCCCATTTCATGAGTCTATAATTTTAGGTGAAAGTTTTTCAACCAAGGAAAAGGGGAAGCCAGTGGATGACCACCTCTAGCTTATGACCTTGTGTGGGAATTCTGCACTTGGAAGCTTAATTTAGTGTAGATGCTCTTCTTTTTGTTACTTATTTTGTATAGCATCATGATGCATTCATATTATCAAGTATAGGTATTTTGATGTTTTTGTAACCAATTTTAGGTTTTCCTAAAACTTTGAGGGTAGGAGCATGTTTAATTAGCCCATTGAAACTTGCGTTAAGTGGTTTTAGGTTAGTTGATTTAGAATTGTGCACTTGAATTTGCCACTTGAGGTTTTGTAAGCCATTTTGCTATCATATTGGTAATATTGCTGATAAAATATATGAATTGATAGATTCAACTAGCCCTAGACCTTTAAGTGATATAACATCATAATATGAGGTCTATGAGAGATTATGTGCTAATAAAGCCATGTATTTTTGCCAAGAAAGACCCTAGGATTCAATTGGAGTTAGTGGCAAATGGTTGGGAATGTATAACAAAGAGCTTAGGACTAGGGGGAGTGGAGTCATGACCATAATGTTTTTGAGTTGCGACCAAAATGAGTTTAAGGGATAAGAGAAGCAAAGTGCACTGTGGCATTGGTTCTTTGGCTGTGATGCAACTCAAGAAAGTTAGGGGGAGAGTGTTCCCATGAGTAGTCTAGTTATGGCACGAAAAGGTCTCACTGTGGCTAGAATCATGAATTCTTGAACAGTGCGTCTAGGACCTTGTCGTGGCGCAACCTCTTTAAGTCACGACGATGGTTGAAATTTTGTGTTTTTGGTTCCAACAACGAGTTGAGCCGTAACGCAGGTTCCTTAGGTCACGACACAAGTCCAAATTTTTGGTTCCAAAGTTACAAAATCAAATTAAGTCATAACGGGAAGTTTCTAGGTCATGGCATAAGTGTATTATGATGCTTTTAAGAGTTACAGTAGCCATCTTGGCCTCAATGAAGTTCTTTCAAGTTATGGCCTAAGTTCCCGAACCCCTAATTTAGTTTCTAAAACCTTGTTTTTACTATTTTAATGATAAGTAGTGGCTTATAAACAAATATATAGGAGTTTTGTGCTTCTAAATTCAGTTGTGGATAAATGGAAAGTCTCAAATGATAAATTAAATTCCCTATAAATTTAGATCTTCTAGCTTATATGAATATTGGTTGTTAATTAATAAAAGGTTCAAATTTTTTCACATTTTCATCCATTAGTAAACTAACATTGGCTTTAGATTTTAAGTGTTATTATTAATTGTATGATTATACTTAATTAGTGTAATTATGAGTTATAGTTGTTACATTGTGTCAAGGGTATGTTTGTTTGGGCTGGGGGTTTCAATCCCTCTAAAATCCATTCCCTCAATCCCCTTTTAGGATCCTCCATCTCTAAGGTCTTATTTTTACTCATCAAAAGAAAAAATGGTTAATGAAATATATATATATATATATATTTGTCTAATGAATTTTAGACAAAAAGATTCACTCAAGTGCATTTATTTAAGATTGAAAATTAATTCAAATACTAATTAACTTAATTAGTATGTTTTATTTTTTCGATCATCAAAATTTAAGCAACTTAAGATATCTTGATCTCATTTCATTCATCATATATTGTGAATATTAGTCTTGCACACTAGTAGTAGATAAGCTTGATTTTTTATTAAAAAAAAAAGGTTAGACCCAATTGGCAAAAACATATTACAACTTAACAAACTTAATAATTAGATTTTAGGGTAAGGATATTCATTTCTTAAACTAGAAAGGACGGATTGTGAAATGCCCAAATCTTAAGAGGTATTAATGCAAATTATTCAAAGAAAAAGAATACTTATGTAATGATTAAATTAGTCAGTTGATCCTTAGAGTTTTGGTTAATTTTTAGTTAGATCTAGTTTAAAATTTTATAATTGAGTTCCCATCGTTTTAAAGATTTTGCATTTGTTTATTGTCATTAAACTTTTTTCAATGTCTTGTTAAATTTGGTTGATATGGCAAAACCATATGCATATTAACACTTTAAAAATGTATCATTCTTGCCAACTTATATAGTGTTAAAACTTAATTTTTGAGCCATGACCCATGCATAGGCTAAAAGAACTTAGTGATTAGCCTAGTTTAGCAAGTTTCAAGGATCTAAACTCAACTATAATATCATAGATTAAGCCATCTTATACACCCCACATGTTTTGAAAATATGCATGCATATCATCTAATTTAATTGGGGGTTGCTAGAAATCTAATAGCACCTCCCCTAAAAGTTAGATATAATAACTTGCACAACAATTCAATCCAATACTAACACTAATAATATTAAGTTATTTTCAACAGAATACGTCATCAGGATACTATAAACAATATATTTACATGTTCAAAGTGACCATAATAGGTCCCTTAAAAGACACAACACCTATCATCTCGTAAATGCTCCTAAACTTATATGTCACCACATCATGGAGCCTAACACCGACAACACAAGACTAAACACATATTTTGTGTGTCTAGTAGCACATGAGCTCCCAAATCACTTCACTTTTTTGTCTACTTGCCTATAAAATAATAAAAGAAATGAATAAGCCTACAACTGGTTTAGTAAGTGCATAAATAACAAAGTTTGTGGAGGGAAAACAAACACACGTTTGAGTTTTTCGAAATCAAGTAGTTAACAAATAATATAAGCAATATTATATTTTATAACTAAAATGAAAAGTAATTATTTAATAAACAAGAAATTCATAAATAAAGACTAAATTTTCTAAATGTTAAGAAAATATCATGAAAAGGGATATCATATGAAGAAACCAAACTACCAAGTGCCTTTGCACAATCAAACCACATCATCATATATCTTATCATTGCACTAGATGCATCACATCGTAGGACTATCACAAAGTTACAACTCATTCTAGGTGTATCTAGACT
This sequence comes from Erythrophleum ivorense, assembly GCA_026724425.1. Lineage (NCBI taxonomy): Eukaryota > Viridiplantae > Streptophyta > Magnoliopsida > Fabales > Fabaceae > Erythrophleum > Erythrophleum ivorense. Next base: position 37,445,310 of record JAIUCV010000007.1, read on the forward strand.
AGTACCTCCGCTATTTGCTATAGGGTCTTAACCAAATCCCCATCCATTATTTTATTTTTAAAAAAATGAAAATAGATAATAATATTAAGTAAAATAACATTTTAGGTAATTAAAAGTAAAATAATGATTGAATAAAATGATAAAAAGAATTACCAATCAATAGAGTTATCATAAAGCATGGAATAGCAAAATAGACATAAAACAATTTACTACAAATATATGTATATATACATCATTACTTTGACTTTCCCGATTCCTTTCTTTGCATTCCACAAGTGCATATCTTTGTCACATTTTAATTGTTTATTTTTCAATTAAGTTATTTATTATTTCTCCATATAAATATGTATAGACACCTATACTTGTATCACAACATCTAATTTGAAGTTTTGAAAACACAAATTTTCTTTCCCTTAAGACGCTAAGCATATAATCACAAAATGCAATTTGGACTATGAAAACATAACATAAAATAAAATGAAAGTATCAGTTTACTATTTATAAACTTACTGGTTAAGACTAATAGTAAAGACCCATATTTCTTATCGTTCAAAGTTAAAATCTAGTTGAAAGAGCCTATTTGATATCGCCTAAAATTATGGCCAACATGAATTAAATATTCTAGCTACTTAACTAGCATCTACAATTATTTATATAACTCAATATGCTTTTTAAAATATAAACCTCCAAATTTTTTCATACTTTTTTTTTTATTTCAAATGCAAATCTTAGGTTTAGGTTTTTCAATATAAACCTTTACTATTTAAATTAAGCTTAGAACTTATTTTTTGGAGCTTAGAGGATGAAGTAGGACGTGTTAATTTACTACTTGAAGATTCAAAATCAAGAAGCCCCAAAATTGGAAGCTACTTACAGTTAAAATAGAGAAGAAAGGCTGCAACAATTATCAAGCTTTAATCAATAATGAAAGGGGATGAAAAAGTGATGAAAGAATATGAAAAAGGGAAGAGAAGAACTCCCTTTCACAAAACCTACAGCCATACAATGGGGGAAAAAGGAGAGAAGAAAAAGGTAGAAAATCAGAGGTGGAAATCAGCTCAGCAAAAAGAAGAATCAACAGTGATTACGGGTAGTGAACCATAGAGCAGCTGGACGTTAAATGAGACTGAAGCATTTTTAAAAAATGGAGATTCTTGGTCTTTGGGAGAGAACTGTCAGGTGCAGCAAAAGGAAAAGAAAAAAGAATTATAGGAGAGAAGCACAGGAACGATGAAGGAAAAAGGAGTGGTGGAGATTATTTTAATGTATTTTAGCTAAAATTGTATTTTTACCCTTGTAAGGGTGGATATGCTTTTGTTAAGTACCTAAGCTACTTAGAGAAGTCCCTAGAAAATTTTATAAGCTCTATATTTAATTCTAAGAATTATTTAGTCTTTCTTCAATGACTAAAATAATTTATTTTGTATAAGTTAGCATTATTTTTATTTTTATACTTCATTTTTCACCATGAGGGATCTAATTGAAAAGTTTAAAATTTTCAAGTTATCACATGTAGCCGCTCTACTAGATTGTGATACATGACAAACAAGTGAGTGGATTTCTCTAGCATCTAACTTTACCCTTTTTGCTAGCCTGAATTATGTATATTTGGAGTATCAAAATGGCACATGATTGATCAAATTAACAAAATTGAACAACAAAATGATGGAGGTTAATTTAGTGACACAGATGAAGTTGAAATTTTCTACGATTATACGGGTTCAATTGTAAACTTTTAAACTATAGAAGTACCAAATTAAAGGATAAGTAAAATGTTAGGGAACTAATTTAATTTAATAAATAATTATTCACAATGTTTTATTTCATATATTTTTCTTTCTTTTGAATCTTTTAATATTAATTAATAATATGCTTGGATTTAGGAGAGCAGAAAGTGAAAGGCAACTGAAGGTTCAAGGTTTTATTAAGACATTTTTTCTATTTAAATATAAATCAAACATGATTTTTCTTTCATTTTCTTAATCCAAACATATCCCAAATAATTAACTTTTCATATATGGGACAAATATTGAAACCATATTTATATGAAACACATTGGAGCAGGGAATTATATATGATTACAATTTGAAATGATTCATTATAATAACATGCAAAAAGCACGTAATCACTAGTTTGGACAACAACCCAAGAGAGAAAATATGGAAACACAAGAAATAATCAAGAAAGACATTTAAAGCAACATCTAAAAGATTTACTAATGGAGATGGAAAACAAATGAAGCCCCGGCTAATCAATCATTATGTTATATATCTAAATAAACTATGACTTTCTAATATTTTGTGAAAAATAGATTTTACCATCTTGAATTAGGTCTTGGTTACAACTTTGTTACATCAATTTTAAAACTTAACAAAACACTCCCACCGAAGAAACTGAAAATATTAGCTCTGAGAATTATTTAAGGTGGGGATGTTTCGTGTTTTTTTAAAACATATGTGCTTTGTATAGATTTTAAAATTATTAACTAAAATTATAATTATGTCTTATTTTCAGAAAATGGGTAAAATGTATTATCCCTTAGTAATTATTAGGGTAAATGACATATCCATGCCCTTTGACATGTCTAAATAATAAGTCTTTCTCTCTATCTTGAAAAAATACACGCTCTTTTTCTAAAATTAAAAAAAATGTACGCTATACTGATTTTCTTGTATCAAAAAATAAACTATAATTACATATATTTTTATTAAAATATTCTTATATCTATTCTTATATGGTATAACAATTATTAAATACATATTTGACTAGCATAAAAATAGTCATTTTTTAAAATTTTGAATAAATTAATTATATAATTTTCAACACAAAATATATAATACTGAAATAAAATTTTTTTTAATATGTTATATTTTTAATAAAAAATATTATTATTTTTATGATATTTTGTTATATTTTAATTTTTAGAAAAATTTATGTATATTTTATAATAAAGGAGAGAACTTGCTGCATCTTAAGCATTTGTTAGAAAAGTGAAAATTAATTTATTCTCATTATTATAGACCAGAAAGGAAAGAAAAAAGAGAAAGAAATACATTCTTATCATGTGCCTTTCATATCCCAGCATTGAGATCCCATGGTGGCAATTTGGGTGCAATTGGACTGCCTTGGAAAAAAATTTTCATTCTGCCACATTCATTTATTGACACATTCTGTAAGCATAGGAAGTTCAATTAGGAACTCCTTGAATAAAAGCATCCAAGGGTTTGTGAAGGGATGAAGTCTCGAGTTACTAGAATATTATGATCTCTTTATTTAAAGCATCTCTCTCTTCAACTATTTTTTCTTGTATTGAATCACATTTTCCTATGGACATATCCTTGAGTAGAGTCTGACTTTTGGCTGATGAGGATGTGAGCAAACACTCCAATTTATGACATTCAGTTACATTCAAATCCACTTGATTGGAGAAAGATACAGTGGATGATACTAAGTGGATCAAATTGGAACATCCGAGCATGGTTTTAAATTGCAGTTTGTTAGAGTATAGATAGTTAATAATTAACTAAAGTTAGTTAGTGACAGCTGTACATGCAGTTATATGCAACTGAGTCTGATACTCTATAAATACAGTGTAATGCATTTATCAAACAAAACAGACTCATTTTCTTCCATTTCTGAATACATTCTGAATTTTAGATGGTATTAGAGCTTTGGACGATCATAGAGAGTCCAACCACCAACGCGAGCACAACCAACACTGTGGCAGCCACACAGACCAAGTTTAATCCTCAAACATTCTCTAATCCAGTTTTAGTGAAGCTAGACGAATCGAACTACCTGATATGGAAACAACAAGCATTGTCAACGATCAAAGGTTTCAAGTTGCAGAAATTCATCATTGGCAAGAGAGCCATACCAACAGTGTACGAAATTGAAGAAGATGAGGCATCGGGTAATCTCAATGAAGATTTCTTAAAATGGGAGCAGCAAGATCAACTGATGATGTTGTGGCTACTCTCCTCAATGATCGACGGCATGCAAGCAAGAATGATCGGCTACAAATATAGCTACCAGATTTGGGAAGATTTGGAGAAATTCTTCACCTCCCAAACAAGAGCCAAGGTCAAATAGCTAAAGAATCAACTCAAGTGTCTCAAGAAAGGGGGCACACCAATTTTTGATTACCTTTTAAAGGTAAAGAAGATAGTGGACTCGTTGGCAGCAATTGGTGAGTTGATGACAGCAAAGCAACATATTGATGCAATTTTTAAGGGACTACCAATGGAGTATGATCTCTTTATTGCTGGGGTGTCCTCAAGAACAGAGGCATACTCAGTTATAGAGATGGAAGCGCTTCTAATGTCACAAAAAGAAAGGCTGGAGAAACATAAGGTCATTGAAGCAAGTGCAATGGAAAATCCACAAGCACATGTTACACAATTTCAAAATTAGAGAGATAAGAGGCAACCACAGAGAACTCAAGGGTACTCCCAGACACGTGGAGGTTACAATCAGAATTAGCAGACAAGAGGAAGAGGTCGTGGCAGGTTCAATGAAAGGCCACAATGCCAAGTGTGTGGAAAATTCGGACACTTGGCATGGGAATGTTATCATAGATATAATCAGAATTTTGTAAGTCCATATAGCACTCAATCCTCCCAATCTCAAAGCTCAAAAGGGTAGAATCAAATGAGAGCCATGTATGCTGCTGCAGTACCTAAATTGCAGGAGGATGACGCTTGGCATCCTGACTCAGGTGCATCCAATCATGTTACTACTGATTCCAATAATCTTAAAGTCAAGAATGAATATTCTGGTACTGAGCAACTCAAAATTGGTGATGGTAAAGGATTACTTATACACAGCATAGGCCAATCTCGAATTCTTTCAAATCTTACAGATAGAAAACTGATACTTACACACATGCTGCATGTGCCTAGAATCACTAAGAATTTACTTAGTGTATGTCGATTTACAAATAATAATCAAGTATACTTTGAGTTTCATTCTGATAGATGTTTGGTTAAAGATGAAATAACTAATGAGCTTTTTTTTTAAGGGGACTACTAAAGAGGGTCTATACATCCTGAACAACATAAACCTCCTGAACCAAGGACCCAAGAATATAGCCCAACGATCAACCCACCAAGCTTACACTACAAAACTACACCCTTCCAACAAATAAACAAATGTTGATTTGTGGCACCAAAGACTTGGCCATTGTTCTTTTTCTATTGTACACAAAGTTCTTACACAATGTAATCTCAAAAGTAGCAATAAAATTGACTCTCTTTCTTCTTGCACTTCTTGTTGTCTTGGCAAATCTCACAAACTTCCTTTTACAACTTCTCTTTCCCATTACAATAAACCATTACAACTTGTGTATTCTGACATTTAGGGGCCCTCACCCACACCTTTCTCCAGTGGTTATCGATATTATGTAAATTTCATTGATGCATACTCAAGATACACATGGGTTTATCCCCTCATAAGCAAAAGTGAAGTTGCTTCAGTATTTCATGGTTTCAAGAATATGGCTGAGTTGCAATTTGATACCAAACTAAAGTCATTACAGACTTATGGTGGTCTAGAATATAAAGTTCTTGATGCATACTTCAACCAACAAGGCATTATTCATAAAGTGAGTTGTCCATATACTCATAAACAAAATGGAATCGCAAAGCGCAAACACAGACATCTCACTAAAATGGGTCTTACATTATTGGCCCATGCATCTATGCCTATGGAGTATTGGGATGATGCCTTCATGACAGCATGTTATATCATCAACAGGCTTTCTACACAAGTTCTTAAAAGGAAGTCACCATTGGAGATACTGCACAATGTCAAACCTAATTACACACTCCTCAAAACATTTGGCTGTGCTTGTTTTCCTTACACTTGTCCCTACAACAAACACAAACTTAAACTTCGATCCATTCTGTGTCTATTCCTTGGTTACAGCCCAACTCATAAAGGATATCGTTGCCTCTCCCCTGAAGGTAAAATCTATATCTCTCGCCATGTTCAGTTTAATGAAACACTATTTCCATACAAAATACACTTTTCCCCACAACCATTGACACCTTATACACTTTCACAACCAATAACCTTACCACCATCTATTCCTATCATCACCCCTACACTTACACAATCGAAACCCACACATAAATCACTATCCCAATCCAACTTTATTCCAACATGTCCCTCTTTAGTTCCCTCTGCTATAGCTGACAATTTATCCCAGTCTCATGCATAAGATTTTAGAGGCCTTCCATATACCTCTAACTCTTCTTCAATTGTAGATTTTGCTGCTAACCAGTAGGCTATTGGCCATCCCATGATTACTAGGTCCAAGGTTGGGATATTCAAGCCTAAAGCTTTCATAGCTTCATATGAACCCATGTCTGTCAAGATTGCTTTAGCAGATCCTAAGTGGAAACAAGCAATGATTGATGAGTATCAAGCACTTTTTCGCAATGGCACATGGAGCTTAGTTTAGACACTTGCTGGTAGAACACCCATCAGTTGCAAATGGGTGTTTAAAGTCAAGGAAAATTGAGATGGCTCAATCAATAAATACAAAGCACGCTTGGTAGTTAAAGGGTTCCATAAAAAAGAGGGTTGTGATTACATGGACACCTTCAGTCAATGGTAAAACCTGCCACCATTTGTGTAGTCCTATCATATGCTCTCAGTAAAGGTTAGCCCATTCATCAGCTAGATGTCAATAATGCCTTCCTTAATGGCATGTTAAAAGAGGAAATGTATATGGCTCAGCCACCGACTTTTGAAGTAGTTGATCATTCGCTAGTTTGCAAATTACACAAGGCACTCTATGGTCTCAAACAAGCTCCTAAAGCTTGGTTTGAGAAACTTACTACCACTTTGCATCATCTTGGGTTCAAATCAGCTTGCTGTGATTCTTTCTTGTTCACAAGATGCTCCAATGGTCAAGTTACTTAGGTACTTGTGTATGTTAATGACATCCTTGTAACTGGTAACTGCCTCAAAGATATCACAAGACTGATTTCTGATCTCAACAAAGCCTTTGCACTCAAAGATCTTGGTGAAGCTAATTACTTCTTGGGAATTCAGGTGCAGAGAACATCAAATGAGGGTATTCATTTGTCTCAGTCCAAATATGCTCAAGACTTGTTAAAGAAAGTTGCAATGTCTGACGCTAAGCCTATGAAGACTCCCATGGCACCTGGCACTAAACTATCTGCACATGGTACAGATGAGTTCCAGGATCCTAAGCTTTATCGTTTTTTCATTGGTGCTCTACAATACATGACTATTACACGGCCAGATATTGCCTTTCTAGTCAACAAGGCTTGTCAATTTATGGCTAAACCCTTAGACAGCCACTGGATAATTGTTAAACACATCCTCAGATACATATGTGGCACGGTTGACTATGGTCTCTCCTTCACAAAGGATATTACATCTTCATTGACTGCATACAGTGATACTAATTAGGGTTTAGATGATCAAAGGTTTACATCTAGAGGTTGTATATTTCTGAGACATAACCCTGTTGCATGGTATTCTAAAAAGCAGCCTGTAGTCTCTCGATCATCTACAGAGGCAGAGTACCAAAGCCTTGCTCATGTGGTTGCTGAACTATCATGGATCCAGTCCCTTTTCCATGAACTTGGAATTCCTATTCTACAGCCTCCAACTATCTTTTGTGATAATCAAAGTGCTGTTCTACTCATGGCCAATCCTATTCTTCATGCTAGGACCAAGCATGTTGAGCTAGATATTCACTTTGTTCATGAGAAAGCTCAGTCTAAGCAGATCATAGTGACTTATGTTTCTTCTAAAGACTAGATTGTTGATGTTCTCACCAAACCGATTCACACGGCTCAATTTCTTCAGCTCCGAGACAAACTAAGTATTGTGCCTGCACCTCACTTAGTTTGAGGGAGGCATGTTAGAGTATAGATAGTTAATAATGAATTAAAGTTAGTTAGTGATAGCTGTATGTGCAGTTATATGCAACTGAGTCTGATGCTCTATAAATACAGTGTAATGCATTTATCATGTAAGGTGGTGGAAACGAAACAGACTCGTTTTCTTCCATTTCTGAATACACTCTAAATTTTAGACGGTTGCGGTTGCAGTTACATTGCTGTTGCAGGCATTGCGGTAGATAAATGCAGATACGGTTCACGCCGCAACAGCAGTGTTGCGACCATATCAAATGATGCAAACCACAATTTAGAGCTATGCATCCAAGAACTATCAAGGTTCTGAGTACTTGAGGAATTGAGTGCCACGAATGCTCTAATCCTCTAGATATCAGCTCAGGCAAATTATTCAGTTCTAATTCTTTGAGACATTAAAGGATTCTGATACCATGTACTCGAGAAATTGAGTGCAGCGAATCCTCTCATCGTAACATTAGATATCTGCTCAGGCAAATGATGCCCATCAGGTCTTTGAGAGGGGAAAATCTCTCTGAGGTGACCACAACCCACTAGGAGTTTTTCTGTATTGCGTACCTTCTGAAGGAATCCATATGCTGACTCCCCACTATGAAAGTGCATCAATCTGAGATATTTTATACTGTTAAGGAGTTCTCCTCAAACTTTTCATGCCAAGACATCGTAATGTCTTTCTCACTTAATAACAGTTCCTTCAACGTGGGGAAAACCCAAGAATAAAATGGAAAAATGGAGGTAATCAGATATTACCCAAACTTAATTTATTTATATCATAAGAAAATGAAATCCCAACTCTGTTATTCAATATTTAATTATCTAAGTAAAGGGATAAATACTATATATGGCTATGAGTTGATTTATACCTTTTAACTCTATCTCAGATTATTTTGTTCGTATTGAAGTTTCAAAGTACTATAGATTCAAAATATAAGTGTCACTTGGCAAAGAGTTTAGGAAGATTGTATCTATAAATTAATGTTCTCATAGATTTCAGCCTTAATATCCTTTTGGATTTCAGCGTTTGACACTCTATTCTTTAGTTTGAAAAATGACAGTCCCTCCCTTACATTATGTCGTAACATTGCCTTTTTGTCCCTTGAACTAACGTCCTGTTAATTAAGTGGCAGAAAAGAACTTTACCCTTTCCAATCGAATCACCGTCAAGATCTGTTAAAAATTATCCTTGTAAATATGACATTTCAAACTGTGGTGATCTACCATCAATGTTTGTTGAAAAATACCTGTATAAATATAAATTTTTGAAATTGTGATACTAAGGAAAAAAAAATACTTTGTACCAATAAAAATTATATTCTTCCAGTCATTCTGAGAAAGGAAAAGCAAATTGGATTCCTTGTACAATAAAAATGATTGATCTAATATTATGTTGGGGCAACGGCCAACGACCTAGTTGCCAACCCAGAGTACGAGCAAGTGAATTTTTTGCATTAGTGTAACTTACTCTTTGTCAAAAATAAAAAAATGATGGCAAATGTCAGTTTTTTATCAGAAACATAGTCGTGTGTGAAAAATAGAATAAATTACTTTTTTCCTTATTTTAGAGATGTTTAAATACATAGCCCTCCCCTATTATAAAAGTATATATAAATCTTTCTGAAGTCAAAATATGATTTAAAATACCTTCAAATTAATATTGATTTTTTATTAAAAATATAATTTATTATAAATTTAAAAAGTTAACTATTTTTATATTGAACAAATACATATATAATCCTGGTTATATTATATAAATAATATATATAAACGTGTTTTAGTGAAAATAAGTGTAATTGTAACTCATTTTTTGTATAGAGGAGGCTAATATATTGCATCCTTAGTTTTAAAGTAAAAAAACAAGGTCATGTAATTTAAATATCTCTTAAAAGATAAGATTATAATTTATCCTAAACAATATTATTGTATTATATAAAATAATATCAACATTAATGTACTACACAACTTATGAGTAAATTTAAATAATATGATTACTCATATGCCTATGCGCACATAGGCATATTATTCCCATATTTACTTATTTACTGTGAAGTCAAAATATGTTGCCCATACTTATGATGGAGAAAATAAACTACAAAAATTAGCTATTAATATTTATAATTAAATTAATTTCAATATAAGCTTAAGTGTAGAACTTTTGGAATCACAACATAATTATAGTAGTGATGTGGTCTGGTGACACTTCTCCTAGCCTCAACGTCAGGGGGCATGTTTGTCTGTGGTGGGGGGTTCGATCTCTCCGAACTCTACTCCCTCAGTGCCCCTTTAGGATTCTCTACTTTTAGGATTCTCTTTGTACCCACCCAAAAAAAAATTAATGAAGTACATATATATATATATATATATATATATATAAAGAATTTTATTTGAGATTGGAAATTGATTCAAATACTAACTTGAGTACTATGCATTGTTTTTTGGATCATCAAAATTTGAGCAACTTAAAATATCCTAATTTCATTTTATTTATCATATATTAGAAATATCATTCTTGCACACTAGTAGTAGATGAGATTGGTTTCTAATCAAACCCAAATACAGAAAAAAGTTAACGTTCAATTGGTAAAAACATATTACAACTTAACAGAGATAATAGTTAGATTCAAGGGTAGGGATTGTCATTTCTTAAACTAGAGAGGACGGAACGTGAAATGCCCAAATCTCAGAGGTATTAATGTAAACTATTCAAAAAAATATTTATGTAATATAGTGATTAAGTTACCCGGTTGATCCTGGGAGTTTCAGTCAATTTTTAATTTGATATAGTTTAAAAGTTTATAATTGAATTCCCACAGTTTTAAAGTTTTGAATTTGATTATCGCCATTAAATCCCTTTTTAGCATGGTGTTAAATTCGACTAACATAGCCAAAAATATGCATATCAATACTTTAAATATGCATCATTCTTGCCAACTTATATAACCACTCAACTAGTGAATATCACATAAGGGCATCTAAATTATGCATATTTGAAATGTCAAAATAGTACATAATTAATTACATTAACAAAATTGAACAACACAATTATAAAGATTTAATGTCACGGATGAAATTAAAAATTTTTACAATTATAAAAATTCAATTGTACAATTTTAAACTGTAGAATAACAGAATTGGAGAATGAGTGCAATATTGGGAGACGTAACTTAATTTAATAAATTATTTTTGATGCCTACTAATTTGGAAATATGAATAAAAAGAAGTAATAATAATAATAATAATAATAATTTAGAGATATCAATTGGGACATTCTTGATATAAGAATTTGATGCTAAAGAATTAACAATATAATTGGAAATACATACATATATATATATATATATATATATCTAGATATATCTAATGAAAATTAAAAAAAAATCAAAATAAAATAATAATTTTCTAACAAAGTGCCCTGTTGCGCACGTGAAGGAGGCCCATTGTGCAATTGCTTTTCCGTCTATCATTTCGCATCAGCCACAAAATTTCCACACATACTTTCTCTTTCAATCTTCCTCAGCGCGTTTTGTTCCTTCTTCTATTTTCTCGAAGCTTCTATCATTTTCTCCTATGTTTTTATTTCCTTTTTGGTAGCTAGCAAAGGGTTGTTAGAAGGAGTTTAGTGTCTTCACTCTTCCCATCTTGCTCGCTTATTCTATCCATTCTTGTCGTCTATCGACATCCACTTGAGGTCTACAACTCTGCACATGTTTTAGCTATGAGTTTCCTTCACTTAGCTGCTACAACATGTACTAAAATTTCAGGAACTCCTTCACCCAATTCTTCATCATTTTATTTCTTCATCTTGGAACCATTCCAGCCGTGCGTAACAGCTGAAATGACTTTTTCCACTAATGTTTTAATTTTTTAGCTTTGGACATTATGACCGTGGGGTTTGTTGGGGCTTCCGCTGGGTTGTTGTGATTTGGATATTTGATAGGACCTCCCATTTGCGGAATGGCCCACTTGGTGTTTGAGTGGGATACACATTTGCTTAATTCGCAATTCTAACATCCTAAGGTAATTTCTTTGACCCTTGTAAACTGTAAATTAAAGTGAGTAATAATTTAAATTAATGTCAGTATTAAGAATGAGGAATTTATTAGATATTAAATTAATTAAAGTGAATAATAAGTATACTAAGTGCAATAAATTGCTTAACAAAGAAAAATTTGAAATTAACTCAGGCCAAATTTTGCAACTTTATTATAGTGGGTGTAGTAGTCTCAGTTATCAAACTATAGGTGGATGTTTATTAATCTAGGTTAGTGATAACATAAGAGTAGGATTTAGTTAGGGATAATCTAGCTAAGTGAGACATAAACTAAGTCCTTACTAATGTGGTAGTGGGACTTAACATAGGGTAAGTTAAACTGACCTAGTAAAACAAAAGAAAGTTCGTGAATTTTGAATGAAATGTGATGATTGTGGTTTAGGAAACTCATTGGATATTACATTGGAAAGATTTGATGATGTTTAAGTGATGAAAGAACCACTACCATTCAACAAGTATTATGAATAGATTATAAAGCACACTATGTTTTTAACCTTCATTCATTTTGATTTTCTCTATTTTTGTTTGAAATCTGCATATTCATGAGGTGGGCATCTTAGATAGTAATTCTCTATGTATGAATGTATTATTATATCTGTAAATACCGTATTTTGTCCGAGTAATCTCCAAAATAATAATAAAATTATACTAACAAAAAAAATCAAAAAAAGAGAGAAAAAGAAATCAATAAAATCAAAAATAAAAAAAATCAAAAAATTATATTTTTCAAAAAAATCAAGGAATCAAAACCCAAAAAATTTCAAAAAAAAAAAGAAAAGAAAAATGATGATAAATAAATAAATAAATATATAAAGAAAATTTAAAAAAATAAGCAAAAAAAAAAGAGAGAAAGGAAGAAAATAAAAGCACTAAAAACAAGAAGAAAAGGAAATTTCAAAGTTCATTAAGCTCTGACCAAAAGGAAAAAATTCAAGAAAGAACCCCAAAGTCTTTACAACAAAAATTAAACAAAATAAAAAATAGCCCAATTCCTCTAAATCTTATTAGCCCAATACTAAAAAACAACAACAAAGGCCTAAACATTGAAAAAGAAGAAGGGTTGAGAAATGAAACCAAAAAAAAAAAAAGACAGAAAAGGAGAAGAGAAAAAAAAATGAAGAAGAAAGAAAAGTTAAGAAAAAAAGAAAAGGAAAAAATAAGGGCAAAAAGAAAAACTTGTTTAAACAAAATGTCATCTTTAAAAAAAATCAAAAATAAAAAGGAAATTCAAAAAAAAAGAAAAGAGGACAAAAGAAAAAAAAAGAGATGCAGATGCAAAATCCTTCGATTATCATTCCTGTGCGGGCCAATCAACCCAAGTTCAAAAGCTCAAGTAAAACAAAAAAAAAAAGAAAAAAAGATTTTCAGAACAATAAAAGAAAAGGGAGGTCAAATTAAAAAAAACCAATAACAAATAGAATGCCCGAAATTCTCCTGCATCTCTCTCGGGTATGGGCATCAATTTTGGATCCATTTTCAACCCTACCCGCTTCTCTCAGAATCCCTTCCTTCAAACGATGTTGGCAGAGGCAGAGGGACATCCCACGCTCCTGCATACGGAAGAATGGAGGCACGATTCTTAAAAGCAAATCGGGCAGAAGGGAATGGAGACGAAAAGAAGAAACGGGAACCCTAGCTGCGTGCTCCCCCCTCTCTGCCCTGGTCTCTCTCCCGCGGCCATTTCCAGAGGCAATACGATGAAATCGTACAAAAGGGAAGACGAGCACTAATGCTACAAATTGGTGGAGCAGAGAAGCACGTTTTGGTACGCATGGCAGAGGAAGACGCGTGAGCGAGAGTGAAGTCCACTCTCGGATTCGTTATAAATAGGGGGGAGGGAATTGGTTTCAGGTTGGAGAGAGAAGAGAAGCAGAGAGAAGGAGTGCTGGAAAAAAAGAGGGGATTGGCTTCAGGAGGAGGAAAGAGATGGGAGGTTCAGAGAGGTTTTGAAGGGAAGAATCGTGCGAGACGGGACGGAGGTGAGATTCTGGCTTTCGAGAAAAGGGAGATCGAGAGAAGAGGGTTCTTTAGGAGGAGTAAGAAGTGAGAAGAGATCAAGAGAAAGACAGTGGGGGGTTCTGTTAGGCGATTTTTGAGTTATAGAGGAATAGTTTTGAAAAAAACGAAAGAGGCACAAGAAGACACAGGAGAAGAGGGAACAGAGTGTGGTTCGAAGGAGAGTGGAACGTCCCAGACTTTGGTAAGGACACCAGCCAGGTATTAATTCAAAATCTCATTTCGTCTTTGAGGCATAGGTTGGTTGGTCTCGGACTGCTGCATGATACGTTATTAGTTTCATTTAATCGGGTAGCCACTTTACTAGACTGCCTCATCTCTGTTTCATTTCACATTGGTTTAATTCCAGTTAGCTTCTGAGACCTGTTCTGTTTATTCCTGGATTGTCGAATAATGCATTGGTAATTGGTTTCATCTCTGGTCGAATTGCTGAATAACATGTTATAGGTTTCATTCAACCGAGTAGTCATAGATTGCCTCACCCGTGCTTCATTTTTGCCAGCTTAATTCCTGTTTGTTTCTGAAGCTTGTTCTGGTTAGTCTGGGGTTGCCGAATAATGCATTGGCAGCTGGTTTCATCTCTGTACATTTAACCATTTTAACGAATCACCTCATTTTCATTTATATATATATATATATATTTATTTATGCTTCATCTCTGTTTACTGGTATAGATTTAGGATTTTCTCTTAGAGGTGCGGATAGTGTCAAATGGAGAATATAAATTGGGGTAGTTCAACACGGATGAAATCAGTTTGGCAACTGTTCGATGAAATGCTTGAGAAAATGTGGGATTAATAATTTGATACAGGAAACCTGATTGAGTTACACTGCTTTAGTTTTAAAATAGCTTTGAGACAGTTCATTCAAAGTGCTTTTGCTGGACTTCTGTGAATTATATTGTTTGTTTGTGGACTCGGACGTGCTGCTAAAGCAATATGTAGGGAGGTCAGGTTTTCAATGCACTGAGATGCCCTTTTGATTCAATCAGAAGAAGGGAAGGATATATTGCAACGTATATGTAATCTGAATGCATATTTATTTTTCTGTTTTTTTAATCTTGTAAATATGCTTAAAAAATGATATGGTGAATTATGGCTGAACACTAAGCACTTGCTCTCACAAATTATTATTATTATTATTATTATTATTATTTCTTCTTTTCTATTTTTTATTTCTATCTTCTTTATTTCATTTCTATTTTATTTTTAGAGCAACCGTGTGGATTTTATATCTCTCAGGTATATACGAGCAAACCAAAAGGTCATGTGTGTCAATAAAGTTTTTTTGGTATCTTTCAGTTTTTGAATTTACGTTTTACTATTTTGGGCTTCACGGCCCATTCAAAAGAACCTTTACAGAAAATTTTCAAAAAAAAGGAGAGCAACAAAGAAATAGAAGAGGACTAAATTTTTAGTTAAAATCAATTTAAGTCTTAAAAATTTATCTTTTCTTAAAGATTCTTTTGCAAAAAATTGAAAAAATTTTTATTTCAAAATTCAAAGTAAAATTTTGTTTTATAGTTGGTCTTAAATAAAATAAAATAAATGAGCAAATGAAAAAGGGGTTTAATCAAGAAAAGAAAAAAAAGAACACAAAAAAAAGAGAAAGAGAAAAAATAAAACATAAAAGCATTTAAAGAAAGCAAAGAGATAAAAGAAAAAGGAGAAAGAAAATATCTCTAAAAAAAAAAATAAAGATGAAGACAAAAAATAGAGTTTTTAGAAAGTTAAATGGATTTAATTTAAAAATAAAAATACATAGGTTAAGATTTAAGCTTTAAATATGAGAAAGTCAAATACAAAAAAAAAAGAGAGAAAAAGAAAAAATTGTCAAAAATAAAAATTGGGCAAAAAAGAAAAATTATCACCAAATCAAAAATCAAAATACAAACAAGATATAAAAAAATTATATCAAATCATAAAACAAAATGATAAAAATAAAATAAAATAATATGAAAAGGTTAAAGAAGTGGAATTAATCTTGTCTTTTCAAAGTAAAACATATATTAATTTTAAAATTACTTTGTTCAAAGCCAAAATGATTTCCACTTCTTGTTCCTTTTTACAAAAAAAAAAGGAGAAGACAAAAAGAAAGAGAAGAGAAAAAAAATAAAAAAAGAAAAAAAAAGAGAAAAACTGAAAATACAAAAGAGGTAAAATTTAGCTTTAGCAAATCAAAATACATCAATTAATTTCGAAACTTGTTTTATTTGCTAAAAAGAAAAGTAATTTTATTTTCTTTGTTTTTTTCTCACAAAACTAAAAAACAACACGAATAAACAAATGAACACAAAATAAAAAAATAAAAGAATTAAAATTAAAAAAAATTAATTAATTACCAAAATTAGGAAAAAAAACACAAAATCAAAACAAAAAAATTGAAAAATCAAAATCAACAAAATTAGTTTAAATTAAAAAATTATGAATATACATAAAAGAAAAAAAAAAGAAGTCAAAAAAACAAAGGAAAAAATATATGAAAACAAAAAGATGATAAAAAAAGAAAAAAAGAAAAAAAAAGATAAAAGAAAAAAGGAAAACAAAACAAAACCAAAAAAAACAACAAAACAAAACCAAAAAATGCAATAAAATACAACGAAACAAAACAAAACAAAACAAAGAAAAAAAGGGGAAATAAACACAGTTTTTGTTCGAACTATGTGGATTTTAATCTCTATTGTAAGATACGTGAGTTCTAAACTTTTATCTTAAGTCAAGTCAGCTTTTATAAATAAACATTTTCTTTCAATATTTATTTATTTTTTTTCCTTTTATTTTGCTCTTAATTTTATTTCTTTTCTTTTTCTCATTTTTAATTTTATTTCCTTTAACTTCTTTTATATCTTATTTTGCATGTAATTTGTTAAGGAGAATTAAAATAGAATGAAAGCCATATTAACTTTGCACAACTAACTTAGGATAATTGTTATTAGGAACGGATATAGTGGGGTGCCTAATATTTTCCCCATTCACAACAGTTTCCGGAACCCATATTTGGTTCGTAGACCATTTTTTTTATTTTTCTTAAAAAAAAGGTTTTTTTAAAATTTTACTTTTTCAAAAATAAAATTTTAGTAGTGACTCTTACTACTACTTTTACAATTTGATTTCGGTTTTCATGTTCTTTGAAAATCAAAATTTCCTTTTGAAATTAATGTTTTCTTTTTCATGAGCGCCGTGCGGTCACATTTTCGAATGTGACAATATCTCGTAAACTATGATATGCAGTGTTTGCTTGTATTGTCAAATAGATATGAATTGGTATTGACTAGATGTGTTACATTTGGAATTTTGAAAAGGGATAAATTATCTTAATATGTTTTGATGAGTTTGCTTAAATGTTTTATATTTATAAAATATGATATTATTAATTGTGAAATTTATTTTGGACCAATTATAATTAGTCTTTGAATTTCACTTAGCATATGATATTATATATACATATATATATATAAGGTGGAACTGGGTAGAACATTGTTCACTAATAACAATTTTGATAGCCTTTGGTGCATTTTAAATATTATCATGTAATTTATGTAATTGAGTATCTAAAGGGTGTTAAGTTGGATGTTTAGCCGTTGTAAAGATGATAGTAAGCAGGGATGGTAATAGTAGTGTTCTAAAGTTGAATCTATGATTATTTATACTCATGGATTTTATGTCAATGTTAATATATATGTTAGAACTTAAAGTTATGTATAGATTTTTTTAATTAAGTGTTTTTATTAAATTATTTTTAGTATAATAATTATTTTTTGTTTAGCATTAAACTTTCAAATGTTTAAATGTAATTTTTATTTCTTTTATCTATTTTATTTTTTTTCATAATTATCTCCTATTAATTTTACATCATGATTAAAACACTATATGCATATATATTTTGTTTATTTTATTTCACTAATAAGATAGTAAACCAATTTTTCATTAACTCAAATCCTTCAACTTTTTATTTCTATCAATTGTTTCATACTCTTTTTATTTAAAGATTTACAAATTAAACTTCTTCTTCTTCTTCTTTTTTTAGAAATTATATCATGCCTTTCCATACTTGTAGTCTCTAATAATTAGTATCATTTCAAAACTTATTTTCATTAGAAAAAATTTATACTCACTCATCCCTTTAGTTATCATACTTTATTTTTTACTCATTGAATACTATAACTCATTTTATTATTTATTTTTGTAGATAGGGAACTTGTATCCAATGTTCCTCTAGTGTAATTCAAGAGAGCTATTAGGGAAAAGCCAAAGGTAGGTTTATTTAGTATTATTGAATTCTCATGTCTTTTTATGTATGATTGTGCTCTAGAATCTACTCTACAAATTGCAGGTAGGATCTCTACCTTATTAATTATGATTTGTTATTAATTAAGAATTAACGGTAGAGCCTCTTTATGAGATTTGACTGTTATCTGTTGTAGGTAAACTTAGGTATGAATAATAATTTGTATGCTTAGTTATACTTATTGATGTGAAATTATCTCGCTTTCTATGTCAGTCACATGTCTAATTTGGGGCATGACATTATTACTCATAACATTTTATTTCATATATTTTTCTTCCTTTTGAATCTTCTAATATTAATTAATAATGTGCTTGGATTTAAGAGAGCAAAAAGTGAACGGAATTCAAAGTCCAAGGCTTGATTTAGACATTTTTATCTATTTAATTGTAAGTCAAATATTTATTCTTTTATTTTCTTAATCCAAATACATCCCAAATCCTGAGAGCACTAATAGACCAGTTAGGTACAATTAAGGGCCGGTAAATGCATCCCTCAAAATTTTAAAGTTATATGCATATAATATTAAATTTTGATGTTATATTTTTATATTCATTAAAATTTTGATTATACTTTCTCCATTGAATTTATTGAACTCACACATATATTTTCTTTTTATTATTTGACATTTTAAATTAAATCCATTGGACCTATACATTTATTTCTTTTTTCAATCTTATCCTTTCATTTTGTTTTTCATTTTTTTCTCCTTTTCTTACTTTCTTCTTACCTTTTTCTTCTTTTCCATTTTTTTCTCACTTTTTCCTCTATTTTTCATATTGTCATTAGCTTTAGTCAGACTTTACACAATGCTTCTTCTCTCACCCACTATTGCCCCACCCAATATTTCTTTAATTTTCAATATATATTTAATCTATATATACCTTTGATATATTTTTTTGCAAATAGTAGTTCTCCAATAATTTAATAGAATATAACTAAATTTAAATATTAATATATTTTCATTTGGATTTAGAGCTATTGCCTCTGAAAATACTACAAAGCTTTTTGAAATATTGTTAAATAAAATAATATTTACAATGCTTTGTAGATGTAGATTTTTTGTAAATTAACAACGATAAATTTTTATGCTTTATCAAATAAATTTTTTTCTCCAAAATGCTCTTTTGAGCTTTTCATTGAACTATTATAATATTGTTGATTAATTGTGTGTTTTTTTAAGAGTGTTCTTGTTGTGCATTAATGAGTACGGAGTAGATATAGAAGTATATTTTCATAAGTATTTAGATAGTGAAATTATTAATATTAATATGAAGAGTAATTCTTGGTATATTGACCATTTAAATTCAAATTTCTTTTTAAATTTACAAAGAGAAAAGCTAGGATATTGTTAATATGTTAATCTTATTTAGTTTAATCCAAAAATTCAAAAAGAATTATTTTATTTAAACAATATACTATAAAAATATAATTTAAAAAAAGATATAATTTTTTTTTTAAAAAAAATAGAATTTGTTGGCTCCCACTGATTGGGACCACATTTATATGAAACACATTGGACAGGGAAAAACATGCAAAGTGTTTAATCATCACTAGTTTGGAAAACCATCCAAAGGAGAAAAAAAAAGGAAAAAATAAAAAAGAAATAATCAAGTGAGAGACATTTAAAGCAACATCTAAAAGACTTACTAATGCATGTGGATAACAAATGAAGCCCTAGCTAATCAATTATTGTGTTAGCTAAATAAATTATGGCATTCTAATATTTTAGAAAAAATACATTTTACTATCTTGAATTAAATCTTAATTACAATTTTAATACATCAATTCTAAAAGTTAACAAAATACTCCCACTCTTTGGAAGAAACTGGAAATGTTAACTCTGAGTCTCATTTAAGGTAGGGATGTTTGTGTTTTTTTCAACATAGGTGCTCTATAATATTTTAAACTGGATGAACTAGGTTTGCAATTAAGCCTTATTTCCAGGAGATTGGTAAAATGTATTATCCGTTAATAGTTATTAGGGTAAATTGTACTTTTTTCCCCCTCTTAGTGATGTCCAAATAACAAGTTTTTCCCTCTATTTGAAAAACATACACTCTTTTTCTAAGCCTCCAAATACCAGAACATCATGATGTCTTTATCTAAACCATCTCTCCCTTCAGCTCTTGTTTCTTGAGGATGTGAATAAACACTCCAATTTATGACATTCAATTATAGTAAAATCTGGTAGATTGGAGAAATATACAATGGATCATACTGAGTGGATCAAACTGGAACATCCGAGAACTTCCAAGGTTTCAAGGTACTTAAGTAATTGAGTGCCACGAAGGCTCAAATCCTATAGATATCAGGTTAAGCAAATAATTAAGTTCTAGTTCTTTTAGATATAGAAGGGTTCTAGTAATATGTACATGAGGAATTGAGTGTGGTGAATCCTCTAATTGTAACATAGATATTAGCTTAGGCAAATAATGTCTATAAGGTCTTTGAGAATGGAAAATCTCTATACGTTGACCATAACCCACTAGGAGTTTTTCTATATTTCGTACCTTTTGTAGGAATCCATTTGGAAATATTGCTAACTTGCCACCATGAAAGTGATAAACACATCTAAAAGGGGTGAATAAGTGTGATATACAAAAAACGTAACTAATTGAGAAATATGGATAGAAAGTGGAGGACGTATAGGTAGAGCAAGCAATAGCTTACTGGAACAAGCAAAGTAATTAAGTAAATGAACTAATCTCAATGTAATATGTGAAGTGCAAGTGGAGTGAGCAATTTATAACTTAAGTTAAAGTGTACTATGTTAAGAGTGGAGGAGGCAAATAGTCATGTAGTGCAATAAAATAATCAAAGTAGATAGAGCAAGTAAGTGCAGCGAAAAATAAACTCTAACTAACTTGATATGCAAGTGGAGGATCCTCCAATAATGGAGGAGGCAATTTATGTAGCAAAAAGAAGAGAATAAGGATAAGAGAAATACACAAAAACTTATTCTTCTAGTTTAATCCCTCAAGCCTACGTCCAATCCCTTTAAACTTCTAAAGGACTTTTGTTCAATCTTTAAAATGATTTTGCAACGAAAGATGGTTTTTGCATACTCACTACCAATCCACATTTTTTAAGCTTATTTTAAACCTTTTAAAGGGTTTTGTAAAGTTCACTCTCAATTAATTCACTCAGAGATTTTACAATAGGGATTTAGGGAACAGATTTCCTCATTTCTACAAGGTTTTTTTCTAAGCTTAAAGATTGCTTCTAATAAGATGATAAACCAAATACAAAATTCACAATGATACTTAATAAAATTTTCTTGTTCTATGTTTTTGCTCTTTGATTTCGAGCGGATATATATGTATATAGACACACTTTTAATACTCCTAACCATTAGAAATAATCTTGATCATGAAGAGTTTTTTTGGCTGGTGCAAACAAGATGTGTCTCTAATATTTATAATCTTTCACCTTTGCAACTACTGGCAGCGTGAGTAATTCTTCCCATGCAACTCACTTGGTCTAATCAATATTAATGCTATTTAAATCTCAATACATAGATTAAAGAGAAATATCATTTTTATATGTAATAGATGCAGTTGCAATAGAGAGAGAGGCAAAAGGAATAACAAATTTGTACTCAATTCATATTCTGCCTGCACGAAAGCTATCTTCTTTTTGTTGTTTACATATAAAGGTTTTTGTCTTTTAGTCGATAAACACATATATGGGCCAACAGAGAAAAATGAACGTTTTAATAAACAAATTTTAGATTTTGTTATTATCAAAGTTATGGGCCTAGTTAACATTGGGCGAACAGAAAGCACATGAGATATTTTAAACTATTAAGGAGGTTCTCCTCAAACTTTTCGTTCCAAAACATCAAAATAGTTCCTTCAAGCTAGGGAAAAACTAATGATCAAATGGAAAAATGGTGGTAATAAGATATAACCCAAATTTAATTAATTTTCAATCACAAGAAACTGAAATCCCCACTCTGTTATTCAATATTTAATTATCAAAGCAAAGGGATAGACACTGTGGCTATAAGTTAGCTAGGCTTAATAACTTTATAGAAAGTGTTTTTCGTAATACATAAAAAGCTTTTATGAAAGTTAAATTTTCAACTCTTACAATGAGATATTAAACATTTCTTGATTTAGAAAAAATCTTTAGTTTCTCTAGAAGCATTTGTTTTTTGTTTTTTGGCTGATGCCCTATTTGAAATATCCTAAACTCTAGAGTAGATTCGAAGTTTGTTTTAAGCGATGATGTAATACATTATTTTTGTTTTTACTATTAAACAGAAGTAGATGCTCTTGTTTCGTTCATTGGTTTTAGAATTTTGGTCTAAAGAATTGTTCTTTTGTGTAAATTATAATTTACCCCTTTCAACTACTACTAGTTTAGTCTATTTGCAGATAACCTGGAGTTTTCAAACTGTGCGAGTCAAACCTTCTGTTTAGACTATACATAAAGCTAGGTACCACATACACCAAGGTATTCATTTGCATTAGCTAAAATTGAGGGGGAGAAAAATTGATTCACTGAATAGAATATTCCTTTTACCATTGTCAATTTTTAGGAAATTTATTGTGTCACCTTCCGAGATACAATTAAGTGGAAGCTTGTCAGACACACAATAGGGTATCACATCATGTCACTTGGAAGAGTGGAAGCTTTTCTGGATTTCCTTTGCATTGCGGTAGAGTCATGGTTATCATGCTTGCTTGATGTGGGTGGAAGTTTTGTGCTAGTGCTAAATTGTCTTCCTAGAATGTCAGCATACACTTGTATCATTTGAGAATATTTTAGTGTTTAGAATTCTCTAGATTTGAAAGTATTCTCTAAATCTAAAAATATTGTCTTCAATTGATCCTAGAATATCACATTCTGCGTTTGGTAATATAGTTGATATGAACTATGCTTTAATTTTGTTTTGCAATTGTGATTAACATAAGAGATGAGTACAATGGATGCTAGCAGAGCAGAACTTGGTCTTCTGGTTTTATATCTAAGCAAGGCTGAACTAGGGACAAAATGTGCAAGGCAATATGGTATGGTTCCAAATTTTTTATGATGGGCAACCTAGTACTGCCTAGAATGTAAGCAAATAAACTAGCTTGGCATGTAACGTTTTTGGTCTATACAAGGTTAGATTATTCTTTTTTATTCTGAAGAAGATAATATATCTCTGGTAAGGTGTGAATACGATTCTTTGTTTTTGTAATGTCCAAAATTGGAAAAAGGATAACAAAAAGAAAGTTTCATAACATTTTTTGGCTTATTATTATTTCCTCTTATCATTCATAGAGGAATTCCGACAAGGAAAAGGAGCGACAAATTACATAATCTTTTACTGTTCTTCAAAGACATCACCACTTACTTTTCTTCCTTCAACTTGCACTTTGTGAAAAACCTGCACACACTGATAAGTCCAACATACCTGATATTCTGTTTAATGCATTTTTTTTTTCAGTCAAAAAATGCATTACTGTCGACTTTCTTGTTTCTTGATCAATCTTAATCAATTTCAGTCAAAGAATCTACCAGGTAGGAAGCACAATCTTTAGTAAGTATTTAGTTGTTTGTTCCCTGTATTATTTATGTGAGACTTTCATCAAGTAATCAAGTTGTATACATAAACTACGTGCTGATCTTTTCTGTTGGCTGGGCTCTTCAGTGTGTAGCACTCTCGTTGAGGTTTATGGCTTCCCTTTTAACTTTATTCCTATGCTGTGAGCATGTATATATATATATATATATATATATCCATAATTCCCTTCTGATTCTCTGCTATTAACCCCTTCATATTATCAACTTGGAGACCTTGGAAGACTCTTTGTATCAATGAACAAGTTAGAGAAAGAACTCAAGAAGAGTAATAAATATGATGTATATTTCATTTTCACCTTATTTGGGAAAGTAATGGCATTTCCTTACATTTTAAATTTATATTTAGTTAACCTTGTTACCCATGGATGCAGAATGAACAATACCTTACTTGGGAACAGTGGCAGCGAATATCTTGATATCATGTGCCTACTAGTACCACTTTATAGTCAGATTAGTTTCTTCTGTGCTTTCGTATTACTTGGCCATCTTGAATTCATTGAAAATTTGTGCCTATTTCTCATTCTGCAAATTCCTATCCAACTACATGCATAACTAACAAATAGGCTTGCTCTTGGATAATTTTTCTTGAGAGCTGCAAGGAACTATGTTAACAATGTGTAGGAAGTAAAGTAAGAAAAATAATTACCATCATTTGGCCCCAAAAGTTTTTATGATTCTGTCAAATATAATTCTGTTGTGAGTTTTGTTAATCATCAATTTAGTCTACACTAGGATCATATTTATGGGTTTTTAAAAATTTTTTGAAATCAAATGATAGGTAACTATCTTGTAAAGACAAAATCGATGGATAAAGCTTTTTTCTAGGATCCAAATGATAGCTCACTCAGAAATTAACTTGAAACTTTTAAAGGAATATTTATCCCTTTACACCATTTGAGGGACTATATGGTAGTCTTGTCCATAATTAGTTGAAATTTATTGTAGGAGTATGAGTTTTTCACTGACAAAGATATTTGGTTTGCACAAGGCAGTTGTTTTCTACCCTAGGTAAAGTCCCAAACATCTTGACGAGGGAAAGATAGGCTCTCCCTCAACACGCCTCATTGTTATTAAGTAATTATGTATGTTTGCAAGTACATGTTTGTTGATGCGAGCATTGAGCAATTTGCTAACCAGGAGGATGTTTTTGAAATGTCATCATAAGTAGTGCCAAAATTGTGACAGTTTACATTTACTTATAGTAGAAATAACATGGTTTTTTATTACTGATGCTTATTAAAGAACAGTAGATACCGATGCTCTTGTTTTTGTTCATTGGTCTTGAAATTTTGGGCCAGAGAAGTGGACCATTTTTCTAGTGATTTTTTTTTTGGGATAAATTATATTGTAACGACTTTCAACTCCTTCAAGTCTAATCAATCTAGAGGTAACCTGGAGTTTTTAAACTGTATGAATCAAACCTTCTGTTTAATGCTTCATTTAAATTGATAAAATTAAGAGCTAGGTGCAACATACATAAAGGATATTTAATGCCCAATAACCAAAGTTAAACGGGGAGAAAAGTTGAGTTACTAAATAGAAGGTACCCCTTGCCATCTTAAATATAACAGAGTCCTGATAAGTATGAAGAAAATAAGACATCTAGAAAAGTAAAATCCTTGTACTCCAGTGAATTGAATTCTTAGACAATTTACTGTGTTGCCTTAGCATTTCTTTTGTTTTCTGAGATAGAAGTAGAGTGAAACTATTGGGTAAGGATTTATTGCTACAAGAAGGCTAAGTTGTCAAACACACATACGCACATTCACCCAAGAGAATAGCACATCATGCAACTTAGGAAGGTGGAACCTCTTTTGGATTTACTCTAGGGATTTAATATTACTGCCCTCATTTAGGGTTGGAATATTTTTCCTAATATATTTGACATGAATTGTGCTTTAATTTTGTTCTGTAGCTTTGATTAGCATAAAAGATGAGTACATTGGTTGCAACCAGCATAGGAACAAATCAACAAGTTTTATAGTTAAAGAAGGTTGAAGCCAGGGACAAAATATACAGGACAACACAATGTGGTTCCAAATTTTTAAGTGATGGGCAACCTGGTACTGCTCACAATGTTGACAAATCAACCAATTTGGTATGTAAAGTTTTTTGTCTATTCAAGGTTAGCTTATTCTATTTAATTTTGAAATAATTGCTTGTTCATACATTTTTTTGTTCCTTTAATTTTGCTTATTTGGATAATTTACTCCTTGCAATTTAAATAGCACGTAGACAAGTGGAGTATTTGTTTGGTTATTTTTTGTGTAAATTATAATTTACCCCTTTGCAACCCCTAAAAGTTTAATCAATTGAAAGCTTACAGGTTATTTACATATTGACTAAAGAATATTTCCGTGTTAATTATCTTAACCTTAACATTTCAAAGCTATTTAAAAAATTTCTTAAAATATATATCATTAGTGCGTAGAGTATAATTGGTTCAAAATACTTCACATATAAGATTTTTAAGATACTTTGCAATCAAGCACATTCAAATTCTTTCCTTATAAGAATTCCAAAGTCAATCTTGAAAAATATATTGAGGCTAAATACAAACTTTCGTTATACTATATTCAACTCAATTATTATTATATTTGAAAACATATCAGAATAAGATATTTAATATATAATTCAATTCCCTAGTAATTAAACAAGATATATAATATTTGAATTGCTAAGCCCATAAACCCAAACAAAATCTAGGCCCAAAAACAATATTTTCCCTAATAATATTTTTTTTGCCCAATTAATTCATTTTCCAAAATGTATAAAATTGAACATATTTAATATAATTTAAAAATATATAAAGCCTTTGTCCCAACAAATAGCTTGTTTAAACATTTATTTATTCTTTTTATTTTGCTTCTTTGGATGATTTGCTCCTGGCAATTTATTTAAATGGATATTTTTTATATCTTTTACTTATCTGCATCCTCTTAATCCTTTTTCTTTTGGGCCAATGCCATGATTGATTGAAATGAAGAAGATCAGATATCTCTAGTAGTGTGAATATTATTCTTTGTTTTTATAGTGACCAAATTGGAAAATAAATAATAGGAAGAAAGTTTTGAAACCTTTTTTTGCTAAATATTGTTCCCTCTTGATGCTCGAAGAGGAATTCCAAAATAGAAAAGAAGTTGCAAATTAATTAATATTTTAATCTTCTTCAGAGCCATCACTGCTCCTACTTCATCCTTTAAGATGCAATTAGTCAACGACCTGTGTGCTCTGATAAATCCCCTCCCCTTAATTTTGTTGGGAATGGTACAAGCTTTGTAAAAGCATTCCATCTTTTTATCTCCCTTTTATTTTGTTCTTGATTCTTACCTTGATATTCTATTCAATGCTTTTTTTCAGTCCAAAAATGCATTACTGTCAACTTTCTTATTTCTTGATCAATTAGTGTGGCATGGCAGATTGGGCATCTACCAGGTAGGAAACAAAATGCTTCCCAATTTTTGGGTTGTTTGTTCCCAAAATTATTTGTGTAAAAGTTTCACTGAGTAATTGGGTCATATATATAAACTTTTTTGTCCAGCTACAGAATAAAGAGTGTACTGAGTTAATTGGCCGAATATCCCTTTTGTTGGCCGGGTTCCTCCGTGTATAACAGCTTAGTTTAATGTTTGTGGCTTCCTTTTTCCTTTTCCTATGCTTTTAACATGTATATATCAGTAAAGGCCTCCTTTGTCTCCGTTATTAACTTCTTTATGGCATGTGTTACCCCTTATATTGTCAGCTTGGGGAGCTTGCCTGACTACCTGCATCAATGAAGAAGTTAGAAAAGGAGCTTAAGAACAATAATAAATATGATGTATATTCTCTGGACTGGTGAATAGGTTCGTTAAAGTTTCTTTTCATTTTCACCTTACATGGGACAGTAACAGCATTTCCCTGTATTTTAAATTTATCTTTATTTAACCTCATTGCCCATGGATGTAGAATGAACAATACCACGCTAAATCTATATTTATCAAAGCAGGCATGGATATAGTTGTCGCAGTTGGACTGCTTCAATTGGCACCCAAGAAAGTTACTCCCCGTGTGATCGGAGCCTTTGGATTTATCACATCTCTAATATCTTGTTATCAGGTGCCTGCCATTATCACTGTAGTTAACTTGCTTGTGCTTCTATATTACTAGGGCATCCTGAATTTATAGAAAATTTATGTCTACCTCTCATTTTGCAAATTGCTTCCTAACCACTTGCACAAACAAATAAGGCTAGCTCTTGATAATTTTTCATAAGAGATGCAAGGAATTGTATTAACTTTGAGTCCTTGGAAGATGCATGTTCCATCTATTTAGTCCTTGGAAATTAATTAACATCGTTTGACTCCAAAAATTTTAAGAATCCATCAATATCATCTTGCCGCAAGTTCAGTTAACCATCAATTTAGTCCATGGTAAGATCATATTTATGGGTTTTTAAAAGATATAAAGGGTAGTTTACTCATA
This sequence comes from Erythrophleum ivorense, assembly GCA_026724425.1. Classification (NCBI taxonomy): domain Eukaryota; kingdom Viridiplantae; phylum Streptophyta; class Magnoliopsida; order Fabales; family Fabaceae; genus Erythrophleum; species Erythrophleum ivorense. The sequence continues at coordinate 37,473,609 of JAIUCV010000007.1, forward strand.
AAATTAAACTCTAAATTTTTAAAAAAATATTTTCCTTTTACACCATTGGAGGGACTATGTCGTGCTTCTACTCTTGATTCACTAAAATTTATGCTGGGAGTATTTCAATTTTTCACCAACTAATATATTTGGTTTGCACAATGCAGTTGCTACCTGCCGTAGGCAAATCCAAAACATCATGAAGATGAAAAGACAGGCTCACTTTCATCGTGCTTCATTATTGTTAAGTAATTATATATGCTTGTAAGTAAATGTTTTTTGATGTGAGCATTGAGCAATTTGCTGACCTGTAAGGTTTCTTTGAAATGTCGTTATAAGTCGTGCCAATATTGTGACATTTTACGTTTCCTTATAGTTGAAATAACACAGTCCCTTATAGTCTAATAATTGATTGGTTGCATCTGAGCATTATATAGTTCTATATGGATGGAAAATAGGCCTAGAAACAAGAAATGCATATAGGTCCTGAATAAGTTTGTTACAAAAATGTTACGTGCTAGGGGGCTAATGAAACTATGATGAACATAACTTGTGGTGACATGGGTGAAGGCCATGATGCTTATCTACTTGTAATGAATTATCTCTTGGTCAAATGATTGTGGTGAAAGTAGGCCGTGCTTGATAGTTTGTTTGGTTATTTCTACAAAACAAGAGGAGTTAGCACCGTAGAGGATTGATGACTCTGCCATGGAATCTGATGATCAATTCAGTCATATTCTTCGTAGAAGACAGTGTCTTTAGAGAGAAAAAGTGTTGTGGGATTTCATGCCAGGCACAAGATGGTGTGATGAGATCGAAGTTAGTCCTCTTGGATGGCTAGTTCTTGTAATGTGTTTTTATGTTCTTGGAGGTGAGTACCATAAGCAGCAATTTTGTTGTTTAACATGTATTGTCAGATGGATGCAGCGGAAAGTTGAACTTCTGAGCTATTGCAGTAACCGGTAACCAACTTATGTTCTACTTTTCATGGTAGGCTCAGCCTGTCCAGTTACCTATGTGCCACCAGCATTGATGGAAAGTCAAATGGAAATTTGAATTGCCTTCAGATTATAATTGCTTGATATATCTTGACTGTACTATGGAAGAGTCGTTTTGTCACTAGAAATTTTGAAGTAAACCATGACAATTATCTCAATAAATTAATCATAGTACTAGCTATTCCTGAAGCAAGTTGTAAGTATATATAGTTAAAAACATACAAAAGAATTGTGATTTGTTTATAACTAGCTATGAGCCAACAATATCATAACTTAGGAGAATGGCATACAAGGAGATATTGGTTCGCCAATGGTGGAGAAAAGCAAAAACTTTTTCCTAAGTGAATTGGTGACCACGTGTGGAAGAGGGTTCAAGGATAGAAGAAGAGACTTTTGACACTTGAAAATACTTAATAACAGTCGTCGCCCTAACCATTTTGACAAATGTTGCCACTGGAAAAGAATAACTCATCATTGAAGATAACTACAATAACCATTTAGTGGCAATTTTTTTTATTCTTCACTGAAGCTTTCAATGAACTCTACCTATGAGCCTTAATGCAAATTATTTTTCATAGCCAGTTCCAAGCTCAAAAAAAAAGAGGAGGGTTGTTAGGCAATCGACAGCTAACGTAAAATTTTGTCAAATTTTTATAACATGGACAATCGATATATTAAACATAATGTTAGGACGTTGCCCGGAAGTAACACGCTGTATAGCTCCAGTACAGTGACAAATGAGCAAGAGTCGTTACATCGTCGCTTGAGTGTAGTGAAAAATAAGTAAGGGCTTTCACATTTTCGTGAACGAATGTGGATAAAGAAGTTAGTTCACGAAAGTAGGACTCGTTTTGGGACTTGGAATATAGGTACCTTTACGGGTAAGTCAATGGAAATAGTAGATACCATAATTAGGAGAAAAATTAATTTCATATGTTTACAAGAAACTAAATGGGTAGGAGAAAAAACAAAAGAATTAGACAATTCGGGTTTTAAACTTTGGTATACTGGGAAGACTAAATCTAGAAATGGAGTAGGTATAATTGTAGATAAGTTTTGGAAAAATGTTATAGTGGATGTAAAAAGGTTAGGAGATAGAATCATTGTATTAAAATTAGTAGTGGAAAAGGAAATCTTTAATGTCATTAGCGCCTATGCACCACAAGTAGGATTAGAAGAATATCACAAAGTAAAGTTATAGGAGGATTTAGAATGTTTAGTTCAGGAAATACCATTAGGAGAAAAGATTCTTCTCGAGGGGATCTAAATGGTCATGTGGGAAGTGTATCGCCAGGTTACGAGGGTGTTCATGGAGGACATGGCATAGGGGAAGCAAATGCAGAGGATAAAACTATTCTAGACTTTTCATTGACGTTCGATCTTATATTAGCTAACACTTGTTTTAGAAAGCGTGAGGAACATCTTATCACGTACAAAAGTTGAAGGGTATGTTCTCAAATCGATTTCTTTTTTATAAGAAAATCGGATAGAAAACTTTGCATGGATTGCAAAGTTATACTTAGAGAGAGTTTAACTACTCAACATAGAGTTCTGGTTATGGATGTACGAGTTAGGAGGAGAGTAAAAAACAAAGGCCAAAATAGGGTGTTAAGGACTAAGTGGTGGCAACTAAAAGGAGATAAAGAAAAGAATATGCAGAAACGAATTGTAGAGGAAGGACCTTGGGAAATACAAGAAAGTGCTAATGATATGTGAAATGGAATAGCTAAAGAGATTAGGAAAGTGGCAAAGGAAATATTAGGTGAATCAAAAGGTTTTGGACCTAGAGATAAAGAATCTTGGTGGTGGGATGCAAGCGTGCAAGATAAGGTTAAAGTTAAGAGGGAGTGTTATAAAATGTGGTCGTTATATAAGAGTAATGAAAATTGAAAAAAATATAAAGTAACTAAGAAAGACACTAAGAAAGCAGTGAGTGAAACGAGAATGAGGGCATTCGATGGTTTATACCAATTTTAGGTACTAAAATTAGAGAAAGAAATATTTACAAGTTAGCTAAAAATAGAGAAAGAAAGACAAGAGACGTAGACCAAGTAAAATATATTAAAGATAAAGAAAGAAAAATCTTGGTCATGGAACAAGATATCAGAGAACGGTGGAAGAATTATTTTCATAGGCTTTTTAATGAAGGCCATGAGATTTCATTACAATCGGATAGGTTAGACACTAGAGAAGAGGATCAAAATTATACTTTTTATCGTAGGATTTCTGAGGCAGAGATAAAAGAAGCATTAAAGAGAATGGAGAGTGGCAGAGCAGTTAGACAGGATAATATATCTATTGAGATATGAAAGAATTTAGGAGTAAAAGGTATAAGTTGGCTCACAAAATTATTTAATAAAATTATGAGATCTAAGAGAATGTCAGATGAGTGGAGGAGAAGTTCTTTAATTCCTATTTATAAGAATAAGGGGGACATTCAAAATTATGCAAATTATAGAGGAATTAAGCTCATAAGTCACACTATGAAATTATGGAAAAGAGTAATTGAACAACGATTAAGGAAAGAAACTCAAGTTACGGAGAATCAATTTGGTTTTATGCCGAAAGGGTCAACTTTGGAAGCAATATATTTGTTGCGAAAATTAATAGAGCGATATCGAGAGAATTAAAGAGATTTACACATGGTGTTTATCGATTTAGAAAAAGCATATGATAGAGTATCAAGAAAGGTTCTATGAAAGGTTTTGGAGAAAAAATGAGTTCATATAACTTATATTCGAACAATATAAAATATGTATAGTAAGGCTATAACTAGTGTAGTAACAAAAGGTGGACGTACAGAAGATTTTCCGATAACTATTGGTTTACATCAAGGGTCAACTCTGAGCTCTTATTTATTTACTTTAGTATTGGATGTGCTTATTACACATATCCAAAAGTCGGTACTATGGTGTATGCTATTTGCAGACGATATTGTCTTAGTTAGGGAATCGAGAGTGGAAATGAATGAGAAGTTAGAGAGGTGGAGATTAGCTTTGGAAACTCATGGATTTCGTTTAAGTAGAAGTAAAACGGAATATATGGAATGTAGGTTTAGTAAAAAATACACCACTTCTAGCGTAGAAGTGAAAATTGAAAAATATATTATACCACAAATCACACGATTTAAATATCTTGGATTCGTCATACAACATAACAGGGAAATAGAAGAAAACGTAAAACATAAAATTCAAGCAGGGTGGATGAAGTGAAGGAGTGTTTCGGGTGTTATTTGTGATAAAAGAGTACCACTCAAATTTAAGGGTAAATTTTATCGTACAATTATAAAACCTGCAATGTTGTATGGAATTGAGTGTTGAGCAATAAAAAGTCAATAAGAGAATAAGTTCAATGTTGCAAAGATGAGAATGTTGCGTTGGATAAGTAGACACACTAAACGAGATCGAATTAGAAATGAATACATTAGAGAGAAAGTGGAAGTCACACCTCTTGTGAAAAAGATTGTAGAATCAAGATTTAGATGGTTTAGTCATGTTGGGAAGAGACCTAAAGCCCCAATTAGGAGAGTAAATGAGATGGAGAATAGTCCTATAATTAGAGGTAGAGGAAGACCAAGAAAAACTATAGAGAAATTATTAAAAAAGATTTAAATTTAAATAATTTGTCTAAAAATATGATTTACAATAGGTGTTTATAACGTCGATTGATCCATGTAACCAACCCCATTTAGTGGAAAAAGGCTTTGTTGTTGTTGTTGTTGTTGAAGCTTTCAATGACAAAAATATGAGGAGTGACTTTTTGTCAACGTAATCACCACTGAAAACTTTAATTTCTTGCAGTTTAATAAATTGATTTAACTAATTTCTTCAATTGGCATAGCATCAGGATTCTTAATATATAGGATGGAACAAGTAGTGGTTGATAACTGGCATATAAAATATCACGACCTCAATACTCAAAATGGGATAGAAAAGGTATTAAAGTCAGGACATAAATAACAGCACAGTAACAACTCTCAGTCTGTAATTTAAACACCATACACACTTAATAGTCAATTCATATATAACTATGTAGCAAAAGGTCAACTTTATTCATTAACACAACTTAAAAAAGGAAAAGAAAATCTTTATTCATCAGGAGAATTGTTGCCATCATAGTCACCTTCTCTTGATTATTGCATTGTTCCAAACTTACCAAACCTGCAAAATTTCAAAGAATACTAATGATAATTAGTTTAAATAAACTTTTTTGAACAAGTAATTAAATATCAAGATATTGTGAATAAAATGACACCAGTAATTGTCTTTTGAGCTCTAATGTCTTGCGGTTTTAAAGGTTAGAGCTTAGAACAGTTTCAAAGAAAAGAGAAAGATGGCAAAAGATGTTTGAGTGGGGTCATGACTCTAAATGATAGTTAATAATCAAATATTATATTTGAGAGTGCCAACAACTCAATTTCGATATGTTGGATAAATGGCGAGGTATTAAGATAAAGTTTTTCATGTTCTTTTTTTAAAAAAATCTAATTGGACGTGATCTTTCATAAATTAAGTATTTCATATGAAAGAAAAAACTAGATGCTGGAAAAAATATCATATGCTCAGATCATTTCAATGTTTGAACTAGTTACACCTCATTCAGGAACGATGAAAAAGAAGAAACTCAGGATGGCAAAAATGCATATGTGGATACTCTAATCATTAATACTCTTGGTACTGTCACTTACTGAACAAATTGGCCTTAGAGCGGTACAAGTAAACAGCATAACCAAAATAAGCTTCTCATGTCAAAGGATGATTTCCTGAAACAATTAACAAAAGATAGTTAGGAAAGACAGAAACTAAACAAAGTAAACAACTCCCAAGCTCTTTCCACTTGCATCCAGAGTAACTTCCAGAAACAAGAATTTAGAAAGTATATATGGCCAACTACTCTGCCTTAGCCCAATTGAACCAACAATAATGCTGCTAATTTGCTTCAAAGGACAGAAACAAAGCGACCATTAACAGCCTACTTAATGATTGAAAGCAATATAGAGAGGGAAAAAATACAAAGAAGAATATCTTCCCCAGTAAAGCCAATTATGTGTTCTATTTTAATTGCTTCCTTCAGTGCACAAGATGAAATTGGGGTCAAGGAGGAAGGTACGAAGAAAGTGTGTAGATGAAAATGTAGCAGATGATAAAAATAGCTAGTAAAAAATAATAGATTGCTTAATCTCAAGTAGGTATTAATTAACTTGGCTGGTTATATACATACCTATAATATTACAGAATTTCTCATCATTAACTCAGGCTGTCTTCTTAAAGGCCTTATGGATCAGGGCATTGAGATCATCTTCCGAATCAATAGTCACATAGGGTGCATATATATCACCTTGACAGAAAATTTTCATTCTGGAGCACTGGTGTACTGACACTTTTTTCAAGGATGGGAATTGCAAATTATTACTACCTGTGCAAAAGCTTTCAAGGCTTGGTAGAGAGTAAAGATGCAAAGTCTTGAGGTCCTTAAATATTATGTCGTGTCCATCTAACTCATCTCCCTCTTTAGCCACTATTTCTTGTATTGATTTACATTCTCTTATGGACATGTTCTTGAGTTGAGCAAGACTTTTGGTTGTTGAGGGTGTGAACAAATATACCAATCCATCACAATCAGATACAGAGAGATCCCTTAGATTTGAAAAAGATACAGTGGATGGTACCAAGTTAATCAAACGGGGACATTGCCGCACTCCCAAGGTTTCTATGTTTTCAAGAAGAGGGGCTACCCAGGACTGCTCTAACCCTATGGAATCGAGCTTGGCCAGATGATCCAGTTGTAATTCTTTCAGCTGTGAAAAGAACATTTCAGTATAACGATCCACATCAGGTCTTTGAGAGGTGAATATCTCTTTGAAGTTACTACAAAACACTCCAAGCTTTTCTATATGGGGCAGTGATTCCTTTTGGAAGAATCCATATGGAAATCTATCTAAGTCATCATGAAAGCACTGCAATTTGAGAAATTTCACTCTTTGAAGGAGGTCTGCCTGAACCTGTCCTTGCCAAATCTTCATGATGTCCTTGCTGAGTGACAGTTGCTCTAGGTTGGGAAAAACCTAGGATCAATAAAATTATTATTAGAATAATAAAAAATAATAAGGGGATCGATTTCAAATATTTTCCCTTGATTCCCTCAAAAATACATCTATATATATAGGCTATTTATATTTTAAAATGTTTTAATTAGAGCACATCTTTTACTCAAGTTTACCTAAAATATAGAAATAAAAGACTAAACTGGCAAGTAGCGAGGAGACCAATGTATATCACACTAAAGAATTGACATAGATATAAAAAAAGTTGGAGGAACAATAATACCTTTTCATATGAGACAATGGCTTCCACATCAATTGGAAAATAATCTTGACTCTCTGTTGGGAAAGCCCTCAACTGACGGCAATGATATATATCTAATTCTTTTAACTTTGGCCATTCCAAGTTGTTTAGTCCAGGATAGATGCACTTGAGCTCTGGCAATTCCCATAGCTTCAACATGGTTATGCTAGGGAACATAATTAACTCTGTAGTTGCTCCTTCTGGGGTTGTTTCGTCCTTTGCAACAATTTCAATTAATTCCTTACAATCTTGCACTTCCAGTTTTTCAAGTCTTTCAAGTTTGCCTTGGGCCACTGATGCTGGAAACAAACTCTTGAGGCCTTTGCATCCAACCACATGCACTTGTTGCAAAAATTGAAGGCTGAGAATTTCTTTAGGGTCCTCATTCCAAACATACTCCAGATTAGGTAGTTGCTCCAAGGTCAATTTTTTCAAGGGAAGGGAGAAGGGGGAGGATGCGGGTCTCACATCAAATATTGCCTTCACAAAATCACAGTTCCGTACTTCTAACTCTTCCAATTTACTTAAGAAGGAAAGCAAATTAAAAGGTATCACATGTGATAAAAATTGACAGCCATGCACTACCAAAGTCTCCAATTTGCTGAAGCCTCTGTCTGGGACTGGAATAGCACCGTGCCATATCTCTTCTAGCTCAGGGTGATCACCAAGCTCCAAACGGTATGCACGACAAACAAAAAACTGCACAATCAAAACAATTGATACATCAAACTATCAGAGTATATATGATTTCTATAACCGTCATTCTGTACAAACAATATATAAGATTACTTCGTTGTTATGACAAAATTTATCATCCAATTCTCACTTTCTTTTTGTTTTTTTGGTAACAACTGGACTACATCAAGTGATTTTTTCTATCAATACATAATATAAATTAAAACTAAAAAGGAGTAAATGGAGGATAAATTACCTTACCCTTCCTTAAGGTTTAACTAAATATCACTCAATACCTCTCTAAAATATTACTCCGCCCCTCCCTACTGTTTGTTGCGACTTTGTTGAGTCCCTTGATGTTAATATATCATTAAAACGTCAACCGAGCATAACAAAATACTTTATTACCCCTAAATGTAAATGTCCTCATATTCCCTCAAAAGTTTTCTAAATTTTCTATCTATCGAAGTGAACACCAAAAAAACATATGAGGAAGCGAAGCCAAATGGCAGAGAAATCTGTTTGAGATAAAATTGTCCAATCAGGTTCTTACAACAAGGAGAATAAGGGCCTATTTGGTTTCCTGTTTTCAAAATAGTTTCTTTGTTTTTAAGAATAAAAAAATAAAAAAATTGTTTGATAATGTGTTTTTAATAAAGTGTTCAGAATTTTGTTTTCGGAAATAGAAAAATCAGAATATTTTTTTGGTGTTTCATAACTTTTGTTCTACAGACTCAAGAAAAAAACAAAAAACAACTACTTTTCAAAATAATAATTCAAAAGGATTTTTTAATTTTTTTGTTCTTAAAATTTGTTTTAAAAAACATCTGTTTTAAAAATATTAAAACAAAAACAAAATCAAACAGGCCCTAAGTTTTCAAAATCCTCTCGCTTCCTCCTCCATGTTGAATAATAGAGTGAGGCAAGAAATGGAAAACTTGTGCACCGTCTAGCTTTATCTACCATCACCATAAGAAACCATTAATTACTTGCGCTTTATCGACACATCTAATAATAAAGGAAGTTGTTGTCAACATTTAACAAAACATTATCAACAACAAATGAAGTCACTATCAACCCTTGAAGATGTTACTAACACTTTAGTGAACTAAACCTTATGCGATAACCCTAGTTTTAAGAATTTTAAAAAAAAAAATAAGAATGTTAAATTAATAATTATTTTAAGGGAAATTAAGTGTTTTTATTACTCTTCTAAGAAGACGAAGTTTAACCAAAAAGTTTTTTGATTAGATTTGGTAAGCATATTCTAATAATATATTGGAAGGAGGATCTTTTTAGAAAGAATTTTAGGGACTAAATTGCACAAATAAAATATGCATTGATATCAAAATATAATTTTTTAATTAGCGGGGGGTTTTTGTAATTAGTGAAGCAAATTAAAAAAAACAAAGATGTATTCCTTTTTTTTTCTGTTCTAGTATATATTCGTAATTAGTGGGACTTTTTTGTAAGTAAATTTTTAAATCATTTAATTATGGTAAATATGACATTGTGATAGAAGGAACAATTATTTTATACCCAAAACATATTGATATTCTGTCTGACTAGTCGTACAGGCATCAATTATTATACTAATTTAAAGGTAGATTAATCTCAAGAAATGGTTTCTTAAAATAAAAAATTTACCCCAAATTTTTAGCCAAAATACCATCTAGTTTATAAAAGGAAAAAATGGACAAACATCCCATGCAACTTGCATTATTTGCTTTACATTCGGACTGTCCACATCTGATATGGATGGTCCAAATTTTTTAAAAAAAGATTTTTTTTATTTTAATTATTATTATTTTAAGTTTATTATTAAAAAATTATTATTATTTTAAGAAAGTTTACTTTATGAGTTAGCAGACTCCTAAACTTTCATTTATACTATATCAATAAATTTATTATGTGACCATGAATTTGTCTAATAAAGAGATTATTTTGATTAAAAAATTTAAAATAATTAAATTAAAAGGTTTTACCTTTTAAAGACTAAATTAAAAAAAAGATAATTTTCAAATTGTTTTTAATGATCTGAACCTAAGGAATATTTCTAACAACTAATTTCTGTCAAAGGAACCATTATTATGCGGAACCGGAGTGCAACATTAGGAGGAGGTCACGTGAAAAGAATTTAACATGTATACTAATTAGGTTTTTTTTTTTTTTGGGGGGGGGGGGGGCTCCTTGGAACATCTTGTAGCCATTTCTCTGGGATTGATTACCCACCTTTGTGCGTGGATGATGTATTTTCCCCCACAAAGTTATTAATCAAAAAATTACCCTAAAATCAAAAGCTTATTCAATTTTGACATTTCAGACTGTTTCCACAAAAAGTCGGATTACTATATAAAAAAATTAACTTGATACACAATAACCACTAAAAATTCCACCTACCTAAAAGATTTCTGTTTTACCCGTGCCGATGCAAACATGAAAGATATTTAAATGAATTTGGGGAACGAATACTTACCTTCTCATTGGACAACTTCTGCACCGCGGTGTTGAGATCAATGCAGGGGTGCATATCATCTGGGTGCATATCATCTGGGTCCCACAGAGCTCCTATTCCTAAAAGGTTGGGCGCCCTTACGTCTCCGTGAGAGAAAATTTTCATCCTTGGGCATTCGTCTATGTCCACTGTTTCCAGAGCTGAGAATTGCAAAGTGGTATTCCCTGAATAAAAACTCACTAGGCTTGATAAAGATGTGAGACCTAGGTGTGTAAGCTTCTCAAATATTATCTCATCCGAAGTTGATTCATCACTCTCTTGGGCCACTATTTGTTCCATTGATTTACATTTCCTTATGCTCATCCACTCAAGTTGAACCAAACTTTTGGCAATTGAGGATGAGAACAGAGAAACTAACCCATCACACTTATTTATAGTCAAGTTTTTCAAGTTGCAAAACGATACTGTAGGAGAAGGCATTAGAACAGTCAAACGAGGACAACTGCTTACTCGCAACTCTTTGAGATTCTTACGAAGTGGGTCTAGCCAGGAGTTATCTAACCCAATGGAGGAGAGAACAGGCAGCGAATGCAGGGATAATGCTCTCACTCGTGCAAGTACACTGACAGAATCAATATCTTCGGGTTTTTGAGAGGGGAACATCTCCTCGAGTGCATTGAATCGCCGTATAGTAAGACTTTCTAAATTGGGTACCTTCTGAAGGAATCCAAAGGGCAAACTAGCTGTTGCTTCATAGGAATCATGAAAGCGCAGCTCAAGATCTTTTAATTTGTGAAATAGGTCATCAGGAAAATGTCCATGGGATAACATCATAGTGTCTTTCCCACTGAGAGTCAAACTCTCCAAGTTGGGAACAACCTACAAGGAAAAACAGACACAAAAGAATAAGATTAAGAATTATATAGATGGATATTTCCTTTTCACAATACAAGAACGATGAAAATGAAAATCTAACACCTTTTCAGCCAAGAAAAGGGGCTGTCTCCTAGTTGAAATACCAACTTGGTCCTCATCTCCAAGTGCTCCTTGGTGACTTTGAAATTCTGATGCGAATATTTCCAACTCATTGCAGTCGACCACATGTAGCCTACCTAAGTTGGGACATTCCAGAGTGTATCTTCCAGGATAAAAATACTTGAGGCATGGCAAATCATGTAGATACAAGGAGGTTAAACTACGGAATTTAAATTTCCTACTAGCTCCATTTGCTGCTGCTTCTTCTTCTTTTCCAACAATTTCTTCCAACGAATTACATCCGTCTATGTTAAGTTTCTTGAGCTTCACAAGATTTTTAGCCAAGGATGCTGGAAAAAGAGTTTTAATACCCTCACAAGCAGTAACATGCACCGCTTCCAGATTTAGAAAACTGATAATTCCATGAGGATTCTTGCTCCATACACACTTCAGATTCTGCAGGCGAACTAAAGTCAAATTTTTCAAATGAAAGGCCCTTCCATTGATTTCTGTCAACTTGGTGTCGTCCATATCAAAAATGATCTCTACTGGGCTGGAACGTACTTCCAATTTCTCTAAGTTCTTAAAGTAAGGAAGTAACCAAGAAGGAAATATTTTTGACAAAAAGCAACAATTCTTCACCGCCAAAGTTTTTAAATTGTGAAACCAGTTGTCGGCTAGGGGAACTTTGCCCCGCCATACTTCTTGTAACTCAGGATGGCGAGTAAGTTCCAAATTCTGAATATATTCAAAATAAACCTATAAAATCAAATAAATTTAGTTGCCATTAGATATTTCTCAATAAAATACTAGGAATACAATTTTTTATTATAAGAATAAGAATCTTTCTCTTGACTTGAATAATTGATTATAAATATTTCTAAAAATATAACGCTACTTTGGAAATCGTTGAAAATGAAGTTACAAATCACTCTATTTCGGGACGGATTTAAAATAAATAAATAAATGAAGTTACTTAAACTTAGAAACAACTAAATATATATATATATATATATATATATTGTGCCAGTGGAAGTCTATCTACTATAGAGCATGTGTATTTGACGGATAGAGTATTTGTGTTGTTACACGGACAAAAAGAAAGAACAAATAAAAGAGCATAATATAGAACTTTGAAATTTTAGCTATCAAATGCTTGAATGATAGAAACTACAAGCGAGGTTAGAATGTTGAACTTTAACATATTAAGTTTATTAGTCCTTATTAGAAGTCTATCTCAGAAAGAAAAAGATTTTGTAAATTGTAAATTGTAATAAAAAAATAAAGATTACTTAATGGGTTGATGTAATATATAATAGATAAAAATTTGTATACAGTTCCTTATATTTTCATTGTTAAATTTCTCAATCAAACTATGATAAGTGTATGTCAATTAAAATATGAGAAATATGATTTTTACAAACAACTAGATGATTCTCTAATTAAACCATACATTTATCATATTTATATTAAAGAATTATATATTTATTATATTTTAATTCAAAAATTAAATATAAAAAATATAAAAAACTGCACTTAAATTTAATTCACATATAATATTTTTCATCCACTAATGTGTTCCGCTCTTGTAAGCACGTTGGGATGTATCTACTTTTCTTTTAATTGTAAATGTATATTTTTTAAAAAATGTAACTATGAAGTTTTTAAAAATTTATATATATTAAGGAAAAATAGAAATACCCCATTTAATTTTAGATTAGTTATAAATACATCCTTAATTTTGAAAACTGAAAAAAAAACCTTAAATTATTATTTTTCAGGATTTAAATCTTCCCGTTCCATTGTAGTTAAAAGTGTTAACCGAAAAAGATAAAAAATTCTAAATCTTGAAAGTTGATACTTCAAAAAAAAAAATTTGATTTTCAAAATTAAAAGAGTATTTATAAAAATTCAAAATTAAAGAGAGTATCTACATTTTTACTGAAATATTTATAAATAATTTTAATTACTTATATACATTATATTATAATTTTAATTATTTATATACATTACATTATATAAATACTATATAAATATACGCTACTTTGGAAATCGTTGAATATGAAGTTACAAATCACGCATACCAACATGCATCTAAGGGTGGAATGCTGAGCCTCTCCGCTTGACCCTTTCTAAAATTATATATATATATATATATATATATAAACTTTTTTATAACCTCTAATAGAAAAATGAGAAACATATGTTTATTGAAATTAATATTTGAAATTATTTAGTTATCAAATAAAGGTTAAAAGGAATATATGTATAAGAATTTTAAACTTTGAAATACAATAAATTAGCACGTACCATGTCCATAAATATTTTTTGGATTGTAGCATTCAGATCACCTTCCCAATACCATTTCTCTCCCTCTTCTCCTTCTACAATATTAACTTTCTGTAACTTTGGCGTGCTCGTAATTTTCTCAGAGAATTTTTCCAACTTCAAGCAGTCTCTCACTATCAATTTTTCAAGAGACGGAAACCTAAAGGCAAGTTTATTCTTGGAACTGCAGAAACTTGTGAGGTTTCTTAAAGACACAAGTGCTAGACTTTTCAACTTGCTGAAAACAATCTCATCTGCTCTTTCTTCTTCATTCCCCTCCTCTGTCACAATTTCCTCCATCATTTCACAATCAGCAACCTTCACTGTGGTCAGTTGAACCAAGGATTTTGCAGTCGACAATGTCATTAAATTCTTTAATTCGCCACAAAATCTGACTGCTAGATCTGTCAAGTGAGTGAAAGATACAGAGGAAGGCAATAAGTTCATCAAACATTGACAACCGAATATGCTTAATTGCTCGACCCTTTGTAGAATGGGGTCATTTTCGAAGCCTATATTCTGTAGAAAATCTGAATTCCATATATTCAAGCTCTTCAGTTGTACAACAGTTCCGATTTTCTCAAGGGAAACAAAGCTTCCATTTGGCAGCACCTCTCTGATGATAGAATTTCGCAAATGTAGGTTTTCCACATTTGGAACTCTGCGAAGAAACCAAAAGAGAATTTCGATGCTCTTCAACCCCTCAAACTCAAGTTTTTTTATATTGCGCATTTCACAAACATTATTGCCAATGCAGTCCTGCAGCCACTTCATTTCCTTCGGGCCTAATCCCAGCAATTCCAAGTTGGATATCACCTAAATATCGTATTGGAAAAGAGGTATAACTTTAGAAGAAGACAACCATAAGCTACTGGGTAGGATTGTAAGAGGTTTAGGTAACTTGCAGAAAATCTAAAGTTCAAACATCTATAGTTCTACACCATCATGTATCAAAAAAGAAGGAAAAGATACAGGCGTGTGTAAAGAAGATGTATTTTTTTCCCAGAGATTTGTTTTAACTTACAAATTTAATGTCAATGATACTGTTTATACCTTTATTGAAGCTGAGAGAAATGGTTTCGCTTCCAAATATGTTGCTTCCGTAGCAAATGCTTCCAGCTTGTCACAACGACACAGATGCAAATCCTTCAATGCCTGGAACTTTATAGCATGTGTTCCCTGATAGAAACACCTTAATTCCGTTACTCCTTTTAATGCAAGAGTGGTTAGCTTGGGAAACCCAAACAAAATGTTGCTTCTATTTGATGCATCATCCCTGGCTACAATTTCCTTCATCCCAGCACAGTATCGTATGGAGATTTTCTCCAATTTCATAAGATCACTGACAACAGAAACTGGAAAGAGATTTTCTAAGCCGTCGCAAAAATTGACAGAAACATTTTGCAAATTTTTGAAGTTAAGAATTCCTCGGGGATCTCTGCTCCATACATGCTTCAATTTTGGTAGCCTTGATAAAAGAACATCCCGCAAGTTTGTTTCGTTCCCACCATTTATTTGTGATGCAGGTTGAAGGTCAAATATCTCTTCCACTAACTCGCAATTTAAAACCTCCAAGCTGCCAAGACTTCGAAATCTTCCTACCATGTAACCAGGGAAAACAGAGACAAGTTTGTCGCAGCCTCGGATAATCACAGAATCTAAACTGCAAAAGGAATGTAAGCTAGCTTGGGCATGCCATATGGTTTTCAATTCCTCCATGCGGGTGATTTCAATTTTCTTCAATTGAGGAAAGACATCAACCTCCTATGTATGGACCAACGTAGTCATTATGTAATCAATCAAAGTCTTGGCAGTGAAACTAATCAAATTAACGAAAGAAAACTAATGCCTAGTTAAGCGTCTAATCAAATCCTATGCAATTACGTACCTTCCTTGCTTCATCCTTGCTAATGTCTTCAGGGTCGAATATATCCTTCATCATATCACATCCTCTTACTAAAAGACTTTGGAGTTTCACCAGACTCACAGCCATAGACAAGGAGAATAAATATTTTAAACTACCACAATCTTTCACACCCAATTTCGTCAGATTCCGAAAACAGTTTCTTGGTAATTGGTCACTCCATACCTTCTTAATGCTGATGGAAGACAACTCTAAGCTCTCTAGGTTGGGAACTGAAACCTGAAGGATCACAAAAAATTCCAGTCTCTGAAGCAACTTATTATGATTTTCACAAATTAAATTCCGCGGGCGAAGAGTAAGAATTTAAAAGCCATGCCATCTTCCTTGATTATAGGAGATATGATTTATAAAATAAAGACTAAAAGGTAAAGAGAAATATATCTATTAGGAGTTCATAACATATACATACCTTCGCGTTAAAGAGTGGAAGACAAGCAGCGACACCCTGCTTATTTCCGGTGCTAATTTCTTCAGGCTCCCTATTTGGCAGTTGGTTTTCCTCCATTTGAGAGATTGGAAACATCTTGTCATTGGCGTAAAAACAGGTCAATATTGGTAAAGATTCCAGTGTCAAAGAGTGCAATTGAGGAAACTCAATGTTATCATCTTCCACGTCATTTTCAGTATTCTCTTGTCTTTCCAAAGCAACAATATCCTCCAAAGAATCACATTCAGAAACTTCAATTGTTTCAAGCTTTGTAAGAAGTCTAACCATGTAAAAGGAGAAGAGATTCTTCAATCGGCCACAAATTTTAATCTTGATGGCTTTTAAACTGTGGAAGGACCCATCTATGAGTTGACGGTTGCATATTTTCTCCATGCTCACCAGTTGGTACAGACACACTGACTCCAACTTGGGAAAAGCCACCACCTGATGTCCCCACTCCATTGAGTTGATTATATACTGAATGTCAAAGTTCTTTATAATGGCCAAATGTTTAAGACATGGAAATCCTTCTACATTTAACTCATAGATAACATTGTGAACACCATCTAGTTCTCCCAAAAACAATTGTTCAACGCTTTTAAACAGCATTTTAATTCCGTTCTGGGAATGAATGTCATTGCCTTTTTTTAGCAGCAGGGCCAAAGCTCTTGATGCTTCAAACTTATAAGTCATCTTGAAATCTCCTAACAAATGCATCTTGAAATCTCCAATCACAATTTTGTAGCCATCCAACTTATCAAAGAACAAGCTCCCTGGCAAAGCTGCAACATCTGGTATGTGTATGTCTAGACTATTCAATTGCTGCAAATGCCTCAATTCAACAAGACAAGCAATTTTGCAGCGGTTTGTTTGTCGTTCAACACCCCATTGGATCAAGTTGTTTCTCATATACAATTCCTCCAAACTAATCAAGCTTGATATTACATTAGATGGAATCACTCTAAGTTTGGTGCAGTTACTGATGTCAAACAATTGTAGCTTACCCAGCTGCCCTAATTCACTTGGCAAACATTCAAATTTAGATCCTGAAAGGCTTAGAACCCTTAAATTCTTCAACTCTCCTATGATAGATATGTTGTCACCTAGCACACATTGCTCCAAACAAAGCATTCTAAGCTTTGTTAGGCGTTTAATTGAAGAAGGGAAGCTCGATAGATTAATACCAATCAATATCAATACTCTTAGTTCTCCCATTCCTTCAAAAAGTTTGTCCGGTATTTTCAAGAAAGGATCCTTATTGTCAACATGGAAGACTTTGAGTCTAGGGCAGTTTAGAACTTGTGGAATCTCATCAGTGATATCACAATGGATCAAAGAGATATTTTTGTACCTTTCAAATCTATCCTTGTCGGGCCATTCATCTAGTTTGCCATATCTCATTGCAAAGGCATGTAGCTCCTCGGATGCTATTGATAGGGCAGCATCACGAACCATATCATGCATGGTGACACGATCAGTAGAACAAGTATTCAACAGCAAACTTGAGTCTTTGAGCTTCGTGATCAATGTATTTGTTCTATCTCGAGCTTCTTTTACTGTATAGACTCTTTCAAATATACCCAAGCCAATGCAGTATTTTACCAAGTCCATAATTGATGGATCCTCTCCCATACGAGCGCAAAGTAAGAAAATAGATTTGAGCTCTTCACTTTTTAGGTGATCATAACTTAACTTCGTAGAAAACTTCACAGGTTCTAGCACTCCATCCATTTCTTGCCTTTCCATTTTTCGCAGCACATTCTCCCAGACAAATTTGTTCTTATTATTCTTTAAAGCCTTTCCCGCTGCGACTATTGCCATGGGCAACTTTGCGCACTTGTTGGCAATTTTAGCTGATAATGATTTCAACTCATCAGAATCTTCATCAGTTATTCCAGCTACCTTGTTAAACAGTTTCTTTGCATCCTTTTCCTCCAAGACTTCCACAGAGAAAATTGAATTTTCCTTTACATCCATTTCACTCGACAATACCTCTTTGTTTCGGGAAGTTAGCAAAATCTTGCAGCTTTTGGAATCACCAGGGGACTCTTCTTTTTCCAACTTGTTGTGACCAATATTAGGTATATCTTTGACAGTCATCTGGCTAATATCATCACCATTAAATAAAATCCCCAACATATTCAGGTCAAGGCCATCCCAAAGATCATCTAAAATTACTAGGGTGTTGTTCTCCTTCTCTTTCTTCAACCTCTGTCGCAAACGACCTGCTCTTCCAATCTCACTTTCCTCATCCAATCTCAAGCCCAACATGTCTGCTATTTCTCCTTGAATCTTTTTTACATCAGGAGTGCTTGTTATATCTGACATAACCACCACATTGAAGAGCTTTTCTGCTTTAGCTTTCCTAGCAACTTCTTTGACTAAAGTGGTTTTACCAACACCACCCTGCCCATAGATACCAATCATTTGAATTGTGGAATCTTTCAGTGCATCCATAACCTCTTCCACAATGGCATCTCTTGAGTTAAAGGATTCATAATCATTGTCAAAAAGAGCAGCATCAATTGCAATTGGCTCCGGGCGATAAGAAACTCTATCAAAGTTAGCCTGTTGCAGCAGTTCAACACCCTGTGGGCTCATCTTTTTTGCTTTTCGGCCAAGCTGATGCCTTAACCTCAAGTTAGGAAAACCATTGGAGCACCCCGTCTTCAGGTGGCCTTCATCTTCCAGAAACATGTCAATTTCAGTGATCTTCTCATCCATCTTCGTCAACCAACTGGTAACACGATCTTCAATGTTTTCCCCATTTCTTTCAGCTTCTTCAACTCGACGGTTCACACTCTGCCTTTCATCTTTGAGCCTCTGAGCACATTCTTTCAGCTCCTCAACATTGCTTCTGTAATTGTAAAGGTAACCCAGTTGCCGTCCTATAGGGGCCACGACAAGATCCAACGCTTTCCCAAAAATGGCAGATACAAACTCCATTTTTAAAAAAAATTTCTTCTGCTACTACTACACCTTTTTTTCTGAGTTGGAAAAGTAAACAGTGAACTAAGAAGAAATAGAACACGGACGGCAAGAACACATGGGGTTTCAGATCGATCACTCAGAACAAATCAGTGAACAAAGAAACAAAAGGAAACGAAACTTGGGATAAGGAATGAGCGGCGAAAAAAGCAAGCAACACAGCGTTCAAAAAGTCAAGACTCGTATGCTCAGACAAGTGAGTGTGGAGAAAACGGATTTGGATCTGTTCATGTTCAAGTTGTCCATGTCTTTCACAAGTTTGATTTTTATTTTATTTTTATTTTTTTATTTTTTCTTGAAAAGGGAAATGGATCCCTTGTATGAGAGGACACAAGCAATACAAGCAAACTTCAACATGAGGGAATCCATTTCTGAAGAAAACTGCTCAAATATTGCGTTTTCGATAAGGAGAAAAGTAGTGAAACGAACACTCGTCATTATTAATGTGGAAAGCTCCCTCTCCACTTCATTTGATTGTCTCAGCTAGGGGTGTTCATCGATCGACTGACCCTGAAGGTCTGTCCTAATTCGGTCTAATTAGGACGGGTTGAGTTAAGCTAAAAATATAATTGAGCATAATTTTAAACAAAATTATTTTGAGTTGGGTTGGGTTACGGGTGAAGGTATATTCTGCCTAACTCGTTTTAATAGTTATTTTTTTTTTAATTATTAATATCTTGTCATCTTTTTTTTGTTTTGATTTTTATTTTATTTAATTATCTTTACATATTACAATTTTTATTACCTATACAAATATTTTTTATTTTTTAATTATTTTTATCATTAATATAAATGTTTACTAACATTTCTTTTTTTGAATAATGAAAATATATATTTACCTAAGATTAATTATGTTAGTATATCTTATATTTTACTTGATAATACTATATTATTTTTTTATTACTGATACAAATACAAAAGTTCTAAAAGAACATTATTTTGAATTATGTGCCTATAAGTTTGTAAAAAAATATTTTTATATTATAAGTATCAATTCATAAAAAAAAAATTAGTTTGGGCAGCCCTAACCCACCCTATCCCAACATAAATTAGATTTATTAGGGTCGAGTAAGGTCACGGATATAAAAACAAACTTGATATATTAATCAAGCCAGACATCGAACATATTAGATATTCAGTCTGACCCTACCTATGTACATACAGCCTTATTTATTCGGACCGCCCTAACCTGCCCTAAAATAGGGCTTCTTCGGGCAGCGCCGGGCCACGGGCATAAAAATACGCTCAAGACCCTAATCGGGCCGGGCTTCGAGCCTAACATCGCCTTGACCCAGCTCTGCCTATGTACATCCTTAGTCTCAGCCTTATACTAAGAGCTCATTTGTTACGCAAAAAGTTAGATATAGAAATAAAAATAAAAATAAAAAGATAATTTTATAGATAAAAAATATTTATAATGTCCTTACTTTTAATGATTAAATAATAATTAAATAATAATTAATAAATAATATTAAATAATAATTAAATAATGATTGAAAGGGTAAAATTAACATTTTGACAAATTCTCCATTTCCATTTCCGTTTCCGTAGGGCTACCAAACAAAGTGTAAACTAAATAACTAGTCAATATTTATTTTATGATTCGATCTTAAACCCGTTGGATTGTCTCAGCTCATGTTTATTCTTGGCTTGAAAATACTACTTTCTCAAAAGATGGCTCGTCACGCTAAAAAAAAAAAAAAATATATCCGATTAATAATAAAAAATAATCTGACATTATTCAACGGTACAAACTACATTTAAATGATAAGTAATATAATAAGTAAAATTTTTATTGCTGTAATATGTTGTTTGAATAATTATTGTAAAAAAAAAGCTTTTTCTAGTAACCATTATGCCAATAATGAGTTTACTAATAGAAGAAAAAAATATATCACGTCAAATAAATAATTATTGAACAATGTTTGTTGGAGGCCTTTTAAAAATTTTTAAAGTTCAGCTATGTTATCATTTAAAAAAGTCCAAATATTTGTTTATCACCAAAAAAGTGTCTTTAAAATTATTTTGAAAGAAAAATTAAATTTGAGTAAAATTCGATATAGTTTATTAAAAATAACTTCATAAAATTAACAAAAATCTGTTTAAACTATAATTTTAATAAATATAAATAATATTAATTTATTTTAATGCCCCAATTTGACAATATACCCTTGTCTCCTTCCACCAATATTTTTGAAGAAAATTTTTTTTAGCAATGGTTATTACTAATATGGTGTTCATAGCTTTCTTCTCAGAATATTTTTGACCCATTTTTTGTTAAAAATATATTTTTCATTCAAAAGCTTATATATATTTATCCATATCTTTTTTTTTTTAAAGAAAAACCGATGATATAGGCGCCATCTTTCTCAATTTATTCTTTTTAAATTTTATTGGAAGTCGGCTGCCTTGCTTGTCACCCTCAACGTGACAAGTTTGCATGACTTGCCCAGTTGTTAAAAAGAAAAAAAAATTTTGATATTATATTCAATACAGAAGAAGTTGGGTGAGTCTGTCCAAATGTTAAAAAGCAAAATGACAGTGTATTTAATAAAAATAAATGACAGCGTAGCCCTCCCCAAATTTTTGTATTTATTAAGGAAGAAGATGATCATGTATTCACCTAATATTTGTTCCATAGAAGATCTAATCATTCTTTATAGTAAAAAATTATTCTTTTTAATTTTTTTTAAATCTCAATTATTCTTCTTTTTTTAAAGCTGATATTTTCATTACAGTCAAAAATTTTATTACAACTTTTTTAGAAATATCAAATATTCTTTTTTTAAAATAGTTAATCTTTTCATTACAGTTAGAATATTTTAATTTAAATTATATATTCTTTTTTTAAAACTGTGAGGAAATAAAAAAAACTGTAATCGAATTTTTAAATTCTTGCAATAGAACACACCACATTTAGTCTAAATTCAAAAATAATTTAAATAATTTTAAAAAATTCAAAATTTTCATTACAGTTTAAATAAAGAATAAATAATTTTTTTAAAAATTTGATATTTTCATTACTGTCAAAATTTTATAATTAAAAAGTTTTAATTATTTATTCTGACTGTAATGAAATTAATTGAAAATTTTAAATTAATTAATATTTCAATAAAATAATTTAAATTCTGAATAATTCAAAAAAAATTGGATAAATTATTTTTTATTTTAGACTAAATGTATCGAGTTTCATTGCAAGAATTTAAATTTTTCATTACATTTTTTTAAAAAAATCCCTTACAGTCTTAAAAAGAAAGAATAAATAATTTAAATTCAAAAATTCTAACTATAATGAAAAGATTAGCTAATTTTTTTAAGGAAAAAAAAAAGAACATTTGAGATTTGTTAAAAAAAATTGTAATGAAAATTTTTATTGTAATGAAAATGTCAGCTCTTAAAAAAAGGGGAATAATTGAGATTTAAAAAAATAATAATTTTTTACTGTAAAAAATAATTGGATCTTCCATGGAACAAATATTGGGTGAATACAATATCATCTTCTTTCTTATTAAATACACAAATTTGGAGAAGATTACACTGTCATTTTCTTTTTTATTAAATATGCTATCATTTTCTTTTGAACATTTAGACAGGTTTGCCCATCTTTTTTTCTTATCGAAGACAATATCATTTTTTTTTTTAACAATTGAGTAGCCTATGTAGCCTACCAAGCCTATCACATTGAACGTGACAGGTAAGGAAGGTCCAATAAAATTTGAAAAAAGACTTGCAAAAATAAATATATGTGTCATCGATCTTAAAAAAGTAAAATATAAATAAACATTTTTGTTAAATAAGATTTTAAATAAAAAAATTTAATAAGAAATGGCTCAAATATCCTTTCTTCTCCCTCTAATTTCAACGTGTACTGCAAATGAAAGATACACAATTCCTAGAGCTTCTTCAAATCCCTCGTTGAACTTCTCTCTCTGTCCTCTTACTTTTCCTAAAAATACAGGGTCTGAGCTAAAATTTTTCTCCCATCACTCACGACACAAACTCTTGGTAAATGGATGCTTGTATTTATTATTTTAAATATCAAAGATAAACTTAGTGACAGATAAAAAAATGAATAAAATATATGAGGTTTACACAGAGTGAGTGAATTCTCTCTTTTTTTTTATATCTCATTAAATTTAAAAACAATTATATATAATTTTTTATATCTTTATTATTAAATTTATCAATCAAAACATAATAAATATATAATTCTTTAATTAAAACATGCCAAGTATATAATTTTTCACACAACTATATGCACAAATGTATGATTCTTCAAATAAATTATACACTTATCATATTTTAATTAAAAAACCTAATAACAAGCATATAAAATAGTGCACCGAAGTTTCATCCTTAAATTTATCCCCAATATTTAAAGAGTAAATACCAAAGGTCCAAAATATGACTCCTTTATATATGTTGTAAAACTAATAAAAATATAAGAAATATAATTAGAGTAAAAGAAAAAATTGAGAGGAGAAAGAAGTAGATAATTTTCATTCATTTGGATGCTCCATGCTTAGTACATAATCACTATTTATAAACCTTCAATTATAAAGATAGACATATGAGTTATAATAATATAAACAAAAAAATTAATCTACATAACTGTAAAATATAAATCTCAATGTTTTTTTTAAACAAATTAGTCATTAAATGAGTGAAAGTACTAGTCCATAGTTTATTAGTTTTATCATAGTTAAATTGTGGTCAAATTGATGATAATTAAACAAATATTTATGTTTGAAATTTTATATGTTAAAATTATAATATAATGAATAAATATTAATAAATTGTAAAAATTTAATTACTAATACCATATTTTTTAAGATGTTTGAAAAGTCATTTTTTAATAACAAAATAAAAATAACATGATTAAAATTTAAGAATATTTAATATTAAGCTTTTTGAATCTTCAAATTATATCAACATTCTAC
Source organism: Erythrophleum ivorense (assembly GCA_026724425.1). NCBI lineage: Eukaryota > Viridiplantae > Streptophyta > Magnoliopsida > Fabales > Fabaceae > Erythrophleum > Erythrophleum ivorense. The sequence continues at coordinate 37,497,642 of JAIUCV010000007.1, forward strand.
TCATTATTAAAATATATATAATTAAAGGACCTAAAAATAATAAATTAGAAAAATTAATTTATCAAATGAAAAAAATTTGACCAAATTAAAAATAGAGTTATAAATAGTGTATATATATATATATATAATTTTTTTATTATATTATTTTAGTTAGATGTTTATATATATAAAACAATGAATTACTTGATTGAGGGATGCATACGGCACAATAGATAAGGCTTTGAGTAGTTGCTTCATGGGACACATTTGTTAAACAAATTCAAGGAAAGGAGTTGCTGGTTTTGAGTTTCTATACTAACACTTTTGCGAAACAATTTCAAGGAGAGAAACTACTGGATTAGCTTAACTCAGTCCTTGTGGCTGGTTTTTATCTAAAATTGATCGCTATAATTTGATTCTAAACTAATTTTGATCGATTTTTAAATCTAATCAATTTATGTGCTCTTTTAGATTAAACAATAGATTGGCTTTTAGGTTGAATCGGTCAGATTCGTCTGATTTTAATTACTAAGATACATCTTTTAATAGTTATAAGATATATGCCATTAAATATAAAAAAGAATTTTAGGGAATTATTTTTTAAAAGGTTATAAATATCTATCATAATTATATTGTTTACAATACTCCTCGTTGGATGAAAGAAAAAGAATATACATTATTTATAAAATACACTATTTTATTAAAAACCTTATTCAAAAAATCTAAAAAGATAAAACTTTCGTTAAGGACAAAAAAGTATAATATGTCTTTTATTTCTTTTAATAACAATTCACACATCCTAGCACCATATATTAACTTCTCAAACTTATTATTTGATAATGTCTTAATGAACAAATATGTCATATTATCACATAATAAATTTGTTAAATATTTATATTATCATTCTTCTAAATATTATAAGTTAACAAAAATTTTGATAAAATATGTCTTAATAATTATTTTTTTAATGTTATGGGTTCGTCTGAATTCTCAAACAGTTGAATTGTCTCAGCCTTTGTTTACTTTTAGCTTCAAAGTTGAAAATACTACTTTCTCAAAAGATGGAGCAAAGTTATCCGATTAATAGTTAATCTTGCTTTATTCAACGGCACAAACTACTATTCAAATGATAATTAATATACTAACTAAAATTTTTATTGCTGTAATATGTTGTCTGAATAATTCTTGTAAAAAAAAAACCTTTTTCTAATAATCATTATTCAAATAATGAGTTTACTAACAGAAGAAACGAGAACAAATGAATAATTATTAGACGATGTTTGTTGGAGGCCTCTTTTAAATTTTTTGAGTTCAACTATTATATTATCATTTTGAAAACTCCAAACACTTGTTTATCAGAAGAAAAAGTTTAAGAGATTTTAAATGCAGCATGATGAAAAAAAAAGTGTTTTAAAAATCGTTTTGAATGAAAATTATATTTGAGTAAAATTAGATGTAGCTAATTAAAAAAATTCATAAAATTTAAAAAATATATATTTAAAATATAATTTTAATAAACATAAATAACATCAATTTATTTTAAAGCCCCAGTTTGACAAAATACCCATGTCTCGTTCCACCGATGTTTCTAATGGAAATTTTTTTAGCAATGGTTAATACCAATTTGGTGTTCATAGCTTTCTTCTCTCTTGTATTTCAACGTGTACTCCAAATGAAAGATAACCCCTTACAATTCCATGTGCTTCTTCAGATCCATTATTGGATTTCTCTCTCTAGCCTCTTTTTTCTTTTTCTTTTTCTTTTTTTTAAGCCTCTCAGTTAAAATTTTTCTTTGTAGTACAAATTCTCCGCAAATGAATTTTTGTATTTATTTTTTAAAATACAAAAGATAAATTTATTGAGAAATAAAAAAAAGAATAAAAAGTATGAGGCTCACAAAGAGGGATTGAATCCTACATCTTCTCTCTCTTCTTCTGTTTATTTTTTATTAAATTTACTCTCCATATTTAAAGAGTAAATATAAAAAAAAAATCCAAAAAAAATACACTCCTTTATATCATCCTTTTTGCCTGACATAATAAACTATTAAAAGCTATAACAACACTTGAGAGCAGAGCATTACTAATGACTTTTTTATTTTTAGTTAAATTTATTCTGCATATTTATGATTTTTGTTTGTTTTATATAATCCAAAATTTTATAAATTTAATCAAAGTATAGCACGTAAACAACTTTTTATAATTAGAATAATCATTATATAAAAAATCGTTTATATAATATAAAATGTATTATAATATATATAAATAGACAATTATAATTTAATTATAATATAGTATATATAATTATAAATTTATTATTAAAAAAATGCAAAAATAAAGACATGATTATTATTATAAAAATCATCCCCTCTCATCCCCTTACTCCCACCTCCTCTTACAACTTGAATTCTCTACCCATAACAAAGATGGGCGTGCCGTGCACACTTCTGAGGCTCAACACCCCAAGGTTCCTTCATCTTTCTCCCTCCGTTTTCCGAAATTTTTGTTTGCAAACTATAAGAATTTTCCTTCAAACAATCGATTAACTTCTTATAAAAGCTTAAATTCCAACAACATACAGAAATTTTCAAGTTTTTTTTAATTTTAATTAGGCATGATTTCTGGAGAATCAGTCACAGCATGCAGCATGTGATCCTGGTAAGGATCCGGACATCCTTCAACTTAAGACTTGATCTGTAAGTAAAAATTTATGCTGGAGTCTAGAATTCAGAAAGGGGCAAAATAGATATAAACTTTTTGGATTTGAAAACAAAAGCCGTTTTCCAGAATCCGCTGTACTTAATTGATTTTAATGGATGCTAACAGCAAAACTGGAAAGCAGATCTTGTATTGTGTAACGCGGTGTTGCACAGTGCAACATCTTTTGAATTTTTAGAAAAGTTAAAGAATAAAAAAACTGTGGGTCTCCTTGTACAGAAGGTCATGGTCTTACGCCGCACATTAAGCTAAGCAGAGAAACAAAACTTGGTACTATAGCTTTCCCTCTAGTAAGGACAGCGTCTGGGACAATAATGGCATTAAATGGACTCGTGTGCTGTAGACTTGTAGGTTTGACCATGAAAATAGTGGTGGATGGTCCGACAGCTGGACATATATTAAGAACAATTATTTTAGGGCCCATTTGTACATAAAATAAAACGACGAAAGATATAAAATAAAAAAATTGAGTTAAAAATTAATTCTTATTTCATTTGTTTTTATGTATTCATATAATGTCCTGTACATTATAAAAAATAAAAATTAGAATAGAAGTTGATTTAAAGTCTAAATTTGATATGAAATTTGACAATATAAATGAAGTATAAAAGTTTTGACTTAATTACGGTGTAAGAGGGTCAGATTTAGTACTAAAAAGTATTGTTTCAATAGAAATAGAAATAATACGACCTGTTTGATATGAAAAAAATTAAGAATAAAAATAAATAATAATAATAATAATTTTAAAAATAAAAAATATTTATAATATTTTTATTTTTAATGATTAAATAATAATTGATAGATAATATTAAATATTAATTAAATAATTATAATATTAAAATTAAAATTTATCTTAACTTTTTTTTTCTTTTTCTGTAAAGAATATTAAAAATAAGGAGAGACAAATAAATATTAAAAGAATGCCAACAAATTACAACATAGGCTCTTTAGAAAGGGATGAGTCCAACAAGTTCTAACTATACTATAGTCAAAATTTTTGACTACAGTGCAATCAGAACTCATGTAACTATTATTTGGTTGAACATATTTTAATTGCAATGCAATGCAATTGAAACTCATCCAAATATTGTTTGGTCATATACATTTTGACTACAATGCACTTGGAACTCGTTCTATTGTTGTTTGGTCGAACACATTTTGATTACAATACAATCAAAACTTGTAATGTTTCAACGAACGCATCAGATTGTTATTTGGTTGAATGTGTTCTCATTACAATGTAATCAGAACAAATGTTCCGATTTAAATTTAGTCAGAATTTATTTATTTTTTATTTTTTTGGAATTATTTTAATTATTTTTAAAATTTTAATTGTGTGTTTTTTTAACAAGAATTTTTTTTTGATCTTATTCAAGAATAATTTTGTTTATTATTTGAACATTTTTTTTGAATCAGTTTCCACTTTTTTATTTCATTATTTGGCTTAATTTTTTTTTAAAAAATTGAAATGTATTTTTGACAAGTTTGTTCTTCCTTTAGTAAAAGACAAAAAAATTGCCTCCAAATGCATTCTAACCACTGCTGTCAATTAGCGGTAGTTATTCCTATAGTTAAAAAATGACCGTCACCAACTAATATCCACGATTGCAACAGTTGCGATTGCGAATTGCTACGAAAACGGATGCCTTCCACATCTCCAAAGATGAATAGGGTTTACACATCTTATCTATACCATCTAAAGTACATTTGGACGTTTTAGATTTTTTTTAATTTTTTTAAAATTTTGATATTTTTTTATTTTAAAAGATACAAAATGTAAAATAAAAATAATCTCTTAACTGCATATTTTACAAAAATAATAATTTAAATAAAAAATATAATATAAAATTTAAACTGTTCAAATATTATTTAAAAGATTCAAATCAAATCTCAAGAATATGTAGGCTGTAAAAGATCCGGATCTGCTACTTTATCATTTAGCGACAATAAAAGAAAATCACTGATAATTAACACCATTCTTTCTTTCTTTCTTTTTTTTGGTTGAGGCCCAGGGAGGATGATGGAAGCGGGGAAACCAAGTTCATCATGTCGGCTTAGGACTTAAGTTTAGGAAAAGTGTCTCTTGAACTAAGGTTATGTTTGATAAAGAAGGAAATTTAATTTTAAAAGAATAAGAATAAGAATAGAATGAAATCCAAAATTTTAAATTATATTTGATATGATATGAAAAGAAATAAAAATAATTTTTATTTGTATGTTTAATAGAGTAAAACTAATACATAAATAAAAATGAAAGCTATAATCATAATATTTTTAGTGTAAAAAATTAAAAAATTTATTTTTTAGAAAAATATTTGTAATCCAAAAATATATTTTTTTCATTTGCCAGTAATAGAAAAAATTAAAAAATATTTTTTAATAGTATTTAAAATATTAAAATCAAACGTTTATTTGAATGTTCCTGTTACAGCTCTTATTTGGGACAAATGAGTCTTTTTATTATGTTTCCGATGTGTACAGTTTATTTCCATCTAAGCGTAGAAGCACAATAACTTAGCACAGCGGCTTTCATGGAGGAGAGCAAATCAAATTTACCAAACTTGAAATGCTGCCCCCGCCCTTTTTTCTCTTTTTAATTTTCTTTTCACTGTCTGTACCGCTTTGAATAAAAATATTACAGAATAATCATGTGATAACATAATATAATATAAGAAACAAACACGACGTAAGGTTCTTAGGCTAATATGTGGTTATTTTAAAACTTAAAATTGGAATAAAAATATTATAGAATAATCATGTGATAACATAATATAATATAAGAAACAAAGATCATATCAGTGAAGAAAGAAACAAAAGGAAATGAAACCTTCTGTTTCAAATACTGAGTAATGAGTGAAGTCACTGCACTTGTATAATAATTTTAACAGTATAAGATAATTTTATTCCTCAATCACGTGTAATATCTTTGGTAATAATTTTAACAATATGATAACCACCTAATAATAGCATGAATATTATAACGATAAACACTTATATCGTACTAAAAGTATATTTTAATTATATTTTAAATTATTACATACTTTTTTCTTTAAATTGTTATTAGAATTAAGGTTGCATTTGAAATTTTAAATTGTCAATTTAATCTAAAAACTAGTTTCAAACTACTTCAAAATAATTTGAAATATTAATGAAACAGAATTTTAATAATGAAATTGTAAATATTTGAATATTTATATGATTATTTTGAAATTTAATATTTTTATTAAAAAAATCACTGTGATAACATAATAATAAATTATAAAAAACCAAGAACAAGAAAGAAACAAAAGGAAATCATAGAACTTACTATTTCAAATACTGCGCGAGCAAAGTTCCAGAGCATGTAAAGTAGACAGGTCCAAGGCGACGATGGAAACAACATAGTGAAGAGAATAAGCAACACGATGATTTAAAAAAAAAAAAAGTTAGAATTGAATACTCAATCCAATGAGAGTGGCGGAAATTGCTCAATTATTGTGTGTATTAATATTATAAGGAAAAAAGTTTAAAGGTGGTGGTTGTGTGCAGTTCTTTGTCGCATTGCATTATCCTAATCAATAATTTAGTTATTTTGATATTTGTGAGGTAATTAAATTTGGTTTAGCTTAAGTTTTGGGGAATAAAAGTAAGTATTTTAATTTTAACTTAAATAAAAATATACCAGAATAATTAACTTATAAAATAATAAATTATAAAAAAAAAATCTAATGAGAACAATGCAGTAAACAAAGCAATAGGAGATGAAACTTGCTATTTCAAATGCCAAGTATGGTGAAGTTGCTATGCAAGTAGAGCAGACAGATATGAAAGGATGACCTGAAAAGAGCATAATGAAGAAAGTAAACAACACAATGGTCAAAAAGTTAAAATAATTGAATACTCAATCCAATGAGAGGGGCAGAAGGTGCTCAATTATTGTGTGTATCATAAGAAAAAAGTTAAAAGCTGGTGATTGTATGCAGCCCTCTATCTCATTTGCAGCATCCTTAACCATAATGGTTAACTCTCAATAATTTAATTATTTTGACATATTTATAGTAATTAAGTTTGGTTTAGTTTAAATTTTAGAGAATAAAAATTAATGTTTTAATCTTAATTTTAATTGAAATAAAATTATTACAGAATAATTAACTTATAACAATAAATTACAAAAAATCTAATGTGAACAATTCAGCAAACAAATAAATAAAAGGAAATGAAACTTGCTATTCCAAATACGGAGTGAAGTGAAGTCGCTGAGCAAGTAGAGCAGACAGACATGAGAGGATGACCAGAAAGACCATAATGAAAAGAAAGCAAACAACCCGATGGTCAAAAAGTTAAAATAATTGAATATTCAATCCAATGAGAGTGGGAGAAAATGCTCAATTCTTGTGTATTGTTAGGAAAAAGTTTACAGCGGTAGGGCCCATTTGCATCATTCATAATGATGATAGTTAAGTTTCGATAATTTAATTATTTTGATATATTTATGGTAATTAAATCTGGTTTAATTTAAATTTTAGAGAATAAAAGTTAGTGTTTTAATCTTAATTTTAATTCAAGTAAAAATATTATTGAATAATTAACTTATAACATAATAAATTATAAAAAATCTAGATAGAACAATTCAGTTAACAAAGAAATAAGAGGAAAAGAAACTTGCTATTTCAAATACCGAGTGAAGTGAAGTCGCTGAGCAAGTAGAGAAGACAGAGATGAAGGGATGATTAGAGACTAGAGAGAACGTAATGAAGAAAGCAAACAACCCAATGGTCAAAAAGTTTAAATAATTGAACACTCAATCGGATAAGCGGGGGAGAAAATGCTCAATTATTGTGTGTCTTGTAAGGAAAAAGTGGAAACATTTTAAAGGTGGTCGTTGTGTGCAGTCCTATGGCCCATTTGCAGCATCCCCATGGATGAATATCTACTCTTAATAATTTAGATATTTTGATATATTTATAGTAGTTAAATTCGGTTTAACTTAAATTTTAGGAAATAAAAATTAGTGTTTTAATTTTAATTTAAATAAAAATATTACGGAATAACTAACTTTTAACTTAATAAATTATAAAAAATCTAATAAAAAGAATTTAGTAAACAAAGAAACAAAAGGAGATGAAACTTGTTATTTCAAATACCGAATAGAATGGAATAAAATTAAATAAAAAAGTAATTTTAAGAATAAAAAATAATTTTTATACTCTTCTTTTAAAAAGTAATAAAAAAGATAAAAATTATTAAACAATAATTATAATAATATAATAAATATCATAAAAATTGAAAGAAATGGAATTCCATTCCATTGCTTCCAAACCAAATCGGCCATGAGTGAAGGGAAGTTGCTTTGTAAGTAGAGTAGAGAGATATGAGGGAATGACCAGAAAGGCCATAACGAAGAAAGCAAACAACACAATGGTTTCCAAGTTAAAAGAATTGAATTGAATACTCAATCCAATGAGAGTGGCGGAAATTTCTGAATTATTTTGTGTATTATAAGGGAAAAAATTTAAAGGTGATGGTTGTGTGCAGCCTTTTGTCGCATTTGCAGCATCCCTAATGACGATTCGCGAGTCGTTACAGAGATTCAAAACTATCGAACCTGTTGAACAGGAAATAATGTAAAGGGAAGATTATATTCAAAGTTCTTATTTTTGCAAAATTTAAAATAAAAAATCTTAAAATGTTAATTTATTTAGGAGGTCAAAGGATTTTATTTTATTTTTGTAAAGATAAAAATACCCGCAATTAATTTTACTATTCATATTTCTTAAAGTTGTAACTTGATCTTTCTTAAATTATAAACATATTTTAGATTTGTTTCTACCACTAAATGAACCCACAAAAATTATCATTATTTAGTTAGTATTTATGTTTTTTATAAATTACCACTTATATCTCTTAAAATTATAACTCAGTCTTCATTAGATTATAAGGATTTTTTGGTTTTTTTTAACCATTAAATGAACCCACAAAAATTACCACCATTTATTTATTATTCATGTTTCTCAAAGTTACCATTGTACTTCCTAAAGTTATATCTCAATTTTTTTGATCTTACAACACAGTCTTGATGAGATAAATTACAGCATTAAAAGACCAATTTCCTTAATCGCATGTTGGAGAGCTATTGGAAGATATTTCAATTAATATTTTGTAAAAATATTCAGAATAGCCTGAATAACCATTAAACCTTAGAAGCACATCAACTGTAGTCATGTAAATTTTGCTTCTAACTTCTAGCGGCCATTCAAGCTAATATGAATCTTTTCATTAAGAGTATTAGTATTTTAATATCACAATTTATCTTATCAAGAAATATTGATTTATAACTTTAAGAAACATGCATGATAATCTTAAAGGCATGAATAGTAACTTTCAATAGGAGTGGTAACTAATTTATAAATCAATTAGTAGGTGTAACCATGCTACATGAAAGAAGAGGTTAACGGCCAATATTATATAATCCATCATAATTGAGATAAAAAAAAATGAAAGAGAATACTATAACTAGAAGGATCAGCTTATTCTATGAGGTTTATACGAATATTCAGGGGGAAACTTGATTTTCCGATAATAATATCCACTTAAAATAGGACATACTTCAAGTTAAACGCTATACAATGTGGAATAACTAGTGACATTAAACAAATACAAGGCACAGAAGGACTGAAAAAGTGAAGTGGAAATAATCACAAATTGCAAAATTAACAAATTAACCTGCAAAAGGTGTTCCTTCACTTCCCTCCAACACATAATATGAGACATCAATTGAGAATAAGATGAAAATCAACAAGTACCTACCAAACAAAGTAAAATTAGCGCAACGAAGTATAAGAGTGCAAGACATACCAAGTGATTAAATGTCCATTCTAAATCGAATTTTCAAGGACTATGGAAGTAAAATAATCCAGGTAATAACATGAACTACATATAAAAATAATCAGTACAGAATTTCCATAAACTAATCAGCAGAAGAAAAAAAGTAAAGATAAGGACATAGGAGAGCCATTTTCATAAGCTTCTTTCGCGGAAAAGTGCAAAGACTGTACCATAACTCTATCACTGCATGAGTTGGTTGTCTGGCGGTATGATAAGTCCTTAATCTATATAATTTTATGAACTTATTTGAGAATTTATTATAATCTTTTATTAGCATTTTAGTTAATTTTCTATTATTCTGTATCTTGATAGTAAATATTAGAAATTATTATATATAATAAGTTTTTAGTTATTTTTAATAAAATAAATTATGGCTAATGTATTCGGATTTAGTTTGCAGATATTGGAAAAATGCTACAATTGAATTAGAGATTGGGAAACCCATAAACAAGGAAATTCTAAAGGAATAAAGAAGTGCGTAAGATGTCAATCCTTTGAGGACTTGTCAAAAGGGAATGCACCTATTATTAAAATTAACACTCAACTAAATCAAGCTAACTAAATGTATGAAGAAAATGGTTGGTGAAAATTGCACCGTAAAAAGGACTAATAAACTGAAAGTTGTTTGCGTAAAAATCAATAAATGATAAAGACCAAGAATATTAATTCCCCTAGCACTTCTTAAAAACTCAAGTTATCTTCCTTAAACTTATCTTTAATGGAAATATACATTAGCTTAGGGTTCTTTATTACCTATAAGAATTTTCCTAGATTACTTGTAAGTATTAGCTATCATAACATGTTTAACTAGTTGTCTCATATTAGTTCCATCTTACAATAATAAAATTATAACCGTTGCAAAACTTTTGGCAGTGATCTTTAACATGTTTTTATATGAAATGAATCTTTAGGGGTCCAAATTTGATTTTCTTGTCATTTCAATCTATAAACCCTATAGGCACATTTGTTTTTACCTATTTAAACATAAGGCAAGCTTCATTTGCATAAGAGGACTATATAACCAATTTTGGCCTTCTTTGACATAATATGAGCCAAACTTTAATCATTTATAACTTTGGCTATATAATTTCAATTTACGCAAATTAGGTGTCTATACAAAACTTATAATCTAAACTTTATGTTGTAAAAACCTCAAGTGAAAAGAAATTCATTTGATCCTTGAAAAGAGACAAAAACTAAGGCAATGATAGTATAAATAATAACTGCATAATTTTATAATTCTAGACTAGATTCAAAAGTTCGGCAAATATTCTATAAAGCTTAGAAAAATACTATAATAACCCAGCAATATATATATATATATAGATTAAAAATAAAAAAAAACATTTTTTAATTCCTTCTTCTTCGTTTCCTTCCGTTCTTCATTCTTCTCTTGTCTACTACTCAGCCCTCCCTCCACTGTGCGTGTGTATCTTCTCTTCCTTAGGTTGTCATTGTTTTTCCTTCATTGTAAAGCTACCGCCAATGTCGTGCACATCCTCCCAAGTCTCCCCACCGCCAATTCAAGCTTTGAGATCTGTGGACAGAAGTCAGTCGTGCCATCGGTTCGCGGTGAGCTTCCCTTTGTTCCATTTCCATTTTTCTTCATTTCCTATCACCAGATCAGTTGATTCTTGTCTTTCTTCTCCCTTTTTTGGCCCATCCCAAATGCTATAGGGAGACAAAGAAGTGTTGAAATTTTTCTTCTTTTTGGCTGACCGTGTAGCAGCATGGGAGTTGGGGTTCCTTTGATTGAGCTTCCTAATCATGTTATACTTGTATAAATTTTCAATTTTTGATTCCTTGAAGTAATCCTTAAGCTTAGTTTATGAATTGATAACTGAATGGAAAGATTTAAGTGTAAAATTAGTTGTATGATTGAAGGTTGAGGTTATGGAGTGAGCATTTAAATTAATTGGTTGTTATCGGGTTTAATGATTGTAAAATTTGTTGGTTTGGACTTGTAAAATAATTCATTGAATTGTAGGTATTGCTAGGAAGCTCCAGGGTTGCCGATAGTGAAAGGAATCAGTCTTTCAAAGAAGAACAAGTGCCTTTTGGCACATCACTATGAGTAGATAACATGTTATAATTGGTTTATTGGATTCCTGTGCTATCTAGGAGCCTATAATTACAGTGATTAAAATTTTATTTGAATGAATCATCCAAAGTTTAATGAAATAGACTCTTAGATGGCTTGTTTCATGCGTGCTTGGGCTAATGATTTGATAATATGGTTGGAATAGATTGATCGACACTCTACGTTATTGTGGCTAAGATAAGCATCTCAGATGAGGGTAGTTGCATCACTTGATAGGTTAAAAGCATGATTTTTAATTAATGTAGGTATAATCCTTAAATTAGGTTTACCAACCATTATGACATGGATATATATATACATATGTACATGAATATAATTATAAGTACATATAAAAGATGTTAATAATAAATAACTATATATATAGGTAATACATTTTGTTTTGTTGTATATTCTAATATTCTGGGTTGTTCATTGGAGTATTTAGATTCATTGATTATGGGTTTGTTTATTTATTTAAGTGGCATCTTATTGTTTCTACTCAAATCACACCCTTAAATAATTAAGGTATAAGTACTTGACTATTACTAACATCCTGCGCAAAACTTATTTCAAATACAAGTCACTTAGACCTAGTAATGAAATAGAAGTGTTTGATAGGAAGTTATCGATAGGTGCACTATTAAATGGTCTAAGTGTCCTGAATAAAAAGGAGGAAAAAAAACTTAAGTGGAAAAAGGAGCTGCCAATGAGGTGTAGCCGCCCTTAGAATTTTATAGAAATCATAAAATGAAGCTGTAGGTGGAAAAAGGAGCTTCCCGTTAGGTGTAGCCACCTTGGGAGGGTAAGGGCCGCCAACGAGGCATAGCCGCCACCATCATGAAAGAAAACTAATGCTCTTATTTCTGTATTCACCATTTTTAGTATTCAACATCTTTGTAACTATTTGTGTATGGGCTTGTCTAAAGGGAACCCTTGTTACTTAGTATGATAAATTGATTTTTGAAATTCTTGGCTCCTGTTGCATTAAGATTTTGCTATTTTCATTTTAGTGATTTGCTATCTGCTCACTGAGTTTTCAACTCATTACTCATATTTTAATATTTCAGATAGTGGTTTTGGACCTGACCCATCTCCTTCATCCTAGTTTCAGAGGTGTTGTAGTAGTGAGCCATATTTTTTTGAATTGCAAGGGCATGGTTGTTTTGCGATAATGAGTTTTTGAATTTTAATTTTAAAGTACTCTAGATGTAATTCCACTTGACACAGGCTGGATCCTTTCTCCCTCTATTGTATTTGTCTTTTTGTTATTTTGATGATTAGTGGGTCAAGGGTGGACCTCTCCCTAGCTGTATTGCTAATTTCTGGCTGTTGTAGGAATTTGGGGATGTCTAATTTTTAGGAGATACTTTGTCAAAATTTTTACATAAAGTTTGGATAATTATTTAGATATATATATAAAATGAAATACAATTTTACTTAATGAAATTGCATCCTATAATTAACCATTTCAAGGCCCTAGCATTAATAGGTTATTTGGTTAGGCTTACGGATAGGAACCTCACCTAGTTCTCCGTGACGGTCACTCCCTAGTTTTCAGGGTGTGACAAATGCCCTCTTTGTCTTGGTGAAAAGCTTTATAAATTATTTAAGTGTCTATCAAATTTCAACCGAAAGCTAGGTCATTTAGGTTATCAAAGATAGAAGTGTAATTTATGACTCCTTTGAACTAAAATTTGATTCTAAAATGGTCCATTTATTCTCTAAATTGCAATCTCTTGCTTTGGGCAAATTTTAATCTATTCACTCTTCATATCCATAGATGCCAATACATGAAATAAGGCTAGTTACTAAAAATCACTATCTCACATCCTACATTACACATGGAGCCTATTATACATAATATAGCAAATCAATGTCCATATACTCACATTTTCATCAAAATGGCATATACTCATATTCATAATCTTGTACATAAGGTACTAACTACATATCATCATAATGTATATTAAGTTACTATCCATTTGGTGCCCCACTATACATCACACTACCATATGCCAATCAAGTAGGAAACTATGTTCTAAATTTCAACTTTTACATCAAAATAATTTATATGTATATTCTTTAGTTGTACAAGGATCACATTGCTTGCCATCATCATATACATCATAATTGATCATTAACTCATCTCATATCATCTATCAAGCATATATATACATTATGAGTGTTCTATTTACAACAAAAGCTTCCATTTATGCTTTCTAAGATTCTAATTCTTCCTAGTTTCCTTCTCTTGGCTTGTAATGCTTGTCATGGTTAGCGAGAGATGAATGAAGTAAGATTCTTGGGAGAATTTAAGTAATAAATGTCAATCTATATCAATGCATACAATGAATGCAAATGAGGAAATGCATACATGGATGCTTTGTGTCTCAAGTAACTCAAATGTAAGAATTGACATGAAACTTTAACTCTTGTCTAACCATAGCCTAAAAGCATACTAGCTAAACTTAACTAAGCTTAACTCTAAGTTAGAGAAGAGTTATTGCGCTCAATTCCCTGCCATAGGGATATAGAAGCCAAATATAACATTATACATGCGTAAAACTCATAATAAAAGCCAAATCTTTTTTTCCTCTTACCTTTTTGTAAAATTGACAGTTAGGCTATTTGCTTGGGATCACTAGTGAACATGAAGCTTCATCTGACCAAAGTTTCTAGTATGGGGATAACCAAATTAGAATTTGGAGTCTTGTAGTGGTTGGGTAAGTGCCCTTTATGCAGTCATTGGTAGTTTGATTCTATAGGTATCTGGTTTGTTGCTATAAATGATGATTAGAGTAATGATTGTCTAATGTTGTGATCATAGGGTGATTTGGTACTACCGGTAGCTTCCAAATTATTTACAGAGTAAGGTAATTAGGGTTAATTTTTATTTCTTACATATGTTCAATTTAATCTTATATTTGTTGCACATGTATGATTTTGAATGCTAAATGAATGGTTGACTATTTGATATGTTGTGATTAGGCCTTGTGAGTCTATGATGGAGCTATGGTGCGGCTGCCACTGATTCATCATGTTTTAATCAGGCACCAGGTTGTGATCAAACCTTTGAATGTACTGAGCCCAGGTTGTGCTCAATGGAAAAGTGATGTCGTGGATAGGCTTTTTCTGATATTATTGGCCTTTAACATGTTGTATGTGATTACTAGTATAAGATGGTAATCACTAGTAGTTCAACTATTTTATTTATTGATACGATTAATGTTTTAGATGCTTATATGATTTAATGTATATATATTGAATAATTTGGTACATATGAATGGAATTTACCTTTGGTTACTGAGAAGATTTGCATCTCACCTCGTTTTATGGGTTAACTATTTTAGGTGAAGGTTCATCAAGTGAAGATAAGGGAAAGCAAGTGGATGAATATCCATGAGCTGAAACCATGTGTGAGAATGCTACACTTAGGTTAATTTGACTTAGGGTATATGCTAATTTTGTGGTTTATTTTGTATAACATCATCATATAATCATATTGCCAAGTGTAGGCATTTTGTATTTTGATAGAATATGATGAAACTAATAGGGAGCTAGGCCTTATATAATTTGGAATCTGATGTGTCAACTCACTCACAATCTAATATGGAACCTTATTAGTATGGATACTTAACCTGTTATTTGAAAGTATATTTGGCATCCTTGTGAATGATAATGTTGAATTAGTGTTGTATGAACCTTTATTAAAATCCATAATTGAATTATGCTGTTAGTAGCTTATGTATTCCTTGCTATCAAGCTCCAAAATTGCTAGTGTAGAGTAGCTAGATGGGTTGAATTCAATATTTAAGTCCCTAATGAGTTATGATAAGTATACTGAATAGATTAGATGGTCATGTTGATATTAAAACCTTAGAAATTAAGGTAAAATGTCCCTTGAATGTTGTTAAAGGGAGGTTTGGTTCAAACCTGATCATAAGCCAGGCCCAATATTGTTTGAACAGTACCAAGCCGAGCTCGAACCCGGCCCAACCCGTTTTTTTAAAAAATAACTTTTAGAAATTTTTATCTTTTTTTTTTTTAATTTTAAATATTAGATATATTTATTTTATTACTTGTTAGACTTACTTTCTTCTTATTTTAAATATGAATAGCTTAAAAAAATATTGCAAGAAATTTAAATAATTTGAAACATATATAAGATAGTAAAACATCTCAAAATAATAATTTTTATAATAATATTATTGATTAATAATTTATTTTATTTTAATTATAATTTATTTCTAATAATATATTATGCAACAAGTAAGAGTAAAAAAACATAATAATCATATATGTTGTATAATTTTTTTTACTTATATCTATAGTTACAAATAGTTTTTCTAATGATATTATTTACTAATAATATATAAAAAAATAATTATAATATGGGTCAAGTTTTTAAAAAAGCCCAAACGCGACCTATTTTATATTCGAACTTCTTTAAGATAGGTTTGTTTTTTATGGGTTTTTTTTCAAGCTTATAACCTTTTTTTTAGGTCTAGCCTATCGGGTCGAGTGGGCTTTCTGACTTATGATCAGATCTAGTCTGGTTTGTGTGGGATGAAATTTAGAAAGTTTAGGTGCAGTAAGAGGGTTGAGCCACGACTAAAATTACTTGAGTCATGATTAAGGGAGTTTCAAAAGCTAGGTGTACCGCAATACAACATGAGAAATTCGCCCAAAGAGAGTAACAGAGAGTAAACTCGCCACGGTAAGCATCGAGAAACAAGCTTGGAAAGCTCCAAGAGGCTCTCTTGCAACAGCAAAAGTGTGAATAGTACATTCCTAAGAGCATTTTCATCATGACACAGAAAACTTGAGTTGCGACGCAAAGTGCGAATTTTTAGTTTTGAGTTCCGGTAGCCATTTACGTCGTGGCGTAGGTATACTAAGTTATGACGGTAGTTTCCAAACTTGATTTTTAGGTTCCAATAACGAACATAGCTGCCATGGGAAAGGTCCAAGTCATGGCAAAGGTTCCCAAACTCCTATTTTGACTTAGAAACCTTGAATTTCACTATGTTAATATTATATAATGACTTGAGAATATTTATAAGAGGTTTTTGTGAGTTGAAATCAATAGTAAAATGAATCAAAGGTCTTGATTGATAATTAAGATCACTTGTGGATTTGATTAGTTGTGATGGTTAGGTTAATAACTCTAATAATATCAAGGTTTAAATTTTTTCATCTTTTTTTCTATTTTAATTAATTGTAATGACTTTAGGCCTTGATTTATGATCATTAACCACTTAATAAAGCCTAATCACTGTAATTAGGAATTAGGGTCGTTACATTTGATATCAGAGTAATGGTTCAGGAAATTGTGTTAGATTTAGAACTTTGTAGTTAGAAAACTTAGCAATTATGATGCATGCATGTTAGGAATAAGAATATTGTGATCTAGTGATAACTCTTATACTTGTATATGCCTACTATAGGTGGAGTTATGTTTGGATTGCCTGTGGACTATAGCTTAATGAGGGATGCTTCTGGTTATACTTGTGGCATTATAGAGTGATATGGCTGTACGTCGAGAAACTACTAAGATATTGAGAAAGGTGCAAGAGGCCATGACTACAATGACCAATCGTATGAGAGAACAAGTTGAAGCCTAGGAAGCTACAGTTAGGACAATGATGGATCGACTTTAAGAGCAAGCCAAAACCCATGCAGCCACTATTCAAGCGTTACAACAATTACATAAGATCATGAACAAGCAAAATCAGGAAGTGTTGGTAGAGAACTGAGTTTGTGTTGATAAGAACCTTGGTGTGGGACATAAAGGGGAGAATGGTGACCTCTCTATTTTGTTAGCCAAGTTTAGAAAGGCTGATCCTCCATTGTTTATGGGGGAGTTGGACATCGAAAAGGTTAAAAAGTAGCTAATGCAACTAAAGAAGATATTCGAAGTCATGACTTACACCACTAAGCAAAAGGTAAAGTTGGCCATCTAAAAGTTAGAAGGTGAGGATAAACATTGGTGGAGAAAAATGAGTGTGGATCAGTATGTAGCCAAATTCATTCAATTGTCCCATTTCTCTTCCTACCTGAGGTAGTTTGATGATGAGCCATGAAAGGCCAACAAGTTTAAAAGTGGCCCAAAATCAGAGTTGAAGGACAAAATTGTATCCTTATAAATATGCAATTTTAATGAATTGGTGGAAAAGTTGTCACACCCCAAATTTTAAGTACACATGCGCGGAAGCGGAATTATAGAGGAAATACTTATGGCATTCGTTTGAATCATATGAAACATATGAGTTTTTCTTTAGAGGATATTTGTAGAAATTTCGGCAGAGTCTCCTCTATAACGTAGACCTCCCGAAATTTCTACAAAGTCTCAGACAGTACAATATAGCCCGAAAGGGCGCAATCAGACCAAAAGAAAACATCTGGGGTGTGGGGATACCCTAACAATGATTCAGTGGAGCCAGCTTTACAAGGTTTTACAAAGTTTCAAACACAATATATATACAATCAAAATACACCCACAGGAGCTCCGCAGGCTCGCCAAAAAACGTCTCCAGAGGTCAGCCACTAGAAGGCGGCTGGGGGCAGACTAGAGTCCCTACTGCTCTCTGAAAAATATATATATACAAAAAAATGAGTCGAATACTCAGTGAATAAGCACACCGACCCTTTTTAAAATAAATGTAGGTCAAATAGGTTTACATATATATATACAGATATAGACCATATGAAACAAATTTTAAACCAACTCCTTTTTCAAAATACATCGAACGCATCTAAACAGAACCAATCGGAACACAGACGCAGAGCACACAGCTCGCGGGGAAAATCACTACAGACGCAAAGCTTTCAGCTTGCGAAAATAAAATAACTCCGCGTGTGGTGGCCTGCACACGGGGCTAGCACCACCCCTGCTAACTGAGGTTCAGATCATGGTGCACCAGGGCTAACATCTACTGCTGTTAGCTACAGGGTTCTGAACAGATAACTCCATGAAATTACCAAATAGCATTTCAGACAAAGTATGTTCAGATCAGTTTCACAGTAGGATTTCCAATTAACTCAACATCCGTAAACTTACAAAATTCCCGATTGAAATCAAATTTTGGTAAATATGCTTATGACTACATTTTGAAATATATATCTCCATAAATAGAGAATCAAATTCTTAGTACACTGCAAGGAAGCTTAAGAACAGAAATAAGAATTTCCTGAGTCTTTGGTCCGCGTTACTTACTCACCTTCCAAGAATTTATAGAGATCCCCTGACCCGTTCCTCGGCTACACCTCAACCTTCAGAATCTCCTACAATACCCGTTCACCAGAGTTTAGAAACTGAATCACCCCAATTAATTTCATACAGAATTCGGACTTATCAAAATTTAATATTTAATCCTCTACTAATTTTTACGTCTTCCATACGCATATAGTAAATTCCATATACATATTTTGTGCTTCCTTTTCCTTGGTTCCACTTAGGAGTTAAACCCAACTTCAAAAACCAAAAGAAATATATACCATTTTTAAATCGAGAAATTTATTCTGCATACATATAATTTAATAATTAAGAAGAAGTATACCAATCACTTTTGAGGAAGGTATATGCAGAAATTGAAGGAATTTAGTGTATAGAAAAATGGGTATACAATTTAGCATGAGGAAAATCAAATTCAAACCAACTAAAGTCACTTTTTGCATCACTTTTTCTCTTGTACAAGACTTCCCTCAGCGCCATACAGAACGTGTTCAGCACTTCAAAAACAAAGAAAAGAGATGCCAACAAAGCAACTAAATGGAGCTGCACATACTGTATGGCCAGAGATGAGGCGCTGTTCAGAAACCAGCAACCAGAATCATTACGAATTTAGCAACCCAGGAAAGCTAACAGCAACCAGAATCAAACCAGAAAATGAAATGGAGGTGGTATAGGGAGATGAGGCGCTGGACAAAGGAGAAGAATCAGAATTTTTTTGGCGTGCTCTCACCCAAAAATCAGCAGCAAAACAGAACCAATTTAAGGAGAAGCTGCAGCTGGAATTCAAACAAGAATCAACACTGAAACAGGGGAGCAGAAACACTAAACAGAGGAGGAGATAAGCTGCAAAATTAATCCATACCAGTTTCGTTCAGCTGGGAGGAGTATGCGACTGAAGGAAGCACTCAACTGAAGAAATTTCACAGCTTAAGAAGCACCCAAGCCAACGGTTCAGTAGCTCGAAGATGCAGGGAAAGCAACGCTGAACAGAGCAGAAACATGGCGCTGAACAGAGGGGGAAACTTTACAGCGTTCAGTCAGCATACACTTCGTCCATCAGAGAGTTTCTATGCGACTTGAATGGGTTAACTGGCTGAAGATGGAGCAGAGAATAATTCACAGTTCGAAGGGGAAGAGGAAGCAACGTCCAGCAGCGTCCAGCACATCAGAAATGAAGGTGCAGAGTTTCTGATCTATCTCTGCGTTTTCCCTCAGCTGAAAGTGATATGTGCTGCAGATGTTTAGGAGGTAATGACCGAAAACTCCAGCTGAAAGGAAATGGAAGAAAGGAGATATATGTAAATTCTGGAAGAGCAAATTCAATACGTGGCAGCTGCACAATATGCTTTGACAAGTCAACTCCCTTCCCATGCATGAATTTATTTTTCTTCACGTCGGGTTCTCACAAAAG
This sequence comes from Erythrophleum ivorense, assembly GCA_026724425.1. NCBI lineage: Eukaryota > Viridiplantae > Streptophyta > Magnoliopsida > Fabales > Fabaceae > Erythrophleum > Erythrophleum ivorense. The sequence goes on from JAIUCV010000007.1 coordinate 37,517,927, forward strand.
TATAGAGTGACAAAGAAGGCTTTAATTGAGACTAAGGCCAAAAGGAAAAAGACCCTAGAGGGTAAGCATGATAGAGGCATGGAGCCCTTTAGAGGCGAAAGTAAGAAGGGAGCCAACAACGGTAGTGGCTTTTGGGGTAAGAGACCACCCCTAAGAAATGTTTCTCAGAAAAGAGGTATGGGACCTCCAAAGAGCTCAGCTAGTGTCCCAGCAATTTGTGGCAAATGTGGGAAGAGCTATAGTAATGAACCATGCCCAGTATGTTATAATTGTGGGAAGCTTGGACACTATATACAAACTAGCACAGTGTCAAGAGAGTCAGCCTCATCTGTTAAACCATTTAAGCAAGAAAGGGTATTTGTACTTATGTAGCAAGAGGCTAGTAAATCCTCTAGTATGATTCGAGGTACTTTACTTATTCATAAACATGGTGTAGATGTATTGTTTGATTTTAGTGCAACCCACTCATTTATTTCATATGAACATGTGAAGCATTTGGGTCTTAAAATTAGCCTGTTACCATTTGAATTATCTATATCCACCCCTGCTGGATATTTTATGTTTACATCTGATGTGTGCTTAAACTATATCGTACAATCGGATGGTCGTTGTACTACTCTTAACCTAATTTATATCCTTTTGTATGACTTTGATGTAATCATTGGTATGGACTGGCTGTTAGCTAATAACGTGATACTTGATTGTAATTGTAAGACTATTTCTTTGCCTGCCAATATAACTAAAACTTGTCCTATGATTGAGTTTACTTATGTGCCTACAGCCTAAATGGGGAGGCACCTTAGGCATAATTGCCAAGGGTTTCTAGTATTCTTTTCATTGCATATTGAGGTTGATGATGGGTTGAAAGATATACTTATGATCAAAGAGTTTCCTAAAATTTTTCTTAAAAAGTTTAGTAGACTATCTCTAAAGAGAGAGTTAGAATTCTCCATTGATTTAGTACCCAGTACAGGTCCAATTTCTAAGGCTCCATATAAAATGGCACCTGCTAAGTTGGTTGAGTTGAAGAGCCAGTTAAAGAAGTTATTTGAAAAAGGATTTATTAGGCCAAATGTGTCTCCATGGTAAGCACTGATGTTCTTTGTCAAAAAGAAGGATGGTAGCCTTAGGCTTTATATTGACTATAAATAATTGAACCAAGTGACTATAAAAAATAAATACTCTTTGGTTAAGGTTGATGATTTGCTTGATCAATTAGTTGGAGCATTATTCCATATGACCATGTTAAGCATCTCTAAGTCTTAAAATTAGCCTATTACCATTTGAATTATCTATATCCACCCTTATTGGATATTTTATGTTTACATCTTATGTGTGCTTGAACTATATCGTACAATCGGATGGCAGTTGTACTACCCTTAACTTGATTTATATCTCTTTCTATGACTTTGATGTAATCATTGGTATAGACTGGTTGTCAGCTAATAACGTGATACTTGATTGTAATTGTAAAACTATTTATTTACCTGCCAATATACCTAAAACTTATCATGTGACTGAAATTTCTTATGTGTCTGTCGCCTAAGCGAAGAGGTACCTTCGATGTGGTAGCCAAAGGTTTCTAGTATTCTTTTCATTATATGTTGATGTTGATGATGAGTTGAAAGATATATCTATGATTAGGGAGTTCCCTGAAATTTTTCCTAAAAGTTTAATAAACTAACTCTAAAGAGAGAGTTAGAATTCTTTATTGATTTGGTACTAGTACAAGTCTGATTTCTAAGGCTCCATATAAAATGCTGCCTGCTGAGTTGGTTAAGTTGAAGAGTTAGTTAGAAAAGTTGTTTGAGAAAGGGTTCATTAGGCCAAGTGTGTCTTCGTGGTGAGCACCTATGTTGTTTGTTAAGAAGAAGAATGGTAGCCTTAGGCTTTGTATTGGCTATAGGTAATTAAACCAAGTGGCCATAAAAAACAAATACCCTTTGCCTAAGATTAATGATTCGTTTGATCAATTAGTTAGAGCATTAGTCTTTTCAAAGATTGATCTTAGATCTGGATACCACCAACTTAGATTTAAGGCTAAGGATGTACCTAAAACAACCTTTAGAACTCGATATAGCTATTATGAGTTCTTAGTCATACCTTTTGGGTAAATCAATGCCCCTACTATTTTCATAGATTATATGAATAGGATCTTTAGGCCCTATCTTGACCGATTTGTGATAGTGTTCATTAATAATATTCTCATCTATTCTAAGAGTAGTGAAGAACATGAAGAACACCTTAGGATAGTTCTTCAGACCTTGAGGGAGCATCAGTTGTATGCTAAGTTAAGCAAGTGTGAATTTTGGTTATAGGAAGTTAAATTCCTAGGTCATATGATATCAGAACAAGGAGTAGCGATAGATCCTAGTAAGGTATAAGTAGTACTTAATTGGGAGAAACCTAAGACGATGATCGAAATCAATAACTTCTTAGGTCTAGCTAACTACTATAGGAAATTCATTAAAGGATTTTCTCAGTTAACCATGCCTTTGACTAAGTTGACTAGGAAAGATCAACTATTTGTGTGGGATGCAAATGTGAGAATGCCTTTTAAGTGCTTAAGGATAGGCTTATTACCGTACCTATGTTAGTAATACTTGACTTTAAAGGGACCTTCGCAATCTATAGTGACACATCTAAGAAGGGTTTGTGGTGTGTTTTGATGCAACAAGGTAGGGTGATAGTCTATGCCTCTAGACAACTTAGACCCCATAAGGAAAATTACCCCACCTATAACTTAGAGTAGCAGTAGGTTTTGCCCTTAAAATTTGGAAACACTATCTTTATAATGCACAGTTTGAAGTGTATAGTGGCCATAAGAGTTTGAAGTACTTGCTTGAACTGAAGGAGTTGAATATGAGGTAAAAAAGGTGGATGAAGTTTCTTAAGAACAATGACTTCTCCTTAAAGTATCATCTCGGGAAGGCGAATGTGGTCACCGATGCCTTAAGTAAGAAATATATTCACATGACAATGATGATGTTTAGGAAGCAAAAGTTGATTGAGAAGTTGAGAGATTTGAATTTGTCCATTTTAATACATCCTAGTAGCTTGCTTTTGGGAGAATTAAGGATAGAAAATGACTTTAAGAAGAGAATTAAATAAGCCCAAGGGGTTGGATGAGCATTTGGAAAGGATTAGAGAGCAATTAAGGAATAGAGAAATTAAAGATTTTGACCTATCAGGGGATGGTTTTGTGAGGTACCAGGGTAGAACATATATATACCCAAGGATGAAGAGATAAGAAATATAGTGCTATCAAAGGCTCAAAAGAGTAGGTACATCATTCATTCGAGCACCACTAAGATGTATAGAGATCTTAAGAAGAGTTTTTGGTGGCCTAGAATGAAGTCAGACATTGTTGAGTTTGTTAATAAATGTCTAGTTTGTCATAAAATTAAGATTGAATACCAAAAACCTGCAAACTTGTTACATCCTTTAGAGATTCTAGAATAGAAACGGGATAGTATATCTATGGACTTTGTGATGGGTTTTCCTAGGACATCCCCGTGTTATGACGCTATTTTAGTAATTGTGGATAGATTAACAAAGTTTTCTTATTTTCTATCCATTAGAGCTACTTATCCTCTAAATAGACTAGCACAACTATATGTTTGTGAGATTGTGCGATTACATGGTATCCCTAATAGTATTGTGTTAGATAAAGACCTAAGATTTACATTAAAATTTTGGTGGTCTCTATAAGAAACTTTAGACACTAGTCTTAATTTTAGCATTAATTATCACCCTTTGTCATATGGATAGATTGAAAGAACTATTTAGACTCTTGAAAACATGCTTAGAGCTAGTATACTGGAATTAAAGAGGAATTGGGATGTGTACTTGCCTTTAACCAAGTTTTCCTATAATAATAGTTACCATTCCAGTATTCAGATGGTACCATTTAAGGCGCTTTGTGGAAGAAAGTGTAGATCCTCTTTGTGCTAGGTAGCCCTTAGTCTCTTAAGCCTAAACATAGTGGACCAAACCACCCGTCCAATAGAACTCATTATGAAGAAGTTATTGGTTGCCTAGAGTAGGCAGAAAAGCTATGCAGATAAGAGAATGAGACCTTTAGAATTTGAGGTAAAAGACTATGTGTTCCTTAAAGTTACTCTGATAACGGGCATAAGACGGTCTATTAAGTTAAGAAAGCCTAATCCTCATTACCTTGGTCCTTTTCAAATCTTGGAATGAATAGGACACATGGCTTACAGAGTTGCTTTACCCCTAAATTTGACCCAATTGTATAATGTTTTCCACGCATCCCAGATGAAAAAGTATAACTCAGACCCTTCACATGTCATTGAGCATGAGAATATGCATCTACAAGATGATCTCTCTTATATGATTAAGCTGAAAAGGATTGTGGACTCAAAAGTTAAACAGCTGCATAATAAGGACATCCTCCTAATAAAGGTGGTATGGAAGGGACTTACTCTAGATGAAGCAACTTAGGAGATAGAGGAAGTTATGAGAAAGGACTATCCAACACTATTCGAGTAAGGTATGTCTAATTTTAAGGACAAAATTTCTAAAAAGAAAAAGAGAGAATGTAATACCCAAAAATTAATTAAGAGTAATTATAATAAATTAGAGGATTAATTTGGATAATTAATAAAATTAATTAAGTGGAAAGAGGAGATAGGTAATTAATTTGGGCTATATGATCAATCAATTATGCCATAAGCTAAGTAGGAGAGCCCAATACTAGTTTTCTTATAGACTTAACTTAATTTTTCAGGAAGCTCAAGACTTAGGAGTGGATTTAAGTAAGACAAAAGCCCATTTAACTTTTATCCAAACTTAGGGAATTAGGTCTAAATGGGTATTAGACTATTAAATCAGCACATTTCACCCCTAACCTTAAAAATTCTGCAGCCCAACTCATCAACTTTAGCCCAACAAATTAAAAATATGAACCCACTTGGATTGGGCCTTTAGGTTAGTCCACAACCCAACTTAAACCCATCTAAACCCTAAATACAATTTAGCCTCTTCCTTATTCTATAGAAAAAACATAAGAGTAAAGAGAATTTTGGAGGTTTTAAGAGGTGGCTAGAGTTTTTGGCATAATTCTATCATTTTTCACTCCTAGAGTAAGATTTAGTCAAGATAACTTATACATAAATTAACCTCCTTTTCTTTCCCTTCAATTTGATCTGATTGGTTTTTCATTTGGAGTATTTTCACCTACACCTAAATCTAAAATGAGTTGTTTGGTGTTTTTTTCAGAGGTTAAGGCTAAGAAGGTGATAAGATAAATGTCTCCCCCCCTCATTTTAAGGAATTTTTTATTAGTTTAAGACCTCTATAGTTGATCTTATTATATAGGCATTGATTTTGTATGAATTTGCCAAGAATCTGGAATACTATTTTGAAGTTTCTAGTGAAGGGATAATCAAATTCGAATTTGGAGTTTTGTAGTGGCTAGGTAAGTGCCTTTTAGGTAATCATTGGTAGTTTGATTCTATAGGTATCTTGTTTGCTACTATAAATGATAATTAGAGTAGTGATTGTCTAATGTTGTGAATATAGGGTGATTTTGATACTGCTGGTAGCTTTAAAATTATTTAAAAAGTAAGGTAACCAGGGTTAATTTTTATTCCTTGCATATGTTCAATTTAATCTTATATTTGCTACACATTTATGTATTCCTCGCTAAATGAATGGTTGACTATCTAATATGTTGTGATTGGACCTTGTGAATCTATAATAGAACTATAGTGCAGCTACCACCCATGTATCGTGCTTCAATCAGGCATCTGATTTTGATCAGACTTCTGAATGTGCTTCAATAGGGAAGTGGCATCGTGGATGGGTCTTTCCCAGTATTATTGGCCTTTAACATATTGTATATGATTGTTGGTATGGAACAGTAGTCACTAGTAGTTCAACTACTTCCTTTGTTAATACAATTGAAGTTTCTGATGCTTATCCGATTTAATGCATATATATTGATTAATTTGGTACATATGAATGGAATTTATCTCTGGTTACTGAGATTTGTATCTCACTCCGTTTTATAGCTAACTATTTTAGGTAAAGATTCATCAAGTAAGTATAAGGGAAAGTAAGTGGATGAATATCAATAAGCTGAAATCATATGTGGAAATGCTATACTTGGGCTAATCTGACTTAGGGTAGATGTTAATTTTATATAACATCATCATGTAATTATATTGCCAAGTGTAGGTGTTTTGTGTTTTGGTAGACTATGATGTAACTAATAGGGAGCTAGGCCTTATATAATTTGGAACCTGTTGTATAAACTCACTTACACTCACAATATGATATGGAACCTTATTAGTATAGATACTTAACCTATTATTTGAAAGTATATTTGGCATCCTCGTGAATGATAATGTTGAATTAGTGTTGTATGAACCTCTATTGAAATCCATAATTGAATGATGTTGATAGTAGCTAAGCTCTAAAATTGCTAGCGTAGAGTAGTTAGATGGGTCGAATTCAATATTTAAGTCCCTATTGAGTTAGCATAGGTATATTGAATAGATTAAGTGTTCACGTTGCTATTAAAACCTTAGAAATTAAGGTAGAATGCCCCTTGAATGTTGCTAGAGGAAGGTCTAGTTTATATGGGACAAAATTTAAAGAGTTTAGATTCAGTAAAAGGGTTGAGCAATAGCTAAAATTACTTAAGTCACAACCAAGGGAGTTTTAAAAACTAGGTTCACCACGACGCAAAATGCCTTGCCGTGGTACAACATCAGAAATTTACCCGAGGAAAATAACAAAGAGCAAATCTCCCACAATGCAAGAAAATTTTGTCGTAGTGAGTATTAAGAGGCAAGCTTAGAGAGTTTTAGGAGGCTCTTTTGTCGCAAGGCCATGTAGACTTGCTGAGGCAAAAGTGTGAATAGTAGGTTTTCAAGAGCACTTTTGTCACAGTGCGAAAAACCTGAGTCATAATGCAAGGTGTAAATTTTTTGTTTCGAGTTCCAGTAGCCACTTACGTCATGATACGAGTACACCAAGTCACAACGAAAGCTCCAAACTTGGTTTTTAGGTTCCAGTAACTAACTTAGCTATGGTGAGGAAGGTCCAAGTCGTGGCAAAGGTTCCTAAACTCCTATTTTGACTTAGAAACTTTGAATCTCATTATTTTAATGTTATATAATTACTTAGGAACATTTATAAGAGGTTTTTGTAAGTTGAAATTAAAAGTAAAATGAATTAAAAGCCTTGATTGATAATTAGGATCACTTATAGACTTGATTAGTTGTGATGGTTCGGCTAATAACCCTAATAATATCAAGGTTCAAATTTTCCTACATTTTTCTTATTTTAATTGATTATAATAACTTTAGGCATTGATTTATGATCATTAACCACTTAATTAAGACTAATCACTATAATTAAGAATTAGGGTTGTTAGAAATTTCATGACTTGTCATACCTAACTTCTACTAACTCATTCATATCCAACATGAAATTTTAAGCAAAATTCATATGCTTTTGTAAGCTTTCAACATCAAAATTGAGCCATTTATGGGTCATTTTAAGTTATATAAGGTTTAAACTTGATTCTTTCTTTTTCTTAATTCATTTTCATCATAACCAAATTTTTTCATACTCATTTCATCATATTTAGCCTGTGGAACACCTAAAACTTCACTTTAACCAGAGATGATAGCATGGAATAAAAATCTACACTAACTTTGAAAACTCATAACTTAGGCTATATAATTCTAAATTATACAAATTAGATATCTATGAAAAGCTTAGAATATGAGTTCAATTGCTTGGCCAAATGCAATGAAATAGTGACTCTGGTCAAAATAGAAGGCATATAACAGGCCCAAACTTTTAAAAATGCATATCTTAAGCTACATAACTGCAAATTGGGTGATCTCACTGGTCATGAAAATCTTATAGTGCCAACTATATGTCTATAAAATTTTATGAGTATTGGAGCTCATTGGCTCCACAAAGACATGAAACATTAGAGCTATGTAGTGTGAATAGTATTAGGACCATTTTAAAAATTATGCACAATTTTAGAAATTTCAAACATATTTTGTATAGCTCCAAAAACTATGGTTCTTAACTTGTTAGAAAGCTCTAGGAAGGGTCTAAAAGTAAGCCAAATCTTACACTCAAACTAGATCATTTAGATCACTTTTGACATAGGAGTTATTCATAGAGAATTTAAGACTAATTTTGGTTCCAATTTGGACCATTTGAGATCCAATTAGTTTTCTTCCACTTTGAGCACAATTCTTTCATCCTAGATGGCCTTTCTAACCATTCTAGAACATGTCAAAAGGATCATGTCTATATTTGACTCTTGGACATCTAATTATACATACATCCATCATAACATCTCATATATCATATGTTACCATAATGCGCATACTTTGCCATAATTGGTCATACATTGCTATTCTCATAATTTTGTACATGGTTTTGTCATAAGACATGAAATATCATCATTAAATACATCATGGGTCTATCATGGTACATGAAAAGTATTATATACATACATATGTCAAGATTTAGTACAAAATAGAATTCTAATACATCATATTCTAGTATTTATGGCTTCTCATGATTCTTGCTTTGGCTTGGTGAATATGAAATGGTTAGTGGAAGCATGGATGTGAGATTCAAGAGAATCTTAGTAACTAATCTAAACCAATTCTTTACATACAAGAATGTTATGAATGTATGCCATGCATATGGTGTAACACCATAATTTCTAACTCATTTCATGATATTCATATGCTTCACATCATTAAATTCCATAAGGATGTATAACAAGAGGAATAAAAATAACGAAATTTCATGCGTTGCGTCATATTTAAAATTTTTTATCAATGTCACGTGGACTGTGTGATCTCATACTATATTTTTTTATATTTAATTACATGAATACAACTTATTTGCATCATAAAATATGGCTCACTACTCAAGAAAATCAAAATGAAGCATAAAATATAAATGTTTATTTTCGGCCAGCTTTTACCTCTTTTCAGTCCAAATTTTGAAAAATCATAACTAATTTAAAAAACATAAAAAAAACAGGCATTCTTGGTCATTCTGGAAAGCCACGGATGTCTGCTTCACACTAAAAATATGCCCAGACTATATCATCTATCACAGAGGACATTTGACATCCGAAAAGGTCTAGAGGTCAAACTGCCTCTTGATATTGTTACAGATTTCTGTAGCAAACTTTGAAAATGTCCAATTAATTCCACAAAACTCCAATCCATGCAAATGATACTGATATGGAAATCTATGGATATTAGCTAGAGGGAAAAAATATTTCCAGACCAGCTCAGGTAGCCCAACCCTCGAAATTCAATGGAATAGTAACCAAGGTTGGCTGAAATCTCTGATACTAGATAGAATCTTTAAAAATTCATATCTCCCTTTTTAGACATCCAAATAAGGTGCTTCTAGTTGACACAAGTCACTGGAAATATCAAGTTTCTTTGTATAAAATTTCATGGCAATTGAATATCATTTGAGCCCTGTGTGATAGATTTCATTTTCGGACCAAATGAATAGTGCAACAGACCAAAACCAGAAAAATTGTCAACTTTGGAAATTCATCAAATATTCTATAAACCTCCCAAAATTATGATTTTTAACTTCCCAAAAAGCTCTCAACAGGCTCTAAATTTTTTCCAAATCTCAAATCAAGAAGAACTCATTCGACTAAAAAGTGACATAGAGTTCCATTATAGTCAATTTTGGCTCCATATAGGGTTCCAAAATTGTCAAATGGCTTTCCTTTAGTTTTGGCACCTTTTGGGTAAGTCTAAAAGCATATTTAGAACTTGTGTGAACTAGCCAAATGGTCTTAAACCTCATGCATCTCATTTTGACCATTTTATCCACACTTATGCATATTTACATCAAACTTTCAAAATGCATACCTTGGCATCATATATCCAAATTCTATTCTAGGGTTCATAAATCATATCCATACATTTATATATCACATCATATCATCATTACATATGTCTAAGGGGTCATAGACCATATACATCAAAGGGTTACATCAATTGACACAATTATGGCCTTAAAGTAGAAAAACTCAAACACTTAATTGTCAAACTCTTTCCTTCAAGATGGTTGACTCCCATTACCTTGTCCACTTGGTCCGCCTAGCATATTAGGTCATTAGAGAGGAGGGAATGAGATTTAAAAATTTTCAATAACTCATATCCCATTCAATCATACATAATATATGCAAAGCAAGTCCTAAAAATGCATGCATGGATATTATGGAAGTCATGAACATTCAAGAAGCAAGCTAGGCATATGAACAAGTCATACAAGACATTTAAGAGATCACCAAGTGGATGAATTGGCCTCACACTTTCCCTCATGGATTTTGGACTTGCCTCACCCATTCTTTAAATATTCTTGGACTCAACCATACTCTTGGGAGTTACTTTTGGGAGACTCTTTGCTTTGTCTTAACTAATCTTAAGGGTTCTTGGCTCATCCTTACCATGGTTAAGAGTTCTTAACCTCTCCACATTCAAGCAAGCTCAAACAAACATCATACATTCATTTGAAAACATAATATGTCATCATGAAATCATGGCATATAAAATCATGTTAGCATACTTTTCATGGCTTGAAAATACATATACACATATTCTAAGACAAGCTAAACATACATCCATGCATGAGAGAAGGTGGAGAGAGCTACCTTCTATACAATCACACACTTTTTCCTTGGAATTCAAGATTCCTCTTTCGGCCACACACCCACAAACTTGTAGAGATAGTTTCTCTTGGCCTAGATACAATTTATGGAAGCCAATTAGGTTCATTTGAAAACATAATATGTCATCATGAAATCATGGCATATAAAATCATGTTAGCATACTTTTCATGGCTTGAAAATACATATACACATATTCTAAGACAAGCTAAACATACATCCATGCATGAGAGAAGGTGGAGAGAGCTACCTTGTATACAATCACACACTTTTTCCTTGGAATTCAAGATTCCTCTTTCAGCCACACACCCACAAACTTGTAGAGATAGTTTCTCTTGGCCTAGATACAATTTATGGAAGCCAATTAGGTTCATGAAATAAACTCTAAGGCCACACAACTTGCTTAGACACTAGATTATTCTATACATCCTATTATGGTCCATAAATGCACCTAATGAAGCAACACCCCTCAAATAATTTATAGGCTCCATTCTTTCCTTTCAAATATGATTTTTGACTCCTTTTAAGCCTCTTGGAGTCGTCATGCAATTAAAACAAAGAGCCTAACATCATGTTGCTTCTTTAGGTCATAATATGAAATCTAAAGCACCAAATCACTTTCTGAGTCCTAAAGTTTTTATAAGGCATCCCTTCATATTCATTCATCAAATATGACTCAAGAATGGCCTTAGAAAAATTAAAAACTCTCCCTAGCTACTCCAACCTTATTTGGCCGAGACATAGGGCTTCCTTGACCTCCTTGGAATTCTCTTTGTTTTCTTAAAGGAGGAAGCATGGAGGGAGCATCTTAGAGATCTTAGGAGCTTAATTAAACTCTTAATTAGACCTAGGAATCATCACACAAAATCAGAATTTGGAAGGAACACTTGAAACCTTAAAATTTGAATCTTGAAATCTAATGATTATTTTGTTATTTTCTTTGTATATTCTTATTCTTCTCCCTCAAATACCTAAGATTCATGCTTGGTTTGGCTTAAAAATCAGATCCTCCTATGGCTCCTAGGGTTAGGCAAAATGGAAAAGAAAGGAGGGTGAAGACATCAACCATAGGATGAAATTTTACCTAGTTTTCTTGCTTATTTTTGCTTGAATCTTGCTTTCTCCAAACTCCTCTCTTCAAATCCGAAAATTCTCTTGAATCAGATTTATAAACTCTATTTCAATCAAAGGAAACAAAGGAGAAGGGAGGATAAGAGGTGTGGATGAAGAAAAGTATGACAAATAAGTAAATTTTCCTACCTTAAGCTTGGATTTTCTCCTTCTTCTCTTCTTCCCTTGGTGTGCCCAATACCCTAGCTCTCACTTATGAAATTAGGCAAAAATTTCTGATTCCAAACGAGGGAGAAAGTAAGGCGCCGCCTATATATAGAAAGAGGTTAATGGCTTTTTCAACAATTTCAATTTTGCTATTCGTTCTTTGCATTTTCGTTTCTCCTTCATTTTAGCTCCTTTTTGAGAATCGTCTTTTCCATTAAAAATTTAGGTTCCTAATTAAATAAAATGCCTTTGGAATCACTCAAATCGGAGCTAAAACCTTCTTGAATGAATCCGTCAAAGTTCGGGTACACTAACATTGAAAAACGTCTACCGGAAGGGATTTAACTGTCCCGAGGTTTCCCATGATTTTCAAGGCCTCTGAGAACCCTGGAGAACTCAAAACTTTCATTTAAAAAGCCCTCCTATGTGAATTCCAAGATTTGCTCAAAATTACGAAAATGTCATTACTTTTTGTAAGATTTCTGTCAAAATTTGTTTCTTCATTTTAGTTCCATTTTTTCTTCCGTCTAAGGCTATAATTCTCATTTTTAGGAGTCTAGAATGTTACTCAAATTTTTTGAGACCTTAACTGATTCATTTCAGGGGACTTGCTTTGAAACGTTCCCATTTTCGTCGTTTAACGAAAATTGAACATTATAATTCTTCCCCCTTTAAAAAATTTCGTCCTCAAAATTTAGATAACATACTTCATGGGAAGAGTTCTGGATATTTCTTTCTCATATCATCCTCTAGCTCCTAGGTAGCTTCCTCGGGAGATAACTCTTTCTAAACTACTTTCATCAGTGGTATTGTCTTATTCCATAACTGCTTGAGTCTAGCATCCACAATTTGATCTGATGATACTATGTATGATAGATCATCCTGTAACTATACATTCTTATATTCTATGACATGTGAGGGGTTGGACTGGTACTTTTAAAGCTAGGAAACATGGAATATGTTATGTACTTGGCTTAGGTTTGGGGGAAGGGCTAGTCTATAAGCCACAGGTTCTACTTTATTAAGAATCTGGAAAGGACCTATGTACTTTGGAATGAGCTTTTTACTTTTTATGGATCGACCTATCTCTGTGATTGGAGACACTCTAATAAAGACATGGTCTCCAATCTCAAACTCTAACGGCCGTCTATGTTTATCTACATAACTTTTTTGTCTACTTTGGGCCGTTAGGAGTTTCTTTCTAATGATTTCTATCTACCTCGATGTCTAGTCCACTAACTCTAGGCCTATAAGGCTCCATTCTCCTAGCTCAACCTAACAAATTAGAGACCTGCACTTTCTCCCATTCAATGCCTTATACAATGCCATCTGTATACTTGCATGATAACTGTTATTATAGGCAAACTCTGCTAGAGGCAAGTATGTATCCCAGTTCCTTTTCATTTCTATGACACACGCCTTCAACAGGTCTTCTAGGGTTTGGATAGTTCTCTCTGTCTGTTTATCAGTTTGAGGGTGATAGATTGTGCTAAATCTAAGTCTGGTATCTAGAGCATCCTGTAATGATCTCTAGAAATTCGATGTGAATCTGGGATATCTATCTAATACTATGCTCCTAGGTATATCATGCAGTCTAATCTCCCTGATGTACAACTAGGTTAACTTATTTAGGATATAAATGGCTTTCATAGGTAAAAAATGTGCTGACTTTGTTAACCTATCCACTATTACTCATATTGTATCATACCCAGATGATGTCTTAGGTAAACCCATGACAAAATCTATAGCTATGCTATCCCATTTTCACTCTGGGATATCAAGGGGTTAAAGTAACCTAACTATTTTCTGGTGTTCTATTTTCACTCTCTAGCATACTATATAATAGGAGATGTACTCTACTATGTCTATTTTCATTCCAGGCCACCAAAACATTTTTTTTTAAATCCTGGTACATTTTATTATTGCCTGGATGAATGATGTACTTGCTCTTATGTGCCTCATCTAATATTTTCTCTCTGATTTCTGTATTTCTAAGCATATACAACCTATCCATGTATCTCACTATATCATCCTTAAACAGATTGAATTCCTGAATGCTACCCTGGGCTATCTGGGCTCTAATCTTACTTATATGGTCATCTGTCTGCTGGGCCTTTCTTATTTGATCCCTTAGGTTGTTTTCTATTCGGGTTTCACTCATTAATAGTCTACTTGAAAACACCTCACAGGAGAGATTCATATCTCTAAATTTCTCAATCAATTCCTGTTCTCGGATCATCATGCAGGCCATGTGTATGAATTTTCTACTCAGGTTATCAACTACCACATTAACCTTACCGAGATGGTATTTTAGCGTAAAATCATAGTCTTTTAAAAATTCTAACCATCTCTGCTGCCTCATATTCAACTCTTTCTGTTCAAATAAATATTTAAGGCTCTTATGGTAGGTGTAAATTTTTATAGCTACCCTATATAAATAGTATCTCCATATTTTCAAAGCAAACACCACTGCGGCTAACTCAAGGTCATGTGTGAGGTAGTTTTCTTCATGAGATTTTAACTGTCTTGAAGCATAAGCTACCACTCGGCCTTTCTGTATAAGCACACATCCTAACCCTTTCTTAGAGGCATCACTATATACTATAAAAGTTTCTCTAAAGTAAGGGAGTACTAAAACTGGGGTCGTGGTCAACTTGTGCTTCAATTCCTGAAAACTACTCTCACATTTTTTATTCCACACAAATGGCACATTCTTTCTAATAAGCCTAGTCAGTGGCGTCGCTATCTGAGAAAAGCCCTGAATGAACCTCTTATAATAACCTGCTAAATGTAGGAAGCTCCTGATCTTTTTCACGGTCCTAGGTCTCTTTTACTATAACACTGCATTTACCTTATGGGGATCTACTACGACCCTTGCTTGGGAGATCACATGACCTAAAAACTAAACCTCAGTGAGCCAAAACTCACATTTACTAAGTTTAGCATACAATTGTCTTTCTTTCAGGGTCTCCAAGGCTAATCTCAGGTGCTACTCATGTTCCTCTCTACTTTTTTTGCAGATGAAGATGTCATCTATGAAGACTACTATAAATTTGTCTAAGTATGACCTGAAAACTCTATTCATATAATTCATGAATACTGCAGGTGCATTTGTCAATCCAAAGGGCATGACTAAAAATTTATAATGCCCGTATCTAGTTCTAAAAGTTGTTTTGGGAATATCCTCAGCCTTTATTCTAAGCTAATGGTATCGAGACCTGAGGTCCACTTAGAAAATATTGACACTCCTACTAACTGGTCTAAGAGGTCATCTATGCGAGGGAGAGGGTACTTATTCTTAATGGTAATCTTATTGAGTTCCTGATAATTTATACATAATCTAAGGCTCCCATCTTTCTTCTTTATGAATAGGACTGGAGCTCCCTACAGTGAGACATTAGGTTGAATAAAACCCTTCTCTAAAAGCTCTTCTATCTATTTCTTAAGCTCTGCTAACTCAGTGGGAGCCATCCTATACGGGGCCTTAGACACTGGACCTGCCCCAAGTACAATGTCTATAGAAAACTCTACCTCTCTCTCTATGGGTAGTCCACTAATCTCTCTAGAAAATACCTCTGGGAATTCCCTTACTACTGAAAACTCATATATACCCTCTTTTACCTCAGCCTAGACTGAAAAGAAAACTAGCTACTCTTGACAACCATGCCCTAGAGATCTCTCGGCCTGAGAGGTGGTCATAATAGATAACTCAATCCTCATACTAGGTACAATCCCACACTCAGGTAAAGTAATGCACCTGTGGTTACAATCTAGTATGGCATTTCACAGACATCTAGCCCATGCCAATAATCACATCAATATCAATAAGGAGTATACAAATCAAATCAAAGGTGGTCAGGTAATGATTAAACTAGACACACAATTCAAGTAAGCATGAGAGGTAATAGCTCGGTTTCCTATGGTGGTATATGCATGCAAATCATATGGCAATGTATGCATACTCAAACCTAACCTTCTAGCACAATCATATGATATAAAAGAGTGGCTAACACCTGAATCAAATAATGCAATCACAGAAAAATCATTTATTCTAATAGTACCTTAAATCAGACTCAGGGACCAGCTAGCCTCCTACTGTGATAGGGCAAAGACTCTATCCTAGGCCTAAGGTCTAAGAGGAGGAGCCATCTCCTTCTGCTGTATGATCTGTAAAGGAGCCTGGGTGTAATCTCTGGCAATGTACCCTAGCCTATCACACCTAAAGCACACGTTCTGCCCCACATAGCACAGTCTAGTGTCGTGGTTCCTGCCACACTAAAGACATGGAATAGGTGTGAAATTGCCCCTGCTAGATTAAGTCCTCCGTTTCTTTCCTTTTTAGCTCCACTGGCCTCTGCCACCTCTCTGGCTCATAACTACAGCCTGTGAACCCTCTCTAGGTCTCTTGGGCTCAGGGAGGAGTGGTCTAGCACTGGAACTAGGCTGCATCATCCTGAGATTCATTTCTGTGACTCTGTATACCTCAATAAGGGTATTAAAGTGTCTAATCCTCTGTGGCACTACTCTATCTCTGATCTCAGGGAGCAAGCCTTTCTCTAATCTGTCTACTCTCCATCTCTCGTCATCATATCTCTGTAAGTAAGAAGAGTATCTAGAGAGCTTAATAAACTTAGTCATATATTGGTCCACGGACATCCTCTCAGTCTGTCTAAATAGAATGAACTCTGACTCTTTCTCATCCCTGATAGAACTGGGGAAGTACTTCTCGTGCAATACCTGGAGGAATGCCTCCCATGTGATTAGGGAGTTCCTCGCCCTCAAAATCAGCTCGGTGCCCTTCCACCAATAATTTGCTTCTTTCTGTAACTGGAATACAGCCATCTTGGCCTTTTGCTCAGACGTGCACTCCATCACCTCGAAGATCTTCTCTAATTGCATAATCCAAGCCTTAGTCTTATCTGAATTCATCTCACCATTAAAGGTGGGAGGCCCAAACTTTCTGAACTGAGTGATAATTTTTCTGGTCAAGGGCTGCTGTTAAGCAGGAGGTGTCTGAGCTAGTGGAATCGGGGCAACCATTTGTGCATGTGGCTATGTATCTGAAAGAGTTGCCCCTGAATGCTTGGGACGATCTGAGTGTAGGGATGGCTGAGGAGAAGTAGGTGTAGCACCCTGAGTGTCTCTCTCAATAACCCGTTCTTATAGCTACATAATGATGGCCTGCTATTGATCTAAGTGAGCCATGATAGACTGTAAGGCTCCAGGTACTGGATCACTAGGCTCAGCTTCATCAACACGAGCCTCTCTAGAGGGCCGACCTCTCCTAGTGTTCACTATTGTATTGAAACATCATAACAAACTTTAACATGTAACAGGGAACACTTCCACCATCAAATACACTCAATTCACCCGAAGCAAGCTCATATGCATCTAGGCAACTTATAAACACAAGCCACAACCCACATTAAGAGCCTGAACCTTCGCTCTGATACTAATAAATGTAACACCATAATTTCTAGCATATTTCATGATATTCATATGCTTCACATCATTAAATTCCATGAGGATGTATAATAAGGGGAATAAAAATAATGAATTTTCTTGCATTGCATCATATTTAAAAATTTTTATCAGTGTTACGTAGACTGTGTGTACTCACACTATACATTTTCATATTTAATTACATGAATAAAACTCATTTACATCATAAAATGTGGCTCACAACTCAAGAAAATTGAAATGGAGTATAAAATATAGATGTTTATTTTCAGTTAACTTTTACCTCTTTTCTGTCCAAACTTTGGAAAATCATAACTAATTTTAAAAAAATTAAAAATAGGCATTCTTGGTCATTCTAGAAAGCTACAAATGTCTGCTTCACATTACAAATATGTCCAGGCCATAACATCCATCATAGAGGACGTTTAACATCCAAAAAGATCCAGAGGTCAAACAGCCTCCTGATGTTGTCATAGATTTCTGTGGCAAACTTTCAAAATATCCAATTAATTCCAAAAAAATATAATCTATAAATGATACCAATATGGAAAGCTGTGGATGTTACATAGAGGAAAAAATATGTCCAGACCAGCTCAGGCAGCCCAACCCTTAAAATTCAATAGAACAATAACCAAGGTCGGCTAAAATCCCTGATACTGGACAAAATCTTTAAAAATTCATATCTCCCTCTCAAGACATCCAAATGAGGTGCTTTTAGTAGACATGAGTCACTATGAATGTTAAATTTCTCTATATAAAATTTTATAGCAATTGGAAATCATTTGAGCCCTGTGTGATAGATTTTATTTTCAGACTAAATGAATAGTACAACAGACCAAAACTAGAAAAATTGTCAACTTTGAAAATTCATCAAATATTTTGTAAACCTCCAAAAATTAAAATCTTTAGCTTCTCAAAAAGCTCTCAACAATTTCTAAATTTTTGCCAAATCTCAGATTAAGAAGAGTTCATTCGACTAAAAAGTGATATAAGATTCCATTATAGTCAATTTTGGCTCCATATAGGGTTCCAAAATTGTCAAATGGCTTTCCTTTAGTTTTGGCACCTTTTGGGTAAGTCTAAAAGCATATTTAGAACTTGTGTGAACTAGCCAAATGGTCCTAAACCTCATGCATCTCATTTTGACCATTTTATCCACACTTATGCATATTTACATCAAACTTTCAAAATGCATACCTTGGCATTACATATCCAAATTCTATTCTAGGGTTCATAAATCATATCCATACATTTATACATCACATCATATCATCATTACACATTTCTAAGGGGTCATAGACCATATACATCAAATGGTTACATCAATTGACACAATTATGGCTTTAAAGTAGAAAAACTCAAGCACTTAATTGTCAAACTCTTTCCTCAAGGTGGTTGACTCCCATTACCTTATCTACTTAGTCTACCTAGTATATTAGGTCATTAGAGAGGAGAGAATGAGATTCAAAAAATCCTAATAGCTCATTTCTCATTCAATCATACATAATATATGCAAAGCAAGTCTTGAAAATGTGTGCATGGATATCATAGAAGTCATGAACATTCAAGAAGCAAGTTAGGCATGTGAACAAGTCATACAAGACATTTAAAAGCTCACCAAGTAGATGGATTGGCCTCACACTTTCCCTCATGGATTTTGGATTTGCCTCACCCATTCTTTAAATATTCTTGGACTCAACCATACTCTTGGAAGCCTACTTTATCTTTGGGAGACTCTTTGTTTTGTCTCAACTAATCTTAAGGGATTTTGGCTCATCTTCACCATGGTTAAGAGTTCTTTGCGTCTCCACACTCAAGCAAGCTCAAACAAATATCATACATTCATTTGAAAACATAATATGTCATCATGAAATCATGGCATATAAAATCATGCTAGCATACTTTTCATGGCTTGAAAATATACATACACATATTCTAAAACAAGTTAAACACACATCCATACATGAGAGAAGGTGGAGAGAGCTACCTTGTATACAATCACACACTTTTTCCTTAAAATTCAAGCCTCCTCTTTTGGTCACACACCTACAAGCTTGTGGAGAAAGTATCTTTTGGCCTAAATATAATTTATGGAAGCCAATTAGGTTTATGAAACAAAATTTAAGGCCACACAACTTGCTTAGACATTAGGTTGTTCTATAAATCCCATTATGGATCATAAGTGCACCTAATGAAGCAACGCCCCTCAAATAATTTATAAGCTCCATTCTTTCCTTTCAAATATGATTCTTGACTCCTTTTAAGCCTCTTGGAGTCATCACACAATTAAAACAAAGAGCCTAACATCATGTTGCTTATTTAGGTCATAATATGAAACCTAAAGTACCAAATCACTTTCTATGAGTTCTAAAGTTTTTCCAAGGCCTCCCCTTATATTCATTCATCAAATATGACTTAAGAATGACCTTAGAAAAATTTAAAACTCTCCCTAGTTACCCCAACCTTGTTTGGCTGAGACATAGGGCTTTCTTAGCCTCTTTGGAATTCTCTCTATTTTCTTGAAAGAGGAAGCATGTAGGAAGCATCTTCGGAATTTTAGGAGCTCAATTAAACTCTTAATTAGACCTAGGAGTCATCACACAAAATCAGAATTTGGAAAGAGCACTTGAAACCTTAGAATTTGTATCTTGAAATCTAATGATGATTTTGTTATTTTCTTTGCATATTCTTATTCTTCTCCCTCAAATACCTAAGATTCATGCTTGGTTTGGCTTAAAAATTAGATCCTCCTATGGCTCCTAGGGTTAGGCGAAATGGAAAAGAAGGGAGGGTGAAGACATCAACCATAAGATGAAATTTTACCTAGTTTCCTTGCTTATTTTTGCTTGAATCTTGCTTTCTCTAAACTCCTCTCTTCAAATCCAAAAATTCCCTTGAATCAGATTTATAAACTCCATTTCAATCAAAGGAAACAAAGGAGAAGGGAGGAGAGGAAGGGTGGATGAAGAAAAGCATGACAAACAAGTAAATTTCCATACCTTAAGCTTGGATTTTCTCTTTTTTCTCTTCTTCCCTTGGTGCGCCCAAAACCCTAACTCTCACTTTTGAAATTACATAAAAATTTCTGATTCCAAATGAGGAAGAAAGTGGGGTGTGTAACACCATATTTCTAGGACTCAATTCATACAATTCCCATGCCTCATCAATGTTTGTTCTATGAAAACAATATAGTGGCATAGGGAGTTATGAATAAAAATACATTTCTCTAAAGGTAAAATTTTTCTTTCGGAGTCCTGTAGGCCATATGAAAGCATCTATCACTTTCTGATACTTAAACCCATGAAGATAACTCATTTCCATCATCAAATTTGACCTACAACTCGTGGAAAGCAAAGGAGCATATGAGATCTGTGTTTGCATTTTCGGCCAGGATTTCTCCTTTTCTGTCACAAACCTTGGAAAATCATAACTAAATCTAGAAAAATAAAAAACATGCAATCTTAGTCATTCTGGAAACCTTAGGATGTCTAATTCACATAAAAATATGCTCAGGTCATAAAATTCATCACACAGGACGTTTGACATCCAAAAAGCTCTAGAGTCCCTGGCTGCCTGGGCTATGGTTCAGTTTACTAATACAAATTTCTGAAATTCATAACTAATTATATAAAAATTGAAATCACACAAATTTGGTCATTCTAGAAAGCTACAAATGTTAAATTGATACTAAAAATAATTCCAGAATGAAACCGATATGTTTAGTCAGCTGGACCCTATGGAACAATAACCGGATTCATGGGGCACTACTGATACTGACAGTTAACTTCAAATATACATAACTCACTGCTCAGACCTCCAAATGAGGTGATCTCAGTGGCCACAGAAAACTTATGACCTCTAGTTTGTGCATGTAAAATTTCATAAGCATTGGACACCATTTGACCATCAGGTGACACAGAATTCAAAACTGCCAGTATGAACAGTACCCATACCAGAATCCATGAAAAATCCCAAGTTTGAAAATTCATCAAATATTCTCTAGGTCTCCAAAAATTATGATCTTTAGCTTCCCAAAAAGCTCTTAATGAGACCTAATTGCAGCCAAGTTTCAGGGCAAGAATAACTCATTTGGCCAAAAAATGACATAGGATTCCATTATGGTCAATTTTGGCTTTATATTGGGTACCAAGATTGCCAAATGGATTTCCCTTGGTCTTGGCACCTTTTGGGCAAGTTTAAAAGCATATTTAAGACTTGTGTGAGCTACTCAAATGGTCCCAAACCTCATGCATCTCATTTTAGCCTTTTCATCCACACTTATACACATTTGCATCAACTTCCAATTTGCATAATTTGGCATTACATACCCAAATTCATTTTTAAAGTTCATACATCATATCCATACATGTATACATCACATAATATCATATTTACATGTGTCTCAAGGGTCATGTGTCATTTACAATAATCATATACATCATTGAACTATCATTATGGTTCCAAAATGGCTAAAAGAACACATAGGCTTGTCAATCCTTGCTCTTCATGGTTGTTGTCTCCCTTCACCATAAGTACTTGGTCCACCTAGCATGTTAGGTCATTGGAGAGGAGGGGATGAGATTCAAAGAATCCCAATAGCTCATCTCCCATTCAATCACACATAATATGTACAAAGCAAGCTTTTCAAATGCATGTATCGAAAAATGGAAGTCATGGACATTTTCAAAGCAACATTGGCATGTGAATCAATCATACAAGACATTCAAGAGTTCCCCAAGTGTTTGGATTGGCCTCACACTTCTCTTCATGGATTTTGGATTTGCCTCACCCATTCTTTAAGAGCTTTGGACTCAACCATACTCTTGGGAGTCCACTTTGCTTTTGGGAGACTCTTTGCTATGTCTCAACCAAGCTTAAGGGTTCTTAGCTCATCCTCACCAAAAGGGAAGAGTTCTTGGCCTCTCCTCACTCAAGCAAACTCATACAAACATCATAGATTCATTTAAAACATAACATGGCATCAAGGATCATGGAATATAAAGGCATGCTAGCATACTTTTCTTAGCTTGAAAATACACATACACACATTCTAAAATAAGCTAAACACACATCCATGCGTGAGAGAAGGTGGAGAGAGCTACCTTGCACAATTTCACACACTTTTTCCTTAGCTTTCAAGCCTCCTCTTTCGGCCACACACCCACAATTTGGTGGAGATAGTTTCTCTTGGCCTAGATACAATTTATGGGAGCCAATTAGGTCTATGAAACATATTCTAAGGTTACATCACTTGATAAAACACTAGATTGCTCTATAGGCTCCATTATGGTCCATAAAGGCACCTAATGAAGCAACACCCCTCAAGGGACTTCTAGGCCTTATTCTTTCCTTTCAAATATGATTCTTGACTCCTTTTAAACCTCTTGGAGTCATCACATCATTAAAACAAAAGGGCTAGCACCATGTTGCTTCTTTAGGTCATAATATGGAACCTAAGACACCAAATCACTTTTTATGAGTTCTAAATTTTTTCCAAGGCTTCCTCTCATCCTATTCCATCATATATAACTCAAAAATGGGCTTGAAATAATTTAAAAATCTCCTTAACTGTGCCATCCCTACTTGGCCGAAACTTAAAGCATAAATGGGATTCATGGCTTCTTGATTTTTCCTTGATGGGAGAACCATTTAGGGAGGTTGTTAAGAGTTGCAGGAGGTCAAGGAAACACTTAAATAGCCAAGAGAACTCATAGATTAAATCAGTTTTCACAATCCCCTTAAATGCTCTACACTTTTCTAACTTTTAGGTTCATGACTTTCCATGGGGTTTTGTTCATTTTCATGGAGGAAGAGGCATATGGGGGACCTTTTAGGGATCTTAGGAGCTCAAGAAAACACTCATCTAAGTTAGGGAATTCATGGATCAAAACAGATTTCATAATGTCTCCATGAATCCCTCACTTTTCTATCTTATGTTTTCATGCTTCTTTCTTGATTCTATTGGTTCCTTCTTAATCCTTGCCATCTAAAACCTTTAATCCCTCCATAAATTGGGCAAAAAATAGCCCCTAAGAATTGGGCTCATGGTGCCTAAATTCGTGTAAGAGGAAGGGGGAGGGAGAAGCTACCAAAGAATGGAAGTTTTACCTTATTTTCTTGCTCTTTCTTGGTTGCTTTTCGCTTTCCTTGGTTGCCTCACTCCAAACATGAATTTTTCCTCTCTATTCTGCCCCCAAAACAGCAACAAACTCTCCATTAAAACCATAGAAAGAAAGCTTGAGAGGAGAGGAGCAAGGTTCAAGAAGGAAGGATATAGAATTTCTTAAAGTTTCTTACCTTTTTCTTGAATTTCTTCCTCCAAAATCTTCCTCCTCTTGTGCACCTAAGAAGGGCAGCTTCTCCTTTGGTTTTTGGCAGAATTAAGGCAGTCTTAGAAAGGAGAGAAAGAACGTGGCATATAAAGAAGAAGAAAGAAGCTTCCTTTTTAAAATGGTTTCCAATTTCGCCCTTCATAATGGCATTTTCGGTTTGGCTTTGTTTTAGCTCCTTTTTGAGAACCGTCTTTTTCATCATAAAATTTAGATTCCCAATTTAATAAAATGCCTTTGGAATCACTCAAATCGGAGCTAAAACCTTCCCGAACGAACAGGTCAAAGTTTGGGTCAACTGACGTCGGAAAGAGTACACCGAAGGGGCTTCACTAGTCCCGAGGTTTCCCATGATTTTTGGGGCCTCTGAGAACCCTGGAAAACTCAAAAATTTCATTTAAAAAGCCCTCCTATGAGTTTTTCAAAAAGTTCCCATATTTACGAAAATGCCACTGGCCTTTCGGTAATTTTATCGAATCACTCTGGCTTTGATTTCTGGGCAACTCAAGGCTCAAATCCTCATTTTTCATTATTTAGAATTTTATCATAATTTTATTTGACCCCAATTCCTTCTATTTCGAGGACTTCCTTTTATATTTGGCCCATTTCTGACGTTTACGGAGAAACAAAACATCGTGTTTCTTACGTTTCGCGTTTCTCACATTTACGGAGGGACTGGATGTTACAGGGCGCCACCTATATATTGGGGGAGGTTAATGGCTTTTTCAAAAATTTTAATTTTGCCATTCATTCTTTGCATTTTTGTTTCTCCTTCGTTTTATCTCTTTTTTTAAAATCGTCTTTTCCATTAAAAATTTAGGTTCTCAATTAAATAAAATACTTTTGTAATCACTCAAATCGAAGCTAAAACCTTCCCGAATGAATCCGTCAAAGTTCAAGCATACTGATGTTGAAAAACATCCACCGAAAGGGATTTAACTGTCCCAGGGTTTTCCATGATTTTTAGGGCCTCTGAGATCCCTAAAAAACTCAAAACTTTCATTTAAAAAGCCCTTCTGTGTGAATTCCAAAATTTCCTCAAAATTACAAAAATGCCATTACGTTTCGTAAGGTTTCCGTCAAAATTTGTTTCTTCATTCTAACTCTATTTTTCCTTCCATCTGAGGCTATAATTCTCATTTTTAGGAGTCTAAAATATGACTCAAATTTTCGGGACCTTAACTGATTTATTTCAAGGGACTTGCTTTGAAAACATGCCCGTTTTCGTCGTTTAACAAAAATCGGACATTATATATGGTGTAAGAATGCTATGTATATGCCTCTTATGAATCAAATGCATCATAAAATATGAAAACTCATTCATACATAAGCCATGGCATCATTATAAACCTTATTAGGCTCAATTTTCTCAACCTAGGGTTTGGGAAGAGCTATTGCGCTCAATTCCATGCTTTAAGGGGGCTAGAAGCCATCACATAAGTTTTCATGAAAATATCATACTCATATAGCTCATTTGGAAAATATAATGAAACATTTCTCATAAAAGTATCGAGCAGCAACACACACAAGCATTTAAACTCATATAAGCATTCATTGGTATGCAAGAAAAAGAGATAAAGCTACCTTGAAACTTATAAAAACTCAAAGTGCCACTAACCCACTTGGTCTTACCTTTTCTCTTGGATTTCTTTTATTTGACAACCACTCTTAGGTGAATTTGAGTTAGATGGACCTACATATAATAATTACAAAGTAAATTATTTCATTTGAACTCATTCTAAGCATTATCATCTTTACTTAATCTCACTAGGATTTAAAGTGATAATTAAGACTAATTTAGGCCTTTTATAAAGTAACCTTAGGTTTTTTCTTTCTAAACCCCAAACTCTTGCTTGCCACAAATTTCATAACTCCAAGGAAACTCATTTGAATTATTACATGCTTAGCTAGAGGGGTTTAAAACTAACTTGCTTCATCAACTTAAATTAGCCTTAAAAATTCAACTTTCATTCTAAGACTTCTAAATTTAAACCAATGGCTCTATAATTATTTATTCCTCTCATATAAGTCCTTAAATTTGTTAGAACTCAAATAAACACTCCCTAGATACCTCATCTCTCACTTGGTTGAACTATTCACCATAAAGGAGTCATATGGAGTTTTATTGGTTCTTTCTTGGGTTTTGATGCATGGTCATATTTCTTGGCTTTGCTTATATCTAATCATAGTTTCATATAGCTCAAAATGTCTCATAATAGTTCTAAAACTTCCTAGGTGTAATGGAAAGCCTAACTTCCTTACCTTGAATGCTAAAGCTTTTCAATTGATTTCAATTATATAATCTTACTCTCATACCTCAAAACTCTTAATTCTATCAAGTTTTAGCCAAATTCATTTTCCCTCTCTAGTTTCTCTCTCTAGGCCTAATATGGAAGCCATTGGAATTCGAAGAAAAACAAGTCTTTCTATTGCATAACATACCTCATTTGAAAGCTTACTAAATGGGGATGCTCTTATTATAATTGGTTGTTTTAAACTCTCACTCTTTCTCAAGAGGTCAACCACCAAAATAATCCTTTCAAGGAACCAAAGCCATTTATGGACAGAACTCAAAAAGTAGAAGAAACTTCCTAACTAGCTTGTAGCAAAATTATGCATAGTTTCTTACCTATGTAACTTCCTTTTTCTTCTCTCTCTTCCCTCCATTTAATGAGTTATGTTGGTTTAGAAGCTCAAGGTCAGTTTTAAGAAGATGATGAGGTGGCATGCCATTATATGGAAGAAAAATGGATATTTTAGAATTTTTCAAAATTTCATCCATGCTCCTATACTGCAACCTTCTTGTTTAGGCTCATTTTAGATCTTTTTTTAGAACCATTTTTTTCATATGAAAATTTAGGTGCTCTAGTTTATTAAAAATGTTTAATTCCAAGTTTATGGGGTTCAAAACCTTATTGAATTGTTCGGTTAATGTTTAGGTCAACTAACAGCCTAAATCACCTACCAGAAGAGTTTTGGTTTTTCTAATTGTTTTTATAGTTTTTAAGGCCTTCGAGAACCCTGAAAAACTTAATTTTGCCATTTAAAACATTCTCTTTTGAGTTTCTAAAAAGTTACCTGAAATTACGATTTTGCCATTACATTTTCAAGTTCTTCATTTAGTCACTTTCGCTCTAATTTTAAGCAATCATTAACTTTGAATCCTTATTTTTGGATACCTAAATTATTACTTTAAACTTACTTAGCCTTGTTTTATTTTATTTTGAGGTCTTCCTTTTGTATTTTAGTGGTTTTGTTTCAACTTTAAAAAGATCAAATATTACATGGCTACTCCATGGCTAAATCTCCAAATGCCTGTATATAGTTTCATGCTAAAAGAACTAGACTTGCTTATTGAAAAATGGGTTATTCTAGGGTTAATAAGTGGATTGGATGACTAGCTAGCTGAGGTGGAAATGAATTCCATTGCTACTTTATATGAAATCTCTTAATCCTCTTAACAGAACTACCACATAACTAGTAGTGGCATAAGTTACATTCACCTCTAAGATAGTACTAATACTTAATGGATTAGGTAAAACATCAGGTAGACCAACATTACCTAGGGTGTTAAATGGTTGTTTAGCCATTTGTATTTGCCTATACTACAAACTAGTCATGATACTGGTTTAGCTAATGTTTTCCCCTAGGACTAATTGGATTTGTGATAATAAGGGCATTTAGAACCCAATTTGGATGTTGGACATGTTGACTAACATTAAAGGATAATGCAAAATGTTCTATAGTTTAGGCTCATCATTCTTAAACATTATATACCTTAATATGGACTATGGACTTAACAATCTTAGTAAGTTGATAAGACATTTGATACATGAGGTTGCTAAGCCCTTTGTCAATCTACTGATGAATGAACAATGTTGTCATCACCATAAGTTGGTCTTGCTCAATTGCCACCTCAATGGTTGGAGCTATCTATCCTACAATCACTGGTGTTGTAGTTAATGAAGATGACATACCTGAACTTGATACCGTAATAGGCTAAGAAACTTAAGGGTCCAAATTGCAAGTGCATACGACACTTGTAATTGTTACTAGGCGATGAAAATTTGCTGGAACATCTCCTTCTAGTCCTATTAGGTGTGCTAAAATTATTATTTGCGAATTTAGATTAATTGGTTGAATGTATTAACTAACTTCACATAGATGATTCCCATGTTCAAGTGATGTGCTAAGTAAGGGATTCTATCCCTTAACTCTAGGTCTCTAGGCTATTAAAAGAAGCACCGAGTTTGAAGATATGACTAATGGCTAAATGTTAAGACTAGGAAGAGAAGTAAATGACATGAAAAGTGGATAAAGATTAAAAGAAAGATAAAACTAAAAAGTGCTATAAAATAAAGGCATGAACATAAAGGAATATAAATGATAAAGGCTTATATTTGATTGATTAAATGTACATGTCCAAAATGAATGTACAATAAGAATTCATAAGTTTAAAACTAGCTATTAACCCCACCAAACATGTTTATCACTCCTTCATAAAATTTTGGCCTATGTTTACAACAATGTAGGATCATAGGTAATAGTTTAATTGTCAGTTTACACTACATTAGCTTTTCTGTAGTTTAAGAATAATAATTTATCTGTTGACTAAATGCCAAATTAGCTTACCATAATAGCCATATCCCTAAAATTTAAGAGAGTTGGTTTTTAAGCATATTTTGCACTTCTCTTGACTTAGTTAACTTACTAATCCTCCTTTATCTCTAGTTGATATTGATTAATTATTACAAGCATATTTCATAGGCTACATCCTTAAATTGTAAGGAGGTGGATATATGGTTGGAATTTTTTTCAAATAAAATGAAAATCCCTTGTTTCCTACTAATATGATTAACTACCTTAAAAATATTCTACAAGCTTAGTCCTTAATTTGTAAGAACGTTGTTAAATGGCTAAAAACTACCTGGACTCACCCAAATGTTCTCTTATTTTTTGATTGCACATTATTAATAATAAATATGGTTTAGGGGCATTTTCACAACCTTATGTCAGGGGTATGTTTGTTTATGGTAGGGGTTTTGATCCCTCCAAACTCTATTCCTTCAATCCCCTCTTAGGACCCTCTACCTCTAGGTCTTCTTTATACTTATCAAAAGAAAAAATTGTCAATGAAATATGTGTATATATATATATTTGTCTAATGAATTTTAGACAACAAGATTCAATCATGTACATTTATTTAGGATTGAAAATTGATTCAAATACTAATTAACTTGGGTAATTGATAAGCATGATATTTTATACATTTTATTCTCCTTAAATTAGACATTTTAGTTCCAAATATGGTTTTAGGAGTCTAATTAAATGGAATTTGGTTTTAGTAGCCATTTTCTACATTTTAGGAATTAATTTACAAATTATTGGATTTTAATGCATAAATTTATCTTAAATAATTTTGTGAAAATTCCTATTTGATTTTTCCCACTCATTTGTGCAAGATTTTCAATGGACAATTAAAGCTTGAATGAACTTTCCATGGAACCCACACACTTACATGAAGTCTCGTGATCATCACACACATGCATGGCTCAAGAACGAAGGAAAGCAAGAAGGAAGCTTCTTCATTCATTCGGGCTGGATATCACAAGTAGAAGTAAGAAGAAGGAGGCTCGAGTTGCTCATGCAAACAGCAGCACACTCATTCGGTTTTGAAGGAATAAAAAGCATCGAGCAAGGAAGCAACGAGCTGCTGCATGACAAGGAAGAGTTGAAGTAGCTGAAGCAAGAGCTGGAGATTAATGAGCTGCAACGTGGAAGAATATGCTTCTGGTTGAGGAGGAGAAAAACGGGCAGCAGCTCACAAACTTGAAGCGAATGAAAAGAAGAAGAACTACGCCTTTAGCTCGAGAAAAGCAAGCTGAACGAGAGAGAAGCAGCTGGGTAGAGAAGAAGCGCAGAACCATCAACGAAGCACTTGAATAAGAAAGAAGAATGAAGCTACGGGTATCACGAGAAGATGAGCTACAGTTTTAACGTGAAGAAGCTGCAGAAACAGTAGAAGAACATGTAGAATATAATAAAATAAAATGAAGTGGGGTCCACCTTATATATATATGAAGAGATTTCACGTGAAGCTGATATGAAGGTGCATTAGGAAAACATGTGAATTGATAAATGAATTACGTAAAAGACGTCGGAAGGCAGAGAAGGAAGATCCATGAATAATACACACGAAAAGAAGAGGCTCTTGCACGTGACTTTTAATGAGGAAGGGAGTATACTTCATTCACATCTCTACAAGTCAGTCACGCCTCCATATATTCGGATATCGTAGTCCATTCATGCAACTCCATTCATTCGCCTATTTATTCATTCATATGCAAGACTCCAGGTACCATTCATTCATGCACCCATTCATCCATTCATTCAGCATTTATCCATCTTTCATCATTCATCCCATTCGCTGCATTCCATTCACCCTCTCCACTCCACTCCATTCCATCATCCAACATCCCATGAAATTCTAATCCACCTTGAGGCTAACTAGGAGGAAGCTCTTGGTGCAAGCTTGAATCCATGGAGAAGACACAGAATTTTGGCTAATGATTTCTCTATTTTTCTATGCTTTTTCTCTTTCATATATTTTCTTAGTTAAGTTGTATTTGATAGGGAATTTGTATAATTGTAATTAGTGGCTGGTTAGACACTAATTAGGAAGTCTTTTTGTTGATTAATTGATCTGATTAGACATTGGTTAATTTCAATATTATCTAATTTTCCATGTGTGCTTCGAAGGTGTTCGATAAAATACATGAGTGAGATTATGTGTTTGAATTTTAATTTGAGGATTCCTTAATGTTTAGTTGGTTAATTAAACATTTTAGGATGATGATTCAGAGGCTAATCAATTATTTAATCAATCAAATTGGGTGTTCATTGATCCTAAAACAAGAATTGACAATTTAATGTGGATGTGAGGTTTCAATTCAATATTAGATTGTTAATCTCTTGAATCTTGCGTGGTAACTCAAGATAAATTGTTATGAACACAATTAGGAACTCTTAGACCAGAATTAATCACAATTAGATTAGGATAAGGATAGTGGATACCAAGGGACGAATCCAAAGCTAGTCACAAGCCCATCTTTCATTCATAATTCATCCAATTAGATAGTAATTAGGAATTTTAATTCAATTCAGTTTTAGGTTAGTTTAATTCAATTAAAACCCCCTTTGTTTAGGAAATTTTAGAGTCTTTTAACATTTGGAAAACTCAATTAAACATTGAACTCCAATTCCAAGGGAGATGACCTAGGTTGTGCCACTAATTGCATATTTTATCAACCTAGTTTTATTTTGAGGGTTGCACGATGAGCCACTCAGTAATCTGTATTATTTTTTAGATTATCAAATTTTAAGCAACTTAAGATATCTTAATATCATTTTACTCATCATATATTATGAATATTAGTCTTGCATACTAGTAGTAGATGAGCTTGGTTTCTAATCAAACAGAAAAAGAGAAAAAAAGGAAAAAAAAAAGTTAGATTTAATTGGTAAAAATATATTACAACTTTGAGTTAATAGTTAGATTCAAGGGTAGGGATAGTCATTTCCTAAACTAGAGAAAATAGAACATGAAATGCCCAAATCTCAAGGAGTATTAATGTAAATTATTCAAAGAAAAAATACTTATGTAATGATTAAATCAATCAATTGATCCTTAGAGTTTTGGTCAATTTTTAATTAGATCTAGTTTAAAATTTTATAATTGAGTCCACATAGTTTTAAAGATTTTGCATTTGGTTATTGTCATTAAAATTTTTTCAGTGTCTTGTTAAATTTGGTTGATATAGAAAAACCATATGCATATCTACACTTTCAAAATGTAGCATTCTTGCTAATTTATATAGTGTCACGACCCAATTTTTGAGTCATGACCAAGGCATAGCTGTAATATCCTATGATTTAGAAATTTAAAATAATTCCTAAAGAGTGGAATGAATTATTTATGAGGGTTATGGACCTAGAAAAGGCCAATATGAATTACGAGAAACCAAAATTAGAACCATTTGACTAATGAATGAGGACCCTAAAGTAAAATGAATTGAGACAAAGTAAAGCTTGAATGCTAGAAAGAATATCTAAAAATAAGGTTTGGAAGCTAAGAATATCCCGAAATCAGAGCCAAAACAATGGAATGAAGTAAAGGATAAACGTAATGGCAAAATTGTAATTTTAGGTCACTTTTGTGAAATTTAAAAAAGGGAGCTTTAAATGATAAAATTGAGCTCACTAAAGTTCTTAGAGGCCTAAAAAATCATAGGAATCATTGGAATAGTTAAAACCCTTTTGGTTTATAATTTATGTCGTCAATTGACTGAAGCTTTAATTGAATCATTCGAGGTTGTCCTGAATCTAATTAATTTGAAACCAAAGGCATTTAATAAACTAAAGAGCCTAAATTTCATAATGAAAAAGACAATTCTCAAAAAGAAATTAAAATGAGCTCAAATTACGAAATTAAAGTATAAGGGCAAAATTAGAAAATTTTTCTTTTAAGAAACCCTAGCTTCTCCTTATAAAAGGCCACCTCTATTCTCTTCCTCTCATTTTAATTAAACTCCAACGGCTCCAAAAAAAACCAAGAAAGGTGTCCAAGGAAGCTCTATAGCCAAGGGAAGTTAAAGCCACTTAAGGTAACCAAATATAAGGAATTTGCATATGTTATTCTTTTAGCTTAGTTTTCATTCTTTCTCCTTTCTTTCTTCATGGTTTCAACATCTCAAAAGATGAAGTTTTGGATCTAAACTCATAAAAGAAAGGGCTTTTAAAAAGGGACCAAATACACCAAAATAATCACCATGGAAAGTCTTTTCACTTGATATATGTTTTGGTATGGGAAAATTGCCCTTCTTTGTTTCTCCACTACACTATGAGTTCGACTAGCCAAGAGAGGATGTGGGAGGAAATGGTTTGCCATTAAAACATACTAGGAATTAAGGTTTTGGAATGTGGAGATTACGAAATTTCCATTAGAACAAAGTAAGAAGCCATAGAAAGTATAAATGGGAACCTAAGAGTTTGATTGCACCTTGGGAAATATAAAGTTTTATAATGATAATTTAACTTATGTAAGAGTTTAATTAAATCAAAGAGAGATCAAGGAAGCTTTATAGATGCCAAATTCACTAGAAGAATGAACCAAATTCCAAATGTGCTCTTCCTTGTGCATGTCTCAGCCATAAAACATATGAAGCACTTAAAGAGAATTTTCTTTAATTCTAAGGATAAAGATAATCTAGATATAAATTATAAACACCAAAAGAATTATTAGTTTGAACTTACAAGCCTTATTTTGAAAGGTGAAAGTTTAGAATTCCATCATGCATAAAGAAGTAATTTGGTATTGACTCTTTGATTTGAGTTTGTGATGACCCTAATGAGTTTAAATAGAGACATATAACTTATATTAAGTGAGAAATTGGAGCCAAAATAATGAACTATATGAGTTGTGTAATGACCCTAATTCCTAATTACAATGATTAGTCTTAATTAAATGGTTAATGATCATAAATTAAGGTTTAAAGTCATTACAATTAATTATATTAAGAAAAAGTGAGAAAATTTGAACTTTGATATCATTAGAGTCAATAGCTAAACAACCACAACTAATTGAATTGATAAGTGATCATAATTACTAATTAAAACCTTTGATTCATCTTATTATTGATTTCAACTTACAAAAACTTCTTATATATGTTTTTAAGTCATTGTATAACATTATCATAGTACCTTTCAAGGTTTCTAAGTCAAAAATAGGAGTTTGGGAACCTTCATCGTGACTTAGACCTTCCCCGCTATGGCTAAGTTGGCTATTAAAACCAAAAAACCAAGTTTGGAGACTCCTGCTATGACTTGGTGTATCCGCATTGTAGCGTAAGTGGCTCCTAGAACTTAAAACTGAAGTTTCACACCTTGTGCCATGGCCCAGGATTTTCGCGCTATGGCGAAGTTGCTCCTTGGGAACCTACTATTCAACTTTCACAATTCTCGTCGCAACAAGCCTATGTGGCATTGCAGTGAGAGACCCTCTTGGAGCTTTCTAAGCTCGCCTTTCAACATTCACCATAGCAAGCTGTCTTTATGCTGCGATGAGATTACTTTCTATTACTCTCCCTGGGCGAATCTCTCACATCATGCCACAGCGCACCTAGCCTCTAGGACTCCTTTGGCTGTGACTTAAGTAGTTTTAGCCGTATTTCAACCCCCTACTGCACCTGAACTCTCATAATTTCATACCAAACACTCCAACACTCCCTCTAATGGCATCTTAAGGTCATCCTACCTTAATTTGTAAGGTTCTAAAGGCATCTAACTAACTAAACTATCTAGCATGCTCTCACATCCACTTAGTGTCTAGGGTATTGGATTCAAACCCTTCTAATGATCATACATTAGTAAAATTATGGATTTTTTACAGCAACAAGATTCATAACTACTAACATGATCATTCATGATGATACAATAACATGTTTCAAGTGACAAGTCATATATCCATTCCATTAAGGTTCTATATAAGATATAAATAATTGCATACATCAAATATCAAATTTGAAATAAGCCTAGCTCCCTATTAGATATATTATAGATTATCAAAATACAAATACTCCTACACTTGGCAATATGATTACATGATGCTGCTATACAAGAAAACAACAAAATTAGTATCTACCTTAAATTAACTTAGTCCAAGTGTAGCTTTCCCACACAAGGCCTTAGCTCATGGATATTCATCTATTTGCTTTCCCTTATCCTTACTCGAAGGACTTTTACCTGAAATAGTTAGCCCATGAAATGAGATGAGATACAAATCTTAGTAACTAAAATTAAATTTCATTCATATATTTTAATTTAATTAACATATATGCAATTAACCAAATAAGTATAAAAAAAATATTAGTCATATCAACAAATGAAATAATTAAACTATCATTGACTGCTATCATATACTAACAATCACATTTCACATGTTAAAGGTCATTAACATTGAGAGAGGCCCATCTATGGCACTAACTCCCCAATGAACACAATCTAAGCTCAGTGCATTTAAGGGTCTGATCATAACCCGATACCCAATAGAAGCGTGATGCACGAGTGACAGTCGCACCACAACTCCACCATGAACTCAAAAGTCCAAACACAATAATTCAAATAGCCAACCATTCATTATGCATTTAAAATTATACTTGTGCAGTAGATATAAAATTAAAGTAGATATATGCATGAAATTAACATTAATCCCGATTACTTTATTTGTAGATAATTCTTTAAGAGCCAATAAAAATGCTACTTTAGCTTATGGACATAAAACTAGACCATTACTATTCTTTATCATCATTTATAGCAGCAAACTCATTACTCAAAGAATTAAACCACAAAGGACTAACTAGAGAACACTTACCCAGTAACTACAAGAACTAAATTCAGATTTGGTTCTACCTACATCAATAACCTTAGAGTAACACTCCAAATTCTGGGTAAATTCATATAAAATTACCACTCATATCATAAATCAGCTATAGAGGTCCTATACTGGCAAAAAATACATCAGAATCATAAGTTTATATTTACTCAATATTTCTCCTAGCCTTAACCTCCAAAAATCCTCTAAGAAAACACCAGATAACCCATATCAGATTTGGGGTATAGGTAAAAATGCTCCAAATGAAACACTAATTAAGTCAAATTGAAGAAAAAGAAGAGAGAGTCAAGTTATATAACAACTATATTGACTGATTTTGACTCTAGAAGTGGGAAATGAGATTAAGAAGATGATGGAAAGCCTAGCCTCCAAAGGACCTTTGAAAATTGCTTTGCCTCATTTTTTTTTTTTTGCAAAATAGGGAGTGGCTAAAATGGTTTTAGGGTTTAAGTTAGGTTGTTAGCTGATCCAAAAGCCTAAATTCAAATAGATTCAGAAGTTAGTGCTAGTTGAGCCATGGTTTAAGTATTAAATGGGTTGAATGTAAGTTGGGCCAAGCTAAAAAGAGTCCATTAACATTTAGATCTACACAATAAATATTGGGCTTTTAAGAAATAGAATTGGATCTCCTTAATGTTAAGATTGGGTTTCTACACTTAACCCAAAGTAATAATTAAATTCATTTTAAGGCCCAATTTAATGTTCTCATCTCTTAATTAATTTTTCTAATTAAACCCATAATAATTTTTAATTAATCATAATTATCCTTAATTGATATTGGGGTGTTACAAGTTGCTTCATTATACCACTAAATGGAGACATATGAAAGCATAAAGCCAAATTTAGCTTATGTAAGGCTTATGTGAGTCTAGAGATGATTCCATTGATGCATTTGTATCTTGTTTGATGTGTCTAGGCTAAGCAAGTGAAGCATCTCCCAAGTGTGTGTGTGTGAGGCTGAGAAAGGGAAGGGAGAAACTAAGGAAAAACTTTGTGCTCCATTGAGAAAGGTAGGTCTTTACCCATTCTTGTATGCTTATGGTAGTCGTTTAATTGTCATTAATTGCTTGTAGGTGTGTATGGATTATGAGTTATGTCTATTGCTATTTGTTTGAGGATTTGATGCACTTATGTGATATAAAATGCATTTGGAACATAAAACGATTCTTGATGGATGAGGTTGTGCCAAAAGTCCCTTGAATTGAGTGAGATGAATCCAAAAGTCCTTAAGTATGGGTGAAACAAGACCAAAAGTCTTAAGAGTGAGTAAAGCTAAGTTAGAAGCCCCTAAAAATGAGTGAGGCTAATATGAAAGTCCCAAATAATTGGGTGGGCTAGACCAAAAGTCCTTAAACCTTGTTTTTACCTTGATGGATCCATATGATTTCATGTATATAGTTATGTTTGATATTTGGATGTCTATTATGGATACTTGTTTTCTTTAACATGAAAATATGCCTTATAAGTATGCTTGAAGGGTGGATGAGGTATTAGGATTCACAAAATCTCACTCTCTTCTATATTAGTTCTAACCATATTTAGGAAATTCTCAAGGAACTGAGGATAGAGACCAACAAGTGTGATTGGTAATACTTTGACAATGGTTTAGCATTTTATGTATTTTTATGCACAAGAAGGGTTGTATGTGATATTTTTGTAATATAAACATTCCCACAAGTGTAAAAGTATAGGATTATGATGTAAATGTTAATTTTGAATGTAAACATGCAAGATTGTGCAATTTGACTATGTGTGTTCTTTGGAAAGTATATGTATAAAGGCAAATGGATGAGTGAGTTTGAGTTGCATGAGGTTTGAGACATGATAAACCAGTTATATATGTTAAAATTCATATTTGGACGTGCTCAAATGGACACATGAGATGAACGGGTCCATTTTGAACCATTTGGATCCTAAGTTACACCCCTTTAGAACCCTCTTTTACCCCTGAACCAAAGTCTAACCAAATGAGCAAATTTTTAGATGAAATTTGACTGATATTTAGAAATTTTCATAGATCTAAATAACATAATTTTTAGACCTCTGTAAAATTTATTATATTTTTTTAAAGTTGGCTAAAAATTACCGAATTACCTGGGTATTATTCATAGAGTTAGATATGGTTTTCATGCATTTGAGAGGGCAAATGAACTCTAATACTTATAAACTTTTATGGACATATCGTTGGCATTATAAGCTTTCCATAGCCACTAAATTTGCATAAAATGAAGTTGTGTAGCCAAATATATATATTCTCAAATTTTCATATTTGGTTGTGCCCAAAAATATAAGTCAGTTACTATTTCATTAGACTTTCATAGGGAAAATGAACTTTTTTTTATCTAAAATTTTTTCAATATGTAGTTTATGTATTGAACTTTTCATAGAGTCCTAATTGGCATGAATTG
The DNA here is from genome assembly GCA_026724425.1 of Erythrophleum ivorense. Taxonomy (NCBI): domain Eukaryota; kingdom Viridiplantae; phylum Streptophyta; class Magnoliopsida; order Fabales; family Fabaceae; genus Erythrophleum; species Erythrophleum ivorense. The sequence continues at coordinate 37,555,565 of JAIUCV010000007.1, forward strand.
GAGTTTTCTACCTTAAGATATGCATTTTTGAAGTTGGTGGCTAAAATGTGAATCCATGAGAAATGGTGTCATTGTGCTAGTGTGAAATGCATAGCTTAAGATCTAAACTTTATGATTCTTTCTATGATGTTTCATGTTGAACAAACTTTTTTAGTATGAATCTTGAGATTGGTAAGTTGAAATTATGCATTTATAATAAATTAAAGAATTTAGGCCTATAATGTCAGTTATTCCACTGCTATAAGTAATAAGAATGAGAAATTAATATTACAAGCATATGGTTATGTGAGATATGGGCTATTCCTTGATCGTATGACAATAGGCTAAACCATTCTAGTGATTAGTGTAGCCTGGCAAGCCTCAAAGATCTAAACTCAACAATAATACCACAAATTAAGCCATCTTATGCAACCCCACATGTTTTGATAATATACATGCATATCATATAATTCATTTGGGGGTTGCCGAAAATTCAACAACACCTCCCCTAAAAGTTAGATATCACAACTTGTATAATAGTTCAATCTTGCACTAATACTAGTAATATCAAATTATATTCAATTGAATACTTTATTAAGAAACTATAAATAATATATGCACATGTTCAAAGTGACCATAATGGGCCCTACAAAGACACAACACCTATTATCCCCAAAATGTTTCCAAACCTATATGTCACCTTCAAAAACCCTAACTACTAATCATGCTAATCAATCATAATCAAGTTCTTAAGCACTGATCCTTTAAGTCATACTTTGTTGATAATTCGTTAGAAGATGGAAAAATGGAGAAAATTTGGGCATTTTTAATCATTTCAAGCCACCAATAAGAGGAACAAGACAATTCATATTTAAGGATAATTAAATTCTTGTATTGGACTTCCATTACTCTCCTAGATGATTTAAAGAAGCATAAAACTTATCTACATTAGTTTACAAGTCAACACACATCATTACCATAAGAAAACCAAGGTTTCTAAGATAAATTCAGAATTTGGAAACTTAGGTTGTGACTTAAAGCAACTTTGCTGCAGCTAAGTTAGTCTTTGGAACCCTTAAAGCTTCTAAACAAACCCACCTCGCAACTCAGACACCCCACACCGTGACTTAACATAGTACTTGAGCTATTTTTTTAAAATTTCATGATTCTTGCTGCAGCTCAGACTCTTTGCACTATGGTGAAACATGTCTTTGGAACCATTGTTCTTAGTTCCTCAATTCTTGCTATGGTGAGACCCGCCTATGTCACAACAAGATTGCTCTCAAGAGCACTTTCCACTAATTCATCTTGATTCTCGCCATGGTAAGCTCTCCTCGAACCATGGTGATATTGCTCTTTGGGACACTCCCTTTCTATTTTCCTTGAGTTGCGTTGCGGCTAAGAAACTTGTGCTACAACACAATTCAGTTCTGTTACCCCTTGGATGTGATTTAGTTGTGACTCAAAAGGATTTAGGCTATGGCTTAACTTTTTTCTGAACCTAGACTCTTTGATGTTCATTCTAACTCACTTGTAACTCTCCCTATATTTTGTATTCTAAAGTAAAAACTCATGGTTTTAATGTTATACTCCTCTTATAACCAAACATTTACTACCTTCCATGAGTTAGGGACCGAACTTTATGTTGAAGTAATTAAACCTTGATTTTATCAGCAAATCTCCTTTTATGATAGCAAGAAGAAATGTGGAGCCTCAAGTAACTACTTCAAATTGTGCCATTCCCTATCAACTAACTTTAAACCACTTTAGATAAATTTTGATAGGTTAATCTAACATATTCCTATCCTCTAAGCTCTACAAAAATCTCAAATGCAAATTATGGGTATAACACATCTCAAATCCACATTCACAAGACATATGATAGTAAAGGTTTCACATAATCAAATTCAAACTAAACATTTGATCAATAACTTAATTATGTTCTAGGAGATCCATAACATGTTCAATACACCCATAAATATTAATATTTGTTTAGTATTAGATAGTTACATCAAATTCCATATAAGTCAAATCTAAACTACTAATGATCAATCCATTAGTTACAAAAGTGTCAAAATATCTACACTTAGTAAAAATGAATGTAACATGATGCTATACAAAATTGATTACAAAAGAATAGCATATATTATAATTCTAAATACGTTTAAGTGTAGAAATCCCACACAATGTCTTAAGTTATGGATATTTATCTATTTGCTTCCCTTTTTCCTTAATTGAAGATCTTTCACTTGAAATGGTTAGCCCATAAAAAAGGGTGAGACATGAATCTCATTAACCAAAGTAAAATTTTGTGTATATGTACACATTAACCAACATAAATGCATCAAGAACAAGTAAACAACAGATATATCAACACAATCAGCAAATGAACTACTTGGGCTACTGGTGATAACTATCCCATACTTGTAATCATATATAACATATTAATGATCAATAATAAAGGAAAACACCCATCTACAGTGCCAACCTCCTATCAAGCACGCTCACAGCTCAGTGCATTCTAGAGTCTGATCACATCTTCGTGCCTAATTGAAGTACAATGCATGGGTGGTAGTATGATCACAACTCTACTAAAGATACAATCATGGTCTAAAACACAAATAAGTAGCCAACCAATCATTAGCACAGAAAATCATATAAGTGCAGCAATTATAAAGATAAATAAACATATATATGAAATTAAAAATGAATCCCCTGCTTACCTTATTTGTTGTGTTGCTTTTCAGAAGTCAAGATTGATTTTCCACACTCTAGAGGTCTTTGATTAATCAAAATACATTCTTAATCATTAATTACAACATAAATTAGACATTTATAGAATTTAATTATTACAAGCTACCTAGAATCACTTACCTAATCGCCAAAAAGTCTTAAATTTAGACTTGAGCCTTCTTACACCAAAAATCACAATGTCTTACTCCAAACCCATGTATTTTTGAACAAAATCAAAGCTCATATTATAAGTTAGCTATTAGGGCCAATAACTAATAGAAAATACATCAAGATGAGAGGAAGATACTTACCCAATAACCCTTCTAGCTCCAACCTCTGAAAATTAAGCTAAGAACCACAAAAATATAAAATTTTAGATTTTAACTTTATAATTGATATTTATATTAATTTTTTTCTACTTATAAAATTATTACATTAATACAACTAAATTTTTTTAGAAATAGTAATTTATTAAATTTTACAAAATCCATTTAATACATAAAAAATAAGTTATAATGATATAATTTTAAATTTTCATTAAAAAAAGTAAAACGGGTCACAGTTGCTATTTTTAATTTTTGGGGTCACACTAATTTATAAAAAAAATATGTATTGCATATGGAAAAATAAGAATGGTGACCGTGCATGGGTTGAATTTATAATTTGTCCCATTCAATCCAAGTCAAAAACCCCACGTATGATAGCATTTGTGAAGAGCATATGGGTTGGAAAGTGACGTTAGAAGGTGTAATTATATATATATATATATATTAAAAATTTTTAATTACAAAGATAAAAATTTTATTTATTAAAATAAAAAATAAATTTCATAATGTAAAACTCAATTCTTTTTACTATATACTCAATTTTTTATCTCATTTCTATTTATCACTGTTCAAAAAATAATTTCTCACATAATTTTTTTAAAAAAGATTATACTTTATGATTATTAATTGAAAATTTTTATTGTTAAAATTTGATATTATTTTAAAGATACAATAGAATAAAAATTTTTACCCTCAATTAAAAATTTTAAAGTATAATTTTTTTCACAATAAAAATGTTTATCTTTATAATTATAATTTCTTAATTAAAGTTTTTATCTTTATAATTAAAATTTTCTTTCACAAATAAAATTTTTATTTTAAATTAAAATTTTTTATCTCTCTAAAAAAATATGGAAAGACATGTCAAGCAAACAGCCGACTGTGCCCTTTATAGTTATGGAAGTGACTGTAGAGGATCATACGAATTCGAATCCCTTTCATTGTTCTCTTTCAAATTAATTTAAATAGTCTAAATTTAATTTTTTTTTATTTTTTTAATATTAATCATTATTTTTTTTAAATGTGCAATTGAAAAAATAATTTTATTTTTTATTTTATTCTCTTTAAAAAATAATATAAATAAATAAATAAATAAATTTAAACTATGTAAATTTTAATTTGCATTATTCATCTTTTCTCCCATGGACCTCTCCTGTGCCATGGGAGCGACATAGCTCGGGAGAGGATCCATTTTGGGATCTATACGCACACCATTTGGGCTTTTTGCTGAGAATTTTGCATGATCAAATATTTTGTTGGCATTTCTAGAAGCACCAAGCAGAGATGTAGATACTGGATATATGTACATCGCTATCAACTAGTTTATATTCTGGGTAATAGTAACATTGCTCTTCTTTCTCCTTTTCATGGGCCTCTTTAGGTAAAGTGGACTTTATTTAGTCAATAGTCAACTAGTTTATGGACTCAAACTCGATGTTGGGCCATTTATAATGCAGATAATAATGGGCCTTTCAATATTTCAATGGATTTGGATGAAGGTGTGCAATGCGGAGTTAGAATCGGGCTAGAGTAGAAATTTGACTTACCGCGCAAATACAACCACCAAAACAGAGAGCTAAGCGTAATAATCCCGCTCTAGAAACAATCCCTAAGGAGTCAACTATTACACGAGTTTGATTTTTCTTCAGCTGAGGGGTTCTTCCCCAAGCCATCATGATCAAAAGTTGGAAATGTGGTGACTTTCGTAAAGCCACTCCAGTTCAATGACTTAAATACTTGGTATGTAAATATATCCCAAACATTTTTTTTTCCAATAGAAACTTTGCAGTCTCTAGATAAAGTTGGTCGCCAAGCTCAGAGACCAGGCTTTCGGCAATTATGTGGGGCATATGCTAGGGGGCACAATGGGAGTATTTTTTTTTTTCTGGGTTGGAAAGGAATACAATGTGCTGATATGCTTGACTGCACGACACAATGGGTAATATATCTAGTTCACTTTCTCCATGTCAGAATATCTCCATTTCCTTTGTTTATTGTTTTCCAAACCCTCTTGAACACTATGTTGTTTTAAACTGGTTTAACCAAACTGCTAGATTCATTAACCAGCCTTAGTTAGCTATTAGTGATTTCAATCAAGTTGTTTCCCCACAGGATATATATATTAAACAAAAAAAAGAGAGGTAATATCTCTTGTATTCAGGGGTCAACAGAATTCAGATTGATGGAGGTGTCTAACTTCGTAGAATTTAAATCTAGTGGTCCCGCTTATACCTGGACAAATAACAGACATGTGATGCTGCTGTATGGGTAAGAGCCAATATTCAATGATTAACCTAATTTCCACACCCTGTAGTATGCAACCTCACACTGAGTGCATCTCATCATACCCCCTTATTGTTTAATAGAAATGTGTACCTCCTAATAAGCGGAAAACTTTTCAGTTTGAAAATTTTTGGCTACTTTTTTTTATCGTTGTAGATTTATTGTAAATACTATATGGAATATATGGAAATCAAGATCGTATGGTTACCAATTGAATCCAAACTAAATCATTTAAGACCTTCCCTAAAGCAATGGAATTCATCCTATATTGGTCATTTATAAACTGAAATTAAAACTGTGGAAGAGAGGATCAATTGATTTGGATACAAGATTCATTTAACACACAAGAGGTAAATTCAATGGAAAGGATACAACAACAATAGCAACAAGTATTTTTCCACTAAGTGGAGTTGGATATATAGATCAAATGACACCATAACATCTTATCATGAACCATATTTATAAATAAACTATTTAAATTTGAATCTTCTTTAATAATTTCACTTATAGTTTTTCTTGGTCCCTCTCTTTACCTCTGACTCTTGGACTACTCTTTTTCTGATATACTCTCCTTATTGAAATTTTTATAAGTCTTCTCCACACATGCCTAAATCATCTAAGACGCGACTCTATAATCTTATCCACAATCGATGTGATTTTAACTTTTTTTCCAATGCATTTATTTTTAATTTTATCTTGTCTAGTATGTTCACTAATCTAAGGCAACATTCTCATCTTTACAACATTGAGTTTGTTTGTTTTTTTAGTTTTTTATTACCTAACACTCAATCTCATATAACATTGCAAGTCTTATAATGATGTAGCCTTAAATTTGAATAGTATTTTCCTATCATAAATAATAAGTGAAATATTCTTCCATTTCCTCTATCTTACTTGAATCTTTTGGTTTACATCTTTTTCTATTTCCCTGTCATATTGTATAATAGATCTAAGATACTTAAATTGTGTGACTTATGATATAATGTGTTATCCAATTTTCACTACTCACACATAAATTGGAATTTCAATATGATTGTGAAGTGTTATTATAGGCTTAGAAAGTAAGGCAAACCTCGTTAGTGAAAGGAGATATATATACAAAATATTTTTATGGTTTAGGTAATAAGCCAAGGTTAATAATATTATATCTCAACTCAAAACAAAACAAGGTGTTTGGGTTGAAGATTTAATCAACTAGAAGTAATGTTAGTACTTATTTTTAGGACATTTATTTTGATCAACCTGCTTTATCAATTAATGGCATTACTTAGGAACTCGAACATCACCCAATCCCTAGTCTTAATCATCAGCAAGTTGAAATATTAAATAGGCCCATCTAGATTTAGGAAATTAAAGTTGCTATTTCTTAATGGAAGGTAGGTAGTGCCCCTAGATATGACATATTTAAGATTCTATCAATTTTTTTAGGATATTCCTAAAGGTGATGTGATCAACCTTCTATTTGCTTTTTTAAACCATGGCTTTTTGTTGAAAAGTTGGAATCATACTTATATCACTCTCATTCCTAAACAAGAGTTTCCTCAAACACTCAAGGTTTATAGGCCTATAAGTTTATATAATGTGGTATATAAAGTTATTTCTAAGGTTTTATGAAATCTTTTAAAGCTCATATTGTCAGAAGTCATTGCTCCTGATCAAAATGTTTTTTTTAAAGGAAAACTCATTTTGAACAATATTGTCTTAGCCTTGGAATTAATGCATAAATTACATCAAACTAGATAAGTAAGAAAGGGATGGTGTACCCATAAAATAGATATAGCCAAGGCTTATGATAAATTATCTTGGCATTTTCTATATGTTGTGTTACATAAAATAGGTTTTCCCAAGCATTGAGTCTAGACAATAAACTAATGTGTGACAATAATTAGTTATTATATTTTACTAAATAGTAGTCTATTGCCTACACTTGAACCTTAAAGGACAACTATTCAAAGTGATCCATTATCACTATATTTATTCATCCTTTATTTAATTGTACTATCTTTTATGATTTCTAATGCAAAACATTCTCAAGAAGGGAAGGGATTGAAATTATCTCATAATATTGAGGCAATATCTCACATCTCATGCATGTAGATGATACTCTTATATTTTTCAAACTATGGAATAGGCTATATCAACTGTGCAAAAGATTCCTTTCAAATCAACGACCAAATTTCTAAGTTAGCAAATTAGACAAAAAGGTAAATGCCTCCTTTACCAAAACACCAACAAATCTATTTATCAACCTCTTACTCAAGAAACAAATTAAAACTTCATTAGCTATGCTAAGCTACAAACAAGATGGGTAGATATAGCACAGAGTGTTAGTTTCACAGGCAAAAAACTTGATAGCCAACACAAACACAAAAACTGCTAATCACATCAATTGATATGTCCAAAATAAATAATGTTGAGAAAACCATTAATCACCAAAGCATAAAGTAAGATTTATGATAGAGATTAAACCCCAAAAAAATGCACTTTTAATATGAGTAGAATCCTTCCTACTTTTCTAGATAAGTAAATTTGAATAGGCTAAAGGAATCTCATCTTGTTAAAATTCTTACAAGCGAAACTTTTCTTTTGTCTTTTTCTACAAATATAGGCAACACTAAAAAATTTTACAAGCCTTGCAATCATGAAATTTTTTTTCAAAACTCAATGGTCCATCTTAAGAATGAATTAATGTATAAAATGACAGACAAACCAAAATCAAAAGGTTGATGTTTTATTCCAAATGAGAGTACATTCTTAATGAAACTGCTGACAATTAAGGCAACATTTTATTTGGGAATGTCACACCCCTAAACTAAGAGGGTGACCAACATAGCATATAAGGAACTCCTCGTACTTGTAAGCCTATAAAATAGAAATGAAGGAATAACATAATATAGAAGAAATTCCTATACATGCATACATGGAGCATTCAAATCCTTTGTGTATCCCTGTGATACGCACGTGGTGCAAAGCCACAAAATGACATTGTTTTACTCTTTATAATCTTAGTCATCTGCATAATCAACAGCTTTAGCGTACAACATTTCATAAATAAAATGGCGCATTTCAGTTTGGTCCTTATAATCCCAACTGTCAGAGCTTCAAGGCAAACCACATCATAAATGAAATGGTGCACTTCATTTATGTTTTCCTACCAATGATCAATGCATCTTAGTCATTTGTTCAATGTAATCTTTGCTATCCATTGAATACCCCAAAATTCATCATTTTAAGCATATATATATACCCTATGAGAAGAGCTTCAAATGTAGTGTTTGTGCAAGCTTCTTCAACCTTTGAAACCATCTCATAAAGGGTAGGAATTTTTGCATTTTTTTCTACCAAGTTTCATCAAATACAAGGTAAGATTTTTATGGAACATACAAGCAACCATTATCCTTATTTGAGACATCTACCTTATACTTCCATTAGCACCTCATTTGTTATCTATCTTTCACAGTATTCTTGTGGCATTAATCTAATAGCTGAGCTTTTTGCCATTAGCATGGAGGAGGTGCCAAGTATCTAATATTTGGAAATTACGGTTTCTTTCCCCTTTCATGTGGTTGTAAAAAATTGCATAAAGTTATTTCTTTTGTAATTATTTCTTTGCTTGCACTCTTAGCATAGTACCAACAAGAAATATGTATGAATATATGTATATAACATTTTTTTTTTGGCTTTATAACTCATATGTTGTATACCTACACTATCTTTTTTGTTTGCCTCTGTTATGGTCAATAGTTACACAATTAAAATATTTAGAACCATAGAAAAGTAAAAGTTGTAAGTACAATATAGAGCTAAGTTGATAATAGTATCATAATTAAAATCATGTAATCTTTTATAAAAAAATTTGGAACTTAGTTATGCTATAATAATTTGAAAGGCTAAAGTGCCTGATGTTGCTATAATAAGATGATGAGTTCAAGAAGTTGCTTTTGATATAATGTGTAATGATGACAAGCTTAAGAAAATTAGTGAAAAGAATAAGCATTTGAATAATATCATAATACTCATGCTAACTTGAAATTTTGATTGATATTGTCACATGTTAAGAAGTTTTTATAGTAGTTTTTTTTTCTCAGAAACCAAAATATAGAGGTTGATTTGACCCTTAAACTAGGGTTAGATTTTGATAACTTAGAAAAAGCATAGAATGTTTAGGTTGTTTATACTGGGCAAACTGAATTTGGAGCAAGGAAATGTAATAAGAGTAGAAGTAAGAAAGATGGCTTTATAGTTTCAACTAGATATATTTGTTGTAAAGAGGGATTGTGAACAAAAGACAAGAAGGATTTTATGACCATCAAACCTTGACCTAAGACAAGAACTAATTGTAAAGTGAAAATGTGTGTTGCATATGTGGATGAGAAATATAGAATCAATGTCTTTATTGAAGAGTATACTTATCCCTTCCATCTTCCAAAAACAATTCACCTGTTGGCATTAAAGTGTTACGTAATCGAGGTTCAAACTCATAAGATTGACTTAGTAGAGGATTCAAGGATTTAGCATAAATTCTCTTTTGAGTTGATAATTAAGCATGACAAAAGAAGAGCTAATCTTAGCTACACCTAGTTAGATGCAAAAAATTAGTTAAGAATTAAAAGAAAAAAAAGTATAATGTATGGAGAAGTCGATTCTTGTTGTGTTATTTTCAAAAACAATATTCAGAAAATCCATCATCTAATAATGCTTATCAAATGGATATAGAAGAAAAAATTATAAATGTTTTTTAGGCTAATGCAAGAATGTCACTTGAGTATGCACATTTCAATGATGTGGTCTCTATAGACACAACATTTAGTACAAATCGTGGCTATAAACTACTTGCATTACTTTCAGGATTCAATCACTATAAGGGAGTAGTCCTTTTTAGTGCAGCGTTATTATATAATGAAACTATAGAGTCATTTAAGTGGCTATCTCATACTTTCTTAAGGGCATACTGACAAAAAAAGCCTTTGACTATCGAGCAATATAAAAGGTGATGCCAGATGCAAAGTATGGATTATACACCTGGAATTTAATGCAAAATGACATCAAGTATCTAAGAAATTTGATAAAAAAATAGATCAAATTTTTTGACTGATTTTAAGAAGTGCATATATCAATATGAGGAGGAAGTGCAGTTCGAGGAAGAATGGAGTTGATTGCTTTCAACTTATAATGTCAACAATAACATATGGTTAACCTTGGTTTATAATATTAAAGAGAAATGGGCATGGTGTTATATGAAGGAAGTTTTCACGCTAGGGGAGTGGAGTATGCAAGTAAATGAAAGTGTGAATGCTGATATAAAGAATTATACAAGACTAGATCTATACATCAATCAATTTTTTAAGCACTTTGAATGAGTTGTGGATGATATGAGGTATAATGAATTAAAGTATGAGTTTGATGCATGAAAAAAATTGCTTCTGTTGATTATATAAAATGCCTCCATGCTCTAATAGCTTTCTTAGCTTTACACCATTCTAATATTTGACTTATTCTAAGAACAATGGAATTTAGTTGCAACTGTCAATATAAACATAGAAATAAAAACTAACCTTTGTTTGACTATGTTGTTAATATGGTTGACGAAGAGGATGAATGAAGAGTTCAATTTGATCCCAACAATAATTAAATTTCATGTAACTATCAGATGTTTGAAATCATTAGAATTTTATGCTGACATGCCTTGAAGGTTTATGATGTGAGGGATGTGAAAAAAAAAACTCCCCAAACTTTTTATTATAAAGAGGTGGATAAAAGAAGTAAGGAGTGGCATCATACATGATATTAAAAGAAACAAGGTCCAAATAGATCCTAGGCTAGAAGGCATATGACGATATAGGCAACTCTATCCTAGGATGATCAAATTAGCAACCAAGGCATCCGATTGTTCAAGAACATTCTCATTGATGCAAAAAGATGTGTTAGAGCTAACCAAGCAAGTGACAAAGCTTTAGTCAAACCAACAACGCCCAACCAATAATGGTGGTGTGATCTTCGCACTACCAACAGAGTCCATTGCTTAAACGAGGGGATTGAAGAAAAGGGATGGAAACAGAAAGAAGAAGCAAGAAAAAGGTTGGGTTGAGAAGTTAAAGAGTAAAAAAGAAGAACAACTTCTATAGTATGGACATATTACATGTCTCTATTTTATGATTAGTGGTCAATAAATATTAATGTTGCCTTGCCTTTTTTTCTTTTAGGACAATCAACTACAAGAAAGCACTTCCAACAACACACTTCAGGCACCTCTTACAGGATCTCAAATAACTAAAAGTGACATTACTTATACTCAAATATTAATAGTAAGACTAGTTAAGTTTTTAAAACTTAACACCTCATTTTAGTTCATAAAGGGTGATATTGTAATTTGGGTTATTTTGTAATGTAAGTGCCACCAGATTTTCTGATGCTATCACTTGAAACACTAAAATTTAATTGAAATGTTTCATTAGATAAATAATAATATGGCAATAATAATATTTGAAAGAAAGCATAATAAAATATGGAATTTTATTGAAATAAATGATATCATATACATTGGATTCTTTTGTTCAAGTTAAATTGACAATAAGTGCCTGTTCTAGATACAAGTTATATTGGACTCTAATAATTACATTTACATTGTGTTTCTTGTCTCTAGCTGTAGACGATAATGAATCACAGTTCCAACAATAATACACCTCTTGAATTAGGCTACTATATATTAATGCTTATATCTTGTTTTTTACTTTATCTTGCCTCATACTTGCATCTTGTTTTTTGTTTCATCTGCTTTTTTCCTCCATGCTCTCATACTTGTATCTAGTTGTTCCAACAACACATTCCAAATGCAATGATACAGTAGCTCACAATTGTTCAAAGTTGTAATCTCACCTTCTGTTGTCAAACTTTTTGATCAAGTTCCACAACCTGCCATTAATTTTCAATAGATCAACTTAGACATAAAAAATATGGTTTTTAGCCATTTGTTAGATCTTTAATCTATAAAGTAATTTAAAACCCTAGAGTAAGACCTAGTCAAAAAATTCTGCACTAGCAGACATGACAATTGCCTATCTACTTCCAATAATAGCCATGGCAGTGACTTAAAAGCCTTCCCTCCACTTTTTATTAATCCACTTGAGTGGAAAGAAATCACTGACTTTATAGGATTGCGGCAAGTACTAGGTCCCTAAGAGACACAAACCAATAGTAGAAGTGAAAACAACCATTTAAAAAAGATATTAGCAGCCAATTTGAGGTAAACAGGTTGTAAAAAGTATACTACTATTGCCATCAAATCTAATATATACATAAAAAAGGCTTAAGAATATGCCTTTAGACATTACAACCAATAACCTCCCATTATTAACCCCCATTATGGCACTGATGTAATAATTTTTTTCCCACTATTCCATAATCCATTCCATAAAAATGAGAATAGGACACAAATCTTGTAGCAACCCTACACTAATAGATTTGAACATGTAATAATTAATCATCAGACATAAAATGTCTCAAATTAGTAGTCAGAAGTAGAACAACTACCAACTGAGATGTATCGCCACTTGAGATCAGGTCTAACAGGAGTATGAGGTTGATACTCTTTTGGCATTGCTTTTGGTTTCTCTTGCATTTCTTGATTAACCAAGGTTCTTAGAACTTCTACTCTTTTTGGTGTAACCCCAACCTAGATGACCATTTTTTATTAACAAGTCTTATTGAGTATCTTGACCATGAATGCCATCAAATTAGACAAAATTTCTCTTTATATAACAAAAACACTTTCAGATTTGACTTTCCTCCACATATAATATATGAATCCAATCTATTCTCCAAATTAAATGAGAAGGCTAACAGATATCTCGGTTTACTTCCTTTGTAACTATAGGGACCACAAGTCACTAATGATCTCTATATACTTTATAACAATTAAAATAAGTAACCACAACACAAACTTACAATTTATAATAGGCTATTAGTATTGGGTGTTTTTTGTAAGAACTCTATAATTTGTCAGAAGCAATATAACTAAATAAACAAGTAACATGGAGGGATACCCAAATGCAAAATGACCTCAACTCAAAACAGTTTTAAGCAACTTCACCTAAAGACTTGTTCTTTTAAAAATAAAGTTCAAAGAATATAACAAAGGTCATGCTAAGCAAAAAATACATTTGTATATATACATAATGTCCACATCAAGCAGGATTACATTCTCACAAATCAAGCAGAAACAATATAAAAAGCTTACAAGTCAATGGTGAATTATGATTTCCACATATGATTTAAAGCAAATAATAGCATAAAATTATCAAAATTGCAAATTTAAGAAAAGGGAAGGGGAAGAAGAAGCCAACTTTATATAAAATTGAATGTATTTAATCACCCTAACAAATGTGAAAGAAAAAAAAAACCAATTTGGGGATGTTTTCCAAGAATGAAACTTTCTGGGCAACCAAACAAACCCATTTCAGCCATCCTTACTTGGTAATGCAAGTGAGGCATCTCCTGGTGGTGCCTAAACTCCTCAGGGCTTTGGAAGTACTTCTCCATTGTATCGATGAAGCAATTCCCATCTTGGACGAGTATCTAGGATCCTTGATAAGTACAGCTCCAATTTCCATCAAACTCCCATTGAGTTCAGAGCAAAGTGTAATAAGATGGGAACTAAGTTCATCGAAAGTCGCCAAGTAGAAAGAGAGATCTATCACTAGCAGCTCCATTTTCACGAAATTTGCCATAGCATTTTTGTGATTGTAATGATTACACACACTGGAGATGTTGATTATGTGGACGATTATGATTATAAGGACCAAATTGAAATACACCATTTTATTTATGACATGTCACATGCTGAAGCCATCAATTACGCAAAAACTAAGATTATAAGGAGCAAAATGGCATCGTTTTGTGGCTTTGCACTACATGTGTATCGTAGAGATCCATAAAGGATCTGAATGCTATATGTAACACCATAATATCTTAACTCCAATTCATCTGCTTCTAGGCTTGATTCCATATGATTTTCAAAGAAAATGACAAAAAATCGTGGTACTTTACTATTTTAAGTCGGGGTTTAACCGGTCATATTTTGCCCCGTGGGTCCCGTGAACCCATCATTTACATTTTCTACTTAAAAACCATTTATAAGACTTGTACTTAGCCTCAAACAACTCATAAACCACGGATATGAAGCCAAAAACCAAGAAAATGAAATTTCTCAAATGAGCCCAAAAGTCAGATTTTTGGCTCTAACTTTGGAAAATCATAACTAATTCTAGAAAAATGGGAATCAAGCAAATCATAGCTCTCTGGAAATATTTGGATGTTAACTTTACACTAAAAATACCTCCCAACCACAATCTCAGCGTTTGGACCATCTTTGACATCGAAAAAGTGACAGATGTCCGGCTGTCCCTGATACTGGTATAGTTTACTGTCATGAACTTTGAAAATTCGTAATTAATTCCAAAAAAATATAATCTGGGAAAAATATACCAATTTGGAAAGCTACAGATGTTAACTAGAGGAAAAAAATAAGTCCAGATCAGTTCAGGAGCTCTTGGACCTTGAAAATCGATGGAACAGTAATGAAGGTCGGAAAGCTTCCCTGATACTGATACAGAACTTTAGCAAGTCGTTTCTCTCTCTACAGACCTCCAATTGAGGTGCTTCCAATTGGTATAGGTCGCTGTGGATATCTAGTTTATGATCATAAAATTCCATAACAATTGGACACCATTTGGTCCATGAATGACATTGATTCATTTTCAGACTTATTGCACCATACCATGACCAAAACTATTAAAATTTTCCAACTTCAACAATTCGCCAAATATTCCCTAGACCTCCAAATATTACCCACTTTAGCTTTTCAAGAAGCTCTCAATATACTCTAGAGGTATGCCAAATTTTATATCAAGAAGAGCTCATCTGGTTATACTTCGACGGAGCTCACAAAATTAGAGGTTTTGGCACCCAAATTAGTTCAAAATGGGTCCAAATGGCCTCTCACATGCTCTAGCATCTCTTGGGCAAGTTTGAAAGTACAAACATAGCATATATAAATAGCCCAAATGATCCAAGTCATCATACAGTTCAAAATTACTATGCTACGGAACAAAATGCACATCTCATAAAGGCCACAAAAGAGCCAAATTCTACATTCTCATTGTTTTGACTCGCTTCAAGGTTCATACATCATTTACACACATGTTTACATGTGCTCACATATTTACAACTCAAAAATAATATATATACAAAAGTATTTGGTCTTCCTATGCCTTCTATGCCTCATGGCCTCCACTTTTAGGCTCTTGAGCTCCACTTAGATGTTAAGATGGGAGAGGGAAGGGGGTGAGATTCAGGGAATCTCAATAGCTCATACTCATTCAAGAAGCAATCAAGATATATAAACCAGCCAAAGCATGCAAACAAGTCACAATGACACAACATATGTGTCTCATGCCATGAATATCATATCAATGCCAAGAATAGGTTCTAGGGACTTTCGGTCTAGCCTCACCCGAGCTTAGGAACTTTTGGATTGGCCTCACCCTTGGTTTAGGGACTTTTGGCTCCACCTCACCCATCTCAAGAGACTTTCGGCATCACCTCACCCGAGCAATTTTCACAATTCATATCATAAGCATATTGGTACCAATGCATCAAGGCAATATTAATGGCATATCTTATCATACAAGCACATACACAAGCATACAATGACTCTTACACATTCAAGAATGCAACAAGAAAGAGTAGAGAGTTACCTTATCGGCTAACACAAGCCTTCCCCTTCAATTTCTCTTCTCTCTTCTTGATTTCACACTCACAACTAGATGAAGTTGTTTCCTAGTTCTCTCTTAGGGGGTAGACCACTAGAGTCAAACTCCTTAGAGAAAATCTCTGAAAATTCCTTAACAACTGGGATCTCCTCTATCCCTTCCTCTACCTCATCTTGAATAAAGAAAAAGACTAGAAACCCTTGACATCCATACTCTAAATGACTCTCAACCTGGGCAGTAGTCATAAAGGATAACTCAGCTCCTACCCTAGGTATAGTCCCGCAAGCAGGTAAGGAAATGGTTCGGTGTTCATAATCAAGTACCGCATTATTCGAGGCCAACCAATTCATACCAACAATCAAATCAATATCATGGAAAGGCATACAGATCAAATCAATAATGGTATGACAATAATTGAACTGAACAGTGACATTTAAGCAAATATGGGAAGTAACCACGTGGCCTCCAGTGGGTGTAGTGACAGACAAGTCAAATGGCAAGACACTAACAGCCAGACCCAATTGACTCACATAATCATAGGATATAAATGAGTGACTAGCACCCGAATCAAACATAGCAACTACAGGAAAGCCATTCACTATCAGCGTACCTCGGATCAAACTAGGGGATGCGCTGGCTTCTTGCTGAATGAGGGCAAACACTCAGCCCTTGGTCTGTGGCCTAGGAAGAGGCGTTATGTCCATCTAGAGACAGTGTTTAGCAATGTCCCCCTGCTTTCCACACTTGAAACATGTCACCGAAGACTGCTAGAAGGATGGCTAGCTCCGAGGAGGTGACATCGGCTTGCCCCGCTGTGGCCTTTGGTTCCATGGCCCCTTGCCTCTCCTCTTGGCACTAGGTGTCACACTAAAACCCTCTTCCAGTCTCGGTCTTTTCAATTCTGAAACTCCTTTCTGACTAACTATAGCCACAGCAGGCATGATAGCTCACAAGTTAGTCTCAATCGCTCTGCTGACCTCCACAAGGGTATTGAACTTCCTAATCTGCTATGAAGTAACTCTGTCGCTAATCAGGGCTTCAACCCAATCTTAAACTGCTCACATCTCCAAGGTTCATCATCATACCTCTGGAGGTAAGAGAAATACTAAGCCAACTCAATAAACTTGACCACATACTGGTCCACAGTCATCTCATCTGTCTGTCTTAAGCTCATGAATTCTATCTCTTTCTTCTTCCTCACCGAACTAGGAAAATATTTCTCATAAAATTCGACCAAGAAACTTTCCTAAGTTATTTGTATATTCTTGGTCTCCATCAGGGGTTTCGTGCTACGCTACCATCTATCGGCTTCCTTTTGTAGCATGAAAGTGGCTAACTAGGCTTTCTGCTCGGTGGTACAATCTATCACCGAGAATATTTTCTCTAGCTCCATAACCCAAGCCTTTGCCTTATCCGCATCCAACTCCCCGTCAAACGAGGGTGGACTATTATGCCTAAACTGCTTCAACAGTTTTTGGATAGGTGTCTGGGTTTGAGCAACAGCAGGCTCCTGGGGAGGTGTAGGTGGAACGCCAGATGTGGATGGCTAAGGTACAGGGGCTTCTCTCCCGGCTTCTTCTTACTTGGCTAGGATATCTTACAAGTGCATGATCATATCATGCTGTTGCTGGGAAATATACCTCTGCTGTTCCAGCATCTCCTAGTGTTGGCCCATCATGGCCTCATACCGGTCAAGCCTCTCTATGATGGTTCGCAAAGGATCCTTAGGCCCAACAGGAATCTCTGGCTCAGCTCTTTGAGCCCTGAGCTGCCTGCCTCTACCTCTGCCTTGTCTAGTCTCAACCATCTTATCTGTAAGAAAGTAGCAACCCTCAATTCACAATCATAGCACAAGCACATATGCATACATATGCTACCATTTCTATAGCAATTCACACCAAACACAAGTAATTCACATCATTCAAGAGCCCAACATCGAGCAAAAGTGCCTGAACCTTTTCTTTGATTCCAAAAATGTAACACCATAATGACTTAACTCCAACTAATCTCCCTTTAGGCTTGATTCCATATGATTGCCAATGAAAATAACAAAAATCGTGGTATTTTACTACTTTAAGCCAAGGTTTAATTAGTCATATTTTGCCTCGTGGGTCCCGTGAACCCATCATTCAAATTCTCTACTCAAACACTATTTATACAACTCATATATAACCTCAAACAACCCATAAACCATGGATATAAAGCCAAAAACCAAGAAAATGCAATTTCTCAAATGGGTCCAAAAGTCAAATTTTTGGCTTTAACTTTAGAAAATCATAACTAATTATAGAAAAATGGAAATCAATCAAACCATAACTCTCTGGAAAGCTCTAAGTGTTAAATTTACACTAAAAATAATTTCCAACCACAAACTCAACGTTTGGACCATGTTTGACATCGAAAAAGAGACAGAGGTTTGGCTATCCCTGGTACTAGTACAGCTTGCTGTCATGAAATTCAAAAATTCGTAACTAATTTTACAAAAATCCAATCTGGGCAAACTATACTAATTTGGAAAGATACAGACGTTAACTAGAGGAAAAAAATAAGTCTAGATCAGTTCAACAGCCTTGGACCTCGAAAACTGATAGAACAATAATGAAGGTCGGATGGCTTCCCTAATGCTGATATAGAACTTCAAAAAGGTATTTCTCCCTTTACAAAGCTCCGATAAAGGTGCTTTAGTATAAGAAACTAGGGGTTTCTCTCTCTCTAGAATGTCACCAACTCTTTTCCTCTTTTCTTTGTATCTCTCAACTTATCACACTCTCTTTCAAGGGTTTCTTGCTCATTCTAGGTCAGAATAAAGCTTTCTTACTCATCAACCCATGGAAAGGAAGCTTAGAAGGAGAAGAATAAAATCAAGAAGAAGAAGCATGAAGATCTTTAAGGGTTCTTGCCTTTTTTTTCCTTGTCCTCCCTCCTTCTCTCTTAGTTTCTCCTAGTTTCCCTCTCTCTCTCTCAAGCCTTTTTCTATTCTTGGACGAAGCTTAGGTCGGTTTAAAGAAAAGGAATGGCTTTGGACACTTTAAGAAGTCAAATTCTCTTTTTTCACATTTTTTCGGACTAACTCTTACTATAGCGAAGAATAACCCTCACTACGGCGAGCACGTATCAGTCTCAGACCCCTGTTTTCACTATGGCGCACGCTATGGCGAGCAGCTCCCTGGTTTTTGTATGGGATGCCGGCCCTCGCTATAGCTAGAAGCATTTTCGCTATAACTAAAAGGTACTCTCGCTATAGCTATATCATTTCTCGTTATAGTGAACAGGTACATTCGCTATAGTTAGGTCATTTCTTGCTATAGCTATTTCTTGCTATAGCTAACAGATTTAGAAAATTTCAAAACTTCAAAAAATTTTCAGCTTCTTTTTTTTTTCTAGTTGTTACAGCCTCATCAAAATTTTATTTTAAAAGGCAAAACTTTGAAAAAATCCTTTTACTTGAAAAATAAAAAAAATGATCTACATACCAGATATGAGTTCGAGAGTCAGTTGTAAGTGGGGAATGTATTAAACACCTTACTACATCGGTTACTAAGAACGGTTATCCTAAATTAGTTGTGCAATAAAATTAAAATGACCTTGATTCTATTTTAATTCTCCATAATAAATCACATGCAAAATAGAAGGAAAAATTTAAGGAAATAAAATTAAAAATAAAAAGGAAAAGAAATTAAAGAAACAAAATTAAGAGCAAAACAAAAGAAAGGAATTAAGAAAATGAAAATTAAAAGAAAATGTTTATTTACATGAATAGACTTGACCTAGGATGAAAGCTTAGAATCTACGTATCCTATAAAAGAGATCAAAGTTCAGGTAGTTCATATAAAAACCGTGTTTGGCTGGCATTTTATTTTATTTTTTTACAATTTATTTATTTTTTTGTTTTTGTTTTTGTGAAAAGACAAAGAAAATAAAAATTAGTTTTCCCTTTGGCGAATAAAATGAATTTAGAATTAGTTGATGTGTTTTGATTTGCTAAAAGGTAGAGTTAATTTTGCTTCTTTATTTTTCTTGTATTTTTAGTTTTTCTCTTTTTCTTTTATCATTTTTTTTGTTTTCATTTTTTCTCTTTTCATCATTTTTTAAGTTATAGTTTTTGTTTTTGTTTTTTTTATTTTTTTGTTTCTTTCTATTATTATTTTTTAAAAAAATAGTAAAAATAACTTTAATTTTTGCAAATAAAGCGATATTGAACTTGATTGATAAGTTTTAATTTGCTAAAACTAAATCAATTGCACATCTTTACTCTTTTCTTTTTTTTGTTTGTTTTGTCTCTCTTTTTTTTTCTTTAATGATTTTTTTATTTTTGATGACATTTAAAAAGATTTTTCTCTTTTCTTCTCTTTCTTTCTTCCTCTTTGTTTTTTGAATTTTTAAACTTTTTTATTTGATTTGATTTTGATTTTTGGCTTTTCTTAATTTTTCTTGTATTTTGACTTTTATATTTTTCTTTATTCTTTGACTCTTTTTTCATTTGTGATTTTTTCTGATTTTAATTAATTGTCTTAGACTCTTTTATTTTTATTTGATTAATTATTGTTGAAGTGACACTTTCTTTCCCTTTTTTTGTTTCAGTTTTTTTAGTTGATTAATTGATTATTTTATTTTTTTGGTATTTAAAAAGTTATTTTTATAAAACCTGTTTTAATTCATAATTTTGTTAAAAGAAAATTTGAGAAATACTCCTAGATTTAATAAAAAGGGAATTTTATTAACTTTGAATTCTTTTTTTTTCTTTTGTTCTCTTTTTTTTTTTTGAAAAATTTTCCTTTAAAAAAAATTAATTTGATGTGGGATGTTGAAATCCAAAACTTGTAAAAGTGCAAATTTGTGACCCAAATGATACCAAGAAGGTTTTATTGCTACACATGACCCTTGAGTTGATTCCTATAGCCCTGAAAAAATAAAAAAAATCTCACACAACAACTCTATAAATTAAAGTAAAATGTAAACAATATACTTACAATTACACAATTATTTCTGTGACAGTGTGCCTTGTGTGTACACCCTTAACAATCTTATTTTATAAATAAACTGAAATATAGAACCCGTGAAGTTGGTCATGCCCATGCCTCTTTAGCCTCCTTCTTAGAGTTCTTTGAGCATCCCCTCCATCAATTCACGGAATTTCCACAATTCTTCACCATCCTCAAGCGAGGCTCCAAAACTCCAAGCCAAAATGAAGCTAAGCCTCGGTGGGATTTTCCTCCAGTAATTTACACGATTTTGAAGACTTATCCCCCTTTAATTCTGAGACAGCTCATAGGTTCCTCATATGTGCCATGATGCCCCACATACGCACATATAAATAACACGAGAGTCGCACAAATATGAACTTCAAACCAGACAACAATTTTGTACCAAAAAACAACATTCCATACTCTAAATCTCATGCTAATAAGAAAGACTAACCTGCGGAAGCTTTGACTAAAATCCAAACCCCAATATGTCAAGGAAAACAAAAAAGATAAGAGTAACACTTCCATAGGTATCGGGCCAATTTTAAGGGCCACTAAACTCTTAATCATTTATTGTTGAACGAACATTAACATACAATTTCTCAATGCTAGACGTGTAACATCAATAAGCTTTAAACCATATTACAGTAAGTTACACAATCCCATGAATTCAAATGTCTTACCAAGCTGAAATGAAGAGAAAAGCTTAGTACACTCAATAATTTTATGAACTGGTGAACCTAGGCAATGGTCCTCTAGTTAATATATCAACAATCATGATTGAAAAGGCACATCCACCCATTTCATTAAGCTACGCATGTTGTATGGGTTGATGATTATTTATAGCCGAGAATCCAGAATCATTTTGCAACTAAAAAAAATGAACAGCTCAAGCCAATTCAATGGCCTAATCCATCTACAGCACCATGTATCTGAACCCATAAGCTTATACTTGACTCAGACATACCATCAGATCATCATACCAGATTCGGCAAAATAGAACGATATATATATATACTCATTCAAAGTAGCTGCAACCAACAAAGAACCACGTTGGTATGGAATGAGTCAAGCAGAAAATGGTAGGATATCTGTTGAGCCTTTGCATAAAAGATATCATACTATTCCCAGCTCAATGATTAAAACCACTCGGATGCTACAAATTTTAATGTAAAAATTATGTCCATAGCTTCAAAGGTAAGATGAGTGACGAGAAGAATTACTATACCTGAATCAAAAGAGTAATTCGGACTTCCCTCCTACTCTTTGATACGGAAATCCTACAGATTTTCCTCATGCAACCTCAACACCTTGAAGGATGATGGTGTCTCACTGCTAGAAGACCAAGCCGGTAACAAATCAGAAGTCCCTCTCTAAACTTTCCAGAGAATCCTTTGAAAAGCCCTCTCCCACCGTCATTCTTTCCTCTCGGCCAAGTCCCTAGGCAAAATCACTCCATCCGTGGCCAGCAAGGAAGGAAGAACGTTGCTCTGTTCAGACGACGATGTGTGAATGAGAGTGAGGCTGTCCCTTCTTCGTTCAAACGGCTGGAGTTCACCCTTATTTCTGCTCCTCACTCATTTTCTCTGGCCTCAAACTGGGTTGTACATGGGCAGTGTCGCGACAAACATTTAGTACGTTGGATATCTGATCGATTAAGACATTGACCTTGTTTCGATGCTTATAACTCGACCCAACCTGAACAAGTTTAATTTTGAAGTTATCTGGATTTTTTTTTTTTTAATAAATTAATACTTATAATATAAAACTATCTTTTATAGACTTATAAATATATATTTCAAAATAATAGATTTTTAGAATTTTTATATTTTTATTAGTAATAAAAAAATAGTCTAATATTATCAAACAAAATATAAATTATACTAGCATAATTAGTTTTAAATAAATATGTGTATTTTCGTTATTCAACAAAAGAAATATTATGAAACATACACATTAATAATGAAAATAATTAAGTAGGAAAGGGTTACGTAGGTAATAAAATTACAATATGTAAAGAGAATTAGATAAAATAAAAATTATATATATATAAAAGATAACAAGATGTTAATAATTAAAAAAATAACTATTATGGCGTATTGGATAGAATATACCTTTACCCGTAAGTCAATCTGACTTAATATAATTTTATTTAAAATTTTATCTATTTATATTTTTAGCCTCACCCAACCTGATCTGATTAATAAAACGAGCTCGGACAGGCCTAAAGCGTGTCGAGCCAATGAACACCCTTGTCTCAAACTCCCCTCTTGCTCTCTCTCTCCTCCTTTTCTCCTGTTCTTGAATCGAAAACCTCCAGCTTCTCCTTCTTTCTCTTTTTTTTCTCTCCGTTCTGATACCTCAGTTCATTGTTGGCTCAGACCCCTTCTCTTCTCTAACTTCTCTCATTCACGCGTGACTTCCGCTCAGTCCCTCTGTTCTTACGTTCTCTCATGATTTCTGGTCACTGCTGCCTCCTCCCCCTTTCTAAGCGTGTGTCTCGTGTTTTTTGTGTATGTGGTGCCTGCTTCTGCGTGCGTTCCTTCCTCCCTCATTCTCTCTTTGCATGCTCCTCCCAAACCTTCGCCTCTCGTTCTCCTTTTGTAGCTCCAGCCCCGGATTTGTGCGCAGCCTCCCCTCTTTTAGTTCCCAACCTCTTTCTCAGCCTTTCTCCCCCTCCCTCCTGTGTAGGAGAGAGGCTCCCTTTATCCGTGTGTGAGTGGTGCTCCTCCCTTGTCCTTTCTCTTCTATGCACGTATGAGTGTGGTCTTTTCTGTGTCTGTGTACGTTGCTGTTTCCTTTCTTCTTGGTAGAGAGAAAAATGAATGGATGTTCGTGCCTCCCTTCCTTTTTTTTGTGCTTTTCCAGTGCCATCCGCATCTCTGAAAAGGTTTCCCTTTTATGTAGGTGCGTGATGCTCTGTGCCCTCCAAAAGGTTGTCCCTCATCTTCCTTTTGGTTCTCTCTTTCATCCAGGGTGTCTGCTCCACGATCCTGCTCTGTTTGTCTCCATCATGCGTGCAAGATATTGCTCCCTGGAGGCTGGAGGTGTCATCTGCCCGAGCCTAAGAACCCCCTTTTTTTAAGGTCAGTTAATATTGGTGTATTTTGGTTTTTTGGATGTGGGTCAAAGCATATGGGCCTTGGTTTACGTAATTGGTATTGAGTCAATAGATTATCATACGGGCTTAACTTTTTTTTTTGGGTTCTTATCTTTTGTTTATTGTTATTATCATTTGTTTTTTTTTTTTTAAGATTTTGAACTTTTCTTCTTCTTCTTTTTTGTTTTTTCACTTTTTTTGATTTTTTAATTTATTATTATTTTTAGATTTTGATTATTTTCTCTCTCTTTTTTTTTGGTTTTTACTTTATTATTATTATTATTATTATTATTTGATTTGATTATCAATTTTTCATTCATTTTTTTGGATTGAGGGAAAAAGATAAAGATATTTTGGTTGAGGGAAAAGGATAAGGATATTACCTTTTTAATTATTATTATTATTATTATTATTTTATATTTTTAATTTTCAATTGGGAAAAGAAATGAATTTTTTTCTTTTTTTTTCTGAATTTTTTGATTTTTTTTTATTTTTGCTCTTACTTTTAAGTTTACCTTTTAAATTTTTTTTTCTCCTCTTTTTTTTTTGCTTTTCTTTCTTTCTTTAGAGGATTGGTTATCGGACTTCCTTGAAATTTAGGAAAAAGAAGACCAATTCTCTCTTTTTTTTTTAATAACTTTTAAATTTTTTTATTTTTTAAATATGACTCAAACTAACTATTTTTATATTTTTTATATTTTTTTATCTTTGAATTTAATTTTATTATTATTTTCAGAGCTGGACAAAATATGATATCCACCACCCACAACACACAAAGAAGAGCTACGAAATGACTGGAACAGGGGAATGGCGAAACTAAATGGAACTCTGTGCATGAGGAACCTTCGAAAGAACGACCAGAACGGAGGGGAGCAGCAGCGAAGTGGTTTTTTTTTAGGGGGGGCGGGGGTTGTGCCGTGACTTGAAGCTCGAGAAAAGCAGGGGAGAAATGAAAGGGAGGATGAGAAACTGGCGATTACATAGTCTTCCAGAAAAAGGAAAAATAAATAAAAATAATTCAATTTTGCTCTTTTTTTTCTTTTTATGCCCATCCAACAACAAAAATAATATGAATAAAAGTTAGGGCCATTAGAGGCATTTAGCATCTCCTTCAACTTCAACGGTCACAATTTATCTATAAGACTGAAATTTGAAAAACCTATGCCATCAACTCAACCAACCAAAATCGTTAACATTATCTAGATAGAATTCCTGAATCCAAAAGGTTAAATCTCTCCCATTGAACCAAAAACAACATGAGGTGATCCCCATTCTTCCACTTCTGCTAGATATACAAAGAACAAATTTTCCCATTTTCAAGTATCGTAGAAATCACTCATAGAATTATTAAACGGGTTAGCTTACCTGTAATAGATTAACACATTATAAATCACGAGTTAAACAAATTAACCCATTTAAATTTACTTTGATTACATAGGTTGAAATTTTAAATTCGATTCATAAAATGAGTTAGATGGGCCAATTCATTTAACCCAACTAAAAAAAAGATTAATTATATATTTTTAAATTTTCATTTATTATTATTTATAAATTCCCTTCTTTTGATATTGCAGTAATTAAATAGTAACATCCTCATGTCCGCCTAGCTCTAATCATTCAAATTTTCATTTCTGTTTGAAAATGTGTTTGGACGGATTTCACTATTTTCATTTCTTAAGAAATACACTTGACATTTTTAGAAATTCTAGAAACAATAAAAAGACGTCTCCCATGTTTTCATTAGAGAAGCGGTGGCATTTTTTAACAGATCCAAGAAAACTAAAACTACTAAGAAAGCTAAGACTCCATGGGAGTTTTTGATATCAGACTCCTAACACACTCAAATTATCCCATTTGCTTTAAGAAAAGAGGTACTGCAACCCCATCAAAAGGTAAAACGTTTTCATTCCTTTCTAAATGAATGTCGTACTACAATTTGTTGCTTGGGTCAGATGTTTTGTTTAGTTTAGGTTAGAATAATTTAAAAAAAAATTAACAAGCCAACCCAAAAGTTATGCGAGTTTGCCGATATATTTGGTAAGTTGGATGGGTCGAATTAAAATGTTCATATTAAAAAATATTTGTTCAAATAGTGAATCAGCCTAAAACAAATTAGCTTAGTAGATTCGATCCATTTTAATAGTTCTAGTCACTTGGTATAAGGGGAAAAAAAGATTACTAAAATTAAGTTAAATTGGCAATTTCTCCCTGTAGTCCAAAGAAGCAAAGCATACATTGAGAGCACCTTGAAACTAAATTAAACAAGTACATAATAAAATAATGAATCTATTTTCCTTGGAGGAAATAATACCTTGATTGAGCCAAAACCACCAAGATATATGTTTACTATTATAACAATTATTAAATCCACTTAACATTTAATTTAGATTTGCTTATTATGAAGATAGAAACGAAAATTGTGGATTAAACTTTTTTTTAAAAAAAATCAAATTAGGAATAGAAAAGAGAAAGAAAGAGCATAAGACTAAAAGGTGAAGAATGCATAATCAACCAAGAGATGAACCTTCTATATCTAGTGATGAGATCCTCTCATGTCCAAGAGCCTCTCACATGAAAGAGAGAGCGATAAAGTAGGTGAGACCCAATGGGATTCACCTAGGTGGGTATTGATAATCACACATAGAAAGGATAAATAGATATAGAATGTAAAACTTTAAATAATATAAATTTTTACTGTTTTAAAGTAAGAAAGTATAGAGTGGAATGAGCATATGAAACTAAGAGTGGAATGTGCTAAATGTAAACAGAGAAGGAAAAAAGTGTGCTAGTGGAACAAAGTGACTAAGAGTAAATGGAGCAAGTTTGTATAGCAAGCAAAGTAAACTACTATATTACTGATGAAAAGACTATTATGAAAGTAGATGATCTTCTAGAAGTGGAGGAAGCAGATTATGCAATAAATAAAAGAGTTAAAAAAAAATTAACACACAACATTTATCTTAATTCAACTCCTCAATCTTATATCCAGCCCCTTAAACTTTAGGGGGTTTTTCTTCAAACTCCAGAAAATATTATAGCCAAGATGGTTTTCACATACTTACCACCAACACATGTTTTACAAGCTCATCTTTAACTCTTACATAGTTTTCTACAACTCACCCTCAACTAATTTTTTCAACCAAAGATTTACAATAGTGAATTGAAAAAGGAAATTTTCCTTTACAACAAGGTTCATTTTAAGCCCAAATATGCTTCTTACAGGTTGGTAAAACCAGAGACTAAGAGTATGAGTTTTCTTCTTTTTTTTTTCCAAACATAGAGCTCATAATGAATTTCAAAGATTGTTCTTATTTCTCAATACTTGGATCTCTTGTGTGTGTGCGTATCTTTAGTACCTCCTAATCGTTAGATATGATTAGAAAACCATGTCTTCAACGTTCATGAATTTTCACCTTTGCAACTATTGGCAACATATGTAATTCTTCTCATGCAACTTATTTTATCTAATTGTCATAAATATTATTCAATATTCAATTCATGGGTTAGAAAAAGTTTATCATCTTTATATATAACAAAGATAATTGCAATAAAGAGAGAGGCAAAAGAAAAAACTTTTTATGCTATCTTTACATTTTGTCTAAGCAAAAGTATTTCATTTTTGTCATATATTCATTATAGTTTTTGTCTTCAAATAATAACATTACAATCATGGGCCAACATTAAATGAGCTTTTATATAAATAGATTTGGGGTTTTGTTATCATTAAAGTTATAAATCCAATCAACCTTTGGCCAATAGGTATTATATCTACTATGTTACTCTTTCTTCCATATGAGAGGTTCTTAGACATTAAAGGAGTTTGGTGGATATAAGAAGAGTGTCATAAGAGATGCTATAAAAAAAATGGGGAGAATTGTAAAGGGCATAATTGAATATGGGAAAATAATGGTAGTTGGATGCACACAACTCATTGTCTCATCCTTCCCTAAATAAAGTGTTAAGTTTTTGCCTTATGAACAAATATGAATATTCTCTTCTTATTTCATTTTGGACAAATAGAAAATGAAATCCCACATGAACTCTATATAAGTTTTCATGAAAAAAGAAATGATCAAATAAAATATTCATTGTTATATTTTTATTCAAACTTGTGTTAGAAGGAACGAAAGTGAAAGAGCAAAGTGGAGAACAAGTGTATAATTAATTGGAACAAAACGGATTATATATATTATATTATATTATAAACAATGAAAGTCTCCTTAAGTGTAAAATTGTAGGTCAATGGCACCTTTTCAACTGAATAGCTAGTTGATTAGTTCCAATAGTAGTTTGATATTTCTTAGGAGATTAAGTTTAATGTTTGTGTGTATCTAAAATACTCGATTATGGATTCAAATTCTTGAGGTGCATGTATCTAGATAATTGTTAATTATAATTAATTTGATTGATGAGTTTCTTATTTGCCTCCTTTCTGTTTCCTTTTCTTTAGGGATTATTTGTTTTATTTCCTATTCTTTAGGGATTTGATTTAATTTCTTTAATTGTAATTATGATAGTCAAATCCCTCTTCATTCCTTTCTCTTATCTATATTTGACATTCTGTACAGTGAATAAACCAAAATTTTCACCATTGCCTCATATTTAGTTTTCAATAATTATAATTGATGTATACGGCTTTAACTAATTGTTCATGTAATTAGATAACAAATAAATAGTCAGTCAGTTTGCCAATACATGTCCTATGTATTTAGTGTTAGAAAGTAAGAAGCAATAAAATAGAAGAAAGTTCAAACTCAGTCCCTCCTTCATAGGAATACTTCTTCCTCCTCCTTCTAATAGTACCAACTTGATCTTCTGCATGTTCTCATTATTTTACCTCTATAAATAGTTTAGGAATTTCACCTATGTTGGTTTGTTTGACTTTTACGTTTGCTGTTTAAGGTACAAAAGGAGCTCTCTTCGATAGCACGGTCTACAATTTTTTTATTTTGGGTCTAATTGTCTGATTCTGATTTAAGGAAAGGAAATGAGTTACACAAGATTTTTTTTTTTTTTTTAATCTTGGTTGTGTCATTCGTTTGATATCATGTTTTGTAAATTGTTTAATTTTGATCTGCTTCGTTGCCCGCAACATCATAGAAAGGAGTTGGCAAATTCAAGATTTTAACCTTCGTGATTCATGTGGCTGTGGTAACATGGGAATCATGTCTCTCAATAATTTGTACTGGCCTTAATTGAATAAAACTTCTTTTGACAACAAGATATTTAATGAGCTAAATTAAAGCTTTTCTAAAAGTGCTTTTCTTGCAAAATTCCAAAAAGGGCTCTTTACATGTATATAATTTGAAAAAAAAAAAGCTTTTATGAAAGTTAAAATTTTCAAATTTAACAATGATATACTAAAATTTCCTTGGTTCTATAAAATCTGTAGCTTCTTTACAAGCATTTGGTTTTCTTATTTTGCCTAATGCCCCATTCGAAAAATTCTAAACTTTTGAGTAGATTCGAAACTCATTTAAGGAATGATATAATACATTATTTTTGTTATTAGCATTAAACAAAGATAGATGCTCTTGTTTTGTTCATTGGTCTCAGAATTTTAGCCTAGAGAAGTGGAGTATTTTTTTAGTCATTCTTGTTTCGTGCAAATTATAACTTACCCCTTTCAACCCCTACGCATTTAGTCAATTTGCAAACAACTTGGAGTTTTCAAACTGTGCCAGTCAAATCTTCGATTTAGACTCTACTTAAATTGACAACAGTAAAAGCCATGTACCATATACATGAAAGTATTCATTGGCATTAGCTAAATTTGAAGGGGGAAAGAAACTGATTCACTTAATGGAATGTGCCTTTTACCATTGTCAATATAAAGGGAGTCATGAGAAGTACAAATGCATTCCCCAGATGCAGGGGAAATGGTTCAATTGAAAGGTTACAAGTTATCGACAGCAGTGTCATGGCTATCATGCTTCTTGTGGGTGGAGGTTTCGTGCTAGTGCTAAATTGTCTTCCGAGAATGTCAGCATACAAATTTTGCATCATTTGAGAATATCTGTTTAGAATTCTCGAGTGAATTAGATTTTTCTAAATCTGAAAATATTGTCAAGTAAATTATCAAACATATCTTTCACACATTGTCAAGTAAATTAGAATTCTCTAGATTTAAAAGTATTGTCCTTAGTTAATCTTAGATTATCACATTCTATGTTTTGCTGAAATTATTTCTGCGAGTATTTGAGTTTTTCCCTGACAACGATATCAAGTTTGCACAATGCAGTTGCTTTCTGCCCCAAGCAAGTCCAA
The DNA here is from genome assembly GCA_026724425.1 of Erythrophleum ivorense. Lineage (NCBI taxonomy): Eukaryota > Viridiplantae > Streptophyta > Magnoliopsida > Fabales > Fabaceae > Erythrophleum > Erythrophleum ivorense. The sequence goes on from JAIUCV010000007.1 coordinate 37,585,986, forward strand.
AACATTATGAAGACAAAGACAGGCTTGCTCTCATCATGCTTCATTGTTGTTAAGTAATTACGTAAGTAAATGTTTTGTTGATGTGAGTATTAAGGAATTTGCTGAAGTGTCTTTGAAATGTCACCATAGGTAGTGTCAATATTGTGACGTTTTACGTTTCCTTGGAGTAGAAATAACATGTCCCTTATAATCTACTACCTATTGGCTATATCTTGGCATTATTTAGTCCTACATGGGAAGAAAACAAACCCAGAAACAAGGCATATATTAATGTGGTAGATATGTGGTGGTCGATATAATAAGACAACTACATATCTACTTGTAATGAACATGACTAATGGTGACATGGGGTAAGGCAATGATGTTGATCTACTTGTGATGATTTGTCTCTCGGTCAAATGGTGTGGTGCGGTGAAGCTAGGCCATGTTCAATTGTTTGTTTGGTCATATCTGCAATAAGAGGGTAACACCATAGAGGAGTGGTGACTCCGCCATAGACTCTGATGATCATGTCAATTATATTCTTTGTAGAAGAAAGTGTCTATTGAGAGAGAAAGTGTTGTGGGATTTTATACTAGGCACAAGACAGTGCAATGAGATTGAAGTTGGTCCTCTTTGGACAGCTAGTTGTTACGCCCCACATCGGATGGACGAGGGGAGGGTCTTGGGCTTATAAAGCGGGGAAGTCCTTGCCACATCAGCTGGCTTTTGGGGTAAGAAAACTGACCCCTTGACAATTGGTATCAGAGCCAGATCTGCATTCCACAGCTCAGAGGTGGGCCCCACCGTGGATGGAATGGTGGTCCGGTGGGCCAGCCGTGACGAGGGCGTCACGGATTGGCCGGGAGAGCTGTTATGCCCCACATCGGATGGACGAGGGGAGGGTCCTGGGCTTATAAAGCGGGGAGGTCCTTGCCACATCAGTCGGCTTTTGGGGTGAAAAAACTGACCCCGTAACATAGTTCTTGTAATGTGTTTTTATGTTCTTGGAGGTAAGCATCATGAGCAGCAGTTATGCTGTTAAGCATGCATTGTCAAATGTAGTGGAAAGTTGAAACTTTTGATCTATGATGGTATGCTAACTAGTAACCGGTAAGCTTAACATGGCCTGACTCATAAGCATCCGGTTACCTAAGTGCCACCAGCAATAACAGAAAGCCAAAGGAAAGTTGAATGCACCTTGAGAGAGGAAAGGCTAACACACTTGTTGGATTTGCCTTCATATTGGCATTGCTTGAAGTTTCTTGAGTAAATTATGAAAGTGTAGTGTTGTCATCAGGAATTTTGAAGTAAACGATCACAATTATCTCATTATAAATTAATTGTAGACTTTGGTTATTCATGAAGCAAGTTATTAGTGCATATAATTAAGAATTATGATTTAACATATTAAAGACGCTGCAATTTGTATCCTAATTATAAGTCAACAATTGTATAAGTTTGGACAGTGACATATAATGAGAAATATCACCATAAGAAAAATAGAAATTAAAGACAATATTTTATCTCTAATTTCATAAAATTTCATCTATAAAGTGTTAGAAACAGAGTTTTTTTTAATCCCTAAAAAAGGTATTCTTAAATTTTGACAGAACAAAAGTTCTATCTCTAAATTAAAAATAGATTAGATATTGGGGGGGAAAAATTGTCTCTTATTAGAGACAAAAATGTCAACCTAATCAAAGACAAAAATTCTTGATTAGAAAAAAATTTTATTTCTAATAAAAAAAATTTTTCTTCAAATTAAAGACGGAAAATCAGAGGTGGAGCTCTAAATTTGTTTTGAAACAAAAAAAAAAACTACATAACCAGCCACGATTTTGACCGCTGCTAAATGTGAATAAAATATATAAAAATAAGTCCCCCCCCCCCCCCCCCCCCCCCCCAAAAAAATTTGCAAATGCTGCAAAAATGGTTAAGCATTATCTTATGATCAAAATTTTTATCCTAAAAAAATTTGAAACGCCCACCATTAAATTCACAAATTGCTGCCGTACACAAAATACATGCAGGCGTAAGAGACGAGATGAATTTCTTAGGTATCAGATAAGGCGCTAGAAAAGCACAAAAAGGTAGCTATAAAGAAGGCAGAAGAAAAGGATTACATTTCGCACGAGATATGTCAAGGGTCAAGGGAAGAGTATACAATTAGGACACTAAGCTAGTGTTTCGTAATAAGAATGAAAAGAACATGATATAGTGACTCCTTACAAATAGCAAAAGCATCATATAAACCACAATGAAACACCAACTAACCCTGAGCAGAAGCTTCCCTATCCCCAATTCAAAACCCGCATCAGTATTACCAGTGCCTGTAGCAAACTGACCAAATGCTCCAGCAGTACAGGTGTGTGGGAACAAATCACTTTTTCATACTTTCAAGTGCATATCAATAAGCTTTATTTAACACAGTAAAGCAAATGGAGGAAAAAGAAAAACAACTTAACAATGGCTAATGCCAAGGCATTCTTTTCAACTCTGAAATAGCTGGAACAGGATCCTCCAAATTCCAGATAGCAAGCCAAAAGGAGAGAAGTTTGTAAGTGCGGCTAAGACAACATTTAAAAATCAAACAAAACTATGGGGCAGTCCTAGCCGAAGGTTATAGTCACTCGGCAATTGTTAAATTTTTACGAATTTTCAAGAAACCCAGAATTAACAGTTCCAAGCACAGTAATGATTCAGTAGAAGCATCAATAAAAGCTGGAATTCTAATGATTCAGTATAATAAATAGAAGTTGTAGAAACAGTAGGTAAGAGATGAATCCTTTCTTTGTGACCACTTACTTAAAGGATTTAACTTTACTCCTCTGTTTATCAAAACATCTGCCAAATCCCGTCCGCGTGTCTAACTGTACAAAAGAGACAAGTATTTACTTAAATGCAAAAAAGACTCCATAGAAAATAAGGTTAAAACCAAATTAACAGATGAACCCAGGATGTCCAGCCATGGAAACCTTGAAGTTTAACACATCACGACTTCTGAAAGCACTGAACATAGTTATTTGATGCAAGACAGAAAATAAACCATAATGCAAACTACTGCAAGTTTACCAATTAGAGGAATAATAGATTCAACTGTAGCACAAAATAAAAGGACTGAGAGAGGCAAAGAGTACAGAAGCAAGAAATTCATGTATTTCAAACTATAATGCTTCAACATATGGAGGCTTTAATAGGATTTGCACCGATTTCAATATATTTATCATCTTAGACAAAGTAAACTTTATACAATAGAGAATGCATGAGAGTACATTATCTAATTTATTTTGATTTATGACAGGAGAGAAGTGCATGAGTCATTAAACATTAAATGGCTCAAGTTGTTAAAGATGCGTTTGGCTGAGTGATGTTAAAATATATATATATATATAATATAGATAGGTAAAATAAAAAATAATATTTTTGCTCTACTTTTAAAAAAATAATTTGATAATTAAAATAATAATTTGATAAATTAAATAAAAAAGACAAAAGTATAATAAATATCATACAAACTATATAAAGAAAAGAAAGTACGTTCCCTTGTGGTGAATCAAACAGAATATAAGTCATAATAAAAAAAATGTAAATGTATATAGGTAAATAACTCTAAAGAAAAAAAAAAGTGTTCGCAACCACCTAAATTTATTGGATACGTTACTGTAAGCTGCCTTTATATGTAGTGCATTTATTACGTCACAAGAGTCAAGCAGCTATTCTACACCATACCAACCAATTCATTAATTAAATAGTGCAGTCCAAATTGTCCAACTACTTAAGACAGGAATTGAAATATCACGCATAATTTTGATTTTATAGGAATTCTAATACTACTTGGGCTAGACCACTTTTTCATTCTCCATATGGTTTACCAATCTTCTTTGACCACATTATTGTAATCCACAAAATAGCTAATGGTCTTTTCATTTTTAGTATGCTCTGTATTTTGTCTATGCCCCACCCCACCCCCAAAAAAAAAATACCAAAAGAAATATTTGATAAATGTACAGTAAAGTAATGTGTTATTGAAATGGTTGCTTGTGCCATTTGTAATACCTAGTCATCTTTAGCCTTCACATTACTTTTCCAAGGTTTTAAGTATGTAGCTTCATACAAGTAGCAAGAAAATAATATATTTAATGTAATATTTTTGCATTGCGCAAGATTTTAAAAATTCATTTTGCACTCCATAAATCCTATGAACCCATCAATATCATCCTTTACTCATAATTCATCCATACAAGTCATAAACATTATAAAACAATCCATGCAACTTAGATTTGAAGGCCACACACCTAAAAATTCAAGATTGCTTTCGGGTCCAATTTTTAATTTTCTGATATGAAGTTTGAAAATTCATAATTAATTCTAAAAAAATTAAAATCAAGTGTATGATGGCTTTCTAAAAAGTTATGGATGTTAAGTAGAGGTTAAAAATAATTCTAGACTAAAACATAAGCATTAAGGTTAGAAAATTGATGGAACAGTAATAGAGGTCCTGCTGTGCCCCTGATACTGATATACAAGTTCACAAATTTGGTTCCCCCTTTATAGACCTCCAAATGAGGTGATCTCAAAGGTCACAGAAAGCTTGTCATGTTTAGTTTATGCCTATAAAATTTCATAGCTATTGTACATCATTTGGTTTATAGATGATACAGAACAAGAAACTAACTAAATGAATAATATATCCTACCATTTAGCATTTTTTTCCAAGTTTAAAAAATTATAATAAATTCTCTAGAGTTTTAAATTGAGTGTTCTTTGGTTCTATGAAAAGCTCTAGAAGAGACCTACTAGTTGGTCAAATTTCATGAAAAAATTCATTCATTTGGTTAGGTTTTGGTTTAGCACACAAAATAATAATTTTTAAGGCTTGAAATGGTTCAAAATGGTGTCAAGTTACTTCATTTATTATTCAAGGCCACTTGGGCGTGTCCAAAACCACCTATTACAACCTAGGAAGACCTACCATTTGGTTCAAAACCTCATGGGGTTCATTTTCACTATGCTACTTGTTATCGTACATATGAAATTTGAGATATATAAAGGGTTTTTGGTGGCAAAATCATACATCATCATTCATATGACTTCAAAATCATATCTCAATAGCCTTCTTAGATCCATCGCTCATGCTCACTTATACTCACTTCATGGTTTTCCAAGGAAAAGTAATATATTTAATAGCATTTTATTTTGTTATGTAAGCCCTGAAATTTCCATTTCATGCTATGTGGGCCACATGAACTCCTTAATATCATCCCATACTCATATTCCATCTATACAAATCATAAACATCAAGAAATAGCACATGCATCTCAAGTTTAGAGGACACACCAGAAACTTAAAACTGCTCTCAGGTTCCAGTACCAGGTTTCTGGTACAAATTTTAAAAAATCATAATTAATTTTAAAAAAATTGAAATCGGGCATATGTGGTTCTCTAGAAATTTCTAAATGTTAATTAGAAGCTAAAAAAATTACAAGCCAAAAGAAAATGTTTAACCTACAAAATTGATGGAATAATACTAAAGATCATGCTACACTATTGGTACTATCTCCAAACTTTAAAAATTCATATATCCCTCTACAGATCTTTAAATGGGGTGATCTCGGTGGCTATGTAAAGCGTATTATATCTAGTTTATGCTTGTAAAATTTCATGAATATTGAATAACATTTGTCCTTGAATAACATAAGAAAAAAACTAATCATATAAACAGTACATAAATCATTTCAACAGTTTTTTACCAACTTTAAAAATTCATAATTAATTCTTTAGAGTTTCAAATAATTTAGTTTTTCACTTCTTAAAAATTTTTAGATGAGACCTATATGCCAACCAATTTTCATAGGAAAATTCATTCATTTGGTTAGTTTGTGACATAGGATACCAAAATAGTCATTTTAAACATCATATAAGGTCAAATGTAAGCCAAATTTGCTTCTACCTTATCCATGACTCCTTGAGCACGTGAGAAAGCTTAAATACAGCCTATTAAACTTGTTCAAGAGATCTAAATATTCATACATCATAAAATCGCTACCCCACTTGCTCATATACACAAGGTTCTACAAGCTCATTAAGACATATCAATGTCAAAAGTATACATTCTCCTTCCTATGCTTCCAATTTCAATACATACATCATGTATCTATATATTTACATAAGTTCAAGTGGCTACATGTTATATACAAAGAGTACATCATTTGATAACATTATAGTTACAAAATATCCATTTAGCATTTCCTTTGTCAACCTCTTTGCCTTTAACAGTAGTGATTTCCATTTCTTGATTCACTTGGTCCACCTAAACATATTTAGGCATTGGAGAGGGAATAGTGAGATTCCAAGAATCTTAATAACTTTTTACTCTTTCAAATATATATAATGGATACAATTACAAGTCTAAAATGAGTTCAAGGCAATCATACAACTTATGAACATACATAATATAATACCATATATATCTAATCCCATTCATGGCATTCATAAGTTCCATATCATCATGTTCATAAGAGCACATAGAAAAGGAACCAACAATAATGGATTTAATCGCGTTACGTCATGCTTAAAAATTCACAATTGGTATCACATGGATCGTGTGGGTTCATACCATGTATTCTTATATTTAAATACATCATTACTACTCATTTGCATCACAAAAGCTTGCTCATGAGCCAAGGAAACTGAAATAGAGTATAAATTGAACTTTTTGAATTTCAGCCAAATTTGTCCCTATTCTATCCAAAACTTTGGAAAATAATAACTAAAACTAAAAAAATCGAAATCATATAATCTTAGTCATTTTGAAAAGCTTGGGATGTCTAATTCATGATAAAAATATGTACAAGTCATAAAATCACACACACAGAGCGTTTGACACATGAAATAGTCTAAAAGTCGGACTAGGTCATGATGCTGTCATAGTTTGCTGATACAAATTTCAAAAATATCCAATTAATTCCACAAAATTCCAATTCAAGTGATGATACCAATCTAGAAAGCTGAGAATGTTAACTAAAGGAAAAATCACTCCAGACTAGTTCAAGCTCGCCCAGACCCTGAATTTCGATCAAATAGTGACTAAGGTCTGGTTGGACGCTTGACACTAGATTGAATCTTTGAAAAATTATATCTCCCTCTCTAGACATCCAAATGAGGCGATTCTAGATGGCACAAATCACTTATAACCTCTAGTTTCTGCTTATAAAATTTCATGACAATTGGACTTCATTTGAGCCTCATGTGATAGAAAATAATTTCAGACCCAATGTAACAGTGCATCAGACCATTTCAAGAATTTTGGCCAACTTTGAAAAATCATCAAATATTTTATAGATCTCAAAAAATTATGATCTTTAACTTCTCAAAAAGCTCTCAACATATTCTAATAGCATGCCAAATCTTAAATCAAGAATAAATTATTTAGCTAAAAAGTGATATAGAGTTCTATTTTGGTCACTTTTGGCTCCACATAAAGTACCAAAATTGCCATTTGGCTTCTTTTGGGTCTTGACACCTTTTAGGCAAGTCTAAAAGCATATTTAAGACTTGTGGGAGCTGCTCAAATGATTCCAAACCATTTGCATCTCATTTTGGCCTTTTCACCCTCATTTATACACATTACACCAAGCTTTTCTCAAATGCATACATTGGCATAAACACTCAATTTATATTCCAGAATACATACACCATACTCATTCATTTAGCTATCACATAATATCATTTTTACATTTGTCCAAGGGGCCATAGACTATTTACAATAATAATATATGTCATGAAGTCTTATTGTGAATCAAAAGACAAAAATCAGGCATAAAGGTGGCAATCTTCTTTCTTCAATATGGTTAGGTCCCATTGCCATGTCCACTTGGTCTACCTAACATATTAGAACATTTAAGAGAAGGGAGTGAGATTTAAGAATCTCAATAGTTCATCTCCCATTCCATCACACATAATATGTACAAACAAGTTCTATGAATGCATGTGGGAAAAATAAAAGTCATGAACATTTAAAATCAAGCTTGGCATAGAAGCACATCATACAAGGTATTCAAGAGCTCACTAAGTATTTAGTTTGGCCTCACACTTCTCTCCATGATATTTGGACTTGCCTCACCCATTCTTTGAAATCTTTAAGCTCAACCATACTCTTTGGGAGTTCACTTTGCTTTTGGGAGACTCTTTACTTTGTCTCTACCAAGGTCAAAGGTTTTTGACTCATCCTTACCATAGGAAAGAGTTCTTAGCCTCTCCACACTCAAGTAAGTTCAATCACACATCATATATTCATTTGAAAACATAATGTGACATCAAGAGTCATGGTATATAAGAACATACTAGCATACTTTTCATAGCTTGAAAATACACATACACACATTTTAAAACAAGCTAAACACACATCGATACATGAGAGAGAGTGGAGAGAGCTACCTTGTATAAATGTACGCACTTTTCTCCTTGGATTTTCCTCCTTTGCCTTGGCTATACACCCACAATTTGGTGAAGATGGTTTCTCTTGGCCTAGACATGATTTAAGGGAACTAATTAGGTTCATGAAACATATTCTAAAGTTATATAATTTTCTTAAGTCCTAGATTACTCTATAGACTTCATTATGGTCCATAATAGTGTCTAATGAAGCAACACTCCTCAAATAACTTCGAGGCCTCATTCTTTCCTTTCAATTATGATTATTGACTCTTTTTAAGCCTCTTAGAGCCATCACACCATTAAAACAAAGGACTTAGTACCATGCTGCTTTTTTAAGTTATAATATAGAACCTATGACCCCAATTCACTTTCCTTGAGTTCTAAATTTTTTCCAAGACCTTTACTCATCTTCATTCATCAAATGTGACTTAAGAGTGGCTTTAGAAAAATTTAAAACTCTCCCTAGCATCATGAACATGGTTTGGTCGAGACTATGGAGCTTAATGGCTTCTTTAAAGATGCTTTTGTTTTCTTGAAGGAGGAAGCTTATGGGGAGTATCTTAAGGGTCCCAAGAACTCATTTAGACTCTTAATTAAGTCTAGGAAGTATCACATAAATTTAGAATTTGAAAAGTGCACTTGGAACCTTAAGCATTGCATCTTAATTTCTAATGGTTATTTCATGGTTTTCTTTGCATATTTTTATTCTCCTCCATCAAATACTAAAGATTCACCCTTAGTTTGGTTGAAAATTTAACTCCTTAAGGCTGTCCTATATATGGTCGAAACATGCACAAAGAGAGGGGGAAGACCAAATGGAAGGATGACATATTATCTTGTTTTCCTTGCTTTTCTTTGCTTGTTCTTTGCCTTCCTTAGCCTTCTTATTTGATTTTCAAAATTTCCTCTCTGTTCTCCCTTCAAAACAGCCCTCACAATTTCAGAAAAATCGTGGAAAAGAAGAAGGAAAAAGGGAAGAAGAGGTTAGCAAAGGTGAAACATGAAAAACCAAGAAATTTCCTTACCTTTGGCTTGAATTTTCTCTCCCTTTTCTTCTTCTCTTAAGGTGCCTAGAAGAGCACAATGTTTTTCTATCTTGGGGCAACAAGAAGTTCTACCAAATAAAAGAGAAGAAATGTGAGAAATGGAGAGAGTTTAAAAAGCTTCAAGAATTCCAATAATTCCCATTTTGCCCTTCATTCTTTACATTTTCGTTCCTCCTTTGTTTTAGCTCCTTTTTTAAAACCATCTTTTCCATCATAACAAATAGGTTCCCAATTTAATAAAATGTATTTGAAATCACTCAAATCAGAGCTAAAACCTTTCAGAACAAATCAATCAAAGTTCGAGTCAATCGACGTCAGAAAAAGTATACCAAAGGGGCTTTACCGGTCTTGGGGCTTCCCATGATTTTTGGGGCCTCCGCGAACCTTAGGCAACTCAAAATTTCCATTTAAAAAGCTCTCCTTGGTACTTTTCCAAAATTTTTCAAATCACTTTGACTCTGATTTTTAAGCAACTCAAGACTCAAATCTTCATTTTCTATTATTTAAAATTTTATCCAAATTTTATTTGGCCTTGAATCACTCATCTTAAGGGACTTGCTTTAAAAACTGACTCATTTTGATATTTTGCGAAAAATCGAACGTTACATATAAAGTAATTATCATATCCAAAAACTCATACACATTATACATAGGCTTGCCAAGGTAATGATTTAGCCTCACCCATTCTTTTTAAAACTTTTGGACTTGTATTACCCACTTTCAAAGGACTTTTTTACTGAACTTCACTTTTCTAAAGATTTTTGCCTTGATCTTATCCAATTTTAGAGACTTTTAGCTCATCTTCACCTTTATTAAGAAATTTTTGGTTTCAACTAACCTATACAAATCAAAGTACATTCATAAAACACATTTCAAAGACATAACAAAAACATTATAGTACCATAGCATGTAAACATTTGCTAGAAATATTTTACATAGCATAATCATGTATACACACATCCAAAGACAAGAAAACATCCATGAATGCATGAAATAAAGGTTAGAGAGTTACCTTGAAGTAAGAATTGTAAAATTTCTCTTGAATTCTCTTCCCCTCTTTCAACCACACACTTACAATAAGGTGGAATTTGATTCCTTTGGTCTAAATACATCAAATGTGATCCAATTATATTCTTGAAACAAACTCTAATACTGCACACACTCTAGGGAGGCTTAGTATTTCATATAGTTCAATTATGATTCCATAAAACACTTAATAAAGCAACCATAAGAATTTATGATTTTAACTCCATTTTCTCCTTCAATCTATGACTCTCGACTCTATTTAAACCCCTTAAAGCCCTCACACAATCATTTTGAAGAGTCTACCTATATGTTACTTCTTTAAGTCATTATGAAACCTACACCTTCATCTCACAATCTATTTAAATTTTTTTCAATACTTCCTCTCATATTCTTTCATTATATATAACCCCTAATCTAAGCTTAGAAAAAATTAAAATACTTCTTAGGTGCTTCCTCTAGGTTTGGCCAAGATTATACTTCCATTAGGCACCCATAGAATTTTTTATTTTTCCTTGAAGGAAGAGGCACTTGGAAAGCTTTATAGCGATCTTAAGACCTCAATTAAACTCTCACATAAGCTAGATCATCCTTGGACAAAATTAGATTTTAACATATGTCTTTGAATCCTTAGCTTTTGTATATTAAATTCTAATGCATTTTAATTGGTTCCACTTGTATATTCTTGCTCCTCTCCCTTCCAAACCTCTAATTCAACCATGTTTTAGTCATAATTATATCTCCTTTGGTGACTTCCTAGAGTAGCCGAACCATTAAGGGATAAGAATACAAGGAAAGAACATGCATTGTGTTGGTGTTTTACCATATTTGATTCTTTGTTCTATGGAAAAAATCATGCTATTCGGAGTTTCCTCAAGTCCTCCCTTCCTCCAAGAGACTAGCCTTGAAAATACTCCTTTTAAGAAATTAAAACTACAAATGGAAAGGGCTTAAAGGGAGGAAGAAAGTTTATAAAGACAAGACCATGAAATTTAGTAAATTTCCATATCTATTTTGCGTTCTTTTTCCTTCTCTCTCCTCCCTCTTTGGACACCATACCAGACTTATTTAGAGCTACTTCAAGTCAATGGAAATTGAGGAAAAAGAAGACATGCCACTTAATAAAGGTGGAAGAGGATTTTTTAACATTTGGCTTTATTTATATTTTCGTCATTACAATCTGACCATATCATTTGAGCTCGTTTTAAATCTTTTTTTAAATTATCTTTTCTGTTATAAAATTTAGTTCTTTTTAGCTTACAAAATAACTTTGGATTCATTTAATTTGGATTTAAAATTAATTCGAACTGTTTGGTTAAAATTTTAGTCAACCAGCGATTAAAATCACTCACTTGAGGAGTTTAAACTGTTTTAGGAATTTCTATGATTTTTAAAATCTTTGAAAATCTCAGGAAACTTATTTTTATCATTTAAGAATTCCTCTTTTGAGTTTTTCAAAAAGTGCCAAAAATTACAAAAATGTCATTGTATTTTCGCTAATTTTCATCTGACTATTCTAGCTCTATTTTTAAAACACCTCTAGCCTTAAATCTTCATTATTTTAGGTCTAAATTATTACTCTAATTTTATTTGACTTTAAATCATTTTGATTAAGGGACTTTCTTTTATATTCAGTGAATTTCATACATTTATAAAAAAAAACCAAATATTATGTTTCTCACGTTTATGGAAGAATTAGATGTTACATTACATATATCATGTATACATACATTTAAGTGTCCTCAAGTGTCTACATCATATATATAACTCATGGTTACAATTCTTAACATCAAAATACATTTACAAAGTCCATTTTGCTATACATATGTCAACCTTGCTTTTTAGAATTGTTGGCTTCCATTCCTTGCCCCATTTGGCTCACCTAAACATAGTTAAATATTGGAGAGGGAAGAGTGAGATTCTAAGAATCCTAATAACTCTTAACTCTTTCAATCATATATAATAGCTATATTTTCAAGTCTAAAAATGCATATATGAATATTAAACTACTAATAGTCATACATAAAATCATTTCCATGTACAAGAAGCTCACATATAGCATGCATTAGCTTTCAAAAATATTGGTTTAGCCTTACTCCTTTTTCTTAGTATTTTTGGATTTGCCTCATCCGTTTTTAAAAGAATTTTGACTAAGCATCACTCTTCTTAAGGCTTTTGAGTTTGTTTCACTCAATCTTAAGAACTTTTAACTCATCCTCATCTTTGCTAAAGGGCTTTTAAGTTCACTAAACTCATTCAAGGCAAAACACATTCATAAAATATAATTTGTGCACATAATGGTACCGTGACATGTAAAAAATAACTATACACAATTCTCATGGTATAAACATTCATACACACATCCAAAAATAAAAAAAATAACTAAGAATGTATAAAAAAAAGATTAGAGACTATCTTAAATGCAAACACGCACTTTTCCTTGATTGCTCTTCCCCTCTTTCGGTTAAACACTTACAAGTGGGTGGAGTGTGATTCATTTGGCCTAGACACACAAAATAAAACCCAATTACATTTTTAAAACAAACTTTAACACCACACACACTCAAGGAAAGTCTGCTTGTTCATATGTATTAATTATGGTTCCATAAAGCACCTAATAAGGCAACAACTAGAATTTAAGATCTTAGCTCTATTCTTTCCTTCAATCTATAACTTTTGACTCCATTTAGACTTCTTGGAACTCTCACACAAACATTTTGAAAAGTCTAACTATATGTTACTTCATCATATCACATTATGAAATCTATAGCTCCAACTCTCAATTTATGACTTCTAAATTTTTTTCCAAAGCTTTTTCTTTTATTCTCTCATCATATATAATCCTAAACTAAGTTTAGAAAAATTTAAAACACTTCCTAGGTATCTGCTCCAAGCTTGGCCAAGCCTGTACCTCTCATTTGTACCGATGAAGTTTTCAATTTTTCTTTAAAAGAGGAGTCCGTAAGGATCTTAGGAACTCATGTAAACTTTCACATAAACTAAACCATCCTTAAATAAAATCAAATTTTAACATGTCTTTGGATCCCTAACTTTATTATCTTGAATTTCAATGATTCTTTCTTAAATTTCATTGCATTATCTTAACTCCCACACTTTAAAACATAGATTTCATACTTGGTTTGTGTAAAAAATAATTTCCTCTTAGCTATTCTCTCTTTGGCCAAACCACACACTAAAAAAAGCAAGGAGGAAGAAGCAACAAAATAAGAAGAATGCCTTGGTTCCTTAACTTATTTCAAGTGCTCTTTCAATTGGTATACTCCTTTCTTTCAAACTCTAATCTTTCTCCTTTGTACCAAACTTAAAACATCAGCATATCACAAACTAAAACTATGGGAAGAAAAGTTGGAAGAAAGAGAACAACTTTAAAGAAAGAGGAAGCTTGAAATTTTAAGTTTTTCCTCATCTTTTTGCTTTACTGTTCTTCTTCTTCTTCCCTTCCTTTGTGTTGCTCTCCCTTGGTCTCTCTCTCTGTATTTTGGGCAGATGATATGTCGATTAGAAGAGAGCAAAAATGGGATGCCACTTTTGAGAAGGAATTAAAAGAAATTTGTTCTTAAAAAATGTCATTTATGTCCTTTCTCTTAGCTAAGTCATTTGAGGTTCATTTTAACTCTTTTTCTAGAATCATCTTTTCCATCATAAAATTCAAGTCCTCTATTTTATAAAATAACTTTAGAATCACTCAATTTAAATTTAAAATTTTCTTGAATGAACAAGTCAAAATTCGAATCAACCAATAATTAAAACTATATACTGGATGAGTTTTAACTATCCTGGGAATTTTCATAGTTTTCAAAGCTTATAAAAACCCCAAAAAATTCAAATTTTTCATTTAAAAAATCCTTTTGTGAGTTTTTTAAAAAGTGCACATATTTACAAAAAATATCATTATACTTTTGACAATTTTACTGAACTACTTTGGCTTCGATTTCTAAATAACTAACCACTCAAATCTTCATTTTTCATTATTTAAAATTTTGTCCTAATTTTATTTGGCTTTAAATCATTCGTTTCAGGAGATTTGCTTTTATAACTAATTCATTTCGATGTTTTTACAAACTATTGAATGTTACACCATTCTATTTTGATCTACCACATTATTATACCTCTAAATGGATAGCCACTTCTATTGATATGGGTGTTTTACTTGGCAGAAGGTACTTTGGTCTTTTTATGTTTGTTAGTACAGGTATTTTTATCATTTCATTATGACTATCTAATTGTCACCATTGTCTATATGTTATGATGAATACACACAAGATGAAGGAAGAAGCATGTGTTGTGTGACTCAATCCCAATTCTCTTTTTTTCTATTTTCTCTCCCCCCTGCCTTTTTCTTTCTTCTTCCTCTTCCATTATTTCTCGCTATTTCTATCTAAATTCCATAATCCTATCAATTTGGTATTAGCACAACAATCTGATGGCTAAAGGAACGTAATCTCAAAGCAACTTAAGTGACATAGAAGATCGTATGCGTATTGAGGCTAATCAAAGAGTTAAGGAATTAGAATCACAGATGGATGGGATATAGGAAATGATGCGAGGAATTTCATTACAGTTAGTGGATCTGATGGGGCACACATGAGATCGTGTTCATGATGACAATCAAGCTACTTCTTGTAACTCATGTTCGACTACAGAAAATTATCAAGTTCTTACATGTTTCACCATGGTAGACTTTCCCTAAATTTACTAGCAGTGACTAAGGTAAACTTTTCTAAATTTACCAATAGTGATGTTTTCGAGTAGATCTCAAAATGTCAACTTTTTTTTTGTTGGATAAGACTTTTGAAGGTAGTGAAGTAATGATGGCAATCCTTGCTTTGGATGGGGCTTTGTATAAGTGGTATCAACATTTTGAGAAGAATAAGAATGGGAGAAATCTCTAGGCTATGTTAATAGAAGCAGTGAAAATCAAATTTTGGCCTAATTTATGATGATCTTGTGGAGGAGTTAATGCAATTGAGACAATTAAAATTATTTTCTGATTTTCAGGCTAAATTTAATGATCTAGTTTATATAGTGGAATTGAGTGAGCATCAGAAGTTAGGCTACTTTATAGGTGCTTTTAATCTTGATCTATATGTGGGAGTTAAATTGTTACGACCATAAAATTCATTGGAAGCTTCCAACTTGGCTAAGATGGTTGAGGTGAATTATGCAATGTTACAAAAAGGAATTATGGCTATAATGGGGTTCCTGTGCAAAATTGGTGTTGTCTTAGCATTAGGAGGAACTAGTGGGATAATTAAAGGGAAGAATCAAGGGTGGGATAGTAAAGTTAAGATGCCTCCTACCACTTGGATCATAAACAGAAGGAAATCTTTGGGAAACCTTCTGTACAATTCAAACAAAGACTCATTCCTGCTGAATTAAAAGATCTTTGAGCTAAAAACTTATACAAGTTGTCATGAGAAATATACTCTAGGTCATGATTACCCTCAATGTAAGAAAATGCAAGTGTATCTTATGAAAGTATGTGAGAAAGACATGCATTGTGAAATGGTAACAACATCTAAAAAAGAGATGAAAGCAACAAAATCAAGAATTCAAGAAAATCCTATGCTCGCTCTGAATGCTATACGAGGAGTTACCTCTTATCCCCACTATGAAAGTTAAAGGTAGATGTGGGAAACAACTTATATAAATTTTAATTGATACAAGAAGTTCTCATAACTTCCTAAATGCCTCCTTAATTCCTAAATGTAATGGCCCCTATTAAAGTAGTGACTATTATCGTAACTGATGGTAATAAACAAAAAGGAACGCATGCTTGCAATGGCTTCAGGTGGGTGACACAAGGCTTGGAACTTAAAGCTGATATGATTTTAATCCCCCTCATTGACTATGACATGGTATTAGGTATGCAGTGAATGAAAGATTGATACCATTAATTTCTATGTCAAGAATTTGATTAAGAAGTTTACTTGGAAAGAAGGAAGGGTACAAATTTCAATCACAACTGATGCCAAAAACAAAATCATTGGAGAAATGAAACTTCTTCAACTAATCACCAAACAGCAAGATTTATACATGTTGCAACTAGTGTCCTATCTACCAAACAAGAGTAGTTACAGCTTGTGGTCTATGACCACTAACAATATGCCTCCTGATATTCTGCAAATACTAATTCAATTTGAGGATGTGTTTGAGGAACCTCAAAGTTTGCCTTTTAGCAAAGGTCAATATGACCATAAAATTGTTTCGCAATAGGGTACCAATCCTGTTAACATTAGGCCTTATTACTATAGGACATTTCAAAAAGATGTTATAAAGAAGTTAATACAATAAATGTTAAAGGAAAGAGTAACTTAACCTAGCACATCCCCTTTTGCTTCTCTTATGGTGCTAGTTAAAAAAATGGTAATTGGAAAATTTAGGTTGATTATTGCTTCCTTAATAAATCTACTGTTAAGAACTGATTCCTTATTCTATGATAGAAGATTTGCTTGATAAATTAATGAAGGCCAAAGTGTTCACCAAGCTAGACCTTAGGTTTAGTTACCATCAAATTCAAATGCATGAAGAGGATATCTATAAAATTGCTTTTCAAACTCATTCGAGGCATTACGAGTGTCTTATGATGCCTTTCGGGCTTACTAATGTCCCTTTGACCTTCCAAGCTATCATGAATGTCATCTTTTGAAAAGCTGTTAAGGAACACAATTTTGGTCTTTTTTGGTGACATCTTGGTGTATAATGGGGATTTTATCTCTCGTGTTGCATTTGAAGGAAGTTTCGGCTATTCTTAGTGTACATCACATTTTTGTCAAGAAAAGCAAATGTGCCTTTGCTACTAATCAAATTGAATACTTGAGCTATATCATATCTGATATAAGGGTAGATACTAATCCTACAAAAATTCAAGTTGTGAAAGAATGGTCTATGCCTAAGACTCTTAAAGAGTTAAGAGGATTTCTAAAACTTTCAGGATATTACAAAAAGTTCACTCTTGGGTATGGTGTCATTGCTGGGCCTTTCACTGGTCTTTTCAAGAAAGACAATTTCATGTGGAATACAAAAGCAAAAGAGGCCTTCAATAGACTCAAAGAAGCATTGATAACAGACCTTAGATTGCCTTACCCGATTTGGATGAAACTTTTATTATTGAAATTGATTTTTTCAATTTTAGCATTGAAAGTATTCTTATGCAGAAGAATCATCCCATAGCTTATATTGGAAAGGTGCTTTCTCCAAGAAATAGATTGCTTTCTGTTTATGATAAGGAGATGCTTGCTATTATATATGCTGTCAAGAAATGGCACCAGTACTTGAGCATAAGACCATTTACTATCCTTATAGATAAGAAAAGCTTGAGATATCTGCTTAAACAAAAGTTATCCACTCCCTTACAATACAATTGGATCACTAAATTAATAAGGTTACAATATGTGCATACAGGAAGGGCAAAGAGAATCAAGCTACAGATTCCATTTTTCAAGTTTCTCATGGTAAGTTACTATAGATTAGCTTATCTTCTGTTTGCCATCAAAGCTCAGTGGCATGCTAATGCCACTCTAAGACATATTATTAAAGATTTGGAAGCTAATCTTATTTTTCATGCTCGTTATGATGGAGAAATGGAATACTCACTAGAAAGAATAAATTAGTCATTGGAAATAACCAATCTTCATCAAGATAGACCTTATTGTCAAGGTTACACTCTTCCCTACAAGATGGCCATTATGGAGTTAAGTTTACCTTAAAGAGGATAAAATCTCTTTTTATTGGAAAGGAATGCATGATAATATCAAAACCTTCTTAGAGAATTTTGAAACTTGCCTTAGGTGCAAATATGAAACAATAGCATATTCAGGCCCTATGTGTCACGACCCAAATCCCAAGTTATGACCGGCACCTAGACCAAGCCAAGCATGACTGGCCCAGCCTAGTAAGCCTAGCAACTCATTTAATATTCATACTTTTATATAAACATATCTACAGTGATTAGAGGTTGCCGAAAATCCGGCAGTATCTCCCCTACAAATTGGACATCCCAATCCTGCAAATTCAACACAACCCAATGCATTTCATTTCAAAAATTTACCAGTATCTTATATCTTTGAATTCTTGCCACAATACAATATGGTATATAAGTTTTTCAAAAATGTAAGCAAATGCCATATAATGGTCATTATATGATCTACAAGAAGTATAATATCCTTAAGACCCAAAATAATGTAACACCTAGTAGCCAATGTTTCTTGGAGTTCCTACACAACTCAACCGACCAAAACATCCTACCATCTGTGTCTGGGGTGGAACGCAGATCCCAGAGCACCTTAATCTACTTTATGCTGATCTGAAATATGACAAAAGAAAGGTGTAATCCTACCACTGGCTTAGTGAATGCATAGATAACAAAATAAGTAGAGGAGAAAATAAATAGGTTTAGAGTTTCTTATAATAAAGTACTTAGACAAATAAAGAAAATTATATTGCCTTTAATTGTTGTATATATATATAAATATAAATAACAATTAATTTACATTGCAGGCTATCATCAAAAGCACAATTTATAATTAAAGGAAACAAGATATAATAGGTATCCCGTGTGCGAATTGCAATCAACCCTGAGTGCCGCCACACAGGATTCAATTCTACTATCAATGCCATTGCACAGCATCACAATATCACCACCATCACCAAGTGCCGCCACAAGGTGTGCATATCACAATATAACCAGTATGATTATCACTGAGTGCCGCCACACAGTATTTATTCATTATTCTAACTAAGTGCACTTAGGCCGTTACTCCCGCTAACGGCTACGGGATTTTAATCAGGCTTCCATCCAAAATTTTGAAATGAAATAATTTAAATAAATTAAATATTAAACAAATAAAAAGTTGATCAAGTAAAAGAAGTGATTTTAATAAAATAAAATAAAAACAATTAATCACAAGTTTATATAATAAAATTTAAATAAAGGTCATTCATCATCTTTCCAGCCTATAACCATTTATACACACACATACACACACACACACACACACACACACATATATATATATATATATATCCACGCATATATTTTAACCCACATAAAGTTTAAATTTTGTTTCCCTAATAACATAGATATGAAAATTCAGAAATGTGAAGTTTGGGCTAATAATAAGTAAATGTAAAATAAAAGAGACAACTATTTTGCTATCTATCCACTCACCTGTGGAGGCCAATAGTAAAGGCCTAAATTTCCTAAAATTCGAATGAATCTCCAATTGAAGGAGTAGTCCCAATATCACCTATAATTATATTGAACATAAAAACATCACCTTAAATTTACTCTATTAGTTTCTAATATGCTCAATATAACTAATTTCACCCTCTAACACTTAAACCCATAATTATAGTTTAAATTTTCTAATGTTACTATCAACCCTAGGTTTTAGATTTCACAAATTAATTTCCACAGTCCAACTTAAGCTTCTAAATTTTAATTTGAGTTTAAAATATATCTTAAGGAGCTTAAATGAATGTATTAGAAGTATCAATTCATACCTTAATGGTTTAAATAAAAAAATCCCCAATTTGAGAACTCCTTCCACGGCCAAAAGGAGAAAGGAAGCTGCCATTAAAATTTGAATCACCTTTGGCATGAAAATGGAGCAAAAATAAAAGCTAAAGTCAAGGAGAAAACTAGCCTAAGTATATGAGAAGAAGAGGAACGAATTTTAAGCTTTAATGGAGCTCACCACAACGTGTCTTCTTTCACCTACTAGCCACAGCCACTCAATCCTTAGCCACCGGAATAAGATGATGGTAGCAGCGCCTTAACGGGAAGAACAGCCGGCAAGCACAAAAACAAAGAAGAAAAAGAAAGGAAATGGAAGAAGAAGGTGAGGAGAATGGAGCTGCGTTATCCCTACAGGAAAGAAGGAAGAGCTTTTTTCGAAGAAAGAGAAAAGAAGAATTAGGGGGGGAGGAGGCTCTGCGTCAGATGAGGGGTTATAAGGAAGGAAAGTATATTATAATAAGGGAAAAGGAGAAATTGCAAAAAGGCACCCAAGGTTTTGTTTTGTAATTTGTTTAAAACTAATGGAAGATTATTCTTACATGCCTAAATGTGAAAATTAAGACCCCATAATTATTTAGAGTTTTCCATGTTGACCTATTTTAAAAATTTTAGGACATAAAAATATCCCAATGGGTATAAAATAGGTTTCGAAATAACTCCTTAAGATAATTTTAAAGCTTTATAATTATCCTCATATTACCTAAATATTATATTTATCTAAAAAATAAATTTTGGTCTAATTAATTATTTATTTTATTATTATTATTTTATTTTGGGTTTTTACACTATGCAACCTTTACTTATACCTAATGGAGTATGGCATAGTGTAACCATAAACTTTATTGAAAAGTTGCCTAAGTCCCATGGCAAGAATACTATTTGGGTGGTAATTGATAGACTTAGTAAATATGCTCATTTTGCTCCTCTATCACATCCATTTTCAACCACAAACTTGGTTCAAGTTTTCATGGGCAACATCTACAGACTCCATAGAGCTTCTAAAAATATTGTTAGTGATGGAGATCCCATTTTTACTAACAAGTTTTGGCAAATTTTTTTGTCCAAACTATGGCTTATCACCCTCGAAGTGAGGAGCAAAGTGAAATCTTGAATCGATGTGTGGAACATTATTTGAGGAGCTTCACATAGCAATCACCAAGAGATTGGGTTCAATGGTTATCAACGGTTGAATGGTGGCATAATACCATATTTCAAACTTCTACCAATTATACTCCCTATGAGATCACATATGGCCAGCCCTCACCCTTGCATTAACCTTATCTACCACAAGAATCTTTCATGGCAACAATTGATTGAAGTTTTACTGCTAGAAAAATCATGCTATCTAAACTAAAGTAAAACTTGCTACTTGTAACTAACCAAATGAGGCAACAAGCAAACAAGCATCGATCTTTATGTGAATCTAAGGAAGGTAATTGAGTCTTTCTCAAACTTTAGCCATGTAAGCAATTCACAATGAAAAGAGGACCAAAGAAGTTGTCTCCTTAGTACTATAGTCCTTATCAAATCTTGCATCGAGTAGGACCAATGACTTATACTCTCAGCTACCTCCTCACCCATAGATACACCCACCCACATTTCATGTCTTTTTACTCATGAGATGTCCTAATCCCCACATCCCTCAACACCAATTACCACTTGATTGGGATCCATCTATAACTTGAAGGGGACCAAAATTAATTTTAGATCGAGGGATTGTTTGACAGAACCATCAAGCTATCACCTAAGTATTAGTTAAGTGGAAAGGGGAGCTGGTTGAGAAATCTACTTGAGAGTATTGGTATGACTTGCAACTCAAATTTCCTAAATTTGCTCAATCTCAATACCCATGAGAACAAGGGTGATGTTGGAGGAGGTAGTTGATACAAGCCTTTTACTCGATAGGGGATAGTACTATCATTTTAGGTTTGTTAGTAAGGATATTTTTGCCATTTCATTGTAACTACCTAACTGTTACTGTTGTCTATATGTTGTGATGAATACACAAGGGAACGAAGGGAGAGGCATGTGTTGTGTGACTCAATCCCAATTCTCTTTTGTTTTATCCTCTCTCTCTCTCTCTCTATCTCCCCCTCTTCTTTCCTATTCCTCTTCTGTTGTTTCCCACTATTTCTATCTGAATTACATAGTCCTATCAATTGAATACAGTGCATTAAGTTTTGTTTTAAAGACCTTCAATTTTATGACCTTTTGGTACTAAATATACTTTTATTTTCAAAACCTTATGTCTATACTCTAAATAATTCCAAGTTTGCAATCACAGGATGGACTATGCTTACCATCTGATCTGATATTAATCCCAAAAGGAAAGATTAAAAAGAAAACCTAATATCATGGCACAATGAATTATAAGAGAAGACTTCTAATTCTCTGAAACTTATACTCAGGTTTTGCAATTTTACTATTGCATTGCCCATCTAACTTCAATAATGCGTATTTGATCAAGACATAGATGTAATAACTCAATTTTAATGCAAAGTACCAACAAGCAAGGGAGGTAAGCAGAAACTTATACTTGCAGGAATAGGCCAGGTTAGAGAAAGCAAATTTGCTTAAGGAATGGGACAGCTTGACTGGGACAGCCAACAATGGAAATTTGAGCAAAGGGGATTTCCCTCACCCCTGAAAATCAGTAATTTTTATATAGTAACGTAACAAGTTATATAAGATGAAATGTATGATTGATTTAATGCAGAGCAAATTTCAAACTTTAGCAAAAGGACACTACTCTTTCAAAAATGCATAACAACGAAGATGGAATTCTTCATTACCCAGATTTTGGTAGTAACAGGAAAATAAGTTCAGAATCATACCAGAGTGTGATGTTAAGAGGAAGATTAGTACTGCCTGATATGCTTGTAAGATCATTATTTTGCAACTCCCTGCAATATCCAGGATCAAAAATCGACGCTCAGTAAATCAAGAGTACCAAATCGTAGATAGCAAGCCAAAAGGTTACACTCACTTAGAAATTGTTAAACTTTTAGGAATCTTCCAGAAACCCGGAATTAACATTTCCAAGCAGAGTAATGATTCAGTAGATGCATCAATAAAAGCTGGAATTCTAATGATTCAGTAGCAACCAGAGTAATCAATCATTCTTAAGATTAATGAATCATATGGCATTAACGAATAGATAAGAAACAAAAAATCCCAGCTTCCATACCTTCCTTTGTAAAGAATGCAGAATGATTTTGTAGTGGCAAAACCAAAGGAAGCCTTCAAAATAGGAGCACCGTAAATGGGTTTTTCCGAATCTCTCAAGCAGCCATAGCTACAGCCTTTCAATATTCTCTCCAAAGTATTAAAAAGAAATTCACGAGATAAAAGACAGAAAGATTTGAAGAGGGAGAAAGTTTAAATCTTAGAGAATGAGTTAGAGAAAAGAAACATAACGAAAAAAACCCAGATCAAGAAACATAGAAGATAAAAGGAGGAAAGTGCGAACGACAGAGGACAGCAACTATGAAGCGCTGTGAGCTCTTCTGTGGTATGGGAGCGTTTCTCCCTTCCCCAGTTGCTTTTCGATTTCTGCAGCGCTGATTGTTTCCTCCATTGCTGCGAGCTCTTCGGCGGTGGTGATGGTGTTTCCCTCTTCCCCAATTTGAAGCTTGTGAAGGCTGGGGCTATGAACAGGACTTTGTATTCCGAAGTATATTTGGCTCCATGCATAAAGCAAAATGGAATGAAAGAGGCGGTGATCAATTTTCGCGCGAAGTTTTTGTATTAATTGGAGTGTGTAAATTTTAAAATTATATTTCAAGATGTAAAATGTAAAATCTATCCACTTTAAAGATACAAAATTAAATCATTTATAAAAAAATAAAAATTTTAAAGATTACAGTTTAACGTGAGCAATATTGAATCTCCGTACGTAGAGTTAAAATTTTAATTAGTTCTTAAAGTTAAATTAATAAAAAAAATTTACATTATAGATAGATATAGATAAATTATAAATTACAAAAAAATTGAGATAGAAAAAATTATTATTTAATTGTATGAAGTATGTATTTTATATATTAAAATTAAAATTAAATGTAATACATCTTAGATATGAATTTTAATTATTATTGGCTCCCTCCAGCACGTTGTGCCCTCGACGACATGGGCGAAAACTTGGATGACCCTTATGTTTTTACCTATTGATCAGAGGCAAAAACTGAAAAAAATGATATTGTACAAGTTGAATGCTTTCTTAGCCCTGTGCTTAGATCCAATTAAGTTTCTTTCATATTATATCATTAAGATGTAGGACATATTCCTTATGTGCGTCTATGATATTTATGTGCCCCTCAATTCATCAAAATTTGAAGTTTTATAAAATTATTCATAACAGTTATTATTTTTTAATAAATAAAAATATGTATTATGATGCTTCATGGCAGTGAGTTGAAGATAACAATAAAATTAAATTGCCTAGTAAAATGATAGGAGTCATCTGATTAGGATGGCTTACTTTGCTAAAATCATCTTGTCCAGAGCTATTTGAATTACTTATTATGTTAGTTTTTTGTACAAAGTTCCATGAATAGCAAACATTTAACTCTTATGAACTTTGCAGAATCATACTTGAAATTTGTGGCTAGTCAACCCCATAATATAATCATATTTGGAACTTGTCTGGCAAAGTTATTGTGTTTTAGAGTTTGTTATTCGAATATATTTCTTTGGTACTTACTAATTAAGAAAAAAAATGAAGAATGAATTAGTGTGATTCTTCTTTTTTCTTTCACAAAAATATATTTTGAGACAAAATTAAAGACAGAATATTTTGAAATGGAAAATTTTTTCTCTAAATCCATCTCTAATCTTAATTTTTTTCTTCCAAAAAAAATTTAAGGTGGAGTTAAATATAAAAAGTTCTATCTCTAACTTTAAAATTTTGAGATAAAAAATTATATTTATATGTCTATATTCTTTTTTTAAAAAAATATTCTAAGTTGAAAAATGTACCTTAGTTACAATGGGAGGGAGAAGCAATAATATATCTTTTAAGTTAATTTGTGACTGTGCGTAAAAGAGAGTTCAAGAATGGAAGAAGATACTTGACAATTGAAAGTACTTTCAATGATGACAATAAAAATTGTCACCAAAACATTTCCCATTTTCAATTATTGTCTTATTGAAGGTACTTATAGTAACTTTTCACTAGCAACTTTTTCGTTTGTAATTGAAATCTTCATTGATAAAAGGTCTTGTTTGGCATCACTATAGAAATGAAAAAGGAAAAAAAGTATGCACAAGTCATGATTTGGTACGAAAAATTTATAACACATTGGAAAAAATAGAGGAAAGAGAGAAATATACCATGATTTATAAATTTAAAATAGTTTCTACAAAGTGGAATAAAATATTTAAATGGGGTCATGGACTTAGAGAAGATCAGTATGAGTTAAAAGGAATTAAAATTGGAACTGTATGATTAATGAGAGAAGATCTCAGAATAAAATGAATTGAGGCAAATTAACACTAAAATGATAAATAGAGTATATAGAAATGAGGTTAAGAAATCATGGATAGCTTGAAATCGAAACCAAAATAGCTAAACAAAAAGAACCAAAATCCCGTGGCAAAACCATAACTTTAGGTAAATTTTAAAAAACTAAAAGGAAAAAGGTTTTAAATGATAAAATTAAACTCATTAGGATTTTTAGTTGCCTAGAAAACTTTAAGAATAGTCAAAATGGTTAAAACCCTTACAGTATACAATTTAAGTAGTTAGTTGACCTAAACTTTGATCAGACTATTTGGTAAGATTTTAAATCATATTAATTTGAAACTAAATACTTTTAATGAACTAGAGGACTTACATTTTACGATTAAAAAAATGGTTCTCAAAGAGAATCTAAAATTAGCTCAAACAAAGAAATGGAAACGAAAAGGCAAAATAGAAATATTGGGAAATGTTATAAAGTGCCCTTCCTTCCTTCTTATAAGCACGCCACCTTCATGAAGGCTCCGTAATCGACCTATTTTGTTCTGAACTAGAGCCAAAGACTTGGAAGGAGATGGAAGAAGAACCAAGGGAGGAAGATAACACCAAAAGTAAGTAAATATGTAGAATTTACCCATGATATTCTTGTAAGCTTTTTTCTACTATTTTTCTTCTTTCTTTCTATGGTTTTAATATTATGAATGGTGGAATTTTAAGGCTAGTTCAGTAGAAGGAAGGAGGAATTTGAAGGAAGTATTAGAAGGATCAAAACCACCATTTAGCAAACAAGGTATAGTTTCATGACGATGGCTTACTCTTTCTTAGTTTTCCTTGCTCTCCTAGGTATGATCATGATGAGGGTTTCCTAAAAGGATTTGATTCTTGGCTAAACCATGGTAATTTTAGACGTTTTAAAGTATGGGGATTAATATGGAACTAAAAGAACCAAATAGAAAGCTATAGGTTGTAAGAATTGGAACCTAGGATTTGCATTGCACCATAAGAAGTATGAGACTTTATAATGATATTTTAATCTATGTAAGAGTATAATCAAGTTAAAAAGAGGCCAAAGAACCTTCATAAATGCCCATTTACCAAAAGAAAATGAACAAAACTTCATGGAAGCCTGGTGGAAAGTTTGTCTCAGCTTAGAGCTAGAAGTTGTATCTAGGGAGAGTTTTCTTTAACTATAAAGTTTTAAATAGTCTAAATATGAATTATAAATACAAAAGGAACCATTGTTTTGAATTTATAAGCCTTATTTTAAAAGGTAAAAGTTTAGGGTTCAATTAAGCATAAAGAAGCAACTTGATATTAGGCTTCATGAATTGAGTTTATGATGGTTATAATGAATTTAAATGGAGTCATATAACTTATATTCAATGAGATTTTGGAGCCAAGATATTGATTTACAAGGGTTGCTTCATTATGCTATTTAATGAAGCCATATGAAAACCTAAAGTCTTAATTAGTTGTATAAGATTTACATGAGTCCAAATATGATTCCATTGATAATTTTATGCCTCATTTGGTGTGTTTAGGCCAAATAAGTAAAGTTTTCCTCAAGTGAATCTGAGGCCAAGAAGGCAAACCAAGAGTAAGAAAGAAATTGAATTGGTTTCTCACACAAAAGTAGTCATTCTTATATTCTTGTATACTTATTTTGGTTACTCGAGTGATATTGATTATTTGTGTGTGTAGATTGAAATTATACATGTTGTTATTTACTTGAAGACTTTATACAATTGTATGGCATTAGAATGCATGTAAAATTGAAATGGCTCTTTATAGCTAATGTTATGCCAAAAGTCTTTTGACTTAGGTGAGGTGAAACCAAAAGTCTTTAAATATGAGTAAAACAAGGCCAAAAGTCTTAAATGTGAGTGAGGCTAAGTCAAAAGTTCCTAAAAGTAAGTAAAGACAAACCAAAAGCCCCTAATGGTTGGGTGAAACTAAACCAAAAGTTTTTAGAACTTGTTTTTACTTTGATAGAGCCATATGATCAGTTATGTATGATCATGTTTGATGTTTAAGTATTTAATATGCATGCTTGCTTTCTTTGACATTATGTGTGCCATGTAAGTGTGTTTGAAGAATGAATGAGCTATTGAGATTTTTATAATGTCATTCTTTTCTATATTATTTCTAACCATGTTTAGGAAATCATCAAGGAAGTAAAAATGGAGACCAAAGAACATGAGATATCATACTTTGACAAGAATTTAAGTTTTTTGTATTTTGTTGCACATATAAAGATATACGTGTATAATTTGTGATGTAAGCATTCTTACAATTGTAAAAATACAAGACTATTATGTAAATATCATTTTTTTTTAATGTAGATATGAAGTATTATGCAAATTGACCATTTGGGTGCCATGAAATGCATGTATGTAATAGAAAGTGAGAGAGTGAATTTGAATTCCATGATATTTGGGATATGATATATCAGTCATATATGTTGTATCTTATATTTAAAACATGTCCAATGGTCGCATGAGCTGAAGTGATCCATTTTGAACCAATTTTGGTCCATTTTGAGTTACATTTTGCACCTAAAATAAAAATTGAGCACATGAATGAAATTTTGGATGAAATTTGATAGACATTTAGAGCTCATTTATAGCTTTCCACAAAGTTAAAGAATACAATTTTTAAAACTTTATAGAATTTATTATAAATGTTTAAAATTAGCCAAAAAAATGTAAAAAATTATGTATACTATTCATTTAGTTAGTTTTGATATTTCATATATTTGAAGGGCCAAATAAACTTCAATACTTATAAAATTTTACAAACCTATAGTTGGTATTATAAACTTTCCATAACTATTAAGTTTGTATAAATTAGAGTTGTGTAGAAAAAGATATGTAATTCTGAAGTTTCAATTCTAATTTATGCTCGATTACTATAGTAGTTACCATTTTATTAAAATTTCATGATCCAAATGAAATTATTTTTACACCATATATTTGACATCCTAAAATTTTTGTAAACATCTAATTCGTGCAAAACAGAATTTTGTAATTCAAGTTATGATTTTTCAAAATTTAATATATAATATGTGCAAAAATGGTGTTTTGAAGCATATGCATATAAATCTGAATTTGAACCTATTTTTATGATATCCTAAGCCTAACAAACTTACTTGGTTTGAGTTTGAAAAATTCTATAACTCAAAATATTTATTTGTATATAATTAGAGAAATTGACACTTTAATAACAAATACTTCTGTTACCAAAGTAATAATATGAGTAATTATTGTTATAAAATGAGTATTGCTTGGGATATATGTATTTTCTTTTATGGTATGACATTTTCCAACATTGTATCATAGGACTTTTTGGAGAGTTTACAGCCAATTTGTGAAAAAGATTGTTATGCCCTTTGTCAAACACTCTGCCCAACCTTTTAATATCTTATGTTGCTGATAAGATTTTTCACTTTTTATTACTAGATTCAAATTTTAACATTCATGACAAGATGAAGTACTAAAAACTTAAGAATAACAAAGATGAATAAAAAAGAACGCGGCCAAAAAAATAATTAAAAAAATGAAAAACACAAAAAAATTATAACAAAAACCAAAAATGAGAAAAAATTATAAGTATTTATGAAATATAATATAATATTTTTGAAAGATTAATTAATTGCAGTACATACTATTTTGTAACCTAGAAAAATAATTAATAGTATTTTCACAATAATAATGAGAAAAAATAAGAAAATATTAGAAATTTTAATTATAAAAATAATTAATAGTAGTTATGCTTAAAAAAATAATAAGACCATTTTTTATAAGCACTATTTTACATATTTTAATTTGATAATCATTATTTTTAATTCTACATACTTTAATTATTAACTAATAGGGGCCCATTTGAAATTAAAATTTTTAGGGGCCAATTTGTCTTTGTATAGGGAAAAAAAAATCTGTTTCTTTCTTTCTTCATAAGGGACAATTTTCTCATTATCTCCCACTATAACAACGAGAACAATTTTCAACTAAAATATTAATAAAAAAATACTAATTCACTTTTCACAGAATTTAAATTCGTATAACTTTAACCATAGTGCCACTTTAAATGTTGAATTTTGATTAAAATATAAAAATTAAATTTCACTTGCAACTAAATTTTGGTTGGCATTAAAAATTAAAAAAAAATATAAAATTGATGATATATGATAATAAAAATAATAAATTCAAAAAATGATAATTAATAACATTAAATTATAAAAATTAAAAATATCAATTAATGATTGATTAATTCTAATTGACATTTAGTCAAGCAATGGATATAATGCATTGCTCTCTCTCTCTCTCTCTCTCTCTCTCTCTCTCTCTCTCTATATCTCTATATATATATAGATATAATATTACTTATTATATATATATATATATATATTACATTAATAAATTAGTATATATTAAAATAAGAGATATAAAATATTAAAATAAATAATTTTTTAATATATTAGAATAATAATTTATAAATAAAAATTATTACATAAAAATAATAAATTAATTATAATTATATATAAATAAAATATATATTAATTATAATTATTTATAAAATTTATTCTTATGTTATTTTTTAATATAAAGACATTGTGATCATTTATTATCACTTACTTTCTATTCCATTATTATTTTTATTTCATTAAACAAATAAAAATATTTTTTATTATATTAAAATAATTAATTCAATTGCATTCTATTTTTTATTTTTTATTTTTATTAAAAAATTTATGTGTATCAAATAAGACAAAAATATAGGTAATGACCTTTTTTTTTAAATCCCACATATTCACCGCCAAAGGCCTTATTTCTTATAGTGTAACAAATTAATTAGAATGATTTCTTCAATTGGTTTAAAATCAGGATTCTTCATAAATAGGATGAATCAACTAGTGGTTAATATGACTTTAAAAATATAGACGCTATCACTTCCGAACTTAAAATGGGATTAAAATAATATCAAAGTTAGGACAGCACAGCTTCAACTAAATAAAAAATTGATTGATGGGGAGAGCTACCTCGGCAGTGGGATGTGTGCAGTCCATTCAAGGTCTATGGGTATCCTTTGGATTTTTAATTCATAGTCCAAGAAATTGCGCGCTTTACAGTTTACATCCCTATAAAATCGCTCAATTCAAAAATATGTTCAGTATGCAAAACGGAAAATGAGTATTTGGAAAATTGAAAAAACAAGTATTTTAAAAATAAAAATATTTTCATTCTCTTATTTTAAAAAGCAATAAACTAATAATAACAAAAATATAACAAATATTACACAAATTATTAAAAAAATTATCTTTCCTATGTACATACCAAGTGTGATCTAAAATAATATAACTGCAAAATAAATAATCAATTTATTGCATAAATATGTTTTTCTATAGTTGATTTGAAACATGTTGGATTCAATATTTGTGCATGGTAGACCGTGTTGCATGTCACTCTCTTAGTTACCTGTAATTAAAAAATAAAGAGGGCTTTGTTCTTTGTACAATCAAATTTTAAATACAATAGATAAGTTTCTAGCTTTTTTCAGTTTAAATACAAAAAATAAACCAAACAATTAATCAAATTTATTTATAAATCTGTCACTATACATAGCCGCTAATCTTTGCCACTAATCTTGCTCTTTATTCCACACAATTATATGAAATTGAAAATAAAATTGTGACTTTTATATTATCAACTCACAAATATTACCGTCACAATATGAGACTCAGCACTCCAACACTAGCACAACTTTCTCCTAATGTTTTTTCACTCAAGATCTGCCACCTCACACTATATTATCACATTCACTCATTCTCTCACTTACACGACCACTCTCACTCACTCGGACACCTTACTGCTTTGCTCACTGGCCAGAACGGATTCTCTTCATTTTGAATACCAAATGGATGTTATTCCGGGCAATCTATAGTTGTCCCATGCATGTAATAAAATTTGGGCTCTCAGATTGCATTTGGGTGGCACTTAGTGAAAAAAAAATTATAGAAAGATTTAAAATTTAACTGTAAAAGTGGAAATTTTAACTATATAAAAAATTTTAATTGTGTGAATAAAATATATTTAAAATTTAAGGTCGTTTATAATAAATATATTTTTTATAATTAAAGTTTTTATCTTTATAATTAAAATTTTTTAAGTATACTTTTTTTAAAATTAAAACTTTTTTCTTAGAATTAAAACTAGTTTCTCTCCCGTACAATTACACAAAAGCCAATAAAAATTTAAAAAATGACAGTAAAAAAAAAAAGAATAAAAAAGGAAGTCAGAAAAAAAATAACAACAGACAAAAAAAATAAAAAGAAATACAAGGAGCCCAAGAAAAAGTCACACCGTAGCTTATCTACAATGCAGTTAGGAAAGAATTTATATAATAAAAGATTTTTGTGTTCACGTCTGTATAATTTACACACATGGGTCCTATTTGGTGCATTTTAGCATTCTCCAGGAATTTTGCTTTTCAGCATTTTGTCTTCCAGATTAGACAATGCTGACTTCTCATATTTCCTTGTTTTTATCAAATAGTAAAGAAAATTATTTTTGTGTATTTTTTAAAAAATAAAAAATGTGTATAGAAATCATTTTTGTGAATTATTTAGTTAACTATCATTTAATCAAATAGTATCTTCAAATTTAATTTTAACTAAATTAATTACTTTTACTTAGTCATATGAATATTAGAATGAGCAGCAATTAGAACCTTGAAAGTATTTCACGTTTGTCTTTGTACATTTTAAAATATTTTAACGTCGTTATTTGGATTAAGATTACATTTGAACATTAAAATTATCAATTTAATAAAATAAAATGGCTTTAAAATACTATGAAACAGTTTAAGATACCAATAATGTTATATAGTTTATAATATATGCAGTGGGAGACTTAAAGTCCCATATTAGATAATATATATAAGAAAAAGCTAGTTAAGTATGTCTAAATAAAATTGAATATATATATATATGTGTGTGTGTGTGTGTGTGTGTGTGTGTGTGTGTGTGTGTGTGTGTGTGTGTGTGTGTGTGTGTGTGTGTGTGTGTGTGTGTGTGTGTGTGTGTGAATAAATAAATAAATAAATATATATATATATATATATGATTTAAACTTAAACTTGTGTGTGTGTGTGTGTGTGTGTGTGTGTGTGAATAAATAAATAAATATATATATATATATATATATATATATGATTTAAACTTAAACTTGAGCTTTAAATTTTTAAAAGATTCAAGGTATATTATTGCCATATCTGAAAATGTGACTGCGTAATGTTAAAAAAAAAATTAAAAGAAATTTTTATTTTTTTGAAAAATCAAAATCAAAATCAAAATTAAAATAGAAGTAAGAGAGTCACTACCAAAATTTTATTTTTTGAAAAGGCAAAATTTTAGAAAAACTTTTTTATTTGAAAAACAAAAAAAATAGTTTATGAATTAGAAAATAAATTAAGAAATCGATTGTGAGGTGGAAATGTGTTAGGCACTCCACTACACCCGTTCCAAGAACGATTATTCTAAGTTAATTGTGCAAAATTAATATAGTCTATATTCTATTTTAATTTTTTCGAACAAATTATATGCAAAATAAGAAAGAAAGAATCTAAGAAAATAAAATTAAAAGTAAAAAAGGAAAAACAATTAAAGAAATAAAATTAAGAGCAAAGAAAGAAATTAATGAAATAAAATTTTAAAAAAATAATTATTTACGAAAGCAGACTCAACTTAAAATAAAAGCTTAGGGCCTACGTATTTTTTAGAAGAGATCAAAGTCTATATAATTCGAATAAGGAATTGTGTTAGTTGATGTTTTTTTTTTGTTTTTTTTTTATTTTTAAAATAATAAAAATAACTTTAACTTTTACAAATAAATAATTCTGAAATTGGTTGATAAGTTTTAATTTGTAAAAACTAAGTTAATTTCACATCTTTACTCTCTCTTTTTTTAAAAAAAAAATTATTTTGCCTTTTTTTTGGTTTCTTTTTGTTTTGTTTTATTTCATTTTTTTTTGTTTTTGTAATGATTTTCATGATTTCTGATGACATTAAACAAGATTTTTCTGTTTTGTTTAAATTTTTATTTGATTTGATTTTGACTTTTGACTTTTATTCTTTCTTGTATTTTGATTTTCTGATTTTTTATTTTCTAAAAAAAACTCTTCTCTTATTTGTTTCTTGAATTTTAATTTTGATATTTGAAATGACATTTATACTTAAGTACAAGAACTTTCAATATTTTCTTTTCCCTCTTCACCTTTAGTTTTTGGTTATTATTTTTTTTCTTATTGTTCTCTTTTTTTTTCTCTTTGGTTTTATTTTTGTTTGTGTTTTGTTTTTGTGTTTTGTTATTTTTTTTTTTTTTGGGGTTTTGGCAAACTCTTAAGGAAAAAGAAAAACTGATTTTTTTTATTTTGACTTTTTTATTATCCATAAAGAAAGACACTCTTCTCCTTTTTTTCAAAAAAGATTTATAACTTAATTCATAAATAAGTTAATTTTCTATTTGATAACTTTTCTCCCTTTCTTTTTCACACTTTTTTTTTTTACTTTCTTATATTTAAAACTTAAATTATGAACTTTGTAACCACATTTTTTTATTTTAAAAGATATCTATTTGGCTTTCTAAAAAGTCTCTTTTTCTTGTCTTTATTTTCATTTCCTTTTTTTATTTGCTTTTTTTTTAGTTTTTTTAAATGGCAAAGTTTATTTGACTTTCCCCATATCAAGTGTTTTTAATTAATTTTTCAACTTTTTTTCTTTTTAAAAGAAATGCACCCTCCTCTCTAAAAAGCCATTTATTTTGTTTCAAAACTTTTATTTTAAAGATTCTCTCCTTTTCTATTTTCAAATACATTCCTTTGAAACTTAACTTAGTTTGATGTGTGGGCCATTAGACCCCAAAACTTGTTAAAAAAAAACTATGACTCAATCAGGTAGGCAACTGAGGAGACTTATTGTCACACATAGCCCAATTCTCCCTTATATGCCTGGGGAGACAAAATATCTCACATGACGACTCTACAAAAGATAAAATGAAATAAAATAAAACTAAAACAACAACATCTATAAACTTGCATTTTTCTTTTTCTTGTGTGCTTGTGTTTAAATAACACACTTATTCTTCTATTTCCAAGTGCAAATAAAATGCAAACCTAATAGTAATTTCTTCTTCCCAAGCCTTCTATTATCGTCAAGCTGCCTTCCTCTTTTTGAACAAAGATTCAAAAGTGATTGTTAACATATTCGTGGTGCACTCCTTTATGTGGGCATTAATAAATTCTGTAGATGAACTTCCATGCTCAAGCTCCATGAATTTGCAATGGCAGGATTCATTCATAGGAGGAAAAGGAAGAAGACAAAATGTTAAACCATAGTCCATCATATTTAAAGAATAAAACTCACACATTTAAGCTTAATATAAACTCTTTGGAATTGGTGTTCATTCTTAAAATTCATTAACATCTCTGCTCAAATATGCACCAAATGTCGACCCATCTACAAGCACATCATGAATACAGTAATGATTAAGGGATAAATGTCTCAATTGAAATCAAGATCTTGCTTCCAAATATGTATACGTAAGTCTAGCAAAAGTTCAATACGCAAAATCATATGTTTATCCCCACAATTCCATAATTAAGTAAAATGGAAGCTCAATTTGTGTTTGCTGTGAATATGTGTACAAGACAAAATGGTTAAACTCATACACTAACCACATTCAATTAACATAGTGAATAGAAAATCATTCCAAGTAAATCCGAGACTAAGATCACTAGATTTGGGAGAAACTTTGAATGCCTCCACTTTATATTCTAGCCACTCAAAAAGAAAAGGGTGAGAGTGAACCAACATGACACAAAAATTCCACCAAAAGATTTACTTCTTCTTCACAAACCATCATATACGGTGTATTAAGACTACATACCAACTTAAGAGCATAGAGCACCTAGATATAAATGGGATTGTCAGTTGAAATATACTACGCATTTAAATATCTATCTGAATGCAAATCAAGATTAACCACAATTATGAATCATTATAGTGACAAATTCTGATCAAAATAATTGGGGTCAAATCAACTTCATGATCACAGTTGGGTATAAAATCAAATACAAGTGGCATGGGCTACAGTCTTCCAACTAATGAAACCAAAACGACATTAGGGCTCGCTCAAGGTGGATTCCTGGACATACTACCTATTGATCCTGTAAATTAACGCAAATGGGGGGAGGAACATCATGGCAATATATACTAACTGTAGCAAGCTAAGGGAATATCTTTCGCAACAAAAGGGGTGTATCGAAAAAGGGGTTAGGCAAAAGTTTCATATTCAATCAGAGAAATACATAAACACCTTAATCCAAAATCGACAACATTTTCAATCAGACATATACAATCATTATATCCAAACACCTATCAAGAAGTCTATCTCGAAGATAAATCCAAATGAACCAATCACTTAGCCATTCAGACAAAAAGGCAATAATGAATCAGCCCCCTAAAACAAATGAGAGAAGCACCATGAATGGAAGCTATAATTGATTGAGTTAATCTACCGAAGGATAGAATGTATTCATAGTTTTTGGCATTTTCAAATAGGAGATATGAATAAAAGCTGCAATAGAAGTATACCTCTCTAGATTATAAATGCTCTTAACCCATATTCTTGCCGTGTTAGATTTGCTCGTTGAATCCCTCCAGCTCTCCTAGTCTCCCTCTCTTTTTTGTGCTCTCTGCCCTTTTAGTCTCTTCCTGTTT
Source organism: Erythrophleum ivorense (assembly GCA_026724425.1). Classification (NCBI taxonomy): domain Eukaryota; kingdom Viridiplantae; phylum Streptophyta; class Magnoliopsida; order Fabales; family Fabaceae; genus Erythrophleum; species Erythrophleum ivorense. The sequence goes on from JAIUCV010000007.1 coordinate 37,622,243, forward strand.
CCCTTCTGCATGATCCACTTTTTAGAGTCGTCTCTTGTGAGTGCCCTTGCACGTCTGTGTGTGCATGAATCGCTGTGAATGTGGTCCCCCAGAGTCGTGCCAAAAAGGAGAGGACCAGGTAAGGTTGATTAAATTGATCCTGGGTTAGGTTGCTCCATTTTTTCCTAGACTCTTCTGTTCGAGTGTTGGATTGGGCTTTTGGATTTAAAGGAATTGAGCTAGAGCTATTTTTGTTTGTTTTAGTTTGTCTTTTTTGGGGTGGGGACCAAGTTTTATTTATTTATTTATTTTTGGGCATTGGACTTTTGTTTAGAAGAAAAGGAAGCAAGCTTTAGGTTAGAGCTTTTTTTTAATTGTTTTTTTTGTTTGTCTGTTTTTTTCCTTTTTGTTTTGTTTTGTTTTGTTTCTTTTTTGGTGTTAGGCTATCTTAGATTGGTGGATTCTATGGGCTTAAAATTATGGGTCTTGAAATTTGAAAGAAAAATATATATGTATTTTTTTACTTTTTATTATTCTTTTTCTTCTCCTTTTTTTTTCTTTTGGTTTTTTTGGTATTAGGTTAGTGGACTTTTTTGTTTGGTCTTTCTTTTATTTGTAAGTAATAGGTTTTGATGGGCTTTCTTCTTCTTCTTCTTCTTTTTTAATTTTTTTTTCACTTGTTGGTTCTTTAACTTATTATTATTTTTAGATTTAGATTTGATTTTTTTTTGTTTTTATTTGATCCTCAATTTTCATTATTTTTTTTTGGATTAAAGGGAAAAGATAAGGATATCTCTCTCTTTTTTTAATATATCTTTAATTTTTGATTGGGAAAAGAAATAGAACTTTCTCTCTTTTTTTATTAAATATCCTTGATTTTCTTATTTTTGATTTTGATTTTTTTTTGTATTTTAATTATTTTTTTGGGTTAAATAACCTCTTTTTTTTACTTTTGCTTCTTGAAAGTTTTCCTTTATACTTTTTTTGCTAATTTGATTTTGTTATTATTTTTTAAAGCCTATCCATACAAAATACAGTGTTCAAAGTTATTTTGATAATTTTAGTTATTTAATTTTTTAAATTTGAATTTAAATAATTTTCAACTAACATGTCTACTAATTTGAAAACAAATATTCATTGAAAGTAATTGTTTAGAGTCTATTTATATCACCTATCAAACCACAAAGAAAATTTAAATATTATTATAGGTATGCCTGTCAATATAAAAATAGACAACTATTAGGTATAAATTAACATGTCTGTTAATTTGAAGACGAACGTCTATTGAAGATGATCATTCATAGCCTATTTATATCCCTTCTCACGTATCAAAACTATTAAGAAAATTCAATAATTGTTATAGGCTTTGTTGTATGTATAAAAATATTGTCTATAATTCTCCCATATACATACAATTACTTTTTAAAGAAAAGATTTATACATGTCTCAAATTTTTTTTTGTTCATATTATTTTTCTAACAAGTAAAACAAAATTTCAATAATACAATTATTCATCATTTTAGTCTTCACAGAATTATTTTTAGAGTATCCCAAACCTACACTAAAGTATTGACAAAAATTCTCAAATATTGCAAAAGACTGATCTTTGAATAAGGAAAAAAGTGGATCGGCAAAGTCCCAAATAAATTGGCTTATTTGTGAAATTTAAATAAAAAATTACAAGATTGTAATGTAATATTATAACAGTCCAAGAACTTTGGACTTATGTGACATATTTTGTGAATATAAATATTAAGAGAATTCGATGGACTTAGTTTGATCCTTATTTGCCTCCTTTTTTCATTTTCAACTCCCAAGATCTTACATCTCTTTAATGGTTTTTTGACATAAATATATAAAAAAAAATAAAAAGATATTTAACTTATAAAACATATTCTCAATATATATAACAAATAACAATAATAATAATAATAATAATATGAGACGCAGAGCCTATAACTCTGTATCCCTTAAAAAATATATATTTTTAATATTTTAAAGGATGCGGAGCAACAGGCTCTGCATCTTTTTTTTTAATTTTTTTAAATAAAAAATGACCCTCTGAGGGTCTGACCCGCGCAAGATCAGTACTGACCCCCAAAATGGAGATCCGTTTTACTAAACCTCAATGGGTTAATTAAAAAATTGACCCCCATTTTGGGGGTCAATTAAAAAAAATTTAAAAAATTCATAATTTAAAATTAACAATAACTATAAAATTTAAAAAAATTGATTTCTATTTTGGGGGTCATATAAGTAAATTATTTTTTTTTAATTTTATACATAAAATTTTTTTAAAAAAATTTAAATTGACATATATATGTATAAATATATATAAAGTTAAATAAATTATTTTTAAAAAACTTTATACATATTTAATTTTGTTAGATTTGTAAAAATTAAAATTTAAATAATTATTAAAAAATTTACATAAGAATTTAAGAAGATTAAGAAAAATATTTAAAAATTTATATTATAATTTATTAATTATTTCCATTTATATAAAATTTGTTCAACTAAAAAATATGTTTATTTATATATTGAAAAATATAATGTCTTAATTTGTATATATAATTTATTTAATTTTGCAGTTGTTAAAAATTAAAGTTTGAGGAACAATAATTAATTTTGTTTAAATGTATAAAAATTAAAACTTAAATAATTATTTTAAAAAATTCAAACAAAAATGTTTAAAAAATGGTAAAATTATTTCTAAAATAATATTTTAATATATTGACTGTGTATATTTATAAAAAATTTGTTTGATTATTAAAAAAAATATTCATATTTTAAAGACCATATTGTCTTAATTTGTATATATTATTTATTTAATTTTATAGTAGTAAGAAGTTGACATTTTGAAAAATATTAATTAATAAATGATATAAATGTTATAACAATATTTTTTTTCACTTTTGATACTAGCATTAAAATAAAAAATATGCATACCATTTTATATTTTCAAATGAAGTACATGGTCTGAATATAAATTTTTTTAATAATTATTTTTTACAAATCTAACAAAATTAAATAATATTTCTTAAAATATAAATTTTTAACAACTATAAAGTTAAAAAAATTTATATATATATATGTCAATTTAAAATTTTATGTATAAATTTCTTTAAAAATAATTTATTTATATGACCCTCAAAATAGAAATCAATTTTTTTAAAATTTTATAGTTATTGTTAATTTTAAATTATAAATTTTTTTATTTTTATAATTGACCCCCAAAATGGCCATTGAAGGTTAGTAAAATTAACCCCCATTTTGGGGGTTAGTACTGACCTTGCCTAGTCAGTAATAATTGTAATAACTGATCCTAAACTATAAACTAACCTTCAAAAGGTCATTTTTTATTAAGAAACAATTTAAAGAAGGGACATGAAGTCTGTTGTTCTGTGTTTTTTAAAATATTAAAAAAAATATTTTTTAATGGGATGCAGAGTTACAAATTTTACATCTCATATTATTTTTTTTAAATTTTGTTATATATATAAAATATATATTTAAAAATTATATTTTTTTTATATATTTATGTCAAAAAGTCTCTCTTTAATAAATCAAAAAATATATATAGTAGTAGTCATAAATCAGTAAAGAGACGTTGATTAACGCTTTGAACCACAAAAAACAATTTGACTTTTTAAGGCCAAAACCAATGGAGATAAAACTAAAATTTACCCCAAAAAATATAGTTTCTTGTCTTTAATCTTGTTTCATATTCAATTTCATTGGACTAAATTTTAGAGTCATTATTGGTCAAGAATTTGGATAATTCACAAAATATTAATATTCTGTGATCGAAAAAACGAAATGGCAGATACGAACTCCATCCCTTTTTTTTTCCTTTTTCCCCCCTTTCTGCCATCGCTACACTTTTTTTTTTTCTTTTTTCCCCGAGATTGGAAAAGTGAACACTGAACTGAGATGAACTAAAACAAACATGGACGTAATGAGCATGTGGCGTTTCAGATCGATCACCAAATAATTAATAAAAGGTAGTCTTTCGGTTTAAATAAAATAATAAAATTGTAAACTAAATAAGTAATAAGTATTTATTTTATAAATATGTTTTTTTATAATTGACCTAAAATCAGTTTGGATTGAGGGCTCGATTAATATAATAGTTGGAAAGAGAATTTTTAAAAAAATATTTTTATGTAATATTTATTATATTTTTATAATTATTATTCAATAATTTTATTTTATTTTTATTTTTTAAACTGAAAATATGAGAGTGACTTTATATTCATAAAATTATATATATTTTTTCTATTTCTATTTTTCTCTAACACTTCTATGTATCAAATAGCAAATATTTATACATGGCTGACCCTGCTGTATGTCACTATTAACTGCTTGCATTTAATTAAAATAAGTATAAAAAACAATAAAGAGGGCCTTGTTCTCTAGTCTTATTCCATATTCAGTTCAATTGCACCAATTTTTTTTTCCTAATAATCTTTCTGAAAATCAGTTTATTTGTAATTTAACGTGTATCATTTAACTTTATTAAATTTGTTTAGTTACTTCTCTATCACGTGATATCTTCCACCATAATTTTAACAGTATAATAATCACAGATAATAATAGCATGGATGTTGCAACGGTAAACACCTATATTATTGATATTTTAGTTAGGCTAAAGTATTTTTTTAATCTTTTAAATTTAAAGTAAGTTTTATTTTAATCCTAATTTTTATTTTGCGCTAATGCTGTCCTTAAGCTATTCAAACATAATCATATTAGTCGCTTTTACTAATACGATTAATCTCGCTAGCGAAAATTGTTGAAGTGGCTTTCAATTAAAACTAAAAATGCATACTAGGACTCCTATATATTCATGTTAATCTCTCATGATCAATTTCCATCAGTGATAACCATTGTCGTATATTTAGGATGGGCGAAATATGGGAAACCTTTTTCCATGCTAGTGGATTCTTTTCGCCTTGTACTGTCTCTAGTGCCCTCCAATTTAATTATATTTTAAATCATTTCATTGTTTTAAAAGTCGTTATAGGAGTTAATATTGCATTTCAAGTTCAAAATTATTAATATAATCCAAAAAATACATTAAAATAATTCAAGATATTAATGGAACAGAATTTTAATAATAAAATTATTATTTATTCTATTTATGATTATTTTAAAAAGTAAAAACTTAATAAGAATATTACAAAATAATTATCTGATAACATAATATATTATAAAAAATTACGATCATATCAAATTATCAGTGAACAAATAAACAAAAAGATTAAAAAAAAACTTGCTATTTCAAATACTGAGTGAATAAAGTGAAGTCATTGAGCATGTAGGGCAGACAGATATCAGGGGATGATCCAATCCGGATAGCAGGATTCGGTAAATTGTTTAGTTAAGTAAATTAGATGATTGAGATTTAATTTGAATGATTCAATTTTTTTAAAAGAAAAGTAAAATGACAAAATAAAAATAGTTTTGTTAATTATAAATTTTTAAAAATGATAATTAAAATCTAAATTATTTAAATTAAATTTAAACAAAATGAATGTGATCTCAGAGATGATGAAAAAAAGAACATAATCATAGAAAAACACCTCCCATCATGTGATCCTTGTAACCTTATCCAGGTCTCTTGTGTCATATCATATACTTTCAACCATCATACTATTTCTATTTCAAAACTATATGTTCATATATCCCCTTTGATTTCCAAAGGCAAAAAGAACTAAAGATCATTTGGATTTAATAGTACAATGTCAAATCAAATCTTTCATTTTGCATTATGAGGGCTCTATATACTTATCAACAACATTTCCTACTCATTTACCATGAATACCAGTCACAACTATTCTAAAACATTACCAAATTCATGGGTTCAAGGCTAAAAATTTCGAAATTAGGTCATTGATCTTAGGTTGCATGGTGGCAATTTTTAGGAGAAACTTTGAAAAATCATAATTAAGTATAGAAAAATCAAAATCTGTCATGCCATAACTTTTTGGAAAGTTCAAAGATTTAAATTTGCATAAAAATAAATTCAAGTCATGAACATAGCATTAGAACCATGTTTGATAACAAAATGGCGATAGAAGTCTGACTACCTTCTGATACAATACAATTTACTGTCATAAATTTAAAAAATGTCCAATTAATTCTACAAAAATCTAATTCATACAAATGATACCAATAACGAAAGATATGAATGTTAGCTATAGAGGAAAAATTATTCCAACCCAGTTCAAGTTCATTTAGATCTCAAAAATCAATCAAACAGTGCTTTGGGTCTAACTGTGAACTTGATACTAGACAGCAACTTCAAAAATTTATATTTCTTTCTCTAGACATCCAATTGAAGTGCTTCTAATTGGCACAAGTGGGAAGGTATATTTTTGTCTATAAAATTTCATAGCAATTAAACATTGTTTGCCCCATAAATAATGGAATTTCTTTTCGGACCAGAATGAACAGTACACTTACCAAAACCAGAAAAATTTTCAATTTCAAAAATTTACCAAATATTCCATAGACTTCCAAAAATTCTACACTTTAACTTCTCAAAAATCTCTAGGTGAGATCTACATGCATTCCAAATTTCATGAGAAAATTTATTCATTTAATTAGTTTGTGACATATGGTTGCAAAATGTCCTTTTTAAACTTCATATGGGGTTTCAAGGGGTCTATTTTTGCTTCTTCTCATTCTATGGCCATATGAGTATGTAGGAAAGTATTAAAATACTCTATCAAACATGTCTTAAAGAGCTAGTAACCTAGATGCCATAATATCACTCATCCACACTAAGATCTACATAAGAGCCATACTTGTATAACTTGGCATATCTAAGTCAAATTCATATAATATCATTCACATGGGTCTAGTTCTCATACATATACAATAAACTCATGCTTTTACAAATATTTATAAGTTCATACATTATATACATTATGGAGATACATCATGTGACAATCATATCGCTATAATACAAATATTTTACAACTCCATTGCTAATCTTCTTGCTTCCAAGTGTGGTGGCTCTCATTTCCTTACTCTCTTGATTCACCTATGCATATTAAGTAATGGGAAGGGAAGAGTGAGATTTTAAGAATCTCAATAGCTTATCTTCCTTTCAAACACATATACTTGATGATGCAAGTTTCAAGTCTAGATGCATCTATGCCAACATGAAATTTTCAATCATACATAAAGCATTCTTTTCATTCGTAAGGACATAGATAACATACATAAGCTTGCCAAAGTATTGGTTTAACCTCACCCACTCTCTTTGGGAATTTTGGACTTGCCTTACCTATTTTTAAAGGATTTTTGACTAAGCCTCATTCTTATTAGAAACTTTTGACTTTGTCTCACCCAACCTTAGGGACTTTTGGCTCATCCTCACCCTAACTAAGGGACTTCTGGCTTTACTAAGCTCAAGTAAACCAAAGGCATTCATCAAAGCATCATTTCAATACATAAGCAAAGCATCAAGATACCATGGCATGGGAATGCTTGCTAGAAACATATTTCATAACTTTAAACATATATAAACACATTCAAGACAAGAAAAACACTCAAGCATGTATGAAAAAAGGAGGAGAGAGCTACCCTGTTATCCATGTAAGCTTTACTTTGCCTTACTCCTTCCCTTTTTCGGTTCTACAAGAACACTTAGATGGGGTTGGTCCTTGGCCTAAACATCATGAATAACACTTAATTATATTTTTGAAGCAAGCTAAAACATTTAATTTTCTCTTAAGAACATACTTGGTTCTATAAATCACATAATGGTTTTATAAATGACCTATTAAAGCAACTATCATGATTCAAGTTTTTGGCTCCATTCTCTTCTCATTTCTAGCCCTTTTGACCTCATTTAAGATCCTTGAAGCCATTATACATTCATTTACAAAAGCCTAGATACAAATTGCTTTATAAGTTCACATTATGAAAGCCATTGTTTCATCTACCAATCCATAGCTTCTAAATTTTTTTCAAGGTTTCCTCCCACCTTCTACCATCATAAAAAGTCCCATTCTAGGCTTAGAACAAATTAAAAAACTCCCTAGTTGACCAAACCTTGCGTAGCCAAGATATACATCATAAAAAAAGCCTTTGAACTTTGCTATGTTTTCTTAGAAGGAATGGCACATATGTAACTTCCTAGGGATCTAAGGGACTCAAACCATGTCTTACATAAACTAGAATACCTCTAGGAAAAATTAGATTTCATTATTTATTTCAAAGCCCCAAGTTGTGCCAACTTGAATTTTAAGACTCCCTTTTTGTTTCCACTTGTCTATTCTAAGTTTTCACACTCTAAATCACTTGTTCTTCTCTTGATATGGTCAAAATTCAACTCCCTTTGGATGGGCTCTAGGTTGCACGAAATTCATATGGAGGAGAACAAGCAAGAAGTGTAAAAAAAGTCATGGAAATGAATGAGAACCTATCTTAAATTCTTACTCTTCCAAGTGGCTTCCTCTTGCACCCAAGCCTTCTCTCCAATCCTAACTTCTCCTTGTTGGACCAGAACCAAAATAGCATCAAAATACATTTTAAACCCATGGAAATATGGAGGAGAAGTAGAGGAATATTTATTATGAAGACAAGAGGAAGAAAACACACTTTCATACCTATTCAAGACTTCTTCTTCTCCTTTGTTGTTTCTCCTTCCACACGATGCCTTGGCTGGAGTTTTTAGCAGTTTCAAAAATGGGTAAAACGTTAGTGCAGCTTGGGAAGGGCTAGAATGTGTTTTAAGAAAGCAAAAAGTAACTTTTTTTTTTTGCATGTTAGTCGCTATTTTTCACTCTCTTCATTTTCACTCATTTTAACTCCTTTTTGAAATCCATCTTTTCTATCATATTCCTTAGGCTCTTAATCATAATAATTGCTTTTGGAATCACTAAAAAAGGATCTGAAACCATTCTGAACCATTTGGTCAAAGTTTTAGTTAACCATTTACCGAACTCGCTCACCGGAGGAATTTCAACTGTTCTGGGGATTCTCATAGTTTTTAGGACTTTTGAAAACCCCAAAAAACTCAAAATTTTCATTTAAAAATCCTTCTTGTGAATTTTCAAATTTTTTTAGAAATTACAAAAATGCCCTTACTTTTTTCGACAAATTTTCTGAGTTCCTCTAGTTCTGATTTTTGGGCATCTTAAGCTTCAAATCCTCATTTTTTATTATTTAGAATTTGATCTTAATTTTAGTTGGCATCAAACTTCTCTATCCAGGGGACTTCCTTTAGAAACTGACTTATTTTTGTCGCTTTTCAAAAAATTGGACATTACATATATATTATTATATCTCGTAGACTATGATATGCAGTGTTTGCTTATATTGTTAAATAGATATGAATTGGTATTGACTAGATGTGTTACATTTGGAATTTTGAAAGGGGGTAAATTATCTTAATATGTTTTGATGAGTTTGCTTAAATATTTTATACTTATAAAATATGATATTATTAATTGTGAAATTTATTTTGGACCAATGATAATTAGTACTTGAATTTCACTTAGTATATGATATTATATATACATATATATAAGATGGAACTGTGTAGAATATTGGTCACCAATAGCAATTCTGATAGCCGTTGGTGCATTTTAAATATTATCGTGTAATTTCTGTAATTGAGTATCTAAAGGGTGCTAAGTTGGATGTTTAGGAGTTGTAAGATGATAGTAAGCAAGGATGGTGATAGTAGTGTTTTGAAATTGAATCTACGACTATTTATACTCATAGGTTGTATGTCTACATTAATATATATGTTAGAACTTAAAGTTATGTATAGATTTTCTTAATGAAGTGTTTTTATTAAATTCTTTTTAGTATAATAATTATTTTTTGTTTAACGTTAAACTTTCAAATGTTTAAATGTAATTTTTATTTCTTTTATATATTTTATTTATTTTTTCATAATTATCTCCTATTAACTTTACATCATGATTAAAATATTATATGCATATATGTTTTGTTTATTTTATTTCACTAATAAGGTAGTAAACCAATTTTTCATTAACTCAAATCCTTCAACTTTTTATTTATATCAATTGTTTTATACCTTTTTTATTTAAAGATTCACAAATTAAACTTTTGGTTTCAGAAATTATATCATGCCTTTCCATACTTGAAGTCTCTAATAATTAGTATTATTTCAAAACTTATTTTTATTAGAAAAAATTTATACTTACTCATCTTTTTAATTATCATACTTTATTTTTTACTCATTGAGTACCACGAGTCATTTTATTATTTATTTTTGTAGATGGGGAACTTATATACAATGTTCCTCTAGTGTAGTTTGAGAGAGCTATTAGGGAAAAGGCCAAAGGTAGGTTTATTTAGTATTATTGAATTCTCATGTCTTTCTATGTATGATTGTGCTCTAGAATCTACTCTACAAATTGCAAGTAGGATTTCTACCTTATTAATTATAATTTGTTATTAATTAAGAATTAAGGGTAGAGCTCTCTTTACGAGATTTGACTATTATCTATTGTAGGTAAACTTAGGTATGAATAATAATTTGTATACTCAATTAGACTTATTGATGTGAAATTATTTTACATTTTATGTCGGTCACATATCTAGTTTGGGGCATGACATTATTATTCGTAACATTTTATTTCATATATTTTTCTTCCTTTTGAATCTTTTAATATTAATTAATAATGTGCTTGGATTTAAGAGAGAGAAAAGTGAACGGAATTCAAAGTCCAAGGCTTGATTTAGACATTTTCATATATTTAAATATAAGTCAAATATTTATTCTTTTATTTTCTTAATCCAAATACATCCCAAATCCTGAGAGCACTAATAGACCAGTCAGGTACAATTAAGAGCCGGTAGATGCATCCCTCAAAATTTTAAAGTTATATGCATATAATATTAAAATTTGATGTTACATTTTTATATTCATTAAAATTTTGATCATACTTTCTCCATTGAATTTATTGAACTCACACATATATTTTCTTTTTATTATTTGACATTTTAAATTAAACCCATTTGAATCTATACATTTATTTCTTTTTTCAATCTTAGCCTTTCATTTTGTTTTTCATTTTTTTCTCCTTTTCTTACCTTTTCCTTACCTTTTTCTTCTTTTCCATTTTTTTCTCACTTTTTCCTCTATTTTTTCAAATTGTCATTAGCTTTAGTTAGACTTTACATAATGCTTCTTCTCTCTCCCACTATTGCCCCACCCAATATTTCTTTAATTTTCAATATATATTCAATCTATATATACCTTTGATATATTTTTTGCAAATAGTAGTTCTACAATAATTTAATAGGATATAACTAAATTTATATATTAATATATTATTTTCATTTGGATTTAGAGCTATTGTCTCTGAAAATATTGCAAAGCTTTTTGAAATATTGTTAAATAAAATAATATTTACAATGCTTTGTAGATGTAGATTTTTTGTAAATTAACAATGATAAATTTTTACACTTTATCAAATAAATTTTTTTCTCCTTCAAAATGCTCTTTTGAGCTTTTCATTGAACTATTATAATATTGTTGATTAATTGTGTGTTTTTTAAAGAGTATTCTCGTTGTGCATTAATGAGTATGGAGTAGATATAGAAGCATATTTTCATAAGTATTTAGATAGTGAAATTATTAATATTAATATGAAAAGTAATTCTTGGTATATTGGCCATTTAAATTCAATTTTTTTTTTAAATTTACAAAGAGAAAAGCTAGGATATTGTTAATATGTTAATCTTATTTAGTTTAATCCAAAAATTTAAAGAAAATTATTTTATTTAAACAATATACTATAAAAGTATAATTTAAAAAAAAAGATATAATTTTTTTTAAAAAAAATTTGTTGGCACCCATTGATTGGGACCACATTTATATGAAACACATTAGACTAGGGAAAAACATACAAAAAGTGTTTAATCATCACTAATTTGGACAACCACCCAAAGGAGAGAAAAATAAAATAAAATAAAAAAGAAATAATCAAGTGAGAGACATTTAAAGCAAAATCTAAAAGACTTACTAATGCATATGAAAAACAAATGAAGCCCTAGCTAATCAATTATTGTGTTAGCTAAATAAATTATAGCTTTCTAATATTTTAGAAAAAATACATTTTACTATCTTGAATTAAATCTTAATTACAATTTTAATACATCAATTCTAAAAGTTAACAAAACACTCCCACTCTTTGGAAGAAACTAAAAATGTTAACTCTGAGTCTCATTTAAGGTAGGGATGTTTGTGTTTTTTTCAACATAGGTGCTCTATAATATTTTAAACTTGATGAACTAGGTTTGCAATTAAGCCTTATTTCCAGGAGATTGGCAAAACGTATTATCCCTTAATAATTATTAGGGTAAATTGTACTTTTTTTCCCTCTTAGTGATGTCCAAATAACAAGTTTTTTCCTTTATTTAAAAAACATACACTCTTTTTCTAAGCCTCCAAATACTAGAATATCATGATGTCTTTATCTAAACCATCTCTCCCTTCAACTCTTGTTCCTTGAGGATGTGAATAAACACTTCAATTTATGACATTCAATTATAGTAAAATCCAGTAGATTGGAGAAAGATACAATGGATGGTACTGAGTGGATCAAATTGGAACATTCGAGAACTTCCAAGGTTTCAAGGTACTTAAGGAATTGAGTGCCACAAATGCTCCAATCCTATAGATATTAGGTCAAGCAAATAATTCAATTCTAGTTCTTTTATATATAGAAGGGTTCTAGCACTATGTACACAAGGAATTGAGTGGGGTGAATCCTCTAATTATAACATAGATATTAGCTTAGGCAAATATTGTCTATAAGGTCTTTGAGAAGGAAAAATCTCTATACGATGACCATAACCCACTAGGAGTTTTTTTGTATTTCGTAGCTTTTGTAGGAATCCATTTGGAAATATTGCTAACTTGTCACCATGAAAGTGATAAACACATCTAAAAGGGGTGAATAAGTGTGATATACAAAAAATGTAACTAATTGAGAAATATGGATAGAAAGTGGAGGACGTATACGTAGAGCGAGCAATAGCTTACTAGAACAAGCAAAGTAATTAAGTAAATTAACTAATCTCAATGTAATACGTGAAGTGTAAGTGGAGTGAGCAATCTATAACTTGAGTTAAAGTGTATTATGCTAAGAGTGGAGGAGGCAAATAGTCATATAGTGTAATAAAATAATCAAAGTAGATAGAGCAAGTAAGTGTAGTGAGAAATAAACTTTACTAACTAACTTGATATGTAAGTGAAGGATCCTCCAATAATGGAGGAGGCAATGTATGCAAAAAAAAAAAAAAGAGAATAAGGACAAGAGAAATACATAAAAACTTATTCTAGTTTAACCCCTCAAGCTTACGTCCAATCTCTTTAAACTTTTAAAGGACTTTTCTTCAATCTTTAAAATGATTTTGCAATGAAAGATGGTTTTTCCAATCTCAACAAACTTTAGATGCATAATAAATTTTAAACCAAGAAGAGCTCATTTGGACAAAAAGTTGTATAACTTAACAAAATGGCTATTTTTGCTCCATATGAGATACCAAATGTGTCCAAATGACCTCCTTTAATGTTTGGCACCTTTTGGGTAAGTTTAAAAGTATGAATATGACTTGTATGAATTGTCCAAGTAGTCTCAAACCCCATGCATCTCAATTTGGTTATTCCACATCCAAGAATGCATGTATTCAAATGTACACTCAAGTGTTCAAATTCCATATCTCCATTATCTTGGCACCATGCAAGGTCCATACATCATTTATACATAATTTTACATTTGTTCATGGTCTTACATCACAAAAATAATATGTACAAGGAAAATTTGGCATTCAATTGCATAACAAGCTATGTAACTATCGTGACTTGGCTTTTCAACTCCCTTAGTTTGCATTCTTTGTTTCTTAAGCACCACCTAGTCATGTCAAGAGGAAAGGGGAATGGGGAGTAGATTCCTTGAATTTCAATAGCTCACACACCTGTTCACACACACATTCAAGACATATACACATCAAAGCATATATATGGGAGGTTTGGCAACCATAAAGTATGCAAAGTTACAATCTCCATGCCACTTAGTCATATTCAAGCTAAGACGATTCTCTAAGGACTTTTGATTTTGCCTCACCCTATTTCTAGGACTTTTGGATTTGTCCCGAGACTTTTGACTTAGTCTCACCCTTCCAAGAGATTTTTGGCCTTGTCTCACCTATGCCATGAGACTTTTGGTATCTCCTCACTTTTATTAAGGGACTTTTGATATCACCTCACCCTTATAAACCATCTCCACAACCAAAGCCATTCAAAGAAATACACTGGTACCAATGTAATGTCAAGGCATCAAGTGGCATGTTCTCATGTTACAAGAGCATACACAAACACACAAATATATACATATGCATATAAGAATGCAAGGAGAATGAGGTGGAGAGCTACCTTGAATTTTGTAAGCCTTCCTTTGTCTTATTCCTTCCTTTTTTCAGCCTCACAAGTGCACCTAGGTAGGTGTATATTCTCTTGTCCTAGACACCATAAAGAATACACAATTACACACTTGAAGTAAGCTAAGACACTAAACTCACTCTTGAACACACACTTGGTTCCATAAATAGTATAATGGTTCTATAAATGACCTATTGAAGTAACCTTCACAATTCAAGCTTTAGGCTCCCATCTCTTTCTATTTCTAGGCCTTTTAGCTTCATTCAAAGTCATTGGAGTCCTCACACAATTATTTACACAAGCTTAGAATTAAGTTGCTTCATAAGGCACCATTATGGACACCATTATTCTATCTTCCAATCCATAACTCCTAAATTTTTTTCAATGATTTCTCCCATCTTCTAACATCATATAAAGTCTCAAACCAAGGGTAGAACAAATTAAAACACTTCCTAGCTTAATTATCCTAGCTTGGTTGAAATATGCACACCAAGGAAGGTTCATGGAGTTCTTGATTTTTCCTTGATAGGAGAGCCACTTGGGAGGATTTTTAGAGGTCTTAGGAGCTCAAGGTAATACTCAAATAGCAAAGGAATTACTCACATAAAATCAGATTTTTCCAAAACCTTAAAGAAGCCTACACTTTTCTATCTTATTTTTCATGGATTTTTCTTGCAATTTCTTACCATATTCTTCTTCCTCATGGTTTAAAACCCTAGCTCTTCTCTTGTTTTTAGACAGAAAATCCCTCCCCCATATGGTTTTGGTTTAGGCCGAAATACACACAAGGAAGGAGCAAGAGAAAGAAGCAACTAAAACAAAAAATTGCCTTGGATTCAAGCTTAATTTCAAGAGCCTTTCTTCTTGATTTGCTTCTCCTCAAGAATTTTGAATTATCCCCCCTTTTTCTGGGCTCAAAACAAAACCAAAACCATTTAATAAAACCATGAAAAGAAAGCTTGAAGGAAGAACACAATTGGAAGAAGAAGAAGCATGAAATTCCTTGAAATTGGCCACCTTTCATTGACTTTCTTCCTCCTTTCTCTCCTTCTCTTGTATGCCTAAGATAGAGCTTATTTTTTCTATATTTTGGGCAGAGAGGGTCGTGCTATATGAGGGGGAGAAGAGACAAGAAGTTTATGGAACATTCAAGAAACTTACTTTTTCTAAAATTTCAATTTCATCCTTTTATAATGACAATTTTGTTTCGGCTTCATTTTAGCTCCTTTTTTAGAACCTTCTTTTCAATTATGAAATTTGGGTTCCCAATTTAATAAAATACCTCTGGAATCATTCAAGTTGAAACTAAAATCTTACCAAACAAATCCGTCAAAGTTTGAGCTCACTACCGTTGAAAAATGTACACCAGAGGTGCTTTACTAGTCCCGAGGCTACCCATGGTTTTTGGGCCCTCCAAGAACCTTAGATAACTCAAATTTTCCATTTAGAAAGCCCTCATATGTGTTTTTTCAAAAGTTGCACTTATTTACGAAAATGTTATTATGTTTCGTCAGTTTTCATCACAAATTATTTCACTGTCCTAACTTTATTTTTCTTTCTATCTGAACTTAGAATTATTATTTTTAGGAGTTTATGACTCTATCCAAATTTTTTGGGAGATTAGCTAACTCATTTCAAAGGGCTTGCTTTTATATGACTCATTTCGTCATTTTACGAAAATTACATTTGTTACACACACTTTTAGTACTCCTAGCCATTAGAAATAATCTTGATCGTGAAGAGTTTTTTTGGCTAGAGCAAACAAGATGTGTCTTTAATGTTTATAATATTTCACCTTTGCAGCTACTGCCAGCTTAAGTAATTCTTCCCATGTAACTCACTTGGTCTAATCATTATTAATTCTATTTAAATCTCAAGACATATATTAAAGAGAAATATCATCTTTATATGTAATAGATGTAGTTGCAATAGAGAGAGAGAGAGAGGCAAAAAGAATAACAAATTTATACTCAATTCATATTTTGCCTGCATGAAAGCTATCTTCTTTTTGTTGTTTACATATAAAGGTTTTTGTCTTTTAGTCGATGAACACATATATAGGCCAACAGAGAAAAATGAGCTTTTTTATACACAATTTTTAGATTTTGTTATTAACAAAGTCGTGAGCTTAGTTAACCTTGGGCCAACAGAAATCACATGAGACATTTTAAACTATTAAGGAGGTTCTCCTCAAACTTTTCATGCCAAAACATCAAAATAGTTCTTTCAAACTAGGGAAAAACTAATGATCAATTGGAAAAATGGTCGTAATCAGATATAACCCAAATTTAATTTATTTTCAATCACAAGAAACTGAAATGCCAACTCTGTTATTCAATATTTAATTATCAAAGCAAAAGGATAGACACTATGGCTATAAGTTAGCTAGGTTTAATAACTTTATAGAAAGTGTTTTTCGTAATACATAAAAGGCCTTTATGAAAGTTAAAATTTCAACTTTTACAATGAGATATTAAAATTTTCTTGATTCAGAAAAAATCTTTAGTTTCTCTACAAGCATTTTTTTTTCATTTTAGCTGATGCCCTATTTGAAATATCCTAAACTCTAGAGTGGATTCGAAGTTTGTTTTAATAAATGATGTAACACATTTTTTTTAACTATTAAACTGAGGTAGATGCTCTTGTTTCATTCATTGGTTTTAGAATTTTGGTCTAAAGAAGTGAAGCATCTTTCTAGTCATTGTTTTTTTGTGTAAATTATAATTTACCCCTTTCAACTACTACTAGTTTAGTCAATTTGCAGATAACCTGGAGTTTTCAAACTGTGCGAGTCAAACCTTCTATTTAGACTATACATAAAGCTAGGTACCATATACACCAAGGTATTCATTGGCATTAGCTAAAATTGAGGGGGAGAAAAATTGATTCACTGAATAGAATATTCCTTTTACCATTGTCAATTTTTAGGAAATTTATTGCGTCACCTTCCGAGATACAATTAAGTGGAAGCTTGTCAAACACACAATAGGGTATCACATCATGTCACTTGGAAGAGTGGACGCTTTTCTAGATTTCCTTTGCATTGCGCAGAGTCATGGCTATCATGCTTGCTTGATGTGGGTGGAAGTTTTATACTAGTGCTAAATTGTTTTCCTAGAATGTCAACATACACTCGTCTCATTTGAGAATATTTTAGTGTTTAGAATTCTCTAGATTTGAAAGTATTGTTAAGTAAATTATCATACAGGTTCTTTCACACCTTGTCAAGTAAATTAGAATTCTCTAAATCTAAAAATCTTGTCTTCAATTGATCCTAGAGTATCACATTTTGCGTTTGGTAATATAGTTGATATGAACTATGCTTTAATTTTGTTTTGCAATTGTGATTAACATAAGAGATGAGTATAATGGATGCTAGCAGAGCAGAACTTGGTCTTCTAGTTTTATATCTGAACAAGGTTGAAGCTAGGGACAAAATATGCAAGGCAATATGGCATGGTTCCAAATTTTTGATGATGGGCAACCTGGTACTGCCTAGAATGTAAGCAAATAAACTAGCTTGGCATGTAATGTATTTTGTCTATACAAGGTTAAATTATTCTTTTTTATTCTGAAGAAGATAATATATCTCTAGTAATGCAAATATGATTCTTTGTTTTTGTAATGTCCAAAATTGGAAAAAGGATGACAAAAGGAAAGTTTCATAACATTTTTTGGCTTATTATTATTTCCTCCTATCATTCATAGAGGAATTCCGACAAGGAAAAGGAGCAACAAATTACATAATCTTTTACTGATCTTCAAAGCCATCAACACTTACTTTTCTTCCTTCAATATGAACTTTGTGAATAACCTGCACACACTGATAAGTCCAACACACCTGATATTCTGTTTAATGCTTTTGTTTTTTCTGTCAAAAAATGCATTACTGCCAACTTTCTTGTTTCTTGATCAATCTTAATCAATTTCAGTCAAAGAATCTACCAGGTAGGAAGCATAACCTTTCGTAAGTATTTAGTTGTTTGTGCCCTGTATTATTTATTTGAGACTTTCATTAAGTGATCGAGTTGTATATATAAACTACGTGCAGATCTTTTCTGTTGGCTGGGCTCTTCAGTGTGTAGCACCCTCGTTGAGGTTTATGGCTTCCCTTTTAACTTTATTCCTCATGTATATATATATATATCCATAATTCCCTTCTGATTCTTTGCTATTAACCCCTTCATATTATCAACTTGGAGACCTTGGAAGACTCTTTGTATCAATGAAGAAGTTAGAGAAAAAACTCAAGAAGAGTAATAAATATGATGTATATTTCATTTTCACCTTATTTGGGAAAGTAATGGCATTTCCTTACATTTTAAATTTATATTTAGTTAACCTTGTTACCCATGGATGCAGAATGAACAATACTTTACTTCGGAACAGTGGCAACAAATATCTTTATATCATGTCCCTACTAGTACCACTTTATAGTCAGATTAGTTTCTCCAGTGCTTTCGTATTACTTGGCCATCTTGAATTCATTGAAAATTTGCGCCTATTTCTCATTCTGCAAATTCCTATCCATCTACATGCATGACTAACAAGTAAGGAATTGTATTAACAATGTGTAGGAAGTAAAGTAAGAAAAATAATTACCATCATTTGACCCCAAAAGTTTTTACGATTCTGTCAAATATAATTTTGTTATAAGTTTTGTTAATCATCAATTTAGTCTACACTAGGATCATATTTATGGGTTTTTAAAATTTTTTTGAAATCAAATGATAGGTAACTATCTTGCTAAGACAAAATCGATGGATAAAGCTTTTTTCTAGGATCCAAATGATAGCTCACTCAGAAATTAACTTGAAACTTTTAAAGGAATATTTATCCCTTTTCACCATTTGAGGGACTATATGGTAGTCTTGTCCTTAATTAGTAGAAATTTATTCTAGGAGTATGAGTTTTTCACTGACAAAGATATTTAGTTTGCACAAGGCAGTTGTTTTCTACCCCAGGTAAAGTCCCAAACATCGTGACGAGGGAAAGATAGGCTCTCCCTCAACACGCTTCATTGTTATTAAGTGATTATGTATGTTTGCAAGTACATGTTTGTTGATGCGAGCATTGAGCAATTTGCTAACCAATAGGATGTTTTTGAAATGTCATCATAAGTAGTGCCAATATTGAGACATTTTACATTTACTTATAGTAGAAATAACATGGTTTTTTATTACTGATGCTTATTAAAGAATCGTAGATACTGATGCTCTTGTTTTTGTTCATTGGTCTTGAAATTTTGGGCCAGAGAGGTGGAACATTTTTCTAGTGATTTTTTTTTGGGATAAATTATGATGTAACGACTTTCAACTCCTTCAAGTCTAATCAATCTAGAGATAACCAAGAGTTTTTAAACTATGTGAATGAAACCTTTTGTTTAATGCTTCATTTAAATTGATAAAATTAGGAGCTAGGTGCAACATAATAAAGGATATTTAATGCCCAATAACCAAAGTTAAACGGGGAGAAAAGTTGAGTTACTAAACAGAAGGTACCCCTTGCCATCTTAAATATAGCAGAGTTCTGATAAGTATGAAGAAAATAAGACAACTAGAAAAGTAAAATCCTTGTACTCTAGTGAATTGAATTCTTCGACAATTTACTGTGTTGCCTTAGCTTTTCTTTTGTTTTCTGAGATAGAAGTAGAGTGAAACTATTGGGTAAGGATTTATTGCTACAAGAAGGCTAAGTTGTCAAACACACATATGCACATTCACCCAAGAGAATAGCACATCATGCAACTTAAGAAGGTGGAAGCTCTTTTGGATTTACTTGCCAATGCAAGTTGCCATGATTATCATGCTTACTTAATGTGGGTGGAGGTTTTGTGCTTGTGCTGAGCTGTCTTTCTATTTCCCATAATGCTAGTACACAGAATTTGCATCCTTGAGAATACCTTTGTGCTTATTCTTTCCAATGTGTGTGAAATTGCACACCTGTAGTAGATGAGTGTAACAGATAACTATGTCACCTTTTCTTTTATTTCAAAGATTCTTTCACACATTGTCAAGTAAATTAGAATTCTAAGGATCTAATATTATTACCCTCATTTAGTGCTGGAATATTTTCCTAATATAGTTGACATGAATTATGCTTTAATTTTCTTCTACAGCTTTGAATAGCATAAAAGATGAGTACATTGGCTGTAACCAGCGTAGGGACAAATCAACCAGTTTTATAGTTAAAGAAGATTGAAGCAACCTGATACTGCCCGAATGTTGACAAATCAACCAATTTGGTATGTAGAGTTTTTTGTCTATTCAAGGTTAGCTTATTCTGTTTAATTTTGAAATCATTGCTAGTTCACACATTTATCTATTCTTTTAATTTTGGTTATTTGGATAATTTACTCCTTGCAATTTAATTAGCACGTAGAGAAGTGGAGTTTTTTTGGGTCATTTTTTGTGTAAATTATAATTTACCCCTTTTCAATCCCTGCAAGTTTAATTAATTGAAAGCTTACAGGTTATTTACATATTGACTAAAGAATATTTTCGTGTTAATTATCTTAACCTTAACATTTTAAAGCTATTTAAAAATTTTCCTAAAATATATATCATTAATGCGCATAGTATAATTGATTCAAAATACTTTACATATAAGATTTTTAAAATACTTTGCAATCAAGCATATTCAAATTCTTCCCTTACAAGAATTCCAAATTCAATCCTGAAAAATATATTGAGGCTAAATAAAAACTTTTATTATCCTATATTTAACTCAATTATTATTATATTTGAAAACATATCATAATAAGATATTCAATATATAATTCAAATCCCTAGTAATTAAACAAGATATATAATATTTGAATTATTAAGCCCATAAACCCAAACATAATCTAGGCCCAAAAACAATATTTTCCCTAATTGTATATTTCGCCCAATTAATTCATTTTCTAAAATATATAAAATTGAACATATTTGATATAATTTAAAAATATATAAAGCCTTTGTCCCAACAAATTGCTTGTTCAAACATTTATTTATTCTTTTTATTTTGTTTCTTTGGATAATTTGCTCCTTGCAATTTATTTAAATGGATATTTTTAATATCTTTTACTTATCTGCATCCTGTTAATTCTTTTTCTTCTGGGCCAATGCCATGATTTATTTAAATGAAGAAGATCAGATATCTCTAGTAGTGTGAATATTATTCTTTGTTTTTATAGTGACCAAATTGGAAAATAAATAATAGGAAAAAAGTTTCAAAACATTCTTTTGCTAAGTAATGTTCCCTCCTAACACTCGAAGAGGAATTTCAAAATAGAAAAGAAGTTGCGAATTAATTAATATTTTAATCTTCTTCAGAGCCATCACTGCTCATACTTCATCCTTTAAGATGCAGTTAGTCAACGACCTGTGTGCTCTGATAAGTCCCCTCCCCCTAATTTTGTTGGGAATGGTGCAAGCTTTGTAAAAACATTCCACCTTTTTATCTCCCTTTTATTTTGTTCTTGATTCTTACCTTGATATTCTATTCGATGCTTTTTTTTGGTCCAAAGATGCATTACTGTCAACTTTCTTATTTCTTGATCAATTAGTCTGGCATGGCAGATTGGGCATCTACCAGGTAGGAAACAAAATGCCTCCCAGTGTTTGGGTTGTTTGTTCCCTAAACTATTTGTGTAAAACTTTCACTGAGTAATCGGATCATATATATAAACCTTTTTTGTCCAACTAAAGAGTGTACTGAGTTAATTGGCCGAATATCTCTTCTGTTGGCTGGGTTCCTCAGTGTGTAACAACTTAGTTCAGGTTTGTGGCTTCCTTTTTCCTTTTCCTATGCTTTTAACATGTATATATCAGTAAAGGCCTCCTTTGTTTCTGTTATTAACTTCTTTATGACATGCGTTACCCCTCATATTGTCAGCCTGGGGAGCTTGGAAGACTATCTGCATCAATGAAGAAGTTAGAGAAGCAGCTCAAGAACAGTAATAAATATAATGTATATTCTCTGGGCTGGTGAACAGGTTCTTCAAAGTTTCTTTTCATTTTCACCTTACATGGGATATCAACGGCATTTCCCTTTATTTTAAATCTATATTTATTTAACCTCATTGCCCATGGATGTAGAGTGAACAATACCATGCTAAATCTATATTTATCAAAGCAGGCATGGATATAGTTGTAGCAGTTGGACTGCTTCAATTGGCACCCAAGAAAGTTACTCCCCGTGTGACTGGAGCCTTTGGATTTATCACATCTCTAATATCTTGTTATCAGGTGCCTGCCATTATCACTGTAGTTAACTTCCCTTGTGCTTCTATATTACTTGGGCATCCTGAATTTATAGAAAGTTTATGTCTATCTCTCATTTTGCAAATTCCTTCCTTCATGAGAGATGCAAGGAATTGTATTGAGTCCTTGGAAGATGCATGTTCCATCAGTTTAGTCCTTAGAAATTAACATCATTTGACTCCAAAAATTTTAAGAATCCATCAATATCATCTTGCTGCAAGTTCGGTTAACATCAATTTAGTCCATGGTAAGATCATATTTAAGGGTTTTTAAAGGATATAAAGGGTAGTTTAATCATAAAATTAAACTCTAAATTTTCAAAGAAATATTTTCCTTTTACACCATTGGAGGGACTATGTTGTGCTCTTACTCTTAATTCACTAAAATTTATGCTGGGAGTATTTCAGTTGTTCGCTGACTAATATATTTGGTTTGCACAACGCAGTTGCTTCCTGCAGTAGGCAAGTCCAAAACATCATGAAGACAGAAAGACAAGCTCACTTTCATCATGCTTCATTATTGTTAAGTAATTATATAAGTTTGTAAGTAAATGTTCTTTTATGTGGGGCATTGAGCAATTTGCTGACCTGTAAGGTTTCAATGGTGGAGAAAAGCAAAAACATTTCTCAAGTGAATTGGTGACCATGTGTGGAAGAGGGTTCAAGGATAGAAGAAGAGACTTTTGACGGTTGAAAATACTTCTAGTGACAATAATAACGAGCATCACCCTAACCCTTTTTAGTTTTGACCAATGTTGACACCTGGAAAAGAATAACTCATCATTGAAGATAACTACAATAACCATTCAGTGGCAATTTTGTTATTCTTCACTGAAGCTTTCAACGACAAAAATATGAGGAGTGACTTTCTGTCAACGTAATCACCACTGAAAACTTAATTTCTTGCAGTTTAATAAATTGATTTAACTAATTTCTTCAATTGGCACAGCATCAGGATTCTTAATATATAGGATGGAACAAGTAGTGGCTAATAACTCGCATATAAATGTCACGACCTCAATACTCAAAATGGGATAAAAAAGGTATTAAAGTCAGGACATAAATAACGGCACAGTAACAACTCCCCGTCTGTAATTTAAACACCATACACACTTAATAGTCAATTCATATATAACTATGTAGTAAAAGGTCAACTTTATTCATTAACACAACTTAAAAAAGGGAAAAAAAAATCTTCATTCGTCAAGAGAATTGTTGCCATCATTGTCCCCTTCTCTTAATTATTGCATTGTTCCAAACTTACCAAACCTGCAAAATTTTAAAGAATACTAATGATAATTAGTTTAAATAAACTTTTTTGAATAAGTAATTAAATATCAAGATATTGTGAATAAAATGACACCAGTAATTGTCTTTTGAGCTCTAATGTCTCGCGGTTTTGAAGGTTAGAATTTAGAACAGTTTCAAAGCAAAGAGAGATGGCAAAATATGTTTATGAGTGGGGTCATGACTCTAAATGATAGTTAATAATAAAATATTATATTTGAGAGTGCCAACAACTCAATTTCGATATGTTAGATACATGACGAGGTATTAAGATAAAGTTTTTCATGTTCTTTTTCTAAAAAAATCTAATTAGACGTGATCTTTCATAAATTAAGTATTTCATATGAAAAAGAAAACTAAATGCTGGAAAAAAATATCATATGCTCAGATCATTTCAATGTTTGAACTAGTTACACTTTATTCAGGAACGATGAAGAGGAAGAAACTCAGGATGGCAAAAATACATATGTGGATACTCTAATCATTAATACTCTTGGTACTGTCACTTACTGAACAAATTAGCCTTAGAGCGGTATGAGTGAACAGAAGAACCAAAATAAGCTTCTCTTGTGTCAAGGGATGATTTCCTGAAACAATTAACAAAAGATAGTTAGGAAAGACAGAAACTAAACAAAGTAAACAACTCTCAAGCTCTTTCCACTCGCATCCAGAGTAACTTCCAGAAACAAGAATTTAGAAAGTATATATGGCCAACTACTTTGCCTTAGCCCGATTGAACCAATAAATAATGCTGCTAATTTGCTTCAAAGGATAGAGACAAAGCGACCATTAACAGCCTACTTAATGATTGAAAGCAATATAGAGAGGAAAAAAATACAAAGAAAAATATCTTCCCCAGTAAAGCCAATTATGTGTTCTATTTTAATTGCTTCCTTCAGTGCACAAGATGAAATTGGGGTCAAGAAGGAAGGTAGGAAGAAATTGTGTGGATGAAAATGTAGCAGATGATAAAGATGGCTAGTAAAAAATAATAGATTGCTTAATCACTAGTAGGTATTAATTAACTCGGCTGGTTATATACATACCTGTAACATTACAGAATTTCTCATTATTAACTCAGGCTGTTCTTCTTAAAGGCCTTATGGATCATGGCATTGAGATCATCTTCTGAATCGATAGTCACATTGGGTGCATATATATCACCTTGACAGAAAATTTCCATTCTGGAGCACTGGTGTACTGATAATTTTTTCAAGGATGGGAATTTCAAATTATTACTCCCTGTGCAAAAGCTTCCAAGGCTTGGTAGAGAGTAAAGATATAAAGTCTTGAGGTCCCTAAATATTATCTCGTGTCCATCTAACTCACCTCCCTCTTTAGCCACTATTTCTTGTATTGATTTACATTCTCTTATGGACATGTTCTTGAGTTGAGCAAGACTTTTGGTTGTTGAGGGTGTGAACAAATATACCAATCCATCACAATCAGATACAGAGAGATCCCTTAGATTTGAGAAAGATACAGTGGATGGTACCAAGTTAATCAAACGGGGACATCGCCGCACTTCCAAGGTTTCTATGTTTTCAAGAAGAGGGGCTACCCAGGACTGCTCTAACCCTATGGAATCGAGCTTGGCCAGATGATCCAGCTGTAATCCTTTCAGCTGTGAAAAGAACATTTCACAATAACGATCCACATCAGGTCTTTGAGAGGTGAATATCTCTTTGGAGTTACTACAAAACACCCCAAGCTTTTCTATATGGGGCAGTGATTCCTTTTGGAAGAATCCATATGGAAATCTATCTAACTCATCATGAAAGCACTGCAACTTGAGAAATTTCACTCTTTGAAGGAGGTCTGCCTGAACCTGTCCTTGCCAAATCTTCATGATGTCCTTGCTGAGTGACAGTTGCTCTAGGTTGGGAAAAACCTAGGATCAATAAAATTATTATTAGATTAATAAAAAATAATAAGGGGATCGATTTCAAATATTTTCCCTTGATTCCCTTAAAAATACATCTATATATATATATATATATATATAGGTTACTTATATTTTTAAATGTTTTAATTAGAGCACATCTTTTACTCAAGTTTACATAAAATAAAGAAATAAAAGACTAAAATGGCAAGTATCGAGGAGACCAATGTATATCACACTAAAGAATTAACATAGATCTAAAAGAAGTTGGAGTAACAATAATACCTTTTCATATGAGACAATGGCTTCCACATCAATTGGAAAATGATCTTGATTCTCTGTTGGGAAAACCCTCAATTGACGGCAATGATATACATCTAATTCTTTTAACTTTGGCCATTCCAAGTTGTTTAGTCCAGGATAGATGCACTTGAGCTCTGGCAATTCCCATAGCTTCAACATGGTTATGCTAAGGAACATAATTAACTCTGTAGTTGCTCCTTCTGGGGTTGTTTCGTCCTTTGCAACAATTTCTATTAATTCCTTACAATCTTGCACTTCCAGTTTTTCAAGTCTTTCAAGTTTGCCTTGGGCCACTGATGCTGGAAACAAACTCTTGAGGCCTTTGCATCCAACCACATGCACTTGTTGCAAAAATTGAAGGCTGAGAATTTCTTTAGGGTCCTCATTCCAAACATACTCCAGATTAGGTAGTTGCTCCAAGGTCAATTTTTTCAAGGGAAGGGAGAAGGGGGAGGATGCGGGTCCCACATCAAATATTGCCTTCACAAAATCACAGTTCCGTACTTCTAACTCTTCCAAGTTACTTAAGAAGGGAAGCAAATTAAAAGGTATCACATGTGATAAAAATTGACAACCATGCACTACCAAAGTCTCCAATTTGCTGAAGCCTCTGTCTGGGACTGGAATAGCACCGTGCCATATCTCTTCTAGCTCAGGGTGATCACCAAGCTCCAAATGGTATATATGACAAACAAAAATCTGCACAATCAAAACAATTGATACATCAAACTATATTTCTATAACCATCATTCTGTACAAATAGTATATAAGATTACTTCATTGTTATGACAAAATTTATCATCCAATTCTCACTTTCTTTTTGTTTTTTTGGTGACAACTTGACTAAATCAAGTGATTTTTTCTATCAATATATAATACAAATTAAAACTAAAAGAGGAGTAAACGGAGGATAAATTATCTTAACCTCCCTTAAGGTATAAATAAATATCACTCCGCCCCCCCCCCCCCCCCAAAAAAAATGTTTGTTGCAACTTTGTTAAGTCCCTTGTTGTTAATATATCATTAAAACTCCCAATAAAACAATATAAAACGTCAACCGAACATAACAAAATACTTTATTACCTCTAAATGTAAATGTCCTCATATTCCCTCAAAAGTTTTCTAAACTTTCTATCTATAGAAGTGATCCCCAAAAACCATATGAGGAAGCGGAGCTAAATGGCAGAAAAATCTGTTCGAGAGATAGTTGCCCAATCGGTTTCTTATAAGAAGGAGAATAAATTTTCAAAATCCTCTCACTTCCTCCTCCATGTTGAACGGAAACCTTGTGCATCGTTTGGCTTTATTTACCATCACCGTAAGAAACCATTAATTACTTGCACTTTGTCGATACATCTAGTAATTAATGATGTTGTTATCAACATTTAACAAAACATTACCAACAACTAATGAAGTCACTATCAACCCTTTAAGATGTTACTAACACTTTAGTGAACTAAACCTTATGTGATAACCCTAGTTTTAAGAATTTGAAAAAAAAAAATTAATTTAAGAATGTTAGATTAATAATTATTTTAAGGGAAATTAAGTATTTTTATACTGTTCTAAGAAGACAAAGTTTAACAAAAAAAAAATTTGATTAGATTTGGTAAGCATATTCTAATAATATATTGGAAGAAGGATCTTTTTAGAAAGAATTTTAGGGACTAAATGGCACAAATAAAATATGCATTGAGATCAAAATATAATTTTTTAATTAGTGGGGGGTTTTTGTAATTAGTCAAGCAAATTTAAAAAACGCAGATGTATTCCTTTTTTTCTGTTCTAGTATATTCTTAATTAGTGGGACTTTTTTGTAAGTAAATTTTTAAATCATTTAATTATAGTAAATATGACATTGTGATAGAAGGAACAATTATTTTATATCCAAAATATATTGATATTAGTTGTACAGGCATCAATTATTATACAAATTTAAAGGTAAATTAATCTCAAGAAATGATTACTTAAAATAAAAAACTTACTCCTAAGTTTTAGCCAAAATATCATCTAGTTTATAGAAGGAAAAAATGGACAAACACCCCATGCAACTTGCATTATTTGCTTAACATTTGGAATGTCGAATGGACAGTCTAAATTGTTTTAAATTTTTTTTTTAAATTTTAATTATTATTTTTTAAAATTTATTATTAAAAAATTATTTTTATCTTATGTTTTATTTCTTCTAAAATAAAAGAGGTCAAAAACTCCCCATAATATAAAAATATAAATTATTCAAATTAAATCTGAAGATTCCGAATACTGCTTTGGCAGAAAGGACAATGACAATCCAAGTTCCATCTCATGTACTTTAACCCTTGAATAACTAGTCACCATATACTTTTTCCAATAATAGACCCGTATACTTTAATATACCCCAAAAAAAAAATTTCTTCCATCCACTTTCTGTGCTCAGCACATGTGTGAACAGCACTTGTCATATTTTGTAAGCCAATAAAATATTGCAAAAGATTTAACAAGATGACTTATATTTTTATTGTCAAATTCTTTAGTCAAAATATAACAATAAATATCTAATTAAAACATAATAAATATATAATTATTTAAATAAAATATGACAAGTATATAATTTTTTATAAATAATTATATAATTTTTTAATTAAATCATATACTTGTTATATTTTAATTAAAAAATTATATATTTGTTATATTTTAATTAAAAAATTTATAGTAAGGATATAAACAACTGTACCTAAGTTTAGTCTTAAAATATTTTATTTTAAAATTTTAATAAAACAATTAAAATATAATAAAGCAATTAAAAAAAGAAAAAATAACATTTTCGTGAAAAATGTAATTCAAGAAAGTTTTCTTTATGAGTTAGCAGACACCTAAACTTTCATTTATACTATATCAATAAATTTATTATGTGGCATTGAATTTATCTAATAAAGAGATTATTTTGATTGAAAAAATAAATAAATAATAAAATTAAATTTTTTTATTTTTTTGAAGAATAAATTTTAAAAAAAATAATTTTCAAATTGTTTCAAATGATCTGAACCTAAGGAATATTTCTAACAACTAATTTCTTTCAGAGGAACCATTATTATGCGGAACCGGAATGCAACATTAGGAGGAGGTCACGTGAAAAGAATTTAAAATGTATACTAATCAGATTTTTTTTTTTAGGTGGCTCCTTGGAACATCTTGAAGCCATTTCTCTGGATTGATGACCCACCTTTGTGTGTGGATGATGTATTTTCCCCCACAAAGTTATTAAATCAAAAAATTACCCTAAAATCAAAAGCTTATTCAATTTTGACATTTCAGACTGTCTCCACAAAAAGTCGCATTACTATATAAAAAAATTAACTTGATACACACTAACCACTAAAAATTCCACCTACCTAAAAGATTTCTGTTTTAATCGTGCCGATGCAAACATGAAAGATATTTAAATGAATTTGGGGAATGAATACTTACCTTCTCATTGAACAACTTCTGCACCGCGGTGTTGAGATCATTGCAGGGGTGCCCACCATCTGGGCCCCACCAAGCTCTTATTTCTAAAAGGTTGGGCGCCCTTACGTCTCCTTTAGAGAAAATTTTCATCCTTGGGCATTGGTCTATGGTCACTTCTTCCAGAGCTGAGAATTGCAAAGTGGTATTCCCTGAATAAAAACTCACTAGGCTTGATAAATTACAGAGATCGATGGATTCAAGCTTCTCAAATATTATCTCATCTAAAGTTGATTCATCACTCTCTTGGGCCACTACTTGTTCCATTGATTTACATCTCTCTACGGTCATCCTCTCAAGTTGCACCAAACTTTGGGCTATTGAGGATGAGAACAGAGAAACCAACCCATGACATTCAATTATAGTCAAATGTTTCAAGTTGCAAAACGATACTGCAGGAGAAGGCATTAGAACAGTCAAACGAGGACAACTGCTTACTTGCAACTCTTCGAAATTCTTAAGAAGTGGGTCTAGCCAGGAGTTATCTAACCCAATGGAGAAGAGAAGAGGCAGCGAATCCAGGGATAATGCTCTCACTCGTGCAAGTACACTGACAGAATCAATATCTTCGGGTTTTTGAGAGGGGAACATCTCCTCGAGTGCATTGAATTGCCGTACAGTAAGACTTTCTAAATTTGGTACCTTCTGAAGGAATCCAAAGGGCAAACTAGCTGTTGCTTCATAGGAATCATGAAAGCGCAGCTCAAGATCTTTTAATTTGTGAAATAGGTCATCAGGAAAATGTCCATGGGATAACATCATAGTGTCTTTCCCACTGAGAGTCAAACTCTCCAAGTTGGGAACAACCTACAAGAAAAAACAGACACAAAAGAATAACATTAAGAATTATATAGATGGATATTTCCTTTTCACAATACAAGAACGATGAAAATGAAAATCTAACACCTTTTCAGCCAAGAAAAGGGGCTGTCTCCTAGTTGAAATACCAACTTGATCCTCATCTCCAAGTGCTCCTTGGTGACTTCGAAATTCTGATGCGAACATTTCCAACTCATTGCATTCGACCACATGTAGCCTACCTAGGTTGGGACATTCCAGAGTGTATCTTCCAGGATAAAAATACTTGAGGCATGGCAAATCATGTAGATACAAGGAGGTTAAACTACGGAATTCAAATGTTCTACTAGCTCCATTTGCTGCTGCTTCTTCTTTTCCAACAATTTCTTCCAACGAGTTACATCCGTCTATTCGAAGTTTCTTGAGCTTCCCCAGATTTTCAGCCAAGGATGCTGGAAAAAGAGTTTTCATACCCTTACAAGCAGTAACACGCACCTCTTCCAGATTTAAAAAACTGATAATTCCATGAGGATTCTTGCTCCATACACACTTCAGATTCTCCAGGCGAACTAAAGTCAATTTTTTCAAATGAAAGGCCCTTCCATTGATTTCTGTCAAATTGGTGTCGTCCATATCAAAAATGATCTCTACTGGGCTGGAAAGTACTTCCAATTTCTCTAAGTTCTTAAAGTAAGGAAGTAACCAAGAAGGAAATATTTTTGACAAAAAGCAACAATTCTTCACCACCAAAGTTTTTAAATTGTGAAAGCAGTTGTCGGCCAGGGGAACTTTGCCCCGCCATACTTCTTGTAACTCAGGATGGCGAGTAAGTTCCAAATTCTGAATATATTCAAAATAAACCTATAAAATCAAATAAATTTAGTTGCCATTAGATATTTCTCAATAAAATACAAGGAATACAATTTTTTATTATAAGAATAAGAATCTTTCTCTTGACTTGAATAATTGATTATAAATATTTCTAAAAATATAACGCTACTTTGGAAATCGTTGAAAACGAAGTTACAAATCACTATTTCGGGACGGATTTAAAATAAATAAATAAATGAAGTTACTTAAACTTAGAAACAACTAAATATATATATATATATATATATTGTGCCAGTGGAAGTCTATCTACTATAGAGCATGTGTATTTGAGGGATAGAGTATTTGTGTTGTTACACGGACAAAAAGAAAGAACAAATAAAAGAGCATAATATAGAACTTTGAAATTTTAGCTATCAAATGCTTGAATGATAGAAACTACAAGCGAGGTTAGAATGTTGAACTTTAACATATTAAGTTTATTAGTCCTTATTAGAAGTCTATCTCAAAAAGAAAAAGATTTTGTAAATTGTAAATTGTAATAAAAAAATAAAGATTACTTAATGGGTTGATGTAATATATAATAAATAAAAATTTATATACAGTTCCTTATATTTTCATTGTTAAATTTCTCAATCAAAATATGATAAGTGTATGTCAGTTAAAATATGAGAAATATGATTTTTACAAACAACTAGATGATTCTCTCATTAAACCATACATTTATCATATTTATATTGAAGAATTATATATTGATTATATTTTAATTAAAAAATTAAATAAAAAAATATAAAAAAACTGCACTTAAATCTAATTCACATATAATATGCTTCATCCACTAATGTGTTCCGCTCTTGTACGCACGTTGGGATGTATCTATTTTTCTTTTAATTGTAAATGTATATTTTTTTTAAAATGTAACTATGAAGTTTTTAAAAATTTATATATATTAAGGAAAAATAGAAATACCCCATTTAATTTTAGATTAGTTATAAATACATCCTTAATTCTGAAAACTGAAAAAAAAATCCTTAAATTATTATTTTTCAGGATTTAAATCTTCCCGTTCCATTGTAGTTAACAGTGTTAACCGAAAAAGATAAAAAATTCTAAATCTTGAAAGTTGATACTTCAAAAAAAATATTTTTTGATTTTCAAAATTAAAAGAGTATTTATAAAAACTCAAAATTAAAGAGAGTATCTACATTTTTACTGAAATATTTATAAATAATTTTAATTACTTATACACATTATATTATATTATATACATTATATTATAATTTTAATCATTTATATACATTACATTATATAAATACTATATAAATAAACGGTACTTTGGAAATCGTTGAATATGAAGTTACAAATCACGCATCCCAACATGCATCTAAGGGTGGAATGCTGAGCCTCTCCGCTTAACCCTTTCTAAAATTATATATATATATATATATATAAACTTTTTTATAACCTCTAACAGAAAAATGAGAAACATATGTTTATTGAAATTAATATTTGAAATTATTTAGTTATCAAATAAAGGTTAAAAGGAATATATGTATAAGAATTTTAAACTTTGAAATACAATAAATTAGCACGTACCATGTCCATAAATATTTTTTGGATTGTAGCATTCAGATCACCTTCCCAATACCATTTCTCTCTCTCTTCTCCTTCTACAATATTAACTTTCTGTAACTTTGGCGTGCTCGTAATTTGCTCAGAGAATTTTTCCATCTTAAGGCAGTCTCTCACTATCAATTGTTCAAGAGACGGAAACCTAAAGGCAAGTTTATTCTTGGAACTGCAGAAACTTGTGAGGTTTCTTAGAGACACAAGTTCTAGACTTTTCAACTTGCTGAAAACAATCTCATCTGCTCTTTCTTCTTCATTCCCCTCCTCTGTCACAATTTCCTCCATCATTTCACAATCAGTAACCTTCACAATGGTCAGTTGAACCAAGGATTTTGCGGTCGATGATGTCATTACATTCTTTAATTTGCCACAATTTCTGACTGCTAGATCTGTCAAGTGAGTGAAAGATACAGAGGAAGGCAATAAGTTCATCAAACATTGACAATAGAATATGCTTAATTGCTCGACCCTTTGTAGAATGGGGTCATTTTCGAAGCCTATATTCTGTAGATAATCTGAATTCGATATATTCAAGCTCTTCAGTTGTACAACAGTTCCGATTTTCTCAAGGGAAACAAAGCTTCCATTAGGCAGCACCTCTCTGATGATAGAATTTCGCAAATGTAGGTTTTCCACATTTGGAACTCTGCGAAGAAACCAAAAGAGAATTTCGATGCTCTTCAACCCCTCAAACTCAAGTTTTTTTATATTGCGCATTTCACAAACATTATTGCCAATGCAGTCCTGCAGCCACTTCATTTCCTTCGGGCCTAATCCCAGCAATTCCAAGTTGGATATCACCTAAATATCGTATTGGAAAAAAGGCATAACTTTAGAAGAAAACAACCATAAGCTACTAGGTAGGATTGTAAGAGGTTTAGGTAACTTGCAGAAAATCTAAAGTTCGAACATCTATAGTTCTATACCATCATGTATCAAAAAAGAAGGAAACGATACAGGCGTGTGTAAAGAAGATGTATTTTTTTCCCAGAGATTTGTTTTAACTTACAAATTTAATGTCAATGATACTGTTTATACCTTTATTGAAGCTGAGAGAAATGGTTTCGCTTCCAAACATGTTGCTTCCGTAGCAAATGCTTCCAGCTTGTCACAACGACAGAGATGCAAATCCTTCAATGCCTGGAACTTTATAGCATGTGTTCCCTGATAGAAACACCTTAATTCCGGTACTCGTTCTAATGAAAGAGTGGTTAGCTTGGGAAACTCAAACAAAATGTTGCTTCTATTTGATGCATCATCCCTGGCTACAATTTCCTTCATCCCATCACAGTATCGTATGGAGATTTTCTCCAATTTCATAAGATCACTGGCAACAGAAACTGGAAAGAGATTTTCTAAGCCGTCGCAGCCACCGACAGAAACATTTTGCAAATTTTTGAAGTTAAGAATTCCTCGGGGATCTCTGCTCCATACATGCTTCAATTTTGGTAGCCATATTAAAAGAACATCCCGCAAGTTTGTTTCGTTCCCACCATTTATTTGTGGTGCAGGTAGAAGGTCAAATATCTCTTCCACTAACTTGCAATTTAAAACCTCCAAGCTGCCAAGACTTCGAAATCTTCCTACCATGTAACCAGGGAAAACAGAGACAAGTTTGTCGCAGCCTCGGATAATCACAGAATCTAAACTGCAAAAGGAATGTAAGCTAGCTTGGGCATGCCATATGGTTTTCAATTCCTCCATGCGGGTGATTTCAATTTTCTTCAATTGAGGAAAGACATCAACCTCCTATGTATGGACCAACGTAGTCATTATGTAATGCAATCAAAGTCTTGGCAGTGAAACTAATCAAATTAACGAAAGAAAACTAATACCTAGTTAAGCGTCTAATCAAATCCTATGCAATTACGTACCTTCCTTGCTTCATCCTTGCTAATGTCTTCAGGGTCGAATATATCCTTCATCATATCACATCCTCTTACTAAAAGACTTTGGAGTTTCACCAGACTCACAGCCATAGACAAGGAGAATAAATATTTTAAACTACCACAATCTTTCACACCCAATTTCGTCAGATTCCGAAAACAGTTTCTTGGTAATTGGTCACCCCATACCTTCTTAATGCTGATGGAAGACAACTCTAAGCTCTCTAGGTTGGGAACTGACACCTGAAGGATCACAAAAGATTCCAGTCTCTGAAGCAACTTATTATGATTTTCACAAATTAAATTCCGCGGGCGAAGAGTAAGAATTTAAAAGCCATGCCATCTTCCTTGATTATAGGAGATATGATTTATAAAATAAAGACTAAAAGGTAAAGAGAAATATATCTATTAGGAGTTCATAACATATACATACCTTTGCGTTAAAGAGTGGAAGACAAGCAGCGACACCCTGCTTATTTCCGGTGCTAATTTCTTCAGGCTCCCTATTTGGCAGTTGGTTTTCCTCCATTTGAGAGATTGGAAACATCTTGTCATTGGCGTAAAAACAGGTCAATATTGGTAAAGATTCCAGTGTCAAAGAGTGCAATTGAGGAAACTCAATGTTATCATCTTCCACGTCATTTTCAGTATTCTCTTGTCTTTCCAAAGCAACAATATCCTCCAAAGAATCACATTCAGAAACTTCAATTGTTTCAAGCTTTGTAAGAAGTCTAACCATGTAAAAGGAGAAGAGATTCTTCAATCGGCCACAAATTTTAATCTTGATGGTTTTTAAACTGTGGAAGGACCCATCTATGAGTTGACGGTTGCATATTTTCTCCATGCTCACCAGTTGGTACAGACACACTGACTCCAACTTGGGAAAAGCCACCACCTGATGTCCCCACTCCATTGAGTTGATTATATACTGAATGTCAAAGTTATTTATAATGGCCAAATGTTTAAGACATGGAAATCTTTCCATATTTAACTCATAGATAACATTGTGAACACCATCTAGTTCTCCCAAAAACAATTGTTCAACGCTTTTAAACAGCATTTTAATTCCGTTCTGGGAATGAATGTCATTGCCTTTTTTTAGCAGCAGGGTCAAAGCTCTTGATGCTTCAAACTTATAAGTCATCTTGAAATCTCCTAACAAATGCATCTTGAAATCTCCAATCACAATTTTGTAGCCATCCAACTTATCAAAGAACAAGCTCCCTGGCAAAGCTGCAACATCTGGTATGTGTATGTCTAGACTATTCAATTGCTGCAAATGCCTCAATTCAGCAAGACAAGCAATTTCGCAGCGGTTTGTTTTTCGTTCAACACCCCATTGGATCAAGTTGTTTCTCATATACAATTCCTCCAAACTAATCAAGCTTGATATTACATTAGATGGAATCACTCTAAGTTTGTTGCAGTTACTGATGTCAAACAATTGTAGCTTACCCAGCTGCCCTAATTCACTTGGCAAACATTCAAATTTAGATCCTGAAAGGCTTAGAACCCTTAAATTCTTCAACTCTCCTATGATAGATATGTTGTCACCTAGCACACATTGCTCCAAACAAAGCATTCTAAGCTTTGTTAGGCGTTTAATTGAAGAAGGGAAGCTCGATAGATTAACACCAATCAATATCAATACTCTTAGTTCTCCCATTCCTTCAAAAAGTTTGTCCGGTATTTTCAAGAAAGGATCCTTATTGTCAACATGGAAGACTTTGAGTCTAGGGCAGTTTAGAGCTTGTGGAATCTCATCAGTGATATCACAATGGATCAAAGAGATATTTATGTACCTTTCAAATCTATCCTTGTCGGGCCATTCATCTAGTTTGCCATATCTCATTGCAAAGGCATGTAGCTCCTCGGATGCTATTGATAAGGCAGCATCACGAACCATATCATGCATGGTGACACGATCAGTAGAACAAGTATTCAACAGCAAACTTGAGTCTTTGAGCTTCGTGATCAATGTATTTGTTCTATCTCGAGCTTCTTTTACTGTATAGACTCTTTCAAATATACCCAAGCCAATGCAGTATTTTACCAAGTCCATAATTGATGGATCCTCTCCCATACGAGCGCAAAGTAAGAAAATAGATTTGAGCTCTTCACTTTTTAGGTGATCATAACTTAACTTCGTAGAAAACTTCACAGGTTCTAGCACTCCATCCATTTCTTGCCTTTCCATTTTTCGCAGCACATTCTCCCAGACAAATTTGTTCTTATTATTCTTTAAAGCCTTTCCCGCTGCGACTATTGCCATGGGCAACTTTGCGCACTTGTTGGCAATTTTAGCTGATAATGATTTCAACTCATCAGAATCTTCATCAGTTATTCCAGCTACCTTGTTAAACAGTTTCTTTGCATCCTTTTCCTCCAAGACTTCCACAGAGAAAATTGAATTTTCCTTTACATCCATTTCACTCGACAATACCTCTTTGCTTCGCGAAGTAAGCAAAATCTTGCAGCTTTTGTAATCACCAGGGGACTTTTCCTTTTCCAACGTGTTGTGATCAAAATCAGGCATATCTTCGGTAGTCGTCTGGTTAATATCATCATCATTAAATGGAATCCCCAACATATTCAGGTCAAGTCCAACCCAAAGATCATCTAAAATTACTAGGGTGTTGTTCTCCTTCTCTTTCTTCAACCTCTGTCGCAAACGAC
Source organism: Erythrophleum ivorense (assembly GCA_026724425.1). Classification (NCBI taxonomy): domain Eukaryota; kingdom Viridiplantae; phylum Streptophyta; class Magnoliopsida; order Fabales; family Fabaceae; genus Erythrophleum; species Erythrophleum ivorense. The sequence continues at coordinate 37,659,679 of JAIUCV010000007.1, forward strand.
CTGCTCTTCCAATCTCACTTTCCTCATCCAATCTCAAGCCCAACATGTCTGCTATTTCTCCTTGAATCTTTTTTACATCAGGAGTGCTTGTTATATCTGCCATAACCACTACATTGAAGAGCTTTTCTGCTTTAGCTTTCCTAGCAACTTCTTTGACTAAAGTGGTTTTACCAACACCACCCTGCCCATAGATACCAATCATTTGACTTGTGGAATCTTTCAGTGCATCCATAACCTCTTCCACAATGGCATCTCTTGAGTTAAAGGATCCATAATCATTGTCAAAAAGAGCAGCATCAATTGCAATTGGCTCCGGGCGATAAGAAACTCTATCAAAGTTAGCCTGTTGCAGCAGTTCAACACCCTGTGGGCTCATCTTTTTTGCTTTTCGGCCAAGCTGATGCCTTAACCTCAAGTTAGGAAAACCATTGGAGCACCCCGTCTTCAGGTGGCCTTCATCTTCCAGAAACATGTCAATTTCAGTGATCCTCTCATCCATCTTCGTCAACCAACTGGTAACACGATCTTCAATGTTTTCCCCATTTCTTTCAGCTTCTTCAACTCGACGGTTCACACTCTGCCTTTCATCTTTGAGCCTCTGAGCACATTCTTTCAGCTCCTCAACATTGCTTCTGTAATTGTAAAGGTAACCCAGTTGCCGTCCTATAGGGGCCACGACAAGATCCAACGCTTTCCCAAAAATGGCAGATACAAACTCCATTTTTTTAAAAAATTTTCTTCTGCTACTACTACACCTTTTTTTCTGAGTTGGAAAAGTAAACAGTGAACTAAGAAGAAATAGAACACGGACGGCAAGAACACATGGGGTTTCAGATCGATCACTGAGAACAAATCAGTGAACAAAGAAACAAAAGGAAACGAAACTTGGGATAAGGAATGAGCAGTGAAAAAAAGCAAGCAACACAGCGTTCAAAAAGTCAAGACTTGTACGCTCAGACAAGTGAGTGTGGAGAAAACTGCTCAAATATTGCGTTTGCGATAAGGACAAAGGTAGTGAAACGAACACTCGTCATTAATAATGTGGAAAGCTCCCTCTCCACTTCATTTGATTGTCTCAGCCTTATCCTAAGTGTGCGATAAGAAAGTACGTCTCCAACCAAAGTGTAAACTAAATAACTAGTCAATATTTATTTTATGATTCGATCTTAAACCCGTTGGATTGTCTCAGCTCATGTTTATTCTTGGCTTGAAAATACTACTTTCTCAAAAGATGGTTCGTCACGCTAAAATAAAAAAAAAATTATCCGATTAATAATAAAAAATAATCTGACATTATTCAACGGTACAAACTACATTTAAATGATAAGTAATATAATAAGTAAAATTTTTATTGCTGTAATATGTTGTTTGAATAATTATTGTTAAAAAAAAAGCTTTTTCTAGTAACCATTATGCCAATAATGAGTTTACTAATAGAAGAAAAAAATATATCACGTCAAATAAATAATTATTGAACAATGTTTGTTGGAGGCCTTTTTAAAATTTTTAAAGTTTAGCTATGTTATCATTTTAAGAAGTCCAAATATTTGTTTGTCACCAAAAAAAATTAAGAGATTTTAAATACTGTGTACTGGTATAAAAAAAAGTGTCTTTAAAATTATTTTGAAAGAAAAATTAAATTTGAGTAAAATTAGATATAGTTTATTAAAAATAACTTCATAAAATTAACAAAAATCTGTTTAAAATATAATTTTAATAAATATAAATAATATTAATTTATTTTAATGCCCCAATTTGACAAAATACCCTTGTCTCCTTCCACCAATATTTTTAAAGGAAACTTTTTTTAGCAATGGTTATTACTAATAAGTTCATAGCTTTCTTCTCAGAATATTTTTGACCCATTTTTTGTTAAAAATATACTTTTTTATTCAAAAGCTTATATAACAAAAATATTTATCTATATCTTTTTTTAAAAAAAAAATCCATGATATTGGTGCCATCTTTCTCAATTTATTCTTTTTAAACTTTATTGGAAGTCGGCTTCCTTGCTTGTCACGCTCAACGTGACAAGTTTGCATGACTTGCCCAATTGTTAAAAAAAAAAAATTATATTATATTAGAAGAAGTTGGGTAAGTCTATCCATATGTATAAAAGAAAAATGACAGCGTAGCCTTCCCTAAATTTTTGTATTTATTAAGGAAGAAGATGGTAATGTAGTCACCCAATATTTGTTCCATAGAAGATCTAATCATTCTTTATACTAAAAAATTATTCTTTTTAATTTTTTTTAAATCTGAATTATTCTTCTTTTTTTAAAGCTGATATTTTCATTACAGTCAAAAATTTTATTACAACTTTTTTAAAAATATCAAATATTCTTTTAAAAAAAAAATAGCTAATCTTTTCATTACAGTTAGAATATTAAAATTTAAATTATATATTCTTTTTTAAAAAAGGTAAGGAAATTTAAAAAAAAAAACTGTAATGAAAATTTTAAATTCTTACAATAGAACACACCATATTTAGTCTAAATTCAAAAATAATTTAAATAATTTTAAAAAATTCAAAACTTTCATTACAGTTTAAATAAAGAATAAATAATTTTTTAAGAAAATTGATATTTTCATTACTGTCAATATTTTTTAATTAAACAATTTTAATTATTTATTCTGACTGTAATGAAATTAATTGAAAATTTTAAATCAATTAATATTTTAATAAAATAATTTAAATTATGAATCATTCAACAAAAATTTGGATAAATTATTTTTTATTTTAGACTAAATGTATCGAGTTTCATTGCAAAAATTTAAAATTTTCATTACATTTTTTTAAGAAAAAAATTCCCTTACAGTTTTAAAAAGAAAGAATAAATAATTTAAATTCAAAACTCTAACTATAATGAAAAGATTAGCTATTTTTTTTAAGCAAAAAAAAAAAAAGAACTTTTGAGATTTCCAAAAAAAATTGTAATGAAATTTTTTACTGTAATGAAAATGTCAACTCTTAAAAAAAGAGGAATAATTGAGATTTAAAAAAATAATAATTTTTTACTGTAAAAAATAATTGGATCTTCCATGGAACAAATATTGAGTGAATACAATATCATCTTCTTTCTTATTAAATACAAAAATTTGGAGAAGATTACACTGTCATTTTCTTTTTAACATTTAGACAGGTTTGCCCATCTTTTTTTCTTATCGAACACAATATCATTTTTTTTTTTAACAATTAAGTAGCCTATGTAGCCTACCAAGCCTATCACATTGAACATGACAGGTAAGGAAGGTCCAATAAAATTTGAAAAAAAATTGCAAAAAATAAAATATGTGTCATCGATCTTAAAAAAATAAAATATAAATAAATATTTTTGTTAAATAGGATTTTAAAGAAAAATATTTTTTTAGTAAGAAATGGCTCAAAAATCCTTTCTTCTCCCTCTAATTTCAACGTGTACTGCAAATGAAAGACACACAATTCCAAGAGCTACTGCAAATCCCTCGTTGAACTTCTCTCTCTGGCCTCTTACTTTTCCTAAAAATACAGAGTCTGAGCTAAAATTTTTCTCCCATCACTCATGGCACAAACTCTAGGTAAATGGATGATTGTATTTATTTTTTTAAATATCAAAGATAAACTTAGTGACAGATAAAAAATAAAATAAAATATATGAGGTTCACACAGAGTGAGTGAATTCTCTCTTTTTTTATATATCTCATTAAATTAAAAAAAATTATATATAATTTTTTATATCTTTATTATTAAATTTATCAATCAAAACATAATAAATATATAATTCTTTAATTAAAACATGGCAAGTATATAATTTTTCACACAACTGTATGATTCTTCAAATAAATCATATACTTATCATATTTTAATTAAAAAATCTAATAATAAACATTAAAATACTACACCTAAGTTTTATCCTTAAATTTGTCCCCAATATTTAAAGAGCAAATACAAAAGGTCCAAAATAGGACTCCTTTATATCTATGGTAAAACTAATGAAAATATAAGAAATATAATTAGAGTAAAAGAAAAAATTGAGAAGAGAAAGAAGTAGATAATTTTCATTCATTTAGATGCTCCATGCTTAGTACATAATCACTATTTATAAAAATCTTCAATTATAAAAATAGACATATGAGTTATAATAATATAAACAAAAAAATTAATCTACATAATTGTAAAATATAAATCTCAATGTTTTTTTAAAAGTAAATTAGTCATTAAATTAATGAAAGCACTGATTCACAGTTTATTAATCTTATCGTAATTAAATTGTGGCCAAATTAATGGTAATTAAATATATAAATATATGTGTTTTAAATTTTATATGTTAAAATTATAATATAATGAATAAATATTAATAAATTGTAAATAATTAATTAATAATACCATATTATTTAAGATGTTTAAAAAGTCATTTTTTAATAATAAAATAAAAATAACATATGATTAAAATTTAAGAATATTTAATATTAAACTTTTTGAATCTTCAAATTATATCAAGATTCTACTCATTATTAATATATATATATATATATATATATATATAAAGGACCTAAAAATAATAAATTAAAAAAATTAACTTATCAAATGAAAAAAAATTGACTAAATTAAAAATAGAGTTATAAATAGTGTATATATATATATATATAATTTTTTATTATATTATTTTAGTTAGATGTTTATATATATAAAACAATGAATTACCTGATTGAGGGATGCATACGGCACAATAGATAAGGCTTTGAGTAGTTGATTCATGGGACACATTTGTTAAACAATTTCAAGGAAAGGAGTTGCTGGTTTTGAGTTTCTATACTAACACTTTTGCTAAACAATTTCAAGGATAGAAACTACTGGATTAGCTTAACTCAGTCCTTGTGGCTGGTTTTCATCCAGAATTAACCGGTTTAATTTAATTCTTGGCTAATTTTGATCGATTTTTAAATCTATCAATTTATATGCTCTTTTAGATTGAATAATAGATTGGGTTTTAGGTAGAATCGGTCAGATTCCTCTGATTTTAATTACTAAGATACATCTTTTAAAAGTTATAAGACATATGCCCTTAAATATAAAAAAAAATTTTAGGGAATTATTTTTTGGAAGGTTATAAATATCTATCATAGAAAGAAAAAGAATATACAATATTTATAAAATACGCTATTTTATTAAAAACCTTATTCAAAAAATCTAATAAGATAAAATTTTCGTTAAAGACAAAAAAGTATAATATGTCTTTTATTTCTTTTAATAACAACATCACTTTATGTTATTAAATTGACACATCCTAGCACCATATATTAACATTTTAAACCTATCATTTGATAATGTCTTAATGAACAAAAATGTCATATTATCACATAATAAATTTGTTAAACATTTATATTACCATTCTTCTAAATATTATAAGTTAACAAAAATTTTGGCAAAATATGTTTTGTACTATTTTTTTTTAATGTACCATATCTTTTTAGCTAAGACATACATGTTGTATTATTTTCGTACAACATTGTTGAAATTTTCTTTTTTAAAGGCAAATCATACATCTCTTAGATATGTTGGGTCATTAACATTAGTCAAATAAACTATTAACTGCTTTATATACTATAATTATTTTTTCATTATTTGATAAAATAACAACTAAAATTTGATTTATAAAATGGCACAATATAGTTGTATTTCTGTATATAAATAAATAATTTATTTGAGAGTGAATTTTTATATAAATCAGATAAGTATTTTATATTTTTATAGTTAATTAATTGTTATTCAGATTTAATGGGATAAAATAACTTCATATTAGTGGTTTCTTAGATATATTACAATAAATGATTAACTTTATTTGAATATATTTTTGTTAAAGAAAAATTAAATATTATCAACAAACTTACAATAAATGCAATATCATGTAATGTACTATTAATAAGATACATCTATACTTTTATAATATTAAGATATAATATTTTAGGACCAAAAAAATTCTTCATTTTCTTTAACATAAAAAAAAAATAAAATCTTTATTCCTATTTGGCGATCAATGAACAAAGAAGCAAAAGGAAACGAAACTCGGGAGATTGTATTTGCAATAAGGAAAAAAGTAATGGTGGTTGAATCGAATAGTTGTCATTATTAGGACTTATTTAGTACATAACATGAAAAAATAATAAATAAATAATAAATAATTATAAAAATAAAAATAACTATTATATACATATTTTAAAAAAATAATAAAAATAAGCAAATATTATTAGATAATAATTATAAAAATATAATAAATATTATATATAACTGATTAAAAAGAATTACAATGTAATCAAACATGCCGTTTGGAGATCTTTCAAGTTCCTTTGACGGGTTTTCGATGTACGCCATTGGATTCTTTCGGTCTTATCCTTTGGGTGCTGATAGAAAGTACTAAGCCTTATAGGCAGCGTTTTGACTCAAATATAGTAAAAAAAAAAAATAAATAATCTAAAAGTTAGGTCATCAAAATAATTTGTACGGATATTTTTTTTTTAAATGGGTTGAGATATTTCTGATACTGCGATCCATATTTAAAAAAAATTGAGAAAGTTGCGACCCTCTTATATATAAAAAAATTTTCTTACTCCAAAGCTGTAATAACCGAAAAATATATATATATATATATAATAATAATAACATTATATGAAAAAAATAAAATGGGAGAATGCATTTTCGTTTTTTTTCTTTTCCCACGTTGCTTTCCTCTCTCTCCCGTTGCATCTCTGAGCTGTCTGGTTCTGCTTTCCTCTCACCTACAGCGTCTGGTTCTCTCCGTCAACCTCCCGTGGTGTTTCCCAGCTCCCCTCTCCGGCGATTAAGCACCGGAAAGCACCTCCCTGGCTTCATTCGAATACTCTGAGCAGTTCCCCTGTGATTCCGTCGCTGTACACTGCTGCTTCTCCCTCCCATCGAGTCAGCCTCGCCTTCTTCAAGCTGCCCCGTCTCCCCTCTGTTTAAGCTGCCCTTTTCCTTCCATTCCACCGAGGAGCTCCTTACGGCGTTGTGCTAGCTTTGTGTGACTCTGTCGCTGATGGGTTGAACGGGCTGCTTCACGAGTGAGCTAGGGGCAGTGCGAGGCTTCGGTGAGCTTTTTGTTCTGGATCTATTTATGTTCTCCATTTCTTCTTAATGCTGATTCACTAAACTTCACCTTTCCTCCCATTTTCGGCTATTCTAGCTCGGTGGAATGCCATTAGGGTTGAAGTCCTTATTTTTTTTTCTAGGCTTTTTAGTCATGCAAACCTCGCATAAATCTTCAATTTCCATTTCCTTAAGGTGATCTGTGAACTCAGATGATGAATTGGAAAAAAAAATGGATTGGGTGGGAAGGTAGGTGCTATGCAATAAGTAAAGTAATATTGATGAATAAGATTAAATAAGGTGCCTATTAAGAGTTGTTGATATTTTATTTGGGTCTGCATGATGACCTAGTGAGTTGGATGTTGTCAGGAGGTCCTACGGGCATTGGCAGTGAAGGGGACTGATCTTTCAAGGAGGAAAAGTGTCGAACTAGCAATGGGCACCGGCTGTGAGTAAATAATGGGTTTTCTTTGGAATCACTATTATGACCATGGGTCCGATATCACTACGCATTAATTATTTTATTCTATTGATTTTATTTTATTTTTCTCCTTTCTTCCTTTTGTTTTTCCTTGTTATCCTATGTGAGTTAAACTTATGTCATATACATGTTGGTGGAAATGATTTGATCTTGAAGGGGAATTTTTCTTAGAGGAGCAACTTTTATCTGCATATCTTTTAATCGGTCTTAGAAAGTATTTAATTATATAGGAATAGAATTAGGTATCCGTGCTATTTAGTTAATAATTGTTAATTGAGCTAATTTTGGTTCCTTATAGTCTAAACCCCTATATATATATATATATACTTGGGACTAAAGTACTGGTTAGCATTAACCAGGTACCTTCCTTGTAAGCATGAGCTCTAGGCATTGGGGGAAATTTGGTGACTAGGCAGGTCAAGTGTGTAACACTCCATAATTAATTAAGGTGCTAATCATGGATTAGAATTAATTAAGAATAATTAATATGGGCTCATTAGGCAAGTTAAGTGAGTGGAGACTTTAGAGAGATAAATTATTAATATGGGTTTGAGATTTAATTGGGATAGAAATTCTATCTAGGCCTAAATTAATAGATCATGAGAAGAGGCTAATGGAGGCCCAATGGATTATGTGCAGACCCAACATAATTTAGTGTAATGGAGGCCCAAAATCTACCTTGTATAGACTCCTCTAAGTGGCTCAATAATCCTTGTGCAGACCCAAAACCTTTGGGCTCTTAAAATTTAGTCTGGCCCAATTAAACTTCAGCCACCCAAATGTATAAAACTGGCCCAACAAAATTCTGCAGCCCAACACCTCTAAACTAGCCCAACAACCTTAAAAATCTGGAGCCCAAGTAAAGATGGATCTTGGAGCAGCCCATGACCCATTTAACCCAACTTAAGCCCACTAGAAACCCTAATGTTTCAGCCACTCTAACCATTTTCTGAAACTTGAGAGGGAAATTCGGAGGTTGAGAGGAGGCAAGGGTTTGAGGCAAAGATTTGGCATTTTCTCCCACCTAGAGCAAGATTTAGCCAAGGTAATAGTTATACAAATTAATCCCCTCATCTTTCTCTTTAATTTGACCCGATTAGTTTTTCATTTAGAGCATTTTCATCTTACTCAAATCTGAAATGAGATTGTTTAGAGATTTTCTTGATGAAATTCGTAGGTTGGGATTAGGGCTGACTTTGGGTGAGTTTAAACCCTCCATTTTGATGCTTTAATGGTTAATTTGAGACCCCCATAGCTAATTTATAAAATGGGTATTAATTATGTACGAATTTACTTAGGATTTTAAGTGGAATATTGGGTTTTCTGGTTAATGGTACTTAAATCCGGAATTAGGACTTGTTGTGGCTGAGTAGATGATCCTTGGGTAGTCATTAGCATTTTAAATTCCTTGGGTACTGATTATGATTATTAATGATGAATTAGAGTAGTAATTATGTGATGTTATGGTTATAGGAGGAATTCTGCACAATTGGTGATTTTCACAAGTGTCTACAAGTGAGGTAACCGGGTTATATCAATTCCATGTATATATTTGATTTAGTTTCATATGATGCTGTATATGATTGATTGAAAATGTTGAATGAATTGATTGGCTATCTGTTATATTGTATTGGACCTTGTGAGTCCATAGTGGAGCCGTGGTGCGGCTGCCACCCGTGCATGTGCTATGATCAAGCACCGGGTTATGATCAAACCCAGATGCACTGAGCCCTGGGTGTGCTCAATGAGGAGTAGGTGCCGTGGACGGGCCTCTCCGGTGTTAATGGCCTTTAACATGCAATAATATGATTGCTAGTATGGGATAGTAATCATGATAGCCTAATTGTTTCATTTGCTGTTATAATGGATATGATTCTGATGTTAATTTTGATGTATGCATATATGGTAATTAAACTGAATATATGATGGAATTGCTTTGGTTACTGAGATTCATATCTCACCCCGTTTTATGGGATTAACATTTCAGGTGAAAGTTCCTCGGGTAAGGATAAGGGTAAGCAAGTGGATGAACATCCATGAGCTAAGGCCGGTGTGGGGAGCTACACTTGGTCTGAGTAGATTAGGATAGATGCAATTTTGTTATTAGTTACTTAGCATCATCATGTAATCATATTGCCAAGTGTAGGCGTTTATATTTTGTTTGATTGGGATGTAATCACTAAGAATTCAAGTCTCATCATAGTTGGATATTTATGTATAAACCTATAGCATTATATATATATGTGGTTTTGCTGGAATTATGATATGGATCACCATAGGAGGATTGTAGTCATATGATGCCTTAGAGGTAGGTTATTGTTGAATGGAATTTTATGAAATTGCATGGGATGTAAATTGCTGAGAATGTATGTGTTCTTGCTGCCATTTATTTATGAATTTGTTGGTATGAGTTAGTGGAACAAGTAGGAAGGGACATTTGAGTTTCACAATGGGAATGGATGGATTGATGGGTAAATAGGGTAGATAAACATCATTAGGATCACTTAAAACAATGGTAGATGGACCTAGAGTGTTGCTAAGGTGAGTATTGGAGTGTAGAGGACGAAATTCGGGTAAAAGGGTCACAGAAGGGAATCACGCCGCGGCCAAGAAGGCTTCGCCGCGGCCAAAGGAGAAACAGAACGAAAAGGCGCCGCGGCGCAACGAACCTCGCCGCGGCGCAAATCGAATAATTCACCCAGGGGGGGTAACAGAACCAAAACCCGCCGCGGCGCAGTGTTTCCCGCCGCGGCGCGAGTCGAAAAATTAAAATTGGTGTTGGACAGAGGCAAAACTCGCCGCGGCGCGAAGATATTGCGCCGAGGCGGGAATCCTGGGAGTCAAGTAGAGGTTCCAAGAAGCATTTCGGCCGCGGCGGCACCTAGGTTGGCCGCGGCGAAGGTCCAACTCGCCGCGGCAATTTTGTGAGATTAGATGGTTGAATTATGAGTCTCTTATGGTAGTAAAATTTCTTTTATGCACATTTTATTTAGTTAAGGTGGCATGGTGATGACCCTAACATCAAGGTTCAAATTCCCTCACATTTTCGTAATGCGGTATAATATAATGACCTAAAACCTTGATCATTAACTAATAATGTTGCATTTAACCATAATTACAAGGTTTAGAAGGTAGGGTTGTCACAAAGTGGGTGAAGGAAACTGAGTGGAAAAGGAGCTGCCCATTAGGTGTAGCTGCCCGAGTGAAACGGGTAAGGAGCTGCCAACGAGGTGTAGCCGCCCTCAGGAAATATGAATTAGAATGCTTAAGTAAGAAGGGTAGAGAAGGAGCTGCCCGTTGGGCGAAGCCACCCGAGTAAATCGGGCAAGGAGCTGCCAATGAGGTGTAGCCGCTACCTTTCCGAATCGGATGATAACCTTTATTAAGTAATCACACTTAGGTACTTAGGTCCAGTGGGTATTGTTACATGTAATGGGTTGGGGATTTGTTGGATTGTAACGTGCATCGATTAATTCTTTTTCTTTCCTCTTTTAAATCAATGGTTATGAGTCTGTTGTTAAATTAAGAAAATCTATTATTTGCTCACTGAGTTGTCTCACTCCGTTAATCTTAAATTTTTTTCAGATAGCGTCACAGGATCTGATCCGCCTCCCACATCGTAGGTTCTGAGGCGAAGTGGTGGTGAGCCCCTTTTTGGAGCTGGGGTTTAGTTATTGTTTTGTGGTGTTTATTGTATTGATAAAAAAGTGCTTTGTAAATATTTCAAAAGTATGACCAATGGTTATAGGTTTCGTTCTCCTCTTCCCCATTTTTTGTTCTTTGATGTTGTGGATGATTGGCTGAAGAGAGCGGAGCTCTCTATTGTTATTTTGTGGAATTTTGGCTGTTTGTAGGAATTTGGGATGTCCTATTTACAGGGGACACTCTGCCGAAATTTCTATAAAAAGTTAGAGTACTTTAAGCTGTAGCTAAGAACCCTGCAGGGTTCCCCGTGCTCGTTACCCCTTCTCTCAGGGAGTAGGGTGTGACAAAAGCTACAGCCAACAAAAAGACACAATGCATAATGCAGTTGTTAAGGGTCCTTAATGATCATAGATTCAAGCGTTAGATAAGTTTAAGAGGGAGGAATAATATATTAGATTTGTTTTCTTATTTTGATTTTATTTGCTTTTTGTTTGTTTATCTTATACGTAAAATAAAATTGGATAACATTTTCACCAACCCAAAGTATATTTTAAATTACATATTATATATATATATATAATAATAATGTAATTTATTTGTTTCATGTAATATAAAAAATATAATATTTAATTTATAAAATATATTAAAAAAATATAATTAGGTGATTTGTGTTAAAAAAAATATTTTGTCTCATTAAAAATCTTATAAAAAACTTATTAAGCTTTTTTTTGTTGCAAATCACTTTTGTCTTATAATTTAATTCTTTTTAAGTGGATTGCATTAAAAATAATAATTGTGTCATTAATTATATTAATAGACTTTTTTATTGCAAATTACTTTTAAAAAAATTAAAAAATATTAAGTATATCAAGCACTAGTTTTTGCAAATTAGTATTAAAGTTTTTAATTTTTAGAACTTAAGTAACAATGTAAAAAAGCCAAGTAGCAAATGTAAAAAGAAAAATATGAAGAATGAAAATAAAATAAAATTTATAAATATACAAAAATGTATTTTAATTTAAAATTTATAAGTATAACATTTATAAGATGTAACTTAGGTTCTCTAAAGAATCAAAAATGTATTTTAATTTAAATTTAGATGGTCTAAATTTTATAAAACATATATTTTTATTTTTTATATGAAATATATTTTTAGTTAAAATTTAAAAATTATTTTTATTTTATAATTTGTATCTTATAAATTTTAAAAAATAAAAATAAAATAAATATATAAAATCTAAATCATTTAAATTAAATCTCAACAATTCAAATGAGAGCTATGATCTGTGTGGATATAGAGTGTGCAAATGATTTGTAGACAAGTACTTTGGATAAGAAATAGTACAAAAGCAAAGAAAACGTAAGGTGAGTAACAAATGAAAGATGAAGTAAAACAACGTGTAAGTTAGGGGTTGGTGTTATCCAACTTTATGTACAAGATAAACAAACAAAAGATAAACAAAATCAAAATAAGAAAACAAATCAAATATATCATTTCTCTCTCTTAAGCCTGTTTATGCATTTGAATATATAATTATTAAAGACTCCCAATAGCTGCATTATTCACTGTGTCCTCTTGCTAGCTATAGCTTTGAGGTAAGAAATTTTTTTTTATATATAAGAGATTTTTTTTATATATAAGAGGGTCATGGCATCCTTGATGTTGCGACTCTCTTAATTTTTTTTTTTAAATATGAGTCGCAATATTAGAGATGTAATGACTCTTTTTTAAAAAAATTAAATATTTGTAAAAGTTGTTTTGATGGCTCAGTTTTTAAGTTATTTGTTTTTTTTATTATATTAGAGTCAAAAAGTCTTTTATAGGATCCAGATCTTCTGCACATCTGCAGAGTTTGTATATTCTTGAGATGGGATTTGAATTGTTCAAATAATATTTGGATGATTTTAAATTTTAAATTTTAAATTTTTTTTATTTAAATCATTATTTTTATAAAAATGTATAATTAAAAGATTATTATAATTTTATGTTTTGTATCTTTTAAAATAAAAAAAAATTAAAATTAAATAAAAATAAAAATAAAATTTGGATGATCCAGATCAAATGTGTATAGACTTCCACTCCTCCTTATCCTTACGTCTCGTACCAATCAACTGAATTCTCAAACAGCTGAATTGTCTCAGCCTCTGTTTACTTTTAGCTTGAAAGTTGAAAATACTACTTTCTCAAAAGAGGGAGCAAAGTTATCCGATTAATAGTTAATCTTGCTTTATTCAACGGCACAAACTACTATTCAAATTATAATTAATATACCAACTAAAATTTTTATCGCTGTAATATGTTGTTTGAATAATTCTTGTTTTAAAAAAACTTTTTCCTAATAATCATTATTCCAATAATGAGTTTACTAACAGAAGAAACGAGAACAAATGAATCATTATTAGACAATGTTTGTTGTAGGCCTCTTTTAAATTTTGAGTTCAACTATTATATTATCATTTTGAAAAGTCCAAACATTTGTTTATCACAAGAAAAAATTTAAGAGATTTTAAATGCAGCATAATGAAAAAAAAGTGTTTTTAAAATCGTTTTGAATGAAAATTAAATTTGAGTAAAATTAGATGTAGTTAATTAAAAAAACTTCATAAAATTGACAAAAATCTATTTGAAATATAATTTTAATAATCATAAATAATATTAATTTGTTTTAAAGCCCCAGTTTGACAAAATACCCCTATCTCGTTCCACCGATGTTTCTAATGGAAATTTTTTTAGCAATGGTTAATACTAATTTGGCGTTCATAGCTTTCTTCTCTCGTGAATTTCAACGTGTACTCCAAATGATTGATAACCCCTTAATATTCCATGAGCTTCTTCAGATCCGTTATTGGATTTCTTTCTCTAGCCTCTTTTTTTTTTTTTTAAAGCCTCTCAGTTAAAATTTTTCTTTGTAGTACAAATTCTCTGCAAATGAATTTTTGCATTTATTTTTTTAAAATACAAAAGATAAATTTATTGGAAAATAAAAAAAGAATAAAATGTATGAGGCTCACAAAGAGGGATTGAATCCTACATCTTCTCTCTCTTCTTCTGTTTATTTTTTATTAAATTTATTCTCCATATTTAAAGAGTAAATATAAAAAAAATCCGAAAAAAATGCTCCTTTATGTCATCCTTTTTGCCTGACATAATAAACTATTAAAAGCTATAACAACACTCGAGAGCAGAGCATTACTAATGGCTTTTTTATTTTTAGTTAAAAAAAAGGCTACATAAGTCGAGACATGCATCCAAATTCAAAAAAAAAATTAATATACTATATAAAAGTAATAATTTTGACAACACAATTTAACTATATATATATATATTAATAATATTGAAATAAAAAAACCAACAAATGAATCTAAAAAGCACTTTATGAACCAAGACCTCCTTTGTTACGTAGATTTTTTTATGATAGAAATGGAAATGAAAAGATGAATGAAATGTAATAGAAAAAATTATGTTTGGCATGAATAAAAATGAAAAGGGATTATATTTGTATTTGTTTATTTGGTTAGATGAAATATGAATGGAATGAAAAGTAATAAAAGATAAAAGATAAAAATACTTTCATTCAAATATATATATATATATATATATATTCCATGATATATCAAGTACAGTATAGTATACCATGGGCTAAATTGTCATGTCCATCATTTTATTTTTTAAAAAATTGAATACAATTGCCTTTAATTTGGTTTGTTAGATGATAAATCTCAGCTTATTCAATTTTTTTTATGTTTTATAATTAATTTTGTAAGCAATATAGTTAATTACATTTTTATTTTGTTTCTTGTTATGTATCTTTTTGCAAATGTTTTAAATTATTACGGGGTGCAATCAAATTTAAAAATAATTGTATTATGCCCAATGAAAAAAATTAAAAAACAAACAAAGAAAAAAAAATAAGGAGAGACAAATAAATATTAAAAAAATCCTAACAAATTACAACATAGGTTCTTTAGAAGAGGATGAGTCGAACAAGTTCCAACTACATTACAGTTAGAATTTTTGACTACAGGGCAATCAGAACTCATGTAACTATTATTTGGTTGAACATATTTTAATTGCAATGCAATGCAATTGAAACTCATCCAAATATTGTTTGGTCATATACATTTTGACTACAATGCACTTCAATTGTTGTTTGGTCGAACACATTTTGATTACAATACAATCAAAACTTGTAATGTTTCAACGAACGCATCAGATTGTTATTTGGTTGAATGTGTTCTCATTACAATGTAATCAGAACAAATGTTCTGACTTAAATTTAGTCAGAATTTATTTTTTTTATTTTGTTGGAATTATTTTAATTATTTTTAAAATTTTAATTGTGTGTTTTTCTAACAAGAATTTTTTTTTGATCTTATTCAAGAATAATTTTGTTTATTATTTGAACATTTTTTTTGAATCAGTTTCCACTTTTTTATTTCATTATTTGGCTTAATTTTTTTTTAAAAAAATTGAAATGTATTTTTGACAAGTTTGTTCTTCCTTTAGTAAAAGACAAAAAAATTGCCTCCAAATGCATTCTAACCACTGCTGTCAATTAGCGGTAGTTATTCCTATAGTTAAAAAATGACCGTCACCAACTAATATCCACGATTGCAACAGTTGCTATTGCGAATTGCTACGAAAACGGATGCCTTCCACATCTCCAAAGATGAATAGGGTTTACACATCTTATCTATACCATCTAAAGTACATTTGGACGTTTTAGATTTTTTTTAATTTTTTTAAAATTTTAATATTTTTTTATTTTAAAAGATACAAAATGTAAAATAAAACTAATCTCTTAACTGCATATTTTTACAAAAATAATAATTAGAATAAAAAAATATAATATAAAATTTAAACTGTTCAAATATTATTTAAAAGATTCAAATCAAATCTCAAGAATATGTAGGCTGTAAAAGATCCGGATCTGCTACTTCATCATTTAGCGACAATAAAAGAAAATCACTGATAATTAACACCTTTCTTTCTTTCTTTCTTTTTTTTGGTTGAGGCCCAGGGAGGATGATGGAAGCAGGGAAACCAAGTTCATCATGTCGGCTTAGGACTTAAGTTTAGGAAAAGTGTCTCTTGAACTAAGGTTATGTTTGATAAAGAAGGAATATTTAATTTTAAAAGAATAAGAATAAGAATAGAATGAAATCCAAAATTTTAAATTATATTTGATATGATATAAAAAGAAATAAAAATAATTTTTATTTGTATGTTTAATAGAGTAAAACTAATACATAAATAAAAATGAAAGCTATAATCATAATATTTTTAGTGTAAAAAATTAAAAAATTTATTTTTTAGAAAAATATTTTTAATCCAAAAATATATTTTTTTCATTTTCCAGTAATAGAAAAAATTAAAAAATATTTTTTAATAGTATTTAAAATATTAAAATCAAACGTTTATTTGAATGTTCCTGTTACAGCTCTTATTTGGGACAAATGAGTCTTTTTATTATCTGTCTCTGGGTTGAATATATCCGTCATCATATCACATCCTCTTACAAAAAGGCTTTGGAGTTTCACCAGACTCCCAGCCATAGAAAATGAGAACAAATATTTTAAATTACCACAATCTTTCACATTCAATTTCATCAGATTTCGAAAATAGGAACTTGTCAAAGGTTGGTCACCCCATACCTTCTTGATGTCGATTGAAGACAACTCCAGGCTCTCTAGGTTGGGAACCGAAACCTGCAGGGTCACCAAAAATTCCTAACTCTAAAGAAACTGATTATGATTTTCACAAATTAAATTCCGCAGGAGAAAAAAACTTTAAAATAAGCTATCTTCCTTGATTAGAGGAAATATGATTTAAAATATAAATATTGAAAAGTAAAGAGAAATACATCTTTTAAGAGTTCATAGCATATATATACCTTGGCGTTGAAGAGTGGAAGACAAGCAGCGACACCCTGCTCATTTCTAGCGCTAATTTCTTCAGGCTCCAATTGGTTTTCCTCCATTCGAGAGATTGGAACCATCTTGTCATTGGCATAGAAACAAGTCAACACTGGTAAAGATTGCAGGGTTAAAGAGTGCAATTGAGGAAATTCAATATTATCATCTTTCCCATCATTATCAGTATTCTGTCGTCTTTCCACAGCAACAATAGCCTCCAAAGAGTCACAGTCAGAAACTTCAATTGTTTCAAGCTTTGTAAGAAGTCTAACCATGTAAAAGGAGAAGAGGTTTTTCAATCG
Organism: Erythrophleum ivorense; assembly: GCA_026724425.1. Taxonomy (NCBI): domain Eukaryota; kingdom Viridiplantae; phylum Streptophyta; class Magnoliopsida; order Fabales; family Fabaceae; genus Erythrophleum; species Erythrophleum ivorense. The sequence continues at coordinate 37,677,107 of JAIUCV010000007.1, forward strand.
GCCACAAATTTTGATCTTGATGGTTTTTAAACTCCAGAAAGAGGCATCTGTCAGCTGACAGTTGCATATTTTCTCCATGCTCTCCAGTTTGTACAAATACATTGACTCCAACTTGGGAAAAGCCATCACCTGATGTTCCCACTCTATTGAGTTGATTATATACTGAATGTCAAAGTTTTTTATAATGGTCAAATGTTTAAGACATGGAAATCCTTCTAAATTTAATTCATAGATAACATTTTGAACACCATGTAGTTCTCCGAAAACCAATTGCTCAACGCTTTTGAACAGCATTTTAATCCCCTTGTGGAAATGAATGTCATTGCCGTCTTCGAGCTGCAGTGCCAAAGCTCTTGACGCCTCATACTCATAAGGCATCTTGGAATCTCCTAACAAAAGCATCTTGGAATCTCCAATCACAATTTTGTAGCTATCCAACTTGTCAAAGAACAAGCTCCTTGGCAAAGTTGCAACTTCTGGTATGTGAATGTCTAGACTTTTCAATTGCTGCAGATGCCTCAATTCAGCAAGACAAGCAATTTCGCCGTGGTTTGTTTGTCCTTCAACACCCCATTGGATCAAGTTGTTTCTCATATACAACTCCTCCAAGCTAATCAAGCTTGATATTACATTAGAGGAAATCACTCTAAGCTTGGTGCAGTTACTGATGTCAAACAATTGTAGCTTATCCAGCCGCCCTAATTCACTTGGCAAACATTCAAATTTAGATCCTGAAAGGCTGAGAACTCTTAAATTCTTCAACTCTCCTATGATGGATAAGTTGTCACCTAGCACACATTGCTCCAAACAAAGCATTCTAAGCTTTGTTAGGCATTTAATTGAAGAAGGCAAGCTTGATAGATGAATACCAATTAATATCAATACTCTCAGTTCTCTCATTCCTTTAAAAAGTTTGTCTGGTATTTTCAAGGAAGGATCCTTATTGTCAACATGGAAGACTTTGAGTCTAGGGCAATTTATATCTTCCGGAATTTCATCAATGATATCACAATGGTGCAAAGAGATAGCGGTGTACCTTTTAACTTTATCCTTGTCAGGCCATTCATCTAGTATGCCGTATCTCACTGTAAAAACATGTTGCTCCTTGGATGCTATTGATAGGGCAGCATCACGGACCATATCATGCATGGTGACACGATCAGAAGAACTAGTATTCGACAACAAACTCGAGTCTTTTAGCTTGTTTATCAATGTATTTGTTCTATCTCGAGCTTCTCTTACTGTATAGACTCCTTGAAATATACCCAAGCCAATGCTGTATTTCACCAAGTCCATAATTGATAGATCCTCAGCTATACGAGCACAAAGTAAGAAAATATACTTGAGCTCTTCACTTTGCAGGTGATCATAACTCAACTTCGAAGAAGACTGCACAGGCTTTAGCACTCCAATCATTTCTTGCCTTTCCATTTGCTGTAGCGCATTTTCCCAGGCATATTTGTTCTTATTATTCTTTAAAGGCTTTCCAGCTGTGACTAGTGCCAGGGGCAACTTTTTACACTTGTTTGCAATTTTTGCTGATAATGATTTCAACTCATCAGAATCTTCATCAGTTATTCCAGCTACCTTATTAAACAGCTTCTCTGCATCCTCTTCGTCCATGATTTCCACAGAGAAAATCAAATTTTCCTTTACATCCATTTCACTCGACAATACCTCTTTGCTTCGCGAAGTAAGCAAAATCTTGCAGCTTTTGTAATCACCAGGGGACTTTTCTTTTTCCAACGTGTTGTGATCAAAATTAGGCATATCTTCGGCAGTCATCTGGTTAATATCATCATCATTAAATGGAATCCCCAACATATTCAGGTCAAGTCCAGCCCAAAGATCATCTAAAATTACCAGGGTGTTGTTCTCCTTCTCTTTCTTCAACCTCTGTCGCAAACGACCTGCTCTTCCAATCTCACTTTCCTCATCCAATCTCAAGCCCAACATGTCTGCTATTTCTCCTTGAATCTTTTTTACATCAGGAGTGCTTGTTACATTTGCCATAACCACCACATCGAAGAGCTTTTCTGCCTCAGCTTTCCTAGCAACTGCTTTAACTAAAGTGGTTTTACCAACACCACCCTCCCCATAGACACCAATCACTTTAATTGCGGAATCTTTCAGCGCATCCATAACCTTCTTCACAATGGCATCTCTTGAGTTAAAGGATTCATAATCATTGTCAAAAAGAGCAGCATCAATTGCAATTGGCTCCGGGCGATAAGAAACTCTATCAAAGTTAGCCTGTTGCAGCAGTTCAACACCCTGTGGGCTCATCTTTTTTGCTTTTCGGCCAAGCTGATGCCTTAACCTCAAGTTAGGAAAACCATTGGAGCACCCCGTCTTCAGGTGGCCTTCATCTTCCAGAAACATGTCAATTTCAGTGATCTTCTCATCCATCTTCGTCAACCAACTGGTAACACGATCTTCAATGTTTTCCCCATTTCTTTCAGCTTCTTCAACTCGACGGTTCACACTCTGCCTTTCATCTTTGAGCCTCTGAGCACATTCTTTCAGCTCCTCAACATTGCTTCTGTAATTGTAAAGGTAACCCAGTTGCCGTACTATAGGGGCCACGACAAGATCCAACGCTTTCCCAAAAATGGCAGATACAAACTCCATGCTTTTTTTTTCTTTTTATTTTCTTCTGCTATTACTACACCTTTTTTTTTTTCGGAGATTGGAAAAAGAAACAGTGAACTAAGATGAACTAAAACATGGACAGCAGGATCACATGGGATTTCAGATCGATCACTAAGAACAAATCAGTGAACAAAGAAACAAAAGGAAATGAAACTTGCGATTTCAAAAACTGAGTCGGTGAAGTGAAGTCAGTGAGCAAGTAGAGAACAACAGACAGACACGAGGGGGATGAATGACTACCAGACAGAAGAACACGGTGAAAAAAGCAAGCAATTCAGCGTTGAAAAAGTCGAGACTTGAATGTCAATCAAATGAGCGTAGAGACAACTGTTCAAAAACCCTTATCCCGCCAAATTGTAAACTAAATAATTAATAAATATTTATTTTGTGGTTCCATCTGAAACCCTTGGATTTTCTGAGCCTTTGTTTACATTTTGGCTTATTGGTTAGAACATGTAATAATAAAAAGAATATAAAAAATAAATAAGTTAAAATAAGTGATATAAAAAATGATTTTTTTTATTTTTATTTTTTAAAAATAAATTAATAAAAAAAATAAATATAAAAATATAATGTATATTATTTAAATTATATAAAAAATACATTTATGATGCAGCGAGGTATATAAAATATGCCAAATATTCAAATATAATTTAAGTAAAATTAGATGTAGTTTATTAAAATTAACTCTATAAAATTTACAAAATTATGTTTAAAATATAATTTTAATAAATATAAATAATATTAATTTATTTTAGTGTCTCAATTTGACTAATTTCCACGTCTCCTTTCGACGGTGTTTCCAATGAATTTTTTTTTTTTCAGTGATTAAGTCATAACGTTCTTCTCTCTGTACTGCATATAAAAGATGCTCTGCAGTTCCATGAGATTTTCCAAATCCCTCATTGAATTTCTCTCGCTAGCCTCTCACCTAAAAAAAAAGGAAAGAAAGAAATTCTGAGGTAAAATTTGTCTGTCATCACTTGTGATACAAAGTCCCTGGCAAATAGATCTCTTGAATTTAGCTTCTTAAATGTACCCAGAAATAATCCCTAAGGGGAGATTTAAACCAAAAAAAAAAAAAAGGAAAAAGAGTGAAGTTTATGAGACTCACATATGAATGAATGGATTTTATTTATTCTCTTTATCTTTCATTAAATCTATCTTTTATACTTAAGAAGTAAATAGAAAAAATGAAATCTAAGGACTCAAATATTTTAAAATTTATAATAAATGATTTTAAAAACTAAAATAATTTTCAAGGTTCAAAAGACTTAATATTGATATAGATTGGATGAAAATACTCTCACCTAAAGGCCTTCAAAATTTGATAATAATTTTTTTAAAAGTATTTTGTAACTCAAAATTTAGGAAACAAAATTGCAAGTTCTCTAAAATTTAATAATAATTTCTTTAAAACATAGTAATAATTTTTATAAAACCTAATAATAAGATTGTAAATTCGTTTGTAACTTTACAACTAGTTTTAGAAAAGTTGTAAATAACTTTTGAAAAAGTTACTACCAACTTTTAAAGAATTTACAAATTTTAAAAGTTATAATTTAGACTTCTTGAATTTATAAGGAACTTTTTAAAAAATTGCTATTAAATTTCAGGAGATTTAGTGCCTAATGTTAATTCATACCAATGCCATTACAACATTCAAAAGTTATAACTTAAACTTCCTAAAAAAACGAAATACTTTTAGATAAAGATAGAGAAAGAAGATAGAGCAAAATAGTTCGGTCTTTTAAAAATAAAGACAAGCTCAATTAATGCTCATTGTTATTTAACCAATGTTTTAAAGACAATGATTAGCAATACCCTTGGACATATAGCACTCTTCATCCTTGCTTCATTTGCAATTTTTTTTTAATTTTAAATTTGATATTTTGCTATTTTTTTTTGAAATTTTCTAACAAGTCTTTTGCCACTTATACACTTAAATATCTCTTCAGGCAGAGCAACAAAAAATTATAATAAATTGAAAAACACGCTGGCATGAATTTATAAGTTTGTTTATTAAGATTCTCTTATTTGGAAAAATATTAAGAAAATGCTAGTCTACCTTCCTTAACGTTTTTGAAGACGTTAATGTTATTGTTCTTTTTTTTTTTTCCTTTAATTAAGAAAATGCTGTATTCCATGGAGTTAAGACTGCGTGGCCCATTGTCATCTTTCCTTTCCAACATTAATAAAGCGGCTCTTTTTCCTTGGGGAGTCTGTTAAGGGCCTTACACCAGGTTTTGGTTCATGCTTGCTCTTGTAGCTTTTCCTTCACTATTGGTCTTTGTTTAGGATTTTAGCTGGGATAGCAGAATGATTGTGTGGACATCTAAGGTTAGCGTGAAGAAGGACCATTTAGTTAACTGGGACATCCATTATGGGTCCATGGTCCAATTGGAGGGACTTCTCGTTTGGATATGCAAAGTATCAATGTATTTATTTTTCGTGTCCTTTTCTTTTTTCTGCTTTTAGAAGGTATTTGTTCCTCTTCCAGTCCCTGTTCTCCTCTTTCTTCTTTTAGATTTGTTTACTGTCCAAAACGAAATTCCAAAAACTTCTCGAGTTATGGTTGTATGGTAAATACTTGTTGCTTCACTAGGAAATTTCTATATTTTGCGTTGATTTTGGGTTAAAGTGATATATCCTCTTGATCACTGTGCAATTACTTAAGGGCTCTGGCTATATGCTATTTGATCGTCATCTAAATTTACTGCATATTTAGATTTACAATTCTGCAATGATATTAGCTGCTTCTTAACATATTGACTACTGATGTAGTTGCTAGGAATTCCAAACTAGTCTGTATTAAGTCCTTTTTTGCTGTCATTAGTTTGTAGTAGCTGCATTCAGTATTTAAGCTGTTCTATGGAGTTAGGATAAGCTACTTGCCATCATTGTTTAATAACTAGTAATTTTATAATTAATTATTTAAGAAGCTATATTTTTTCTTTTTTGGTAAAAGCTATAGTTTTATTTTATACCTGTTTCTGTGCATCAATTTTTCTGCGTACAATATTTATGTTCCCTTTTAATGTTCATTTTATATATATATATATGTTAGGAAGATATATGTGATTTACATCCACGGTTTTCTTCAAGCTATGTACCAAATAGTTTGAAAACTAATTTGTAACCTATAGTCATTTTTTTTCGTTTTGGAATTTTTAGCTTCAATAGAATAATATTATGTACAAACGATTTATTACCCTTTTACTAAGATTGTGTAACATTAGTAATTTTTATTTCAATAAACATACGAGTTGTGTTTCTTAATAATTATTTTAAATATATAATTTGGTAATTTAGCAATAATTGATTACATTAAAAAGAATTATAATCATATATAATCATGTGTGTATATATATGTGTATGTGTATATGTATATGTATATGTATATATACATATATATATATATATATATATATAAAATACAAATTACTTGTAATTATCGGCAGTTTTAATCGCCGCTCTAGATAGACTAAAATAAAGAAGTACTTACTAATAGTTTTAAAACCGTTAGTAAAAGACAAAAAGACCCCTGCACAATGCATAAAGTATCCAACGAGCTCACTCAACTTGTGGCGGGCAAAAAATGACCGTCACCAACTGAATATCCACGATTGCAATTGTTGCAACTAGCCAATTGCTACTTCATCATTTAGCGGCAATTTAAAAAAAAAACATTACTGATAATTAACGCCTTTCTTTTTTTTTTTTGGGTTGTGAGGTCTTGGGAGGATGATGGAAGAAGGGAAGCCTGTAACACCATAATGTCCTAACCTCAATTAATCTTTCTCTTGGCTTAATTTCATATAATTTTTAATGAAAATGATCAAAATTGTGGTATTTTAATATTTTAAATTAGAATTTAAACGCTCATATTTTATCTCGTGAGTCCTGTAAATCCATTATTCATATTTTATACTCAAACTCCATTTATACAACTTATACATAATATAAAACAACCCATAAACTACGGATATGAAGCCAAAAATCAAGAAAATGTAATTTTTCAAATGGGTCCAAAAGTCAGATTTTTGACTCTAACTTTAAAAAATCATAACTAATTCTAGAAAAATAAAAATTAAGCAAACCATAGCTTTCTGGAAAGATCTAGATGTTAACTTTACAATAAAAATAATTAAAAACCACAATCTCAGTATTTGAACCAAGTTTGACATTGAAAAAGAGATAGAGGTCCAGCTATCCCTGATACTGATACAGCTTGCTATCATGAACTTCAAAAATTCATAACTAATTTCACAAAAATCCAATATGAGAAAAATATACCAATTTGGAAAGATAAAGATGTGAAATAAAGGATAAAAATAATTTAAGATCATTTTAGTAGCCTTTGGACCTTGAAAACTAATGGAATAGTAACGAAGGTCGGATAGCTTCCCTAATGCTGACACAGAACTTCAGAAAGTTATTTCTCCCTCTACAGGCTCCAATTGAGGTGCTTCTAGTTTTTATAGGTCACTGTGGATATCTAGTTTATGTCCATAAAATTTCATGACAATCGGATACCGTTTGGTCCATGAATGACACAGATTTATTTTTAGACCTATTTGTACAGTACAATAACCAAAATCAAAAAATTCTCCAACTTCAACAATTCATTAAATATTCCCAAGACCTCCAAATATTACCCACTTTAGCTTCCCAAAAAGCTCTAGAGGCATGCCAAATTTCATATCAAGAAAAGCTCATTTGGTCATATTTTGACGGAGCTTACGAATTTAGTAATTTTGACACCATAAATGGGTCAAAATGGAGGTAAATGGTCTCCTACATGCTCTAGCTCTTATTGGGCAAGTTTTAAAGCATAAACATAACATATATGAAATGTCTAAATGATTCATATCATCATACATCTCAAACTCACTATGCTACAGGCAAAAATACACTATTGCATACAAGCCACAAAGGAGTCAAATCTCATTTTTCCATTGCCTTGGCTCTATATAGTTTACACATCATTTATACATATATTTACACTTGTTCAAATATTTACATCTCAAAAATAATAGGTACATATTCATTTTGGTATCTCTTTACATCAAAAGAGCCAAAATAAACTATACAACTGCCTATACATGCTCAACTAGGCTCCTTAATTTGCACTTTGATCTCCTTAAGCTCCACCTAACATGTTAAGATGGGAGAAGGAAGGGGTGAGATTCATGGAATCTCAATAGCTCATATACTCATTCAAGGAAGCAATCAAGACATATAAACAAATCAAAGTATGCAAACTATTTATAATTACACAACACATGACTTTCATGCTATGAATATTATATTAATGCCAAGAATAAGTTCTAGGGACTTTTGGTTTAGCCTCACTTGATTTTTTGGGACTTTTGGATTGGTCTCACTCTTGGTTTAGGGACTTTTGACTCTACCTCACCCATCTCAAGGGACTTTTGGCACTACCTCACCCAAGCAATTTTTACAACGCAAAACATAAGCATATTGGTACCAATATATCAAGGCAATATCGAATGACATGCCTCACAATACAAGCATATACATAAGCATACCATGACTATTACACATCCAAAAATGCAACAAGAAAGAATGGAAAGCTACCTTATAAGTTAACACAAACGTTCCCTTTCAGTTTCTCTTCTCCCTTCTTGGTTTCACAATTACAACTAGATGAAGCCGATTCTCTTGAGCCTAGACACAATAAAGAGTATGGAATTATTCTCTCATAACTCAACAATTATTTACAAAGCTAGGGGATTAAATCCCTAGTTTTTCCCTCTTAAATTTTACTAGCCCTTCTCTTAGTTCTTTTGTATTTATCAACTTCCCACACTTTAATTTCAATGATTTCTTACTTGCTCTAGGTCAGATTTCCTTCCTCTCTCAAGCTCTTAAGTTGGTAGAACTAACATACTCAAGGAAAGCAAGGGGAGAAGATGCAATAAAATGGAAAGAAGTTATCTTAAATAAAGCTTTTTCTAAGAGGCTTTTCCTTTGCATAAATCTTTTCCTCAAATCCTTACACTTCCCCCTCTGACTTAGGCCCAAAACAAAGGCAACTCAACAACCAAAACTATAGAAAGAGAGGGCAAAGAGAGAAGAACAAATTCTAAAAAGAAAAGCTATGAAAATTTCAAGCTTGCTTACTTTTTCCTTGTTCTTCCTTCCTTCTCTAGGTCTCTCTCTCTCTCCACAGCCCTTTTCTTTGTTTTGGTCGAAACCTAAGTCAGTTAGAAGAAAAGGAGAGAATCCAGACTCTTTAAAAGGTAAAATTCTCTTTTTTCACGTTTTTTCGGACTAACCCTCGCTATAGCGAAGAATAACCCTCACTATGACAAGCACGTATCAGTCTCAGACCCCTGTTTTCACTACGGCGTGATATTGCGAGAAACCCCTTGGTTTTTGTATGAAATGCCTGAATTCGCTATAGCTAGAAGCATTCTCGCTACAGCGAATAGGTTCTCGCTATAGCTAAACCATTTCTCGTTATAGTTAGTAGGCTTAAAAAAATTTTAGGACTTCGAATTTTTTTTTCTTCTGGTTATTACAAAGCCAAGTTCATCATGTTGGCCTAGGACTTAAGTCTAGGAAAAGTGTCTCTTGAACTAAGGTTATGTTTGATAAAGAAGGAATATTTAATTTTAAAAGAATAAAAATAAGAATGGAATGAAATCTAGAATCTTAAATTATATTTGATATGATATGAAAAAAAATTAAAATAATTTTTATTTGTATGTTTAATAGAGTAAAACTAATACATAAATAAAAATGAAAGCTATACAAATAATTATAATATTTTAGTGTAAAAAATTAAAAAATTTATTTTTTAGAAAAATATTTTTAGTCCAAAAAAATATTTTTTTCATTTGCCAGTAATATAAAAATTAAAAAATATTTTTTAATAGTATTTAAAATATTAAAATCAAACGTTTATTTGAATATTCCTGTTACAGCTCTTATTTGGGACAAATGAGTCTTTTTATTATGTTTCCGATGTGTACAGTTTCTTTTCATCTAAGCATAGAAGCACAATAACTTAGCACAGTGGCTTTCATGGAAGAGAGCAAATCAAATTTACCAAACTTGAAATGTTGCCCCCCCCCCCCTCTTTCTTTCTCTTTTTAATTTTCTTTTCACTGTTGTACCGCTACCAACACGACGTAAGGTTCTTGGGCTTATATGTGGTTATTTTAAAACTTAAAATTTGAATAAAAATATTACAGAATTATCATGTGATAACATAATGTAATATAAGAAACAAAGATCATATCAGTGAAGAAAGAAACAAAAGGAAATGAAACTTTTTGTTTCAAATACTGAGTAATGAGTGAAGTCACTGCACTTGTATAATAATTTTAACAGTATAAGATAATTTTATTCCTCAATCACATGTAATATCTTTGGTAATAATTTTAACAATATGATAACCAGATAATAATAGCATGAATATTATAAGGAAAAACAGTTATATCGTACCAAAAGTATATTTTAATTATATTTTAAATTATTACATACTTTTTTTTAAATTGTTGTTAGAATTAACGTTGCATTTGAAATTTTAAATTGTCAATTTAATCTAAAAATAGTTTCAAACTACTTCAAAATAATTTGAAATATTAATGAAACAGAATTTTAATAATGAAATTGTAAATATTTGAATATTTATATGATTATTTTGAAATTTAATATTTTATTAAAAAATATCACTGTGATAACATAATAATAAATTATAAAAAACCAAGAACAAGAAAGAAACAAAAGGAAATCATAAAACTTACTATTTCAAATACTGCGCGAGCAAAGTTCCAGAGCATGTAAAGTAGACAGGTCCAAGGGGATGATGGAAAGAACATGATGAAGAGAATAAGCAACACGATGATTTAAAAAAAAAAAAAAGTTAGAATTGAATATTCAATCCAATGAGAGTGGCGGAAATTGCTCAATTATTGTGTGTATTAATATTATAAGAAAAAAGTTTAAAAGTGGTGGTTGTGTGCAGTTCTTTGTCGCATTGCATTATCCTAATCAATAATTTAGTTATTTTGATATTTGTGAAGTAATTAAATTTGGGTTAGCTTAAGTTTTAGGGAATAAAAGTAAGTATTTTAATTTTAACTTAAATAAAAATATAACAGAATAATTAACTTATAACATAATAAATTATAAAAAAAAAATCTAATGAGTACAATGCAGTAAATAAAGCAATAGAAGGAGATGAAACTTGCTATTTCAAATGCCAAGTGTGGTGAAGTTGCTATGCAAGTAGAGCAGACAGATATGAAAGGATGACCTGAAAAGAGCATAATGAAGAAAGAAAACAACACAATGGTCAAAAAGTTAAAATAATTGAATACTCAATCCAATGAGAGGGGCAGAAGGTGCTCAATTATTGTGTGTATCATAAGAAAAAAAGTTAAAAGCTGGTGATTGTATGCAGCCCTCTATCTCATTTGCAGCATCCTTAACCATAATGGTTAACTCTCAATAATTTAATTATTTTGACATATTTATAGTAATTAAGTTTGGTTTAGTTTAAATTTTAGAGAATAAAAATTAATGTTTTAATCTTAATTTTAATTGAAATAAAATTATTACAGAATAATTAACTTATAACAATAAATTACAAAAAATCTAATGTGAACAATTCAGCAAACAAATAAATAAAAGGAAATGAAACTTGCTATTCCAAATACGGAGTGAAGTGAAGTCGCTGAGCAAGTAGAGCAGACAGACATGAGAGGATGACCAGAAAGACCATAATGAAAAGAAAGCAAACAACCCGATGGTCAAAAAGTTAAAATAATTGAATATTCAATCCAATGAGAGTGGGAGAAAATGCTCAATTACTGTGTATTGTTAGGAAAAAGTTTAAAGGTAGTGGTTGTGTGCAGCGCTAGGTCCCATTTGCATCATTCATAATGATGATAGTTAAGTTTCGATAATTTAATTATTTTGATATATTTATGGTAATTAAATCTGGTTTAATTTAAATTTTAGAGAGTAAAAGTTAGTGTTTTAATCTTAATTTTAATTCAAGTAAAATTATTATTGAATAATTAACTTATAACATAATAAATTATAAAAAATCTAGATAGAACAATTCAGTTAACAAAGAAATAAGAGGAAAAGAGACTTGCTATTTCAAATACCGAGTGAAGTGAAGTCGCTGAGCAAGTAGAGCAGACAGAGATGAAGGGATGATTAGAGACTGGAGAGAACGTAATGAAGAAAGCAAACAACCCAATGGTCAAAAAGTTTAAATAATTGAACACTCAATCGGATAAGCGGGGGAGAAAATGCTCAATTATTATGTGTCTTGTAAGGAAAAAGTGGAAACATTTTAAAGGTGGTCGTTGTGTGCAGTCCTATGTCCCATTTGCAGCATCCCCATGGATGAATATCTACTCTTAATAATTTAGATATTTTGATATATTTATAGTAGTTAAATTTGGTTTAACTTGAATTTTAGGAAATAAACATTAGTGTTTTAATTTTAATTTAAATAAAAATATTACATAATAACTAACTTTTAACTTAATAAATTATAAAAAATCTAATAAAAAGAATTTAGTAAACAAAGAAACAAAAGGAGATGAAACTTGTTATTTCAAATACCGAATAAAATGGAATAAAAAAAGTAATTTTAAGAATAAAAAATAATTTTTATACTCTTCTTTTAAAAAGTAATAAAAAAGATAAAAATTATTAAGCAATACTTATAATAATATAATAAATATTATAAAAATTGAAAGAAATGGAATTCCATTCCATTGCTTCCAAACCAAATAGGCCATGAGTGAAGGGAAGTTGCTTTGTAAGTAGAGTAGAGAGATATGAGGGAATGACCAGAAAGGCCATAACGAAGAAAGCAAACAACACAATGGTTTCCAAGTTAAAAGAATTGAATTGAATACTCAATCCAATGAGAGTGGCGGAAATTTCTGAATTATTTTGTGTATTATAAGGGAAAAAATTTAAAGGTGATGGTTGTGTGCAGCCTTTTGTCGCATTTGCATCATCCCTAATGATGATTCGCGAGTCATTACAGAGATTCAAAACTGTCGAACCAGTTGAACAGGAAATAATGTAAAGGGAATATTATATTCAAAGTTCTTATTTTTGCCAAATTTATAATAAAACAAATCTTAAAATGTTAATTTATTTAGGAGGTCAAAGGATTTTAATTTTGTTTTGTAAAGATAAAAATACCCCCAATTAATTTTACTATCCATATTTCTTAAAGTTGTAACTTGATATTTCTTAAATAATAAAAATATTTTAGATTTGTTCCTACCACTAAATGAACCCACAAAAATTATCATTATTTAGTTAGTATTTATGTTTTTATAAATTACCACTTATATTTTTTAAAATTATAACTCAGTCTTCCTTAGATTATAAGGATTTTTGGGTTTGTTTTTACCATTAAATGAACCCACAAAAATTACTACCATTTATTTATTATTCATGTTTCTCAAAGTTACCATTATACTTCCTAAAGTTATATCTCAATTTTTTCGATCTTACAACACAGTCTTGATGAGATAAATTACAGCATTAAAATACCAATTTCCTTAATCGCATGTTGGAGAGCTATTGGAAGATATTTCAATTAATATTTTATAAAAATATTCAGAATAGCCTGAATAACCATTAAAACTTAGAAGCACATCAACTGCAGTCATGTAAATTTTGCTTCTAAGTTCTAGCGGCCATTCAAGCTAATATGAATCTTTTTATAAAATATTAATGGAAATATCTTCTAACAACTCTCTAACTTTTCATTAAGAGTATTAGTATTTTAATATTACAATTTATCTTATCAAGAAAGATTGATTTATAACTTTAAGAAACATGCATGATAATCTTAAAGGCACGAATAGTAACTTTCAATAGGAGTGGTAACTAATTTATAAATCAATTAGTAGGTATAACCATGCTCCATGACAGAAGAGGTAAACGGCCAATATTATATAATCTATCATAATTGAGATTAAAAACAAATGAAAAAGAATACTATAACTAGAAGAATCACCTTATTCCATGAGGTTTATAAGAATAATCAGGGGGAAACTTGATTTTCCGATAATAATATCCACTTAAAATAGGACATACTTCAAGTTAAACGCTATACAAATTGGAATAACTAGTGACATTAAACAAATACAAGGCACAGAAGGAACCAAAAAGTGAAGTGGAAATAATCACAAATTGCAAAATTAACAAATTAACCTGCAAAAGGTGTTCCTTCACTTCCCTCCAACACAGAATATGAGACATTAATTGAGAATAAGATGAAAATCAACTAGTACCTACCAAACAAAGTAAAATTAGCGCAACAAAGTATAAGAGTGCAAGACATACCAAGTGATTAAATGTCCATTCTAAATCAAATTTTCATGGACTATGGAAGTAAAAATAATCCAGGTAATAACATGAACTACAGGTAAAAATAATCAGTACATAATTTCCATAAAGTAATCAGCAGAAGAAAAAAGTAAAGATAAAGACATAAGAGAGCCATTTTCATAAGCTTCTTTCGAAGAAAAGTGCAAAGACTGTACCATAATTCTATCACTGCATGAGTTGGTTGTCTAGCGGTATGATAAGTCCTTAATCTATATAATTTTATGAGCTTATTTGCCGAATTTATTATAATCTTTTATTAGCATTTTTAGTTAATTTTCTATTATTCTGTATCTTGATAGTAAATATTAGAAATTATTAGATATAATAAGTTTTTAGTTGTTTTTAATAAAATAAATTATGGCTAATGTATTCGGATTTAGTTTGCAGATATTGGAAAAATGCTACAATTGAATTAGAGATTGGGAAACCCATAAACAAGGAAATTCTAAAGGAATAAAGAAGTGAGTAAGATGTCAATCCTTTGAGGACTTGTCAAAAGGGAATGCACCTATTATTAAAATTAACACTCAACTAAATCAAGCTAACTAAATGTATGAGGAAAATGGTTGGTGAAAATTGCACCGTAAAAAGGACTAATGAACTGAAAGTTGTTTGGGTAAAAATCAATAAATGATAAAGACCAAGAATATTAATTCCCCTAGCACTTCTTAAAAACTCAAGTTATCTTCCTTAAACTTATCTTTAATGGAAATATACACTAGCTTAGGGTTCTTTATTAACTATAAGAAATTTTCTAGATTACTTGTAAGTATTAGCTATCATAACATGTGTTAACTAGTTGTCTCATATTAGTTCCATCTTACAATAATAAAATTATAACCGTTGCAAAACTTTTGGCAGTGATTTTTAACATGTTTTTATATGAAATGAATCTTTAGGGGTCCAAATTTGATTTTTTTATCATTTCAATGTATAAACCCTATAGGCACATTTGTTTTTACCTATTTAAACATAAGGCAAGCTTCATTTGCATAAGAGAACTATATAACCAATTTTGGCCTTCTTTGACATAATATGAGCCAAACTTTAATCATTTATAACTTTGGCTATATAATTTCGATTTTACGCAAACTAGGTGTCTATAAAAAACTTATAATCTAAACTTTATGTTGTAAAAACCTCAAGTGAAAAGAAATTCATTTGATCCTTGAAAAGAGACAAAAACTAAGGCTATGATAGCATAAACAATAACTGCATAATTCCATAATTCTAGACTAGATTCAAAAGTTCAACAAATATTCTATAAAGTTTAGAAAAATATCCTCTTTATCTTGCTAAAAAGCTCTATAAATTATTTAGGTGTCTATCAAATTTCAACCAAAAACTAGGTTATTTAGGCTATCAAAGATAGATGTGTAATTTATGACTTTTTTGAACCAAAATTTAATTCTAAAATGGTCCATTTATTCTCTAAATTGCAATCTCTTGCTTTAGGCAAATTTTAATCTATTCATGCTTCATATCCATAGATGCCAATATATGAGATAAGGCTAGTTACTAAAAATCACTATCTCACATCCCACATTACACATGGAGCCTATTCTACATAATATAGCAAATCAATGTCCATATACTCACATTTACATCAAAATGGCATATACTCATATTCATAATCTTGTACATGAGGTACTAACTACATATCATCCTAATGTATATTAAGTTACCATCCATTTGGTGCCCCATTATACATCACACTACCTTATGCCAATCAAGTAGCAAACTATGTTCTAAATTTCAACTCTTGCATCAAAATAATTTATATGTATATTCTCTAGCTTGTACAAGGATCACATTGCTTGCCATCATCATATACATCATAATTGATCATTAACTCATCTCATATCATCTATCAAGCATATATATACACTATGAGTGTTCTATTTACAACAAAAGCTTCCATTTATGCTTCCTAATATTCTAGTTCTTCCTAGTTTCCTTCTCATGGCTTGTAGTACTTGTTATGGTTAGCAAGAGATGAATGAAGTAAGATTCTTAGGAGAATTTCAGTAATAAATCTCAATCTATATCAATGCATACAATGAATGCAAATGAGGAAATGCATACATGGATGCTTTGTGTCTCAAGAACTCAAATGTAAGAATTGACATGAAACTTTAACTCTTGTCTAACCATAGCATAAAAGCATACTAACTAGACTTAACTAAGCTCAACTCTAAGTTAGAGAAAAGCTATTGTGCTTAATTCCCTGCCATAGGGATATAAAAGCCAAATATAACATTATACATATGTAAAACTCATAATAAAAGCTAATTCTTTTTTTTTCCTCCTACCTTTTCTTAAAATTAAGCCAAGTTGGGCTATTTGCTTGGGATCACTGGTGACTATAAAGCTTCATCTGACCAAAGTTTCTAGTATAGGGATAACCAAATCAGAATTTGGAGTCTTATAGTGGTTGAGTAAGTGCCCTTTATGTAGTCATTGGTAGTTTGATTCTATAGGTATCTGGTTTGTTGCTACAAATGATGATTAGAGTAATGATTGTCTAATGTTGTGATCATAGGGTGATTTTGGTACTGCCGGTAGCTTCCAAATTGTCTACAGAGTGAGGTAATCAGGGTTAATTTTTATTCCTTACATTGTGACGACCCTAATTTCTAATCATTATAATTAAGGTTAAATACGTGATTAATAATTATAAATTGGGATTACAAGACATTAGGACTACTTATATTCAGAAAATACAGGAAAATTTGAACTTAAATATTATTAGAGTCATCAATCATATAATTATAAGTACTCACGTACATCAGGGAAACAAACACTCATCCATAAACCTTTGACTCTATTGCCCATCAATTCCTACTCACAAGTATCTTCTACTAATGTTTCTAAATCATTTCTTGAGGTCACCATATGAAGAACTAAGATTTCGAGGTTAATATAAGGGTTTCAAGACATTCGCCATAGCTAAATCCCCCTTCGTCGTGCTAACCTACATGGCGCCGCAGCGAGAAAGCCTCCTGAAACCTACTTCACTCGTCATTCACTATTGGCCGCAGCTAATTCCCCCTTTCATAGTGGCCAATTCCTCTCTAGAATACCTATCACATTTTAACAAAAGTTTACCGCAGCCAATTCCCATTTAGCCGCAGCTAATTACCCTCTAGACGATCCCCAATTTTGCCTCTCACGTTTTGCCACGTGCGAATTACTCTTTGGTACTTTCCTTGGGCAACTTCGCCTCTATTAGCCGCGGTGAAATACCTTCTGATCCTACAACTCCTAAAATATTATCTCATACTCTCCACTTTCCCTCCAATGACACCCTAGGGCCACTCTACCTTAATTTATGCAACTCTAATGGTATTTATGTACCTAATTTACTCAGCTATCCTACCATTACCAATTCAAAACTTAAGTATAAATTCCTACTCATCCAACTTCCATATGTCAGCAAATTCATAGATGAAAAATAGCAGAATTGCATAAGCTTCTAGCAATTATCATTCAACTATACATTCCATTAAAGATTCCATACATTACTTATTCAAATCAACAATCTAATATATCTCATGATGACATTCCTAATAGTAAACCATATCATGAATTCCACAAAATTCATACATCAGATACTATAAGTTCATACATGCTAAACCAAGCTATATTGAAACTTAACTCCTTAATAAATACATTCCAACTAATCAAAATATAAACGCCTACACTTGGCAATATGATTACATGATGATACTATATATATGAGATTAACAAAATTGCATCTACTCTACTCAGATTAACCCAAGTATAGCTTCCTCCACACATGACTAGAACTCATAGATTTTTATCCACTTGCTTCCCCTTATCCTTACCCGAGGGGCCTTCACTTGAAAGTATATCCCATGGAATGGGGTGAGATGCAAATCTCAATAACCAAGGCAAATTCCATTCATATATTCTAATTTAATTAACATATATACATGATTTTACATTAGTATTAGAAAATATGCCAGTCATATCAGTAAATAAAATAATTAGGCTATCATGATTACTATCCCATACTAACAATCATATTTTTACATGTTAAAGGCTAATAACACGGGGAGAAACTCGTCCACAGCATCTACTCCCCATTGAGCACAACCAGGGTTCAGTGTATCTGGGGTTTGATCATAACCCGATACCTGATCGAAACACATGCACGGGTGGCAGCTGCACCATAGCTCTACCATAGACTCACAAGGTCCAAACATAATACAATAGATAGCTAACTAATTCATTTAGCATTTCAAATCATTCATGTACAATAAATATGAAATTAAAGCAGATATATGCATGGAATTAATATAGTTCCGGTTATCTCACTTGTAGACCAATTTGCAAAGGCCACCAATGGTACAAAATTCTCCCCACATTACAAAGTTCCAAATTCAGAATGGAGGTGTCCTCTACCAAAAACTTCAATATATCACCCTAAGTCCTAAGCAAATTCGTGAAAAGTTAAAACCCATATTATAATCCAATCATTGGGGTCTTAAACCAGCAAAAATACCTCAAAAAGGAGAGTTTATACTTACCTAAATATCAGTCCTAACCTCAACCTATGAATTTTCACCATGGAAATATCAAATGACAAATTTCAGATTTTGGGTATGGGTGAAAGTGCTCTAATTGGAACATTAATTAGGTTAAATCAAAGAGAAAGATGAGAGGATTAAGTTATATAACTATTACCTTAACTAAATTTTGCTCTAGAAGTAAAAAAAGGTGAAAACATGCCAAGAACCCTAGCCTCTCCTTTAGACCTCCGAATTTTGTGTGTCTCTTATGGTTCTACAGAATGGGGGGTGGATAAGTTAGTTTTTAGGGTTTAAGTTAGGTTTTCTATAGGTTATGGGCTGCTCCAAGATCCAACTCCAAATAGGTTTCAAATTTTAACTTTGTTGGGCTAGCTCTAAGATGTTGGACTGCAGAATTTCATTGGGCCAAACTTACTTTTAAGAACTCCATTATTTTGGATCTGCATAAGATTTATTGAGTCATTTATAAGAGCCTATAAAAGGTGAATTTTGGGCCTCTATCACATTGAATCAGATTGGGTCTGCACCTAACTTATTGGGCCTTCATTAGCCTCTTATCATGATCTCTTACATTAATTTAAGCTTAAATGAAGTTTCTATCCCGATTAATTCTTAACTTATATTAATAATTTATCTCTCAAAGTTTTCATTCACTTAACTTACCCGATTATTCCTTATTAATTATTCTTAATTAACCCAAATCCATAATTAACACCTTAATTAATTTTAGGTTGTTACACATATGTTCAATTTAATCTTATATTTATTGCACATTTATGATCTTGAATGCTAAATGAATGGTTGACTATCTGATATGTTGTAATTGGACCTTGTGAGTCTATGATGGAGCTATGGTGCAGCTGCCACCCATTCATCATGTTTCAATCAAGCATCAAGTTGTGATCATACCCCTAAATGTACTGAGCCCAGGTTATGCTCAATAGGGAAGTGATGTCATGGATGGATCTTTCCCAGTGTTATTGGCCTTTTAACATATTGTATGTGATTGTTAGTATGAGATGGTAGTCACTAGTAGTTCAACTATTTCATTTATTGATATGATTAATGTTTCAGATGTTTATCTAATTTAATGTATATATATTGAATAATTTGGTACATATGAATGGAATTTACCTCTGGTTATTAAGAAGATTTACATTTCACCTCATTTTATGGGCTAACTATTTTAGATAGGGCTATACATGGGTAGGGCCAGGTTGGACATCTAGTAGGCCTGATGTCCTGCCCAATTAAGACATCGGATTTATTTTTATACCCATAACCTGGCCTGGCTTGAACAAGCTTAATTCTAGGACGGGTTAGGGTCGCCCAAATTTTTTTTAATAAATTGATACTTGTAATATAAAAATATTTTTTTACAGACTCATTGCTATATATTTCAAAATAATAGACCTTTAGAACTCTTATATTTTTATTAGTAATAAAAAAATAATCTAGTATTATCAAATAAAATATAAGCTATACTAGTATAATTAGCCTTAAGTAAATATGTGTATTTTTATTATTCAACAAAAGAAATGTCAGGAAGCATACACATGAATGATGAAAATAATTAAAAAGTAGAGAAGGTTTGCGTAGGCAATAAAAACTACAATATGTAAAGAGAATAGAATGAAATAAGAATTATATATATATATATATATATATATAAGATGGCAAGATGTTAATAATTTAAAAAAAATAATTGTTAGGGCAGGTTGAGCAGAACATGCCTTCGCCTATGGCCTGACCTGACTTAATATAGTTTTATTTAAAGTTATACCTATTTATATTTTTGGTTCGACCCGGCTCTACTCGATTAGATCGAGTTAGGGTGGGCCCTTATGACGTATCGGGCCAATGAACACCCCTAATTTTAGGTGAAGGTTCATCAAGTGAGGATAAGAGAAAACAAGTAGATGAACATCCATGAACTATGACCATGTGTGAGAATGCTACATTTGGGTTAATTTGACTTAGGGTAGATGCTAATTTTATGGTCTATTTTGTATAACATCATCATATGATCATATTTGTCTAATGAAATATGTATATATATGTGATAACCCGACGTGAACTGCAGGCAGGAGAGGAGCCCGACGTGAAGAAAATGTATGCATGCATGAAGTAAGACTTTTCAACGCTGGTACAGCTGCCATGCACCAATTGCCTCTGCCATTTTACAGAAATAACCTTCCTCTCCTCCTGCCTTCAGCTGGGTTTGTTCGGTCATTTCCCATCCAAGTTCTGCAGTGTATATCCTTCCAGCAAGCAAGCACAGAACCGACAGAACTTCATCCTCTGTTTCTGGACGCTGCTCCCTCTGTTCCTTCGAGCTGCTGGCGTTGAGCTCTGCTTCTTCACGCCTTGAGTTTGCTTCCATTGAGTGCTCCAGAATTTGTTGCTTCATCAGTCGCATGAAGCTCCCTGCTGAACGAAGGTTAGGTGGACCAAAAACACTGTGAATTCTTGCCCTCTGTTCAGCGCTGTATTGCCTCTGTCTAGCGCCATGGTTGGCTAATCCAGTTCTCATTTTTACTACAGATTTCCTCCTCTGTTTCAGCGCTGTTTTGGTGGGTAGAAGCCACGCCAGAAAATTCTGATTCTTCTCCTCTGTCCAGCGCCTCTCATCTTCACCTGTTTCAGCGCCTCTTGCTGCCCTGTTCAGCGTGAATCATGGGTTGAATTTCAGTGGCTTATATTTGCTCCTTGAGGTGTTAAGTCGTTGCTGCTGATTGGTTGCGAAACAAGCCAGAAAAAGATTGAATTATAGGTCTGAAATTCTGCTGCACCGATTGTTTTTGGTTGGGTTCATCTTTCTTCTCCATTTTTCACGCTAAATGGTGCTGTGTCTCGTTTTCCAGTAGCCACTTCCTCCTTGTTTGGGCTGAGCTTCGTGGATACGTGTCTGGGCTAGAGAGCAACGCTGCATAGTGGATTAGGAGCCTAAAAAATTTGAAGGTATATGTTGTCTTTTCTGGTTGCCTCTCTAGGCGTTTTTCTTCCCTGTTTTGTACGAGTTTGCATGTGCTTTGGGTGTGGTCAGTTAGCTAAGTGTAGCACGAAGAAAAAAATGCTGAAGGAATCCTTTCTGAATGGTTCAATTATATGTATAAATGTTCCGATTAAAATGTATAGCTTCCTTTTAGTTTTTGAATTGGGGTAACTCCTAAGTTGAACAAAAAAAAAAAAAAAAAAGGGGAATATGGAATATACGGTACTAGTTGGAAGGTGAAAAAAAATTCGTAGAGGAGTAAATATTAAATTTTGATAAGTCTGAGTCCTGTATGAAACTAATTGGGGTGGTTCATTTTCTAAAAATCGATGAACGAGTATTGTAGGAAATTCCAGAGATCGGGGTATAGCCAAGGAACAAATCAGAGAATTTCAGTAGTATCTCGGAAGGTGAGTAAGTAACGCGGACCAAAGACTCAGGAAATTCTTATTTCTGATCTTAAGTTTCCTTGCAGTGTTTTAAGAATTTTGATTCTCAAATCATAGAGATACATAGTCCAAAATATAGGCATCTGCATGTTTACAAAAATGCTCAATTATTATGTGTCTTGTAAGGAAAAAGTGGAAACATTTTAAAGGTGGTCGTTGTGTGCAGTCCTATGTCCCATTTGCAGCATCCCCATGGATGAATATCTACTCTTAATAATTTAGATATTTTGATTTATTTATAGTAGTTAAATTTGGTTTAACTTAAATTTTAGGAAATAAACATTAGTGTTTTAATTTTAATTTAAATAAAAATATTACATAATAACTAACTTTTAACTTAATAAATTATAAAAAATCTAATAAAAAGAATTTAGTAAACAAAGAAACAAAAGGAGATGAAACTTGTTATTTCAAATACCGAATAGAATGGAATAAAATGAAATAAAAAAGTAATTTTAAGAATAAAAAATAACTTTTATACTCTTCTTTTAAAAAGTAATAAAAAAGATAAAAATTATTAAGCAATACTTATAATAATATAATAATAACTATTGTAAAAATTGAAAGAAATGGAATTCCA
Source organism: Erythrophleum ivorense (assembly GCA_026724425.1). NCBI lineage: Eukaryota > Viridiplantae > Streptophyta > Magnoliopsida > Fabales > Fabaceae > Erythrophleum > Erythrophleum ivorense. Next base: position 37,699,748 of record JAIUCV010000007.1, read on the forward strand.
TTCCATTGCTTCCAAACCAAATAGGCCATGAGTGAAGGGAAGTTGCTTTGTAAGTAGAGTAGAGAGATATGAGGGAATGACCAGAAAGGCCATAACGAAGAAAGCAAACAACACAATGGTTTCCAAGTTAAAAGAATTGAATTGAATACTCAATCCAATGAGAGTGGCGGAAATTTCTGAATTATTTTGTGTATTATAAGGGAAAAAATTCAAAGGTGATGGTTGTGTGCAGCCTTTGTCGCATTTGCAGCATCCCTAATGATGATTCGCGAGTCGTTACAGAGATTCAAAACTATCGAACCTGTTGAACAGGAAATAATGTAAAGGGAAGATTATATTCAAAGTTCTTATTTTTGCAAAATTTATAATAAAAAATCTTAAAATGTTAATTTATTTAGGAGGTCAAAGGATTTTATTTTATTTTTGTAAAGATAAAAATACCCGCAATTAATTTTACTATTCATATTTCTTAAAGTTGTAACTTGATCTTTCTTAAATTATAAAAATATTTTAGATTTGTTCCTACCACTAAATGAACCCACAAAAATTATCATTATTTAGTTAGTATTTATGTTTTTTATAAATTACCACTTATATCTCTTAAAATTATAACTCAGTCTTCATTAGATTATAAGGATTTTTTGGTTTTTTTTTTTACCATTAAATGAACCCACAAAAATTACTACCATTTATTTATTATTCATGTTTCTCAAAGTTACCATTGTACTTCCTAAAGTTATATCTCAATTTTTTTGATCTTACAACACAGTCTTGATGAGATAAATTACAGCATTAAAAGACCAATTTCGTTAATCGCATGTTGGAGAGCTATTGGAAGATATTTCAATTAATATTTTGTAAAAATATTTAGAATAGCCTGAATAACCATTAAACCTTAGAAGCACATCAACTGTAGTCATGTAAAATTTGCTTCTAACTTCTAGCGGCCATTCAAGCTAATATGAATCTTTTCATTAAGAGTATTAGTATTTTAATATCACAATTTATCTTATCAAGAAAGATTGATTTATAACTTTAAGAAACATGCATGATAATCTTAAAGGCATGAATAGTAACTTTCAATAGGAGTGGTAACTAATTTATAAATCAATTAGTAGGTGTAACCATGCTACATGAAAGAAGAGGTTAACGGCCAATATTATATAATCCATCATAATTGAGATAAAAAAAAATGAAAGAGAATACTATAACTAGAAGGATCAGCTTATTCTATGAGGTTTATACGAATATTCAGGGGGAAACTTGATTTTCCGATAATAATATCCACTTAAAATAGGACATACTTCAAGTTAAACGCTATACAATGTGGAATAACTAGTGACATTAAACAAATACAAGGCACAGAAGGACAGAAAAAGTGAAGTGGAAATAATCACAAATTGCAAAATTAACAAATTAACCTGCAAAAGGTGTTCCTTCACTTCCCTCCAACACATAATATGAGACATCAATTGAGAATAAGATGAAAATCAACAAGTACCTACCAAACAAAGTAAAATTAGCGCAACGAAGTATAAGAGTGCAAGACATACCAAGTGATTAAATGTCCATTCTAAATCGAATTTTCAAGGACTATGGAAGTAAAATAATCCAGGTAATAACATGAACTACATATAAAAATAATCAGTACATAATTTCCATAAAGTAATCAGCAGAAGAAAAAAAGTAAAGATAAGGACATAGGAGAGCCATTTTCATAAGCTTCTTTCGCGGAAAAGTGCAAAGACTGTACCATAACTCTATCACTGCATGAGTTGGTTGTCTGGCGGTATGATAAGTCCTTAATCTATATAATTTTATGAGCTTATTTGAGAATTTATTATAATCTTTTATTAGCATTTTAGTTAATTTTCTATTATTCTGTATCTTGATAGTAAATATTAGAAATTATTATATATAATAAGTTTTTAGTTATTTTTAATAAAATAAATTATGGCTAATGTATTCGGATTTAGTTTGCAGATATTGGAAAAATGCTACAATTGAATTAGAGATTGGGAAACCCATAAACAAGGAAATTCTAAAGGAATAAAGAAGTGCGTAAGATGTCAATCCTTTGAGGACTTGTCAAAAGGGAATGCACCTATTATTAAAATTAACACTCAACTAAATCAAGCTAACTAAATGTATGAAGAAAATGGTTGGTAAAAATTGCACCGTAAAAAGGACTAATAAACTGAAAGTTGTTTGCGTAAAAATCAATAAATGATAAAGACCAAGAATATTAATTCCCCTAGCACTTCTTAAAAACTCAAGTTATCTTCCTTAAACTTATCTTTAATGGAAATATACATTAGCTTAGGGTTCTTTATTACCTATAAGAATTTTCCTAGATTACTTGTAAGTATTAGCTATCATAACATGTTTAACTAGTTGTCTCATATTAGTTCCATCTTACAATAATAAAATTATAACCGTTGCAAAACTTTTGGCAGTGATCTTTAACATGTTTTTATATGAAATGAATCTTTAGGGGTCCAAATTTGATTTTCTTGTCATTTCAATCTATAAACCCTATAGGCACATTTGTTTTTACCTATTTAAACATAAGGCAAGCTTCATTTGCATAAGAGGACTATATAACCAATTTTGGCCTTCTTTGACATAATATGAGCCAAACTTTAATCATTTATAACTTTGGCTATATAATTTCAATTTACGCAAATTAGGTGTCTATAAAAAACTTATAATCTAAACTTTATGTTGTAAAAACCTCAAGTGAAAAGAAATTCATTTGATCCTTGAAAAGAGACAAAAACTAAGGCAATGATAGTATAAATAATAACTGCATAATTTTATAATTCTAGACTAGATTCAAAAGTTCGGCAAATATTCTATAAAGCTTAGAAAAATGCTATAATAACCCAGCAATATATATATATATATAGATTAAAAATAAAAAAAACATTTTTTAATTCCTTCTTCGTTTCCTTCCGTTCTTCATTCTTTTCTTGTCTACTACTCAGCCCTCCCTCCACTGTGCGTGTGTATCTTCTCTTCCTTAGGTTGTCATTGTTTTTCCTTCATTGTAAAGCTACCGCCAATGTCGTGCACATCCTCCCAAGTCTCCCCACCGCCAATTCAAGCTTTGAGATCTGTGGAGAGAAGTCAGTCGTGACATCGGTTCGCGGTGAGCTTCCCTTTGTTCCATTTCCATTTTTCTTCATTTCCTATCACCAGATCTGTTGATTCTTGTCTTTCTTCTCCCCTTTTTGGCCCATCCCAAATGCTATAGGGAGACAAAGAAGTGTTGAAATTCTTCTTCTTTTTGGCTGACCGTGTAGCAGCATGGGAGTTGGGGTTCCTTTGATTGAGCTTCCTAATCATGTTATACTTGTATAAATTTTCAATTTTTGATTCCTTGAAGTAATCCTTAAGCTTAGTTTATGAATTGATAACTGAATGGAAAGATTTAAGTGTAAAATTAGTTGTATGATTGAAGGTTGAGGTTATGGAGTGAGCATTTAAATAAATTGGTTGTTATCGGGTTTAATGATTGTAAAAATTGTTGGTTTGGACTTGTAAAATAATTCATTGAATTGTAGGTATTGCTAAGAAGCTCCAGGGTTGCCCATAGTGAAAGGAATTAGTCTTTCAAAGAAGAACAAGTGCCTTTTGGCACATCACTATGAGTAGATAACATGTTATAATTGGTTTATTGGATTCCTGTGCTATATAGGAGCCTATAATTACAGTGATTAAAATTTTATTTGAATGAATCATTCAAAGTTTAATGAAATAGACTCTTAGATGGCTTGTTTCATGCGTGCTTGGGCTAATGATTTGATAATATGGTTGGAATAGATTGATCGACACTCTACGTTATTGTGGCTAAGATAAGCATCTTAGATGAGGGTAGTTGCATCACTTGATAGGTTAAAAGCATGATTTTTAATTAACGTAGGTATAATCCTTAAATTAGGTTTACCAACCATTATGACATGGATATATATATACATATGTACATGAATATAATTATAAGTACATATAAAAGATGTTAATAATAAATAACTATATATATAGGTAATACATTTTGTTTTGTTGTATATTCTAATATTCTGGGTTGTTCATTGGAGTATTTAGATTCATTGATTATGGGTTTGTTTATTTATTTAAGTGGCATCTTATTGTTTCTACTCAAATCACACCCTTAAATAATTAAGGTATAAGTACTTGACTATTACTAACATCCTGCGCAAAACTTATTTCAAATACAAGTCACTTAGACCTAGTAATGAAATAGAAGTATTTGATAGGAAGTTATCGATAGGTGCACTATTAAATGGTCTAAGTGTCCTGAATAAAAAGGAGGAAAAAAAACTTAAGTGGAAAAAGGAGCTGCCCATTAAGTGTAGCTACCTTGAAAAGGGTAAGGAGCTGCCAATGAGGTGTAGCCGCCCTTAGAATTTTATAGAAATCATAAAATGAAGCTGTAGGTGGAAAAGGAGCTTCCCGTTAGGTGAAGCCACCTTGGGAGGGTAAGGGCCGCCAACGAGGCATAGCCGCCACCATCATGAAAGAAAACTAATGCTCTTATTTCTGTATTCACCATTTTTAGTATTCAACATCTTTGTAACTATCTGTGTATGGGCTTGTCTAAAGGGAACCCTTGTTACTTAGTATGATAAATTGATTTTTGAAATTCTTGGCTCCTGTTGCATTAAGATTTTGCTATTTTCATTTTAGTAATTTGCTATCTGCTCACTGAGTTTTCAACTCATTACTCATATTTTAATATTTCAGATAGTGGTTTTGGACCTGACCCATCTCCTTCATCCTAGTTTCAGAGGTGTTGTAGTAGTGAGCCATATTTTTTTGAATTGCAAGGGCATGGTTGTTTTGCGATAATGAGTTTTTGAATTTTAATTTTAAAGTACTCTAGATGTAATTCCACTTGACACAGGCTGGATCCTTTCTCCCTCTGTTGTATTTGTCTTTTTGTTATTTTGATGATTAGTGGGTCAAAAGTGGACCTCTCCCTAGCTGTATTGCTAATTTCTGGCTGTTGTAGGAATTTGGGGATGTCTAATTTTTAGGAGATACTTTGTCAAAATTTTTACATAAAGTTTGGATAATTATTTAGATATATATATAATGAAATACAATTTTACTTAATGAAATTGCATCCTATAATTAACCATTTCAAGGCCCTAACATTAATAGGTTATTTGGTTAGGCTTACGGATAGGAACCTCACCTAGTTCTCCGTGACAGTCACTCCCTAGTTTTCAAGGTGTGACAAATGCCCTCTTTGTCTTGGTGAAAAGCTTTATAAATTATTTAAGTGTCTATCAAATTTCAACCGAAAGCTAGGTCATTTAGGTTATCAAAGATAGAAGTGTAATTTATGACTCCTTTGAACTAAAATTTGATTCTAAAATGGTCCATTTATTCTCTAAATTGCAATCTCTTGCTTTGGGCAAATTTTAATCTATTCATTCTTCATATCCATAGATGCCAATACATGAAATAAGGCTAGTTACTAAAAATCACTATCTCACATCCCACATTACACATGGAGCCTATTCTACATAATATAGCAAATCAATGTCCATATACTCACATTTTCATCAAAATGGCATATACTCATATTCATAATCTTGTACATAAGGTACTAACTACATATCATCATAATGTATATTAAGTTACTATCCATTTGGTGCCCCACTATACATCACACTACCATATGCCAATCAAGTAGGAAACTATGTTCTAAATTTCAACTTTTACATCAAAATAATTTATATGTATATTCTTTAGTTGTACAAGGATCACATTGCTTGCCATCATCATATACATCATAATTGATCATTAACTCATCTCATATCATCTATCAAGCATATATATACATTATGAGTGTTCTATTTACAACAAAAGCTTCCATTTATACTTTCTAAGATTCTAATTCTTCCTAGTTTCCTTCTCTTGGCTTGTAATGCTTGTCATGGTTAGCGAGAGATGAATGAAGTAAGATTCTTGGGAGAATTTAAGTAATAAATGTCAATCTATATCAATGCATACAATGAATGCAAATGAGGAAATGCATACATGGATGCTTTGTGTCTCAAGTAACTCAAATGTAAGAATTGACATGAAACTTTAACTCTTGTCTAACCATAGCCTAAAAGCATACTAGCTAAACTTAACTAAGCTTAACTCTAAGTTAGAGAAGAGTTATTGCGCTCAATTCCTTGCCATAGGGATATAAAAGCCAAATATAACATTATACATGCGTAAAACTCATAATAAAAGCCAAATCTTTTTTTCCTCCTACCTTTTTTGTAAAATTGACAGTTGGGCTATTTGCTTGGGATCACTAGTGAACATGAAGCTTCATTTGACCAAAGTTTCTAGTATGGGGATAACCAAATTAGAATTTGGAGTCTTGTAGTGGTTGGGTAAGTGCCCTTTATGCAGTCATTGGTAGTTTGATTCTATAGGTATCTGGTTTGTTGCTATAAATGATGATTAGAGTAATGATTGTCTAATGTTGTGATCATAGGGTGATTTTGGTACTACCGGTAGCTTCCAAATTATTTACAGAGTAAGGTAATTAGGGTTAATTTTTATTTCTTACATATGTTCAATTTAATCTTATATTTGTTGCACATGTATGATTTTGAATGCTAAATGAATGGTTAACTATCTGATATGTTGTGATTAGGCCTTGTGAGTCTATGATGGAGCTATGGTGCGGCTGCCACTGATTCATCATGTTTTAATCAGGCACCAGGTTGTGATCAAACCTTTGAATGTACTGAGCCCAGGTTGTGCTCAATAGAAAAGTGATGTCATGGATAGGCTTTTTCTAGTATTATTGGCCTTTAACATGTTGTATGTGATTACTAGTATAGGATGGTAATCACTAGTAGTTCAACTATTTCATTTATTGATACGATTAATGTTTTAGATGCTTATATGATTTAATGTATATATATTGAATAATTTGGTACATATGAATGGAATTTACCTTTGGTTACTGAGAAGATTTGCATCTCACCTCGTTTTATGGGTTAACTATTTTAGGTGAAGGTTCATCAAGTGAAGATAAGGGAAAGCAAGTGGATGAATATCCATGAGCTGAAACCATGTGTGAGAATGCTACACTTAGGTTAATTTGACTTAGGGTATATGCTAATTTTGTGGTCTATTTTGTATAACATCATCATATAATCATATTGCCAAGTGTAGGCATTTTGTATTTTGATAGAATATGATGAAACTAATAGGGAGCTAGGTCTTATATAATTTGGAATTTGATGTGTCAACTCACTCACAATCTAATATGGAACCTTATTAGTATGGATACTTAACCTGTTATTTGAAAGTATATTTGGCATCCTTGTGAATGATAATGTTGAATTAGTGTTGTATGAACCTTTATTAAAATCCATAATTGAATTATGCTGTTAGTAGCTTATGTATTCCTTGCTATCAAGCTCCAAAATTGCTAGTGTAGAGTAGCTAGATGGGTTGAATTCAATATTTAAGTCCCTAATGAGTTAGGATAAGTATACTGAATAGATTAGATGGTCATGTTGATATTAAAACCTTAGAAATTAAGGTAAAATGTCCCTTGAATGTTGTTAAAGGGAGGTTTGGTTCAAACCTGATCATAAGCCAGGCCCAATATTGTTTGAACAGTACCAAGCCGAGCTCGAACCCAGCCCAACCCGTTTTTTAAAAAAATAACTTTTAGAAATTTTTATCTTTTTTTTAAATTTTAAATATTAGATATATTTATTTTATTACTTGTTAGACTTACTTTCTTCTTATTTTAAATATGAATAGCTTAAAAAAATATTGCAAGAAATTTAAATAATTTGAAACATATATAAGATAGTAAAACATCTCAAAATAATAATTTTTATAATAATATTATTGATTAATAATTTATTTTATTTTAATTATAATTTATTTCTAATAATATATTATGCAACAAGTAAGAGTAAAAAAACATAATAATCATATATGTTGTATAATTTTTTTTTACTTATATCTATAGTTATAAATAGTTTTTCTAATGATATTATTTACTAATAATATATAAAAAATAATTATAATATGGGTCAAGTTTTTAAAAAAGCCCAAACGCGACCTATTTTATATTCGAACTTCTTTAAGATAGGTTTGTTTTTTATGGGTTTTTTTTCGAGCTTATAACCTTTTTTTTAGGTCTAGCCTATCGGGTCGAGTAGGCTTTCTGACTTATGATCAGATCTAGTCTGGTTTGTGTGGGATGAAATTTAGAAAGTTTAGGTGCAGTAAGAGGGTTGAGCCACGACTAAAATTACTTGAGTCATGATTAAGGGAGTTTCAAAACCTAGGTGTACCACAGTACAACATGAGAAATTCGCCCAAAGAGAGTAACAGAGAGTAAACTCGCCACGGCAAGCATCGAGAAACAAGCTTGGAAAGCTCCAAGAGGCTCTCTTGCAACAGCAAAAGTGTGAATAGTACATTCCTAAGAGCATTTTCATCATGACACAGAAAACTTGAGTTGCGACGCAAAGTGTGAATTTTTAGTTTTGAGTTCCGGTAGCCATTTACGTCGTGGCGTAGGTATACTAAGTCATGACGGTAGTTTCCAAACTTGATTTTTAGTTCCAATAACCAACATAGCTGCCATGGGAAAGGTCCAAGTCATGGCAAAGGTTCCCAAACTCCTATTTTGACTTAGAAACCTTGAATTTCACTATGTTAATATTATGTAATGACTTGAGAATATTTATAAGAGGTTTTTGTGAGTTGAAATCAATAGTAAAATGAATCAAAGGTCTTGATTGATAATTAAGATCACTTGTGGATTTGATTAGTTGTGATGGTGGGGTTAATAACTCTAATAATATCAAGGTTTAAATTTTTTCATCTTTTTTTCTATTTTAATTAATTATAATGACTTTAGGCCTTGATTTATGATCATTAACCACTTAATAAAGCCTAATCACTGTAATTAGGAATTAGGGTCGTTACATTTGATATCAGAGTAATGGTTCAGGAAATTGTGTTAGATTTAGAACTTTGTAGTTAGAAAACTTGGCAATTATGATGCATGCATGTTAGGAATAAGAATATTGTGATCTAGTGATAACTCTTATACTTGTATATGCCTACTATAGGTGGAGTTATGTTTGGATTGCCTGTGGACTATAGCTTAATGAGGGATGCTTCTGGTTGTAATTGTGGCATTACAGAGTGATATGGCTGTACGTCGAGAAACTACTAAGATATTGAGAAAGGTGCAAGAGGCCATGACTACAATGACCAATCGTATGAGAGAACAAGCTGAAGCCTAGGAAGCTACAGTTAGGACAATGATGGATCGACTTTAAGAGCAAGCCAAAACCCATGCATCCACTATTCAAGCGTTACAACAATTACATAAGATCATGAACAAGCAAAATCAGGAAGTGTTAGTAGATAACTGAGTTTGTGTTGATAAGAACCTTGGTGTGGGACATAAAGGGGAGAATGGTGACCTCTCTATTTTGTTAGCCAAGTTTAGAAAGGCTGATCCTCCATTGTTTATGGGGGAGTTAGACATCGAAAAGGTTAAAAAGTAGCTAATGCAACTAAAGAAGATATTCGAAGTCATGACTTACACCACTAAGCAAAAGGTAAAGTTGGCCATCTAAAAGTTAGAGGGTGAGGATAAACATTGGTGGAGAAAAATGAGTGTGGATCAGTATGTAGCCAAATTCATCCAATTGTCCCATTTCTCTTCCTACCTGAGGTAGTTTGATGGTGAGCCATGAAAGGCCAACAAGTTTAAAAGTGGCCCAAAATCGGAGTTGAAGGACAAAATTGTATCCTTATAAATCTGCAATTTTAATGAATTGGTGGAAAAGTATAGAGTGACAAAGAAGGCTTTAATTGAGACTAAGGCCAAAAGGAAAAAGACCCTAGAGGGTAAGCATGATAGAGGCATGGAGCCCTTTAGAGGCGAAAGTAAGAAGGGAGCCAACAACGGTAGTGGCTTTTGGGGTAAGAGACCACCCCTAAGAAATGTTTCTCAGAAAAGAGCTATGGGACCTCCAAAGAGCTTAGCTAGTGTCCCAGCAATTTGTGGCAAATGTGGGAAGAGCTATAGTAATGAACCATGCCCAGTATGTTATAATTGTGGGAAGCTTGGACACTATATCCAAACTAGCACAATGTCAAGAGAGTCAGCCTCATCTGTTAAACCACTTAAGCAAGAAAGGGTATTTGTACTTATGTAGCAAGAGGCTAGTAAATCCTCTAGTATGATCCGAGGTACTTTACTTATTCATAAACATGGTGTAGATGTATTGTTTGATTTTAGTGCAACCCACTCATTTATTTCATATGAACATGTGAAGCATTTGGGTCTTAAAATTAGCCTGTTACCATTTGAATTATCTATATCCACCCCTACTGGATATTTTATGTTTACATCTGATGTGTGCTTAAACTATATCGTACAATTGGATGGTCGTTGTACTACTCTTAACCTAATTTATATCCTTTTGTATGACTTTGATGTAATCATTGGTATGGACTGGCTGTTAGCTAATAACGTGATACTTGATTGTAATTGTAAGACTATTTCTTTGCCTGCCAATATACCTAAAACTTGTCCTATGATTGAGTTTACTTATGTGCCTATAGCCTAAATGGGGAGGCACCTTAGGCATAATTGCCAAGGGTTTCTAGTATTCTTTTCATTGCATATTGAGGTTGATGATGGGTTGAAAGATATACTTATGATCAAAGAGTTTCCTAAAATTTTTCTTAAAAAGTTTAGTAGACTATCTCTAAAGAGAGAGTTAGAATTCTCCATTGATTTAGTACTCAGTACAGGTCCAATTTCTAAGGTTCCATATAAAATGGCACCTGCTAAGTTGGTTGAGTTGAAGAGCCAGTTAAAGAAGTTATTTGAAAAAGGATTTATTAGGCCAAATGTGTCTCCATGGTAAGCACTGATGTTCTTTGTCAAAAAGAAGGATGGTAGCCTTAGGCTTTATATTGACTATAAATAATTGAACCAAGTGACTATAAAAAATAAATACTCTTTGCTTAAGGTTGATGATTTGCTTGATCAATTAGTTGGAGCATTATTCCATATGACCATGTTAAGCATCTCTAAGTCTTAAAATTAGCCTATTACCATTTGAATTATCTATATCCACCCCTATTGGATATTTTATGTTTACATCTTATGTGTGCTTGAACTATATCGTAAATCGGATGGCAGTTGTACTACCCTTAACTTGATTTATATCTCTTTCTATGACTTTGATGTAATCATTGGTATAGACTGGTTGTTAGCTAATAACGTGATACTTGATTGTAATTGTAAAACTATTTATTTACCTGCCAATATACCTAAAACTTATCATGTGACTGAAATTGCTTATGTGTCTGTCGCCTAAGTGAAGAGGTACCTTCGATGTGGTAGCCAAAGGTTTCTAGTATTCTTTTCATTATATGTTGATGTTGATGATGAGTTGAAAGATATATCTATGATTAGGGAGTTCCCTGAAATTTTTCCTAAAAGTTTAATAAACTAACTCTAAAGAGAGAGTTAGAATTCTTTATTGATTTGGTACTAGTACAAGTCTAATTTCTAAGGCTCCATATAAAATGCTGCCTGCTGAGTTGGTTAAGTTGAAGAGTTAGTTAGAAAAGTTGTTTGAGAAAGGGTTCATTAGGCCAAGTGTGTCTTCGTGGTGAGCACCTATGTTGTTTGTTAAGAAGAAGAATGGTAGCCTTAGGCTTTGTATTGGCTATAGGTAATTAAACCAAGTGGCCATAAAAAACAAATACCCTTTGCCTAAGATTAATGATTCGTTTGATCAATTAGTTAGAGCATTAGTCTTTTCAAAGATTGATCTTAGATCTGGATACCACCAACTTAGATTCAAGGCTAAGGATGTACCTAAAACAACCTTTAGGACTCGATATAGCTATTATGAGTTCTTAGTCATACCTTTTGGGTAAATCAATGCCCCTACTATTTTCATAGATTATATGAATAGGATCTTTAGGCCCTATCTTGATCGATTTGTGATAGTGTTCATTAATAATATTCTCATCTATTCTAAGAGTAGTGAAGAACATGAAGAACACCTTAGGATAGTTCTTCAGACCTTGAGGGAGCATCAGTTGTATGCTAAGTTAAGCAAGTGTGAATTTTGGTTATAGGAAGTTAAATTCCTAGGTCATATGATATCAGAACAAGGAGTAGCGATAGATCCTAGTAAGGTATAAGTAGTACTTAATTGGGAGAAACCTAAGACGATGATCGAAATCAATAACTTCCTAGGTCTAGCTAACTACTATAGGAAATTCATTAAAGGATTTTCTCAGTTAACCATGCCTTTGACTAAGTTGACTAGGAGAGATCAACTATTTGTGTGGGATGCAAATGTGAGAATGCCTTTTAAGTGCTTAAGGATAGGCTTATTACCGTACCTATATTAGTAATACTTGACTTTAAAGGGACCTTCGCAATCTATAGTGACACATCTAAGAAGGGTTTGTGGTGTGTTTTGATGCAACAAGGTAGGGTGATAGTCTATGTCTCTAGACAACTTAGACCCCATAAGGAAAATTACCCACCTATAACTTAAAGCAGCAGTAGGTTTTGCCCTTAAAATTTGGAAACACTATCTTTATAATGCACAGTTTGAAGTGTATAGTGGCCATAAGAGTTTGAAGTACTTGCTTGAACTGAAGGAGTTGAATATGAGGTAAAAAAGGTGGATGAAGTTTCTTAAGAACAATGACTTCTCCTTAAAGTATCATCTCGGGAAGGCGAATGTGGTCACCGATGCCTTAAGTAAGAAATATATTCACATGACAATGATGATGTTTAGGAAGCAAAAGTTGATTGAGAAGTTGAGAGATTTGAATTTGTCCATTTTAATACATCCTAGTAGCCTACTTTTGGGAGAATTAAGGATAGAAAATGACTTTAAAAAGAGAATTAAATAGGCCCAAGGGGTTGGATGAGCATTTGGAAAGGATTAGAGAGCAATTAAGGAATAGAGAAATTAAAGATTTTGACCTATCAGGGGATGGTTTTGTGAGGTACCAGGGTAGAACATATATATACCCAAGGATGAAGAGATAAGAAATATAGTGCTATCAAAGGCTCAAAAGAGTAGGTACATCATTCATTCGAGCACCACTAAGATGTATAGAGATCTTAAGAAGAGTTTTTGGTGGCCTAGGATGAAGTCAGACATTGTTGAGTTTGTTAATAAATGTCTAGTTTGTCATAAAATTAAGATTGAATACCAAAAACCTACAAACTTGTTACATCCTTTAGAGATTCTAGAATAGAAATGGGATAGTATATCTATGGACTTTGTGATGAGTTTTCCTAGGACATCCCCGTGTTATGACGCTATTTTAGTAATTGTGGATAGATTAACAAAGTTTTCTTATTTTCTATCCATTAGAGCCACTTATCCTCTAAATAGACTAGCACAACTATATGTTTGTGAGATTGTGCGATTACATGGTATCCCTAATAGTATTGTGTTAGATAAAGACCTAAGATTTACATTAAAATTTTGGTGGTCTCTATAAGAAACTTTAGACACTAGTCTTAATTTTAGCATTAATTATCACCCTCTGTCATATGGATAGATTGAAAGAACTATTTAGACTATTGAAAACATGCTTAGAGCTAGTATACTGGAATTAAAGAGGAATTGGGATGTATACTTGCCTTTAACCAAGTTTTCCTATAATAATAGTTACCATTCCAGTATTCAGATGGTACCATTTAAGGCGCTTTGTGGAAGAAAGTGTAGATCCTCTTTGTGCTAGGTAGCCCTTAGTCTCTTAAGCCCAAACATAGTGGACCAAACAACCCGTCCAATAGAACTCATTATGAAGAAGTTATTGGTTGCCTAGAGTAGGCAGAAAAGCTATGCAGATAAGAGAATGAGACCTTTAGAATTTGAGGTAAAAGACTATGTGTTCCTTAAAGTTACTCTGATAACGGGCATAAGACGGTCTATTAAGTTAAGAAAGCCTAATCCTCATTACCTTGGTCCTTTTCAAATCTTGGAATGAATAGGACACATGGCTTATAGAGTTGCTTTACCCCTAAATTTGACCCAATTGTATAATGTTTTCCACGCATCCCAGATGAAAAAGTATAACTCAGACCCTTCACATGTCATTGAGCATGAGAATATGCATCTACAAGATGATCTCTCTTATATGATTAAGCTGAAAAGGATTGTGGACTCAAAAGTTAAACAGCTGCATAATAAGGACATCCTCCTAATAAAGGTGGTATGGAAGGGACTTACTCTAGATGAAGCAACTTAGGAGATAGAGGAAGTTATGAGAAAGGATTATCCAACACTATTCGAGTAAGGTATGTCTAATTTTAAGGACAAAATTTCTAAAAAGAAAAAGAGAGAATGTAATACCCAAAAATTAATTAAGAGTAATTATAATAAATTAGAGGATTAATCTGGATAATTAATAAAATTAATTAAGTGGAAAGAGGAGATAGGTAATTAATTTGGGCTATATGATCAATCAATTATGCCATAAGCTAAGTAGGAGAGCCCAATACTAGTTTTCTTATAGACTCAACTTAATTTTTCAGGAAGCTCAAGACTTAGGAGTGGATTTAAGTAAGACAAAAGCCCATTTAACTTTTATCCAAACTTAGGGAATTAGGTCTAAATGGGTATTAGACTATTAAATCAGCACATTTCACCCCTAACCTTAAAAATTCTGCAGCCCAACTCATCAACTTTAGCCCAACAAATTAAAAATATGAACCCACTTGGATTGGGCCTTTAGGTTAGTCCACAACCCAACTTAAACCCATCTAAACCCTAAATACAATTTAGCCTCTTCCTTATTCTACAGAAAAAACATAAGAGTAAAGAGAATTTTGGAGGTTTTAAGAGGTGGCTAGAGTTTTTGGCATAATTCTATCATTTTTCACTCCTAGAGTAAGATTTAGTCAAGATAACTTATACATAAATTAACCTCCTTTTCTTTCCCTTCAATTTGATCTGATTGGTTTTTCATTTGGAGTATTTTCACCTACACCTAAATCTAAAATGAGTTGTTTGGTGTTTTTTTCAGAGGTTAAGGCTAAGAAGGTGATAAGATAAATGTCTCCCCCCCTCATTTTAAAGAATTTTTTATTAGTTTAAGACCTCTATAGTTGATCTTATTATATAGGCATTGATTTTGTATGAATTTGCCAAGAATCTGGAATACTATTTTGAAGTTTCTAGTGAAGGGATAATCAAATTCGAATTTGGAGTTTTGTAGTGGCTAGGTAAGTGCCTTTTAGGTAATCATTGGTAGTTTGATTCTATAGGTATCTTGTTTGCTACTATAAATGATAATTAGAGTAGTGATTGTCTAATGTTGTGAATATAGGGTGATTTTGATACTGCTGGTAGCTTTAAAATTATTTAAAAAGTGAGGTAACCAGGGTTAATTTTTATTCCTTGCATATGTTCAATTTAATCTTATATTTGCTACACATTTATGTATTCCTTGCTAAATGAATGGTTGACTATCTAATATGTTGTGATTGGACCTTGTGAATCTATAATAGAACTATAGTGCAGCTACCACCCATGTATCGTGCTTCAATCAGGCATCTGATTTTGATCAGACCTCTGAATGTGCTTCAATAGGGAAGTGGCATCGTGGATAGGTCTTTCCCAGTATTATTGGCCTTTAACATATTGTATATGATTGTTGGTATGGAACAGTAGTCACTAGTAGTTCAACTACTTCCTTTGTTAATATAATTGAAGTTTTTGATGCTTATCCGATTTAATGCATATATATTGATTAATTTGGTACATATGAATGGAATTTATCTCTGGTTACTGAGATTTGTATCTCACTCCGTTTTATAGCTAACTATTTTAGGTAAAGATTCATCAAGTAAGTATAAGGGAAAGTAAGTGGATGAATATCAATAAGCTGAAATCATATATGGAAATGCTATACTTGGGCTAATCTGACTTAGGGTAGATGTTAATTTTATATAACATCATCATGTAATTATATTGCCAAGTGTAGGTGTTTTGTGTTTTGGTAGACTATGATGTAACTAATAGGGAGCTAGGCCTTATATAATTTGGAACCTGTTGTATAAACTCACTTACACTCACAATCTGATATGGAACCTTATTAGTATAGATACTTAACCTATTATTTGAAAGTATATTTGGCATCCTCGTGAATGATAATGTTGAATTAGTGTTGTATGAACCTCTATTGAAATCCATAATTGAATGATGTTGATAGTAGCTAAGCTCTAAAATTGCTAGCGTAGAGTAGTTAGATGGGTCGAATTCAATATTTAAGTCCCTATTGAGTTAGCATAGGTATATTGAATAGATTAAGTGTTCACGTTGCTATTAAAACCTTAGAAATTAAGGTAGAATGCCCCTTGAATGTTGCTAGAGGAAGGTCTAGTTTATATGGGACAAAATTTAAAGAGTTTAGATTCAATAAAAGGGTTGAGCAATAGCTAAAATTACTTAAGTCACAACCAAAGGAGTTTTAAAAACTAGGTTCACCACGACGCAAAATGCCTTACCGTGGTACAACATCAGAAATTTACCCGAGGAAAATAACAAAGAGCAAATCTCCCACAATGCAAGAAAAGTTTGTCGTAGTGAGTATTAAGAGGCAATCTTAGAGAGTTTTAGGAGGCTCTTTTGTCGCAAGGCCACGTAGACTTGCTGAGGCAAAAGTGTGAATAGTAGGTTTTCAAGAGCACTTTTGTCACAGTGCGAAAAACCTGAGTCATAATGCAAGGTGTAAATTTTTTGTTTCGAGTTCCAGTAGCCACTTACGTCATGATACGAGTACACCAAGTCACAATGAAAGCTCCAAACTTGGTTTTTAGGTTCCAGTAACTAACTTAGCTATGGTGAGGAAGGTCCAAGTCGTGGCAAAGGTTCCTAAACTCCTATTTTGACTTAGAAACTTTGAATCTCATTATTTTAATGTTATATAATTACTTAGGAACATTTATAAGAGGTTTTTGTAAGTTGAAATTAAAAGTAAAATGAATTAAAAGTCTTGATTGATAATTAGGATCACTTATAGACTTGATTAGTTGTGATGGTTCGGTTAATAACCCTAATAATATCAAGGTTCAAATTTTCCTACATTTTTCTTATTTTAATTGATTATAATAACTTTAGGCATTGATTTATGATCATTAACCACTTAATTAAGACTAATCACTATAATTAAGAATTAGGGTTGTTAGAAATTTCATGACTTGTCATACCTAACTTTTATTAACTCATTCATATCCAACATGAAATTTTAAGCAAAATTCATATGCTTTTGTAAGCTTTCAACATCAAAATTGAGCCATTTATGGGTCATTTTAAGTTATACAGGGTTTGAACTTGATTCTTTCTTTTTCTTAATTCATTTTCATCATAACCAAGTTTTTTCATACTCATTTCATCATATTTAGCCTGTGGAACACCTAAAACTTCACTTTAACCAGAGATGATAGCATGGAATAAAAATCTACACTAACTTTGAAAACTCATAACTTAGGCTATATAATTCTAAATTATACAAATTAGATATCTATGAAAAGCTTAGAATATGAGTTCATTTGCTTGGCCAAATGCAATGAAATAGTGACTCTGGTCAAAATAGAAGGCATATAACAGGCCCAAACTTTTAAAAATGCATATCTTAAGCTACATAACTCCAAATTGGGTGATCTCACTGGTCATGAAAATCTTATAGTGCCAACTATATGTCTATAAAATTTTATGAGTATTGGAGCTCATTGGCTCCACAAAGACATGAAACATTAGAGCTATGCAGTGTGAATAGTATTAGGACCATTTTAAAAATTATGCACAATTTTAGAAATTTCAAAAATATTTTGTATAGCTCCAAAAACTATGGTTCTTAACTTGTTAGAAAGCTCTAGGAAGGGTCTAAAAGTAAGCCAAATCTTACACTCAAACTAGATCATTTAGATCACTTTTGACATAGGAGTTATTCATAGAGAATTTAAGACTAATTTTGGTTCCAATTTGGACCATTTGAGATCCAATTAGTTTTCTTCCACTTTGAGCACAATTCTTTCATCCTTGATGGCCTTTCTAACCATTCTAGAACATGTCAAAAGGATTGTGTCTATATTTGACTCTTGGACATCTAATTATACATACATCCATCATAACATCTCATATATCATATGTTACCATAATGCACATACTTTTCCATAATTGGTCATACATTGCTATTCTCATAATTTTGTACATGGTTTTGTCATAAGACATGAAATATCATCATTAAATACATCATGGGTCTATCATGGTACATGAAAAGTATTATATACATACATATGTCAAGATTTAGTACAAAATAGAATTCTAATACATCATATTCTAGTATTTATGGCTTCTCATGATTCTTGCTTTGGCTTGGTGAATATGAAATGGTTAGTGGAAGCATGGATGTGAGATTCAAGAGAATCTTAGTAACTAATCTAAACCAATTCTTTACATACAAGAATGTTATGAATGTATGCCATGCATATGGTGTAACACCATAATTTCTAACTCATTTCATGATATTCATATGATTCACGTCATTAAATTCCATAAGGATGTATAACAAGAGGAATAAAAATAACAAAATTTCATGCGTTGCGTCATATTTAAAATTTTTTTATCAATGTCACGTGGACTGTGTGATCTCATACTATATTTTTTTATATTTAATTACATGAATACAACTTATTTGCATCATAAAATATGGCTCACTACTCAAGAAAATCAAAATGAAGCATAAAATATAAATGTTTATTTTCGGCCAGCTTTTACCTCTTTTCAGTCCAAATTTTGAAAAATCATAACTAATTTAAAAAACATAAAAAAAACAGGCATTCTTGGTCATTCTGGAAAGCCACGGATGTCTGCTTCACACTAAAAATATGCCCAGACTATATCATCTATCACAGAGGACATTTGACATCCGAAAAGGTCCAGAGGTCAAACTGCCTCCTGATATTGTTACAGATTTCTGTAGCAAACTTTGAAAACGTCCAATTAATTCCACAAAACTCCAATCCATGCAAATGATACTGATATGGAAATCTATGGATATTAGCTAGAGGGAAAAAATATTTCCAGACCAGCTCAGGCAGCCCAACCCTCGAAATTCAATGGAATAGTAACCAAGGTCGGCTGAAATCTCTGATACTAGATAGAATCTTTAAAACCTCATATCTTCCTTTTCAGACATCCAAATAAGGTGCTTCTAGTTGACACAAGTCACTGGAAATATCAAGTTTCTTTGTATAAAATTTCATGGCAATTGAATATCATTTGAGCCCTGTGTGATAGATTTCATTTTCGGACCAAATGAATAGTGCAACAGACCAAAACCAGAAAAATTGTCAACTTTGGAAATTCATCAAATATTCTATAAACCTCCCAAAATTATGATTTTTAGCTTCCCAAAAAGCTCTCAACAGGCTCTAAATTTTTTCCAAATCTCAAATCAAGAAGAACTCATTCGACTAAAAAGTGACATAGAGTTCCATTATAGTCAATTTTGGATCTATATAGGGTTCCAAAATTGCCAAATGGCTTTCCTTTAGTTTTGGCACCTTTTGGGCAAGTTTAAAAGCACATTTAGGACTTGTGTGAGCTACCCAAATAGTCTCAAACCTCATACATCTCATTTTGGTCTCTTTATCCACACTTATGCATATTTACATCAAACTTTCAAAATGCATACCTTGGCATCTTATATCCAAATTCTATTCTAGGGTTCATAAATCATATCCATACATTTATATATCACATCATATCATCATTACATATATCTAAGGGGTCATAGACCATATACATCAAAGTGTTACATCAATTGACACAATTATGGCCTTAAAGTAGAAAAACTCAAACACTTAATTGTCAAACTCTTTCCTTCAAGATGGTTGACTCCCATTACCTTGTCCACTTGGTCTGCCTAGCATATTAGGTCATTAGAGAGGAGGGAATGAGATTTAAAAATTTTCAATAACTCATATCCCATTCAATCATACATAATATATACAAAGCAAGTCCTAAAAATGCATGCATGGATATTATGGAAGTCATGAACATTCAAGAAGCAAGCTAGGCATATGAACAAGTCATACAAGACATTCAAGAGATCACCAAGTGGATGAATTGGCCTCACACTTTCCCTCATGGATTTTGGACTTGCCTCACCCATTCTTTAAATATTCTTGGACTCAACCATACTCTTGGGAGTTACTTTTGGGATACTCTTTGCTTTGTCTTAACTAATCTTAAGGGTTCTTGGCTCATCCTCACCATGGTTAAGAGTTCTTAACCTCTCCACATTCAAGCAAGCTCAAACAAACATCATACATTCATTTGAAAACATAATATGTCATCATGAAATCATGGCATATAAAATTATGTTAGCATACTTTTCATGGCTTGAAAATACATATACACATATTCTAAGACAAGCTAAACATACATCCATGCATGAGAGAAGGTGGAGAGAGCTACCTTGTATACAATCACACACTTTTTCCTTGGAATTCAAGATTCCTCTTTCGGCCACACACCCACAAACTTGTAGAGATAGTTTCTCTTGGCCTAGATACAATTTATGGAAGCCAATTAGGTTCATTTGAAAACATAATATGTCATCATGAAATCATGGCATATAAAATCATGTTAGCATACTTTTCATGGCTTGAAAATACATATACACATATTCTAAGACAAGCTAAACATACATCCATGCATGAGAGAAGGTGGAGAGAGCTACCTTGTATACAATCACACACTTTTTCTTTGGAATTCAAGATTCCTCTTTCGGCCACACACTCACAAACTTGTAGAGATAGTTTCTCTTGGCCTAGATACAATTTATGGAAGCCAATTAGGTTCATGAAATAAACTCTAAGGCCACACAACTTGCTTAGACACTAGATTATTCTATACATCCTATTATGGTCCATAAATACACCTAATGAAGCAACACCCCTCAAATAATTTATAGGCTCCATTCTTTCCTTTCAAATATGATTTTTGACTACTTTTAAGCCTCTTGGAGTCGTCATGCAATTAAAACAAAGAGCTTAACATCATGTTACTTCTTTAGGTCATAATATGAAATCTAAAGCACCAAATCACTTTCTAAGTTCTAAAGTTTTTATAAGGCCTCCCTTCATATTCATTCATCAAATATGACTCAAGAATGGCCTTAGAAAAATTAAAAACTCTCCCTAGCTACTCCAACCTTATTTGGCCGAGACATAGGGCTTCCTTGACCTCCTTGGAGTTCTCTTTGTTTTCTTAAAGGAGGAAGCATGGTGGGAGCATCTTAGAGATCTTAGGAGCTTAATTAAACTCTTAATTAGACCTAGGAATCATCACACAAAATCAGAATTTGGAAGGAACACTTGAAACCTTAGAATTTGAATCTTGAAATCTAATGATTATTTTGTTATTTTCTTTGTATATTCTTATTCTTCTCCCTTAAATACCTAAGATTCATGCTTTGTTTGGCTTAAAAATCAGATCCTCCTATGGCTCCTAGGGTTAGGCAAAATGGAAAAGAAAGGAGGGTGAAGACATCAACCATAGGATGAAATTTTACCTAGTTTTCTTGCTTATTTTTGCTTGAATCTTGCTTTCTCCAAACTCCTCTCTTCAAATCCGAAAATTCTCTTGAATCAGATTTATAAACTCTATTTCAATCAAAGGAAACAAAGGAGAAGGGAGGATAAGAGGTGTGGATGAAGAAAAGTATGACAAATAAGTAAATTTCCCTACCTTAAGCTTGGATTTTCTCCTTCTTCTCTTCTTCCCTTGGTGTGCCCAATACCCTAGCTCTCACTTATGAAATTAGGCAAAAATTTCTGATTCCAAATGAGGGAGAAAGTAAGGCGCCACCTATATATAGAAAGAGGTTAATGGCTTTTTCAACAATTTCAATTTTGCTATTCGTTCTTTGCATTTTCGTTTCTCCTTCATTTTAGCTCCTTTTTTAGAACCGTCTTTTCCATTACAAATTTAGGTTCCTAATTAAATAAAATGCCTTTGGAATCACTCAAATCGGAGCTAAAACCTTCTTGAATGAATCTGTCAAAGTTCGGGTACACTAACATTGAAAAACGTCTACCAGAAGGGATTTAATTGTCCCGAGGTTTCCCATGATTTTCAAGGCCTCTGAGAACCCTGGAGAACTCAAAACTTTCATTTAAAAAGCCCTCCTATGTGAATTCCAAGATTTGCTCAAAATTACGAAAATGTCATTACTTTTTGTAAGATTTCTGTCAAAATTTGTTTCTTCATTCTAGTTCCATTTTTTCTTCCGTCTAAGGCTATAATTCTCATTTTTAGGAGTCTAGAATGTTACTCAAATTTTTTGAGAGCTTAACTGATTCATTTAAGGGGACTTGCTTTGAAACGTTCCCATTTTCGTCGTTTAACGAAAATCGAACATTACAATTCTTCCCCCTTTAAAAAATTTCGTCCTCAAAATTTAGATAACATACTTCATGGGAAGAGTTCTGGATATTTCTTTCTCATATCATCCTCTAGCTCCTAGGTAGCTTCCTCGGGAGATAACTCTTTCTAAACTACTTTCATCAGTGGTATTGTCTTATTCCATAACTGCTTGAGTCTAGCATCCATAATCTGATCTGATGATACTATGTATGATAGATCATCCTGTAACTATACATTCTTATATTCTATGACATGTGAGGGGTTAGACTGGTACTTTTAAAGCTAGGAAACATGGAATATGTTATGTACTTGGCTTAGGTTTGGGGGAAGGGCTAGTCTATAAGCCACAGGTTCTACTTTATTAAGAATCTGGAAAGGATCTATGTACTTTGGAATGAGCTTTTTACTTTTTATGGATCGACCTATCTCTGTGATTGGAGACACTCTAATAAAGACATGGTCTCCAATCTCAAACTCTAACGGCCGTCTATGTTTATCTACATAACTTTTTTGTCTACTCTGGGCCGTTAGGAGTTTCTTTCTAATGATTTCTATCTACCTCGATGTCTAGTCCACTAACTCTAGGCCTATAAGGCTCCATTCTCCTAGCTCAACCTAACAAATTAGAGACCTGCACTTTCTCCCATTCAATGCCTTATACAATGCCATCTGTATACTTGCATGATAACTGTTATTATAGGCAAACTCTGCTAGAGGCAAGTATGTATCCCAGTTCCTTTTCATTTCTATGACACACGCCCTCAACAGGTCTTTTAGGGTTTGGATGGTTCTCTCTGTTTGTTTATCAGTCTGAGGGTGATAGATTGTGCTAAATCTAAGTCTGGTATCTAGAGCATCCTGTAATGATCTCTAGAAATTCGATGTGAATCTAGGATATCTATCTAATACTATGCTCCTAGGTATATCATGCAGTCTAATCTCCCTGATGTACAACTAGGTTAACTTATCTAGGGTATAAATGGCTTTCATAGGTAGAAAATGTGCTGACTTTGTTAACCTATCCACTATTACTCATATTGTATCATACCCAGATGATGTCTTAGGTAAACCCATGACAAAATCTATAGCTATGCTATCCCATTTTCACTCTGGGATATCAAGGGGTTAAAGTAACCTAACTATTTTTTGGTGTTCTATTTTCACTCTCTAGCATACTATATAATAGGAGATGTACTCTACTATGTCTGTTTTCATTCCAGGCCACCAAAACATTTTTTTTAAATCCTGGTACATTTTATTATTGCCTGGATGAATGATGTACTTGCTCTTATGTGCCTCATCTAATATTTTCTCTCTGATTTCTGTATTTCTAAGCATATACAACCTATCCCTGTATCTCACTATATCATCCTTAAACAGATTGAATTCCTGAATGCTACCCTGGGCTATCTGGGCTCTAATCTTACTTATATGGTCATCTGTCTGCTGGGCCTTTCTTATTTGATCCCTTAGGTTGTTTTCTATTCGGGTTTCACTCATTAATAGTCTACTTGAATACACCTCACAGGAGAGATTCATATCTCTAAATTTCTCAATCAATTCTTGTTCTCGGATCATCATGCAGGCCATGTGTATGAATTTTCTACTCAGGTTATCAACTACCACATTAACCTTACCGAGATGGTATTTTAGCATAAAATCATAGTCTTTTAAAAATTCTAACAATCTTTGCTGCCTCATATTCAACTCTTTCTGTTCAAATAAATATTTAAGGCTCTTATGGTAGGTGTAAATTTTTATAGCTACCCTATATAAATAGTATCTCCATATTTTCAAAGCAAACACCACTACAGCTAACTCAAGGTCATGTGTGAGGTAGTTTTCTTCATGAGATTTTAACTGTCTAGAAGCATAAGCTACCACTCGGCCTTTCTGTATAAGCACACATCCTAACCCTTTCTTAGAGGCATCACTATATACTATAAAAGTTTCTCTAAAGTAAGGGAGTACTAAAACTGGGGCCGTGGTCAACTTGTGCTTCAATTCCTGAAAACTACTCTCACAATTTTTATTCCATACAAATGGCACATTCTTTCTAATAAGCCTAGTCAGTGGCGTCGCTATCTGAGAAAAGCCCTGAATGAACCTCTTATAATAACTTGCTAAATGTAGGAAGCTCTTGATCTTTATCACGGTCCTAGGTCTCTTTTACTATAACACTGCATTTACCTTATGGGGATCTACTACGACCCTTGCTTGGGAGATCACATGACCTAAAAACTAAACCTCAGTGAGCCAAAACTCACATTTACTAAGTTTAGCATACAATTGTCTTTCTTTCAGGGTCTCCAAGGCTAATCTCAGGTTCTACTCATGTTCCTCTCTACTTTTTTTGCAGATGAAGATGTCATCTATGAAGACTACTACAAATTTGTCTAAGTATGACCTGAAAACTCTATTCATATAATTCATGAATACTACAGGTGCATTTGTCAATCCGAAGGGCATAACTAAAAATTTATAATGCCCGTATCTAGTTCTAAAAGTTGTTTTGGGAATATCCTCAGCTTTTATTCTAAGCTAATGGTATCGAGACCTGAGGTCCATCTTAGAAAATATTGACACTCCTACTAACTGGTCTAAGAGGTCATCTATGCGAGAGAGAGGGTACTTATTCTTAATGGTAATCTTATTGAGTTCCTAATAATTTATACATAACCTAAGGCTCCCATCTTTCTTCTTTATGAATAGGACTGGAGCTCCCTACAGTGAGACATTAGGTTGAATAAAACCCTTCTCTAAAAGCTCTTCTATCTATTTCTTAAGCTCTGCTAACTCAGTGGGAGCCATCCTATACGGGGCCTTAGACACTGGACCTGCCCCAAGTACAATGTCTATAGAAAACTCTACCTCTCTCTATATGGGTAGTCCACTAATCTCTCTAGAAAATACCTCTGGGAATTCCCTTACTACTGAAAACTCATATATACCCTCTTTTACCTCAGCCTAGACTGAAAAGAAAACTAGCTACTCTTGACAACCATGCCCTAGAGATCTCTCGGCCTGAGAGGTGGTCATAATAGATAACTCAATCCTCATACTAGGTACAATCCCACACTCAGGTAAAGTAATGCACCTGTGGTTACAATCTAGTATGGCATTTCACAGACATCTAGTCCATGCCAATAATCACATCAATATCAATAAGGAGTATACAAATCAAATCAAAGGTGGTCAGGTAATGATTAAACTAGACACACAATTCAAGTAAGCATGAGAGGTAATAGCTCAGTTTCCTATGGTGGTAGATGCATGCAAATCATATGGCAATGTATGCATACTCAAACCTAGCCTTCTAGCACAATCATATGATATAAAAGAGTGGCTAACACCTGAATCAAATAATGCAGTCACAGAAAAATCATTTATTCTAATAGTACCTTAAATCAGACTCAGGGACCAGCTAGCCTCCTACTGTGATAGGGCAAAGACTCTACCCTAGGCCTAAGGTCTAAGAGGAGGAGCCATCTCCTTCTGCTGTATGATCTGTAAAGGAGCCTGGGTGTAATCTCTGGTAATGTACCCTAGCCTATCACACCTAAAGCACACGTTCTGCCCCACATAGCACAGTCTAGTGTCGTGGTTCCTGCCACACTAAAGACATGGAATAGGTGTGAAACTGCCCCTGCTAGATTAAGTCCCCTGTTTCTTTCCTTTTTAGCTCCATTGGCCTCTGCCACCTCTCTGGCTCATAACTACAGCCTGTGAACCCTCTCTAGGTCTCTTGGGCTCAGGGAGGAGTGGTCTAGCACTGGAACTAGATTGCATCATCCTGAGATTCATTTCTGTGACTCTGTATACCTCAATAAGGGTATTAAAGTGCCTAATCCTCTGTGGCACTACCCTATCTCTGATCTCAGGGAGCAAGCCTTTCTCTAATCTGTCTACTTTCCATCTCTCGTCATCATATCTCTGTAAGTAAGAAGAGTATCTAGAGAGCTTAATAAACTTAGTCATATATTGGTCCACGGACATCCCCTCAGTCTGTCTAAATAGAATTAACTCTGACTCTTTCTCATCCTTGATAGAACTGGGGAAGTACTTCTCGTGCAATACCTGGAGGAATGCCTCCCATGTGATTAGGGAGTTCCTCGCCCTCAAAATCAGCTCAGTACCCTTCCACCAATAATTTGCTTCTTTCTGTAACTGGAATACAGCCATCTTGGCCTTTTGCTCAGACGTGCACTCCATCTCCTCGAAGATCTTCTCTAATTGCATAATCCAAGCCTTAGTCTTATCTGAATTCATCTCACCATTAAAGGTGGGAGGCCCAAACTTTCTGAACCGAGTGATAATTTTTCTGGTCAAGGGCTGCTGTTAAGCAGGAGGTGTCTGAGCTAGTGGAATCGGGGCAACCATTTGTGCATGTGGCTATGTATCTGAAAGAGTTGCCCCTGAATGCTTAGGACAATCTGAGTATAGGGATGGCTGAGGAGAAGTAGGTGTAGCACCCTGAGTGTCTCTCTCAATAACCCGTTCTTATAGCTACATAATGATGGCCTGCTATTGATCCAAGTGAGCCATCATAGACTGTAAGGCTTCAGGTACTGGATCACTAGGCTCAGCTTCATCAACACGAGCCTCTCTAGAGGGCCGACCTCTCCTAGTGTTCACTATTGTATTGAAACATCATAACAAACTTTAACATGTAACAGGGAACACTTCCACCATCAAATACACTCAATTCACCCGAAGTAAGCTCATATGCATCTAGGCAACTTATAAACACAAGCCACAACCCACATCAAGAGCCTGAACCTTCGCTCTGATACTAATAAATGTAACACCATAATTTCTAGCATATTTCATGATATTCATATGCTTCACATCATTAAATTCTATGAGGATGTATAATAAGGGGAATAAAAATAATGAATTTTCTTGCATTGCATCATATTTAAAAATTTTTATCGGTGTTACGTAGACTGTGTGTACTCACACTATACATTTTCATATTTAATTACATGAATAAAACTCATTTACATCATAAAATGTGGCTCACAACTCAAGAAAATTGAAATGGAGCATAAAATATAGATGTTTATTTTCAGCTAACTTTTACCTCTTTTCTGTCCAAACTTTGGAAAATCATAACTAATTTTAAAAAAATTGAAAATAGGCATTCTTGGTCATTCTAGAAAGCTACAAATGTCTGATTCACATTACAAATATGTCCAGGCCATAACATCCATCATAGAGGACGTTTAACATCTAAAAAGATCCAGAGGTCAAACAGCCTCCTGATGTTGTCATAGATTTTTGTGGCAAACTTTCAAAATATCCAATTAATTCCAAAAAAATATAATCTATACAAATGATACCAATATGGAAAGCTGTGGATGTTACATAGAGGAAAAAATATGTCCAGACCAGCTCAGGCAACCCAACCCTTAAAATTCAATAGAACAATAACCAAGGTCGGCTAAAATCCCTGATACTGGACAGAATCTTTAAAAATTCATATCTCCCTCTCAAGACATCCAAATGAGGTGCTTTTAGTAGACATGAGTCACTATGAATGTTAAATTTCTCTATATAAAATTTTATAGCAATTGGAAATTATTTGAGCCCTGTGTGATAGATTTTATTTTCAGACTAAATGAATAGTACAACAGACCAAAATTAGAAAAATTGTCAACTTTGAAAATTCATCAAATATTTTGTAAACCTCCAAAAATTAAAATCTTTAGCTTCTCAAAAAGCTCTCAACAATTTCTAAATTTTTGCCAAATCTCAGATTAAGAAGAGCTCATTCGACTAAAAAGTGATATAGGATTCCATTATAGTCAATTTTGGCTCCATATAGGGTTCCAAAATTGTCAAATGGCTTTTCTTTAGTTTTGGCACCTTTTGGGTAAGTCTAAAAGCATATTTAGAACTTGTGTGAACTAGCCAAATGGCCTAAACCTCATGCATCTCATTTTGACCATTTTATCCACACTTATGCATATTTACATCAAACTTTCAAAATGCATACCTTGGCATTACATATCCAAATTCTATTCTAGGGTTCATAAATCATATCCATACATTTATACATCACATCATATCATCATTACACATGTCTAAGGGGTCATAGACCATATACATCAAATGGTTACATTAATTGACACAATTATGGCTTTAAAGTAGAAAAACTCAAGCACTTAATTGTCAAACTCTTTCCTTCAAGGTGGTTGACTCCCATTACCTTATCTACTTAGTCTACCTAGTATATTAGGTCATTAGAGAGGAGAGAATGAGATTCAAAAAATCCTAATAGCTCATTTCTCTTTCAATCATACATAATATATGCAAAGCAAGTCTTGAAAATGTGTGCATGGATATCATAGAAGTCATGAACATTCAAGAAGCAAGTTAGGCATGTGAACAAGTCATACAAGACATTTAAGAGCTCACCAAGTAGATGGATTGGCCTCACACTTTCCCTCATGGATTTTGGATTTGCCTCACCCATTCTTTAAATATTCTTGGACTCAACCATACTCTTGGAAGCCTACTTTATCTTTGGGAGACTCTTTGCTTTGTCTCAACTAATCTTAAGGGATTTTGGCTCATCTTCACCATGGTTAAGAGTTCTTTGCGTCTCCATACTCAAGCAAGCTCAAACAAATATCATATATTCATTTGAAAACATAATATGTCATCATGAAATCATGGCATATAAAATCATGCTAGCATACTTTTCATGGCTTGAAAATATACATACACATATTCTAAAACAAGTTAAACACACATCCATGCATGAGAGAAGGTTGAGAGAGCTACCTTGTATACAATCACACACTTTTTTCTTAGAATTCAAGCCTCTTCTTTTGGCCACACACCTACAAGCTTGTGGAGACAGTATCTCTTGGCCTAGATATAATTTATGGAAGCCAATTAGGTTTATGAAACAAAATTTAAGGCCACACAACTTGCTTAGACACTAGGTTGTTCTATAAATCCCATTATGGATCATAAGTGCACCTAATGAAGCAACGCCCCTTAAATAATTTATAGGCTCCATTCTTTCCTTTCAAATATGATTCTTGACTCCTTTTAAGCCTCTTGGAGTCATCACACAATTAAAACAAAGAGCCTAACATCATGTTGCTTATTTAGGTCATAATATGAAACCTAAAGTACCAAATCACTTTCTATGAGTTCTAAAGTTTTTCCAAGGCCTCCCCTTATATTCATTCATCAAATATGACTTAAGAATGACCTTAGAAAAATTTAAAACTCTCCCTAGTTACCCCAACCTTGTTTGGCTGAGACATAGGGCTTTCTTAGCCTCTTTGGAATTCTCTCTGTTTTCTTGAAAGAGGAAGCATGTAGGAAGCATCTTAGGAATTTTAGGAGCTCACTTAAACTCTTAATTAGACCTAGGAGTCATCACACAAAATCAGAATTTGGAAGGAGCACTTGAAACCTTAGAATTTGTATCTTGAAATCTAATGATAATTTTGTTATTTTCTTTGCATATTCTTATTCTTCTCCCTCAAATACCTAAGATTCATGCTTGGTTTGGCTTAAAAATTAGATCCTCCTATGGCTCCTAGGGTTAGGCGAAATGGAAAAGAAGGGAGGGTGAAGACATCAACCATAAGATGAAATTTTACCTAGTTTCCTTGCTTATTTTTGCTTGAATCTTGCTTTCTCTAAACTCCTCTCTTCAAATCCAAAAATTCCCTTGAATCAGATTTATAAACTCCATTTCAATCAAAGGAAACAAAGGAGAAGGGAGGAAAGGAGGGGTGGATGAAGAAAAGCATGACAAACAAGTAAATTTCCATACCTTAAGCTTGGATTTTCTCTTTTTTCTCTTCTTCCCTTGGTGCACCCAAAACCCTAGCTCTCACTTTTGAAATTACACAAAAATTTCTGATTCCAAATGAGGAAGAAAGTGGGGTGTGTAACACCATATTTCTAGAACTCAATTCATACAATTCCCATGCCTCATCAATGTTTGTTCTATGAAAACAATATAGTAGCATAGGAAGTTATGAATAAAAATACATTTCTCTACAGGTAAAATTTTTCTTTCGGAGTCCTTTAGGCCATATGAAAGCATCTATCACTTTCTGATACTTAAACCCATGAATATAACTCATTTCCATCATCAAATTTGACCTACAACTAGTGGAAAGCAAAGGAGCATATGAGATCTGTGTTTGCATTTTCGGCCAGGATTTCTCCTTTTCTGTCACAAACCTTGGAAAATCATAACTAAATCTAGAAAAATAAAAAACATGCAATCTTAGTCAGTCTGGAAACCTTAGGATGTCTAATTCACATAAAAATATGCCTAGGTCATAAAATTCATCACACAGGACGTTTGACATCCAAAAAGCTCTAGAGTCGCTGGCTGCCTGGGCTGTGGTTCAGTTTACTAATACAAATTTCTGAAATTCATAACTAATTATATAAAAATTGAAATCACACAAATTTGGTCATTCTAGAAAGCTACAAATGTTAAATTGATATAAAAATAATTCCAGAATGAAACCGATATGTTTAGTTAGCTGAACCTTATGGAACAATAATCGGATTCATGGGGCACTACTGATACTGACAGTTAACTTCAAATATGCATAATTCACTGCTCAGACCTCCAAATGAGGTGATCTCAGTGGCCACAGAAAACTTATGACCTCTAGTTTATGCATGTAAAATTTCATAAGCATTGGACACCATTTGACTATCAGGTGACACAGAATTCAAAACTGCCAGTATGAACAGTATCCATACCAGACTCCATGAAAAATCCCAAGTTTGAAAATTCATCAAATATTCTCTAGGTCTCCGAAAATTATGATCTTTAGCTTCCCAAAAAGCTCTTAATGAGACCTAATTGTAGCCAAGTTTCAGGGCAAGAATAACTCATTTGACCAAAAAATGGCATAGGATTCCATTATGGTCAATTTTGGCTCTATATTGGGTACCAAGATTGCCAAATGGATTTCCCTTGGTCTTGGCACCTTTTGGGCAAGTTTAAAAGCATATTTAAGACTTGTGTGAGCTACTCAAATGGTCCCAAACCTCATGCATCTCATTTTAGCCTTTTCATCCACACTTATACACATTTGCATCAACTTCCAATTTGCATAATTTGGCATTACATACCCAAATTCATTTTTAAAGTTCATACATCATATCCATACATGTATACATCACATAATATCATATTTACATGTGTCTCAAGGGTCATGTGTCATTTACAATAATCATATACATCATTGAACTATCATTATGGTTCCAAAATGGCTAAAATAACACATAGGCTTGTCAATCCTTGCTCTTCATGGTTGTTGGCTCCCTTCACTATAAGTACTTGGTCCACCTAGCATGTTAGGTCATTGGAGAGGAGGGGATGAGATTCAAAGAATTCCAATAGTTCATCTCCCATTCAATCACACATAATATGTACAAAGCAAGCTTTTCAAATGCATATATGGAAAAATGGAAGTCATGGACATTTTCAAAGCAACCTTGGCATGTGAATCAATCATACAAGACATTCAAGAGTTCCCCAAGTGTTTGGATTGGCCTCACACTTCTCTTCATGGATTTTGGACTTGCCTCACCCATTCTTTAAGAGCTTTGGACTCAACCATACTCTTGGGAGTCCACTTTGCTTTTGGGAGACTCTTTGCTATGTCTCAACCAAGCTTAAGGGTTCTTAGCTCATCCTCACCAAAAGGGAAGAGTTCTTGGTCTCTCCTCACTCAAGCAAACTCATACAAACATCATAGATTCATTTAAAACATAACATGGCATCAAGGATCATGGAATATAAAAGCATGCTAGCATACTTTTCTTAGCTTGAAAATGCACATACACACATTCTAAAATAAGCTAAACACACATCCATGCGTGAGAGAAGGTGGAGAGAGCTACCTTGCACAATTTCACACACTTTTTCCTTAGCTTTCAAGCCTCCTCTTTCGGCCACACACCCACAATTTGGTGGAGATAGTTTCTCTTGGCCTAGATACAATTTATGGGAGCCAATTAGGTCTATGAAACATATTCTAAGGTTACATCACTTGATAAAACACTAGATTGCTCTATAGGCTTCATTATGGTCCATAAAGGCACCTAATGAAGCAACACCCCTCAAGGGACTTCTATACCTCATTCTTTCCTTTCAACTATGATTTTTGACTCCTTTTAAACCTCTTGGAGTCATCACATCATTAAAACAAAAGGCCTAGCACCATGTTGCTTCTTTAGGTCATAATATAGAACCTAAGATACCAAATCACTTTTTATGAGTTCTAAATTTTTTTCAAGGCTTCCTCTCATCCTATTCCATCATATATAACTCAAAAATGGGCTTGAAACAATTTAAAAATCTCCTTAACTGTGCCATCCCTACTTGGCCGAAACTTAAAGCATAAATGGGATTTCATGGCTTCTTGATTTTTCCTTGATGGGAGAACCATTTAGGGAGGTTGTTAAGAGTTGTAGGAGGTCAAGGAAACACTTAAATAGCCAAGAGAACTCATAGATTAAATCAGTTTTCACAATCCCCTTAAATGCTCTACACTTTTCTAACTTTTAGGTTCATGACTTTCCATGGGGTTTTGTTCATTTTCATGGAGGAAGAGGCATATGAGGGACCTCTTAGGGATCTTAGGAGCTCAAGAAAACACTCATCTAAGCTAGGGAATTCATGGATCAAAACAGATTTCATAATGTCTCCATGAATCCCTCACTTTTCTATCTTATGTTTTCATGCTTCTTTCTTGATTCTATTGGTTCCTTCTTAATCCTTGCCATCTAAAACCTCTAATCCCTCCATAAATTGGGCAAAAAATAGCCCCTAAGAACTGGGCTTATGGTGCCTAAATTCGTGCAAGAGGAAGGGGGAGGGAGAAGCTACCAAAGAATGGAAGTTTTACCTTATTTTCTTGCTCTTTCTTGGTTGCTTTTCGCTTTCCTTGGTTGCCTCACTCCAAACACGAATTTTTCCTCTCTGTTCTGCCCCCAAAACAGCAACAAACTCTCCATTAAAACCATAGAAAGAAAGCTTGAGAGGAGAAGAGCAAGGTTCAAGAAGGAAGGATATGGAATTTCTTAAAGTTTCTTACCTTTTTCTTGAATTTCTTCCTCCAAAATCTTCCTCCTCTTGTGCGCCTAAGAAGAGCAGCTTCTCCTTTGGTTTTTGGCAGAATTAAGGCAGTCTTAGAGAGGAGAGAAAGAACGTGGCATATAAAGAAGAAGAAAGAAGCTTCCTTTTTAAAATGGTTTCCAATTTCGCCCTTCATAATGGCATTTTCGGTTTGGCTTTGTTTTAGCTCCTTTTTGAGAACCGTCTTTTTCATCATAAAATTTAGATTCCCAATTTAATAAAATGCCTTTGGAATCACTCAAATCGGAGCTAAAACCTTTCCGAACGAACAGGTCAAAGTTTGGGTCAACCGACGTCGGAAAGAGTACACCGAAGGGGCTTCACTAGTCCCGGGGTTTCCCATGGTTTTTGGGGCCTCTAAGAACCCTGGAAAACTCAAAAATTTCATTTAAAAAGCCCTCCTATGAGTTTTTCAAAAAGTGCCCATATTTACGAAAATGCCACTGCCTTTCGGTAATTTTATCGAATCACTCTGGCTTTGATTTCTGGGCAACTCAAGGCTCAAATCCTCATTTTTCATTATTTAAAATTTTATCATAATTTTATTTGACCCCAATTCCTTCTATTTTGAGAACTTCCTTTTATATTTGGCCCATTTCTGACGTTTACGGAGAAACAAAACATCGTGTTTCTTACGTTTCGCGTTTCTCACATTTACGGAGGGACTGGATGTTACAGGGCGCCACCTATATATTGGGGGAGGTTAATGGCTTTTTCAAAAAATTTAATTTTGCCATTCATTCTTTGCATTTTTGTTTCTCTTTCGTTTTATCTCTTTTTTTAAAATCGTCTTTTCCATTAAAAATTTAGGTTCTCAATTAAATAAAATACTTTTGTAATCACTCAAATCGAAGCTAAAACCTTCCCGAATGAATCCGTCAAAGTTCGAGCATACTGATGTTGGAAAACATCCACCGAAAGGGATTTAACTGTCCTAGGGTTTTCCATGATTTTTAGGGCCTCTGAGATCCCTAAAAAACTCAAAACTTTCATTTAAAAAGCCCTTCTGTGTGAATTCCAAAATTTCCTCAAAATTACAAAAATGCCATTATGTTTCGTAAGGTTTCCGTCAAAATTTGTTTCTTCATTCTAACTCTATTTTTCCTTCCATCTGAGGCTATAATTCTCATTTTTAGGAGTCTAAAATATAACTCAAATTTTTCGGGACCTTAACTGATTTATTTCAAGGGACTTGCTTTGAAAACATGCCCGTTTCCGTCGTTTAACAAAAATCGGACATTATATATGGTGTAAGAATGCTATGTATATGCCTCTTATGAATCAAATGCATCATAAAATATGAAAACTCATTCATACATAAGCCATGGCATCATTATAAACCTTATTAGGCTCAATTTTCTCAACCTAGGGTTTGGGAAGAGCTATTGCGCTCAATTCCATGCTTTAAGGGGGCTAGAAGCCATCACATAAGTTTTCATGAAAATATCATACTCATATAGCTCATTTGGAAAATATAATGAAACATTTCTCATAAAAGTATCGAGCAGCAACACACACAAGCATTTAAACTCATATAAGCATTTAATGGTATGCAAGAAAAAGAGATAAAGCTACCTTGAAACTTATAAAAACTCAAAGTGCCACTAACCCACTTGGTCTTACCTTTTCTCTTGGATTTCTTTTATTTGACAACCACTCTTAGGTGAATTTGAGTTAGATGGACCTACATATAATAATTACAAAGTAAATTATTTCATTTGAACTCATTCTAAGCATTATCATCTTTACTTAATCTCACTAGGATTTAAAGTGATAATTAAGACTAATTTAGGCCTTTTATAAAG
Source organism: Erythrophleum ivorense (assembly GCA_026724425.1). NCBI lineage: Eukaryota > Viridiplantae > Streptophyta > Magnoliopsida > Fabales > Fabaceae > Erythrophleum > Erythrophleum ivorense. Next base: position 37,735,213 of record JAIUCV010000007.1, read on the forward strand.
TAACCTTAGGTTTTTTCTTTCTAAACCTCAAACTCTTGCTTGCCACAAATTTCATAACTCCAAGGAAACTCATTTGAATTATTACATGCTTGGCTAGAAGGGTTTAAAACTAACTTGCTTCATCAACTTAAATTAGCCTTAAAAATTCAACTTTCATTCTAGGACTTCTAAATTTAAACCAATGGCTGTATAATTATTTATTCCTCTCATATAAGTCCTTAAATTTGTTAGAACTCAAATAAACACTCCCTAGATACCTCATCTCTCACTTGGTTGAACTATTCACCATAAAGGAGTCATATGGAGTTTTATTTGTTCTTTCTTGGGTTTTGATGCATGGTCATATTTCTTGGCTTTGCTTATATCTAATCATAGTTTCATATAGCTCAAAATGTCTCATAATAGTTCTAAAACTTCCTAGGTGTAATGGAAAGCCTAACTTCCTTACCTTGAATGCTAAAGCTTTTCAATTGATTTCAATTATATAATCTTACTCTCATACCTCAAAACTCTTAATTCTATCAAGTTTTAGCCAAATTCATTTTCCCTCTCTAGTTTCTCTCTCCAGGCCTAATATGGAAGCCATTGGAATTCGAAGAAAAACAAGTCTTTCTATTGCATAACATACCTCATTTGAAAGCTTACTAAATGGGGATGCTCTTATTATAATTGGTTGTTTTAAACTCTCACTCTTTCTCAAGAGGTCAACCACCAAAATAATCCTTTCAAGAAACCAAAGTCATTTATGGACAGAACTCAAAAAGCAGAAGAAACTTCCTAACTAGCTTGTAGCAAAATTATGCATAGTTTCTTACCTATGTAACTTCCTTTTTCTTCTCTCTCTTCCCTCCATTTAATGAGCTATGTTGGTTTAGAAGCTCAAGGTCAGTTTTAAGAAGATGATGAGGTGGCATGCCATTATATGGAAGAAAAATGGATATTTTAGAATTTTTCAAAATTTCATCCATGCTCCTATACTGCAACCTTCTTGTTTAGGCTCATTTTAGATCTTTTTTTAGAACCATTTTTTTCATATGAAAATTTAGGTGCTCTAGTTTATTAAAAATGTTTAATTCCAAGTTTATGGGGTTCAAAACCTTATTGAATTGTTCAGTAATGTTTAGGTCAACTGACAGCCTAAATCACCTACCATAAGAGTTTTGGTTTTTCTAATTGTTTTTATAGTTTTTAAGGCCTTCGAGAACCCTGAAAAACTTAATTTTGCCATTTAAAACATTCTCTTTTGAGTTTCTAAAAAGTTACCTGAAATTACGATTTTGCCATTACATTTTCAAGTTCTTCATTTAGTCACTTTCGCTCTAATTTTAAGCAATCATTAACTTTGAATCCTTATTTTTGGATACCTAAATTATTACTTTAAACTTACTTAGCCTTGTTTTATTTTATTTTGAGGTCTTCCTTTTGTATTTTAGTGGTTTTGTTTCAACTTTAAAAAGATCAAATATTACATGGCTACTCCCTGGCTAAATCTCCAAATGCCTGTATATAGTTTCATGCTAAAAGAACTAGACTTGCTTATTGAAAAATGGGTTATTCTAGGGTTAATAAGTGGATTGGATGACTAGCTAGCTGAGGTGGAAATGAATTCCATTGCTACTTTATATGAAATCTCTTAATCCTCTTAACAGAACTACCACATAACTAGTAGTGGCATAAGTTACATTCACCTCTAAGATAGTACTAATACTTAATGGATTAGGTAAAACATCAGGTAGACCAACATTACCTAGGGTGTTAAATGGTTGTTTAGCCATTTGTATTTGCCCATACTACAAACTAGTCATGATACTGGTTTAGCTAATGTTTTCCCCTAGGACTAATTGGATTTGTGACAATAAGGGCATTTAGAACCCAATTTGGATGTTGGACATGTTGACTAACATTAAAGGATAATGCAAAATGTTCTATAGTTTAGCTCATCATTCTTAAACATTATATACCTTAATATGGACTATGGGCTTAACAATCTTAGTAAGTTGATAAGACATTTGATACATGAGGTTGCTAAGCCCTTTGTCAATCTACTGATGAATGAACAATGTTGTCATCACCATAAGTTGGTCTTGCTCAATTGCCACCTCAATGGTTGGAGCTATCTATCCTACAATCACTGGTGTTGTAGTTAATGAAGATGACATACCTGAACTTGATACCGTAATAGGCTAAGAAACTTAAGGGTCCAAATTGCAAGTGCATACGACACTTGTAATTGTTACTAGGCGATGAAAATTTGCTGGAACATCTCCTTCTAGTCCTATTAGGTGTGCTAAAATTATTATTTGCGAATTTAGATTAATTGGTTGAATGTATTAACTAACTTCACATAGATGATTCCCATGTTCAAGTGATGTGCTAAGTAAGGGATTCTATCCCTTAACTCTAGGTCTCTAGGCTATTAAAAGAAGCACCAAGTTTGAAGATATGACTAATGGCTAAATGTTAAGACTAGGAAGAGAAGTAAATGACATGAAAAGTGGATAAAGATTAAAAGAAAGATAAAACTAAAAAGTGCTATAAAATAAAGGCATGAACATAAAGGAATATAAATGATAAAGGCTTATATTTGATTGATTAAATGTACATGTCCAAAATGAATGTACAATAAGAATTCATAAGTTTAAAACTAGCTATTAACCCCACCAAACATGTTTATCACTCCTTCATAAAATTTTGGCCTATGTTTACAACAATGTAGGATCATAGGTAATAGTTTAATTGTCAGTTTACACTACATTAGCTTTTCTATAGTTTAAGAATAATAATTTATCTGTTGACTAAATGCCAAATTAGCTTACCATAATAGCCATATCCCTAAAATTTAAGAGAGTTGATTTTTAAGCATATTTTGCACTTCTCTTGACTTAGTTAACTTACTAATCCTCCTTTATCTCTAGTTGATATTGATTAATTATTACAAGCATATTTCATAGGCTACATCCTTAAATTGTAAGGAGGTGGATACATGGTTGGAATTTTTTTCAAATAAAATGAAAATCCCTTGTTTCCTACTAATATGATTAACTACCTTAAAAATATTCTACAAGCTTAGTCCTTAATTTGTAAGAACGTTGTTAAATGGCTAAAAACTACCTGGACTCACCCAAATGTTCTCTTATTTTTTGATTGCACATTATTAATAATAAATATGGTTTAGGGGCATTTTCACAACCTTATGTCAGGGGTATGTTTGTTTATGGTAGGGGTTTTGATCCCTCCAAACTCTATTCCTTCAATCCCCTCTTAGGACCCTCTACCTCTAGGTCTTCTTTATACTTATCAAAAGAAAAAATTGTCAATGAAATATGTGTATATATATATATATATATATTTGTCTAATGAATTTTAGACAACAAGATTCAATCATGTACATTTATTTAGGATTGAAAATTGATTCAAATACTAATTAACTTGGGTAATTGATAAGCATGATATTTTATACATTTTATTCTCCTTAAATTAGACATTTTAGTTCCAAATATGGTTTTAGGAGTCTAATTAAATGGAATTTGGTTTTAGTAGCCATTTTCTACATTTTAGGAATTAATTTACAAATTATTGGATTTTAATGCATAAATTTATCTTAAATAATTTTGTGAAAATTCCTATTTTATTTTTCCCACTCGTTTGTGCAAGATTTTCAATGGACAATTAAAGCTTGAATGAACTTTCCATGGAACCCACACACTTACATGAAGTCTCGTGATCATCACACACATGCATGGCTCAAGAACGAAGGAAAGCAAGAAGGAAGCTTCTTCATTCATTCGGGTTGGATATCACGAGTAGAAGTAAGAAGAAGGAGGCTCGAGTTTCTCATGCAAACAGCAGCACACTCATTCGGTTTTGAAGGAATAAAAAGCATCGAGCAAGGAAGTAACGAGCTGCTGCATGATAAGGAAGAGTTGAAGTAGCTGAAGCAAGAGCTGGAGATTAATGAGCTGCAACGTGGAAGAATATGCTTCTGGTTGAGGAGGAGAAAAACGGGCAGCAGCTCACAAACTCGAAGCGAATGAAAAGAAGAAGAACTACGCCTTTAGCTCGAGAAAAGCAAGCTGAACGAGTGAGAAGCAGCTGGGTAGAGAAGAAGCGCAGAACCATCAACGAAGCACTTGAATAAGAAAGAAGAATGAAGCTACGGGTATCACGAGAAGATGAGCTACAGTTTTAACGTGAAGAAGCTGCAGAAACAGTAGAAGAACATGTGGAATATAATAAAATAAAATGAAGTGGGGTCCACCTTATATATATATGAAGAGATTTCATGTGAAGCTGATATGAAGGTGCATTAGGAAAACATGTGAATTGATAAATGAATTACGTAAAAGACGTCGGAAGGCAGAGAAGGAAGATCCATGAATAATACACACGAAAAGAAGAGGCTCTTGCACGTGACTTTTAATGAGGAAGGGAGTATACTTCATTCACGTCTCTACAAGTCTGTCACGCCTCCATATATTCAGATATCCTAGTCCATTCATGCAACTCCATTCATTCGCCTATTTATTCATTCATATGCAAGACTCCAGGTACCATTCATTCATGCACCCATTCATCCATTCATTCAGCATTTATCCATCTTTCATCATTCATCCCATTCGCTGCATTCCATTCACCCTTTCCACTCCACTCCATTCCATCATCCAACATCCCATGAAATTCTAATCCACCTTGAGGCTAGCTAGGAGGAAGCTCTTGGTGCAAGCTTGAATCCATGGAGAAGACACAGAATTTTGGCTAATGATTTCTCTATTTTTCTATACTTTTTCTCTTTCATATATTTTCTTAGTTAAGTTGTATTTGATAGGGAATTTGTATAATTGTAATTAGTGGCTGGTTAGACACTAATTAGGAAGTCTTTTTGTTGATTAATTGATCTGATTAGACATTGGTTAATTTCAATATTATCTAATTTCCCATGTGTGCTTCGAAGGTGTTCGATAAAATACATGAGTGAGATTATGTGTTTGAATTTTAATTTGAGGATTCCTTAATGTTTAGTTGGTTAATTAAACATTTTAGGATGATGATTCAGAGGCTAATCAATTAGTTAATCAATCAAATTGGGTGTTCATTGATCCTAAAACAAGAATTGACAATTTAATGTGGATGTGAGGTTTCAATTCAATATTAGATTGTTAATTTCTTGAATCTTGCGTGGTAACTTAAGATAAATTGTTATGAACACAATTAGGAACTCTTAGACTAGAATTAATCACAATTAGATTAGGATAAGGATAGTGGATACCAAGGGACGAATCCAAAGCTAGTCACAAGCCCATCTTTCATTCATAATTCATCCATTTAGATAGTAATTAGGAATTTTAATTCAATTCAGTTTTAGGTTAGTTTAATTTAATTAAAACCCCCTTTGTTTAGGAAATTTTAGAGTCTTTTAACATTTGGAAAACTCAATTAAATATTGAACTCCAATTCCAAGGGAGATGATTTAGGTTGTGCCACTAATTGCATATTTTATCAACCTAGTTTTATTTTGAGGGTTGCATGATGAGCCACTCAGTAATCTGTATTATTTTTTAGATTATCAAATTTTAAGCAACTTAAGATATCTTAATATCATTTTACTCATCATATATTATGAATATTAGTCTTGCATACTAGTAGTAGATGAGCTTGGTTTCTAATCAAACAGAAAAAGAGAAAAAAAGGAAAAAAAAAGGTTAGATTTAATTGGTAAAATATATTACAACTTTGAGTTAATAGTTAGATTCAAGGGTAGGGATAGTCATTTCCTAAACTAGAGAAAATAGAACATGAAATGCCCAAATCTCAAGGAGTATTAATGTAAATTATTCAAAGAAAAAATACTTACGTAATGATTAAATCAATCAATTGATCCTTAGAGTTTTGGTCAATTTTTAATTAGATCTAGTTTAAAATTTTATAATTGAGTCCACATAGTTTTAAAGATTTTGCATTTGGTTATTGTCATTAAAATTTTTTCAGTGTCTTGTTAAATTTGGTTGATATAGAAAAACCATATGCATATCTACACTTTCAAAATGTAGCATTCTTGCTAATTTATATAGTGTCACAACCTAATTTTTGAGTCATGACCAAGGCATAGCTGTAATATCCTATGATTTAGAAATTTAAAATAATTCCTAAAGAGTGGAATGAATTATTTATGAGGGTTATGGACCTAGAGAAGGCCAATATGAATTACGAGAAACCAAAATTAGAACCATTTGACTAATGAATGAGGACCCTAAAGTAAAATGAATTGAGACAAAGTAAAGCTTGAATGCTAGAAAGAATATCTAAAAATAAGGTTTGGAAGCTAAGAATATCCCGAAATCAGAGCCAAAACAATGGAATGAAGTAAAGGATAAACGTAATGGCAAAATTGTAATTTTAGGTCACTTTTGTGAAATTTAAAAAAGGGAGCTTTAAATGATAAAATTGAGCTCACTAAAGTTCTTAGAGGCCTAAAAAATCATAGGAATCATTGGAATAGTTAAAACCCTTTTGGTTTATAATTTATGTTGTCAATTGACTGAAGCTTTAATTGAATCATTCGAGGTTGTCCTGAATCTAATTAATTTGAAACTAAAGGCATTTAATAAACTAAAGAGCCTAAATTTCATAATGAAAAAGACAATTCTTAAAAAGAAATTAAAATGAGCTCAAATTACGAAATTAAAGTATAAGGGCAAAATTAGAAAATTTTCTTTTAAGAAACCCTAGCTTCTCCTTATAAAAGGCCACCTCTATTCTCTTCCTCTCATTTTAATCAAACTCCAACGGCTCCAAAAAAAACCAAGAAAGGTGTCCAAGGAAGCTCTATAGCCAAGGGAAGTTAAAGCCACTTAAGGTAACCAAATATAAGGAATTTGCATATGTTATTCTTTTAGCTTAGTTTTCATTCTTTCTCCTTTCTTTCTTCATGGTTTCAACATCTCAAAAGATGAAGTTTTGGATCTAAACTCATAAAAGAAAGGGCTTTTAAAAAGGGACCAAATACACCAAAATAATCACCATGGAAAGTCTTTTCACTTGATATATGTTATGGTATGGGAAAATTGCCCTTCTTTGTTTCTCCACTACACTATGAGTTCGACTAGCCAAGAGAGGATGTGGGAGGAAATGGTTTGTCATTAAAACATACTAGGAATTAAGGTTTTGGAATGTGGAGATTACGAAATTTCCATTAGAACAAAGTAAGAAGCCATAGAAAGTATAAATGGGAACCTAAGATTTTGATTGCACCTTGGGAAATATAAAGTTTTATAATGATAATTTAACTTATGTAAGAGTTTAATTAAATCAAAGAGAGATCAAGGAAGCTTTATAGATGCCAAATTCACTAGAACAATGAACCAAATTCCAAATGTGCTCTTCCTTGTGCATGTCTCAGCCATAAAACATATGAAGCACTTAAAGAGAATTTTCTTTAATTCTAAGGATAAAGATAATCTAGATATAAATTATAAACACCAAAAGAATTATTAGTTTGAACTTACAAGCCTTATTTTGAAAGGTGAAAGTTTAGAATTCCATCATGCATAAAGAAGTAATTTGGTATTGACTCTTTGATTTGAGTTTGTGATGACCCTAATGAGTTTAAATAGAGACATATAACTTATATTAAGTGAGAAATTGGAGCCAAAATAATGAACTATATGAGTTGTGTAATGACCCTAATTCCTAATTACAATGATTAGTCTTAATTAAATGGTTAATGATCATAAATTAAGGTTTAAAGTCATTACAATTAATTATATTAAGAAAAAGTGAGAAAATTTGAACTTTGATATCATTAGAGTCAATAGCTAAATAACCACAACTAATCCTAATTGATAAGTGATCATAATTACTAATTAAAACCTCTGATTCATCTTATTATTGATTTCAACTTACAAAAACTTCTTATATATGTTTTTAAGTCATTGTATAACATTATCATAGTACCTTTCAAGGTTTCTAAGTCAAAAATAGGAGTTTGGGAACCTTCACCGTGACTTAGACCTTCCCCGCTATGGCTAAGTTGGCTATTAAAACCAAAAAACCAAGTTTGGAGACTCCTGCTATGACTTGGTGTATCTGCACTGTAGTGTAAGTGGCTCCTAGAACTTAAAACTGAAGTTTCACACCTTGTGCCATGGCCCAGGATTTTCGCGCTATGGCGAAGTTGCTCTTGGGAACCTACTGTTCAACTTTCACAATTCTCATCGCAACAAGCCTATGTGGCATTGCAGTGAGAGACCCTCTTGGAGCTTTCTAAGCTCGCCTTTCAACATTCACCATATCAAGCTGTCTTTATGCTACGATGAGATTACTTTCTATTACTCTCCCTGGGCGAATCTCTCACATCATGCCACAGCGCACCTAGCCTCTAGGACTCCTTTGGCTGTGACTTAAGTAGTTTTAGCCATATTTCAACCCCCTACTGCACCTGAACTCTCATAATTTCATACCAAACACTCCAACACTCCCTTTAATGGCATCTTAAGGTCATCCTACCTTAATTTGTAACGTTCTAAAGGCATCTAACTAACTAAACTACCTAGCATGCTCTCACATCCACTTAGTGTTTAGGGTATTGGATTCAAAACCTTCTAATGATCATACATCAGTAAAATTATGGATTTTTTACAGCAACAAGATTTATAACTACTAACATGATCATTCATGATGATACAATAACATGTTTCAAGTGACAAGTCATATATCCATTCCATTAAGGTTCTATATAAGATATAAATAATTGCATACATCAAATATCAAATTTGAAATAAGCCTAGCTCCCTATTAGATATATCATAGATTATCAAAATACAAATACTCCTACACTTGGCAATATGATTACATGATGCTGCTATACAAGAGAACAACAAAATTAGTATCTACCTTAAATTAACTTAGTCCAAGTGTAGCTTTCCCACACAAGGCCTTAGCTCATGGATATTCATCTATTTGCTTTTCCTTATCCTTACTCGAAGGACTTTCACCTGAAATAGTTAGCCCATGAAATGAGATGAGATACAAATCTTAGTAACTAAAATTAAATTTCATTCATATATTTTAATTTAATTAACATATATGCAATTAACCAAATAAGTATAAAAAAAATATTAGTCATATCAACAAATGAAATAATTAAACTATCATTGACTGCTATCATGTACTAACAATCACATTTCACATGTTAAAGGTCATTAACATTGAGAGAGGCTCATCTATGGCACTAACTCCCCAATGAACACAATCTAAGCTCAGTGCATTTAAGGGTCTGATCATAACCCGATACCTAATAGAAGCGTGATGCACGAGTGGCAGTCGCACCACAACTCCACCATGGACTCAAAAGTCCAAACACAATAATTCAAATAGCCAACCATTCATTATGCATTTAAAATTATACTTGTGCAGTAGATATAAAATTAAAGTAGATATATGCATGAAATTAACATTAATCCCGATTACTTTATTTGTAGATAATTCTTTAAGAGCCAATAAAAATGCTACTTTAGCTTATGGACATAAAACTAGACCATTACTATTCTTTATCATCATTTATAGCAGCAAACTCATTACTCAAAGAATTAAACCACAAAGGACTAACTAGAGAACACTTACCCAGTAACTACAAGAACTAAATTCAGATTTAGTTCTACCTACATCAATAACCTTATAGTAACACTCCAAATTCTGGGTAAATTCATATAAAATTACCACTCATATCATAAATCAGCTATAGAGGTTTTATACTGGCGAAAAATACATCAGAATCATAAGTTTATATTTACTCAATATCTCTCCTAGCCTTAACCTCCAAAAATCCTCTAAGAAAACACCAGATAACCCATATCAGATTTGGGGTATAGGTGAAAATGCTCCAAATGAAACACTAATTAAGTCAAATTGAAGAAAAAGAAGAGAGAGTCAAGTTATATAATAACTATATTGACTGATTTTGACTCTAGAAGTGGGAAATGAGATTAAGAAGATGATGGAAAGCCTAGCCTCCAAAGGACCTTTGAAAATTGCTTTGCCTCATTTTTTTTTTTTTTTTGCAAAATAGGGAGTGGCTAAAATGGTTTTAGGGTTTAAGTTAGGTTGTTAGCTGATCCAAAAGCCTAAATTCAAATAGATTCAGAAGTTAGTGCTAGTTGAGCCATGGTTTAAGTATTAAATGGGTTGAATGTAAGTTGGGCCAAGCTAAAAAGAGTCCATTAACATTTAGATCTACACAATAAATATTGGGCTTTTAAGAAATAGAATTGGATCTCCTTAATGTTAAGATTGGGTTTCTACACTTAACCCAAAGTAATAATTAAATTCATTTTAAGGCCCAATTTAATGTTCTCATCTCTTAATTAATTTTTCTAATTAAACCCATAATAATTTTTAATTAATCATAATTATCCTTAATTGATATTGGGGTGTTACAAGTTGCTTCATTATACCACTAAATGGAGACATATGAAAGCATAAAGCCAAATTTAGCTTATGTAAGGCTTATGTGAGTCTAGAGATGATTCCATTGATGCATTTGTATCTTGTTTGATGTGTCTAGGCTAAGCAAGTGAAGCATCTCCCAAGTGTGTGTGTGTGAGGCTGAGAAAGGGAAGGGAGAAACTAAGGAAAAAATTTGTGCTCCATTGAGAAAGGTAGGTCTTTACCCATTCTTGTATGCTTATGGTAGTCGTTTAATTGTCATTAATTGCTTGTAGGTGTGTATGGATTATGAGTTATGTCTATTGCTATTTGTTTGAGGATTTGATGCACTTATGTGATATAAAATGCATTTGGAACATAAAACGATTCTTGATGGATGAGGTTGTGCCAAAAGTCCCTTGAATTGAGTGAGATGAATCCAAAAGTCCTTAAGTATGGGTGAAACAAGGCCAAAAGTCTTAAGAGTGAGTAAGGCTAAGTTAGAAGCCCCTAAAAATGAGTGAGGCTAATATGAAAGTCCCAAATAATTGGGTGGGCTAGACCAAAAGTCCTTAAACCTTGTTTTTACCTTGATGGATCCATATGATTTCATGTATATAGTTATGTTTGATATTTGGATGTCTATTATGGATACTTGTTTTCTTTAACATGAAAATATGCCTTATAAGTATTCTTGAAGGGTGGATGAGGTATTAGGATTCACAAAATCTCACTCTCTTCTATATTAGTTCTAACCATATTTAGGAAATTCTCAAGGAACTAAAGATAGAGACCAACAAGTGTGATTGGTAATACTTTGACAATGGTTTAGCATTTTATGTATTTTTATGCACAAGAAGGGTTGTATGTGATATTTTTGTAATATAAACATTCCCACAAGTGTAAAAGTATAGGATTATGATGTAAATGTTAATTTTGAATGTAAACATGCAAGATTGTGCAATTTGACTATGTGTGTTCTTTGGAAAGTATATGTATAAAGGCAAATGGATGAGTGAGTTTGAGTTGCATGAGGTTTGAGACATGATAAACTAGTTATATATGTTAAAATTCATATTTGGACGTGCTCAAATGGACACATGAGATGAACGGGTCCATTTTGAACCATTTGGATCCTAAGTTGCACCCCTTTAAAACCCTCTTTTACCCCTGAACCAAAGTCTAACCAAATGAGCAAATTTTTAGATGAAATTTGACTGATATTTAGAACTTTTCATAGATCTAAATAACATAATTTTTAGACCTCTGTAAAATTTATTATATTTTTTTAAAGTTGGCTAAAAATTACCGAATTACCTGGGTATTATTCATAGAGTTAGATCTGGTTTTCATGCATTTGAGGGGGCAAATGAACTCTAATACTTATAAACTTTTATGGACATATCGTTGGCATAAGCTTTCCATAGCCACTAAATTTGCATAAAATGAAGTTGTGTAGCCAAATATATATATTCTCAAATTTTCATATTTGGTTGTGCCCAAAAATATAAATCAGTTACTATTTCATTAGACTTTCATAGGGAAAATGAAATTTTTTTATCTAAAATTTTTTCAATATGTAGTTTATGTATTGAACTTTTCATAGAGTCTTAATTGGCATGAATTGGAGTTTTCTACCTTAAGATATGCATTTTTGAAGTTGGTGGCTAAAATGTGAATCCATGAGAAATGGTGTCATTGTGCTAGTGTGAAATGCATAGCTTAAGATCTAAAATTTATGATTCTTTCTATGATGTTTCATGTTGAACAAACTTTTTTAGTATGAATCTTGAGATTGGTAAGTTGAAATTATGCATTTATAATAAATTAAAGAATTTAGGCCTGTAATGTCAGTTATTCCACTGCTATAAGTAATAAGAATGAGAAATTAATATTACAAGCATATGGTTATGTGAGATATTGGCTATTCCTTAATGGTATGACAATAGGCTAAACCATTCTAGTGATTAGTGTAGCCTGGCAAGCCTCAAAGATCTAAACTCAACAATAATACCACAAATTAAGCCATCTTATGCAACCCCACATGTTTTGATAATATACATGCATATCATATAATTCATTTGGGGGTTGCCGAAAATTCGACAACACCTCCCCTAAAAGTTAGATATCACAACTTGTATAATAGTTCAATCTCGCACTAATACTAGTAATATCAAATTATATTCAATTGAATACTTTATTAAGAAACTATAAATAATATATGCACATGTTCAAAGTGACCATAATGGGCCCTACAAAAGACACAACACCTATTATCCCCAAAATGTTTCCAAACCTATATGTCACCTTCAAAAACCCTAACTACTAATCATGCTAATCAATCATAATCAAGTTCTTAAGCACTGATCCTTTAAGTCATACTTTGTTGATAATTCGTTAGAAGATGGAAAAATGGAGAAAATTTGGGCATTTTTAATCATTTCAAGCCACCAATAAGAGGAACAAGACAATTCATATTTAAGGATAATTAAATTCTTGTATTGGACTTCCATTACTCTCCTAGATGATTCAAAGAAGCATAAAACTTATCTACATTAGTTTACAAGTCAACACACATCATTACCATAAGAAAACCAAGGTTTCTAAGATAAATTCATAATTTGGAAACTTAGGTTGTGACTTAAAGCAACTTTGCTGCAGCTAAGTTAGTCTTTGGAACCCTTAAAGCTTCTAAACAAACCCACATCTCGCAACTCAAACACCCCACACCGTGACTTAACATAATACTTGAGCTATTTTTTTAAAATTTCACGATTCTTGCTGCAGCTCAGACTCTTTGCACTATGGTGAAACATGTCTTTGGAACCATTGTTCTTAGTTCCTCAATTCTTGCTATGGTGAGACCTGCCTATGTCACAACAAGATTGCTCTCAAGAGCACTCTCCACTAATTCATCTTGATTCTCGCCATGGTAAGCTCTCCTCGAACCATGGTGATATTGCTCTTTGGGACACTCCTTTTCTATTTTCCTTGAGTTGCGTTGCGGCTAAGAAACTTGTGCTACAACACAATTCAGTTCTGTTACCCCTTGGATGTGATTTAGTTGTGACTCAAAAGGATTTAGGCTATGGCTTAACTTTTTTCTGAACCTAGACTCTTTGATGTTCATTCTAACTCACTTGTAACTCTCCCTATATTTTGTATTCTAAAGTAAAAACTCATGGTTTGAATGTTATACTCCTCTTATAACCAAACATTTACTACCTTCCATGAGTTAGGGACCTAACTTTATGTTGAATTAATTAAACCTTGATTTTATCAGCAAATCTCCTTTTATGATAGCAAGAAGAAATGTGGAGCCTCAAGTAACTACTTCAAATTGTGCCATTCCCTATCAACTAACTTCAAACCACTTTAGATAAATTTTGATAGGTTAATCTAACATATTCCTATCCTCTAAGCTCTACAAAAATCTCAAATGCAAATTATGGGTATAACACATCTCAAATCCACATTCACAAGACATATGATAGTAAAGGTTTCACATAATCAAATTCAAACTAAACATTTGATCAATAACTTAATTATGTTCTAGGAGATCCATAACATGTTCAATACACCCATAAATATTAATATTTGTTTAGTATTAGATAGTTACATCAAATTCCATATAAGTCAAATCTAAACTACTAATGATCAATCCATTAGTTACAAAAGTGTCAAAATATCTACACTTAGTAAAAATGAATGTAACATGATGCTATACAAAATTGATTACAAAAGAATAGCATATATTATAATTCTAAATACGTTTAAGTGTAGAAATCCCACACAATGTCTTAAGTTATGGATATTTATCTATTTGCTTCCCTTTTTCCTTAATTGAAGATCTTTCACTTGAAATGGTTAGCCCATAAAAAAGGGTGAGACATGAATCTCATTAACCAAAGTAAAATTTTGTGTATATGTACACATTAACCAACATAAATGCATCAAGAACAAGTAAACAACAGATATATCAACACAATCAGCAAATGAACTACTTGGGCTACTGGTGATAACTATCCCATACTTGTAATCATATATAACATATTAATGATCAATAATAAAGGAAAACACCCATCTACAGTGCCAACCTCCTATCAAGCACGCTCACAGCTCAGTGCATTCTAGAGTCTGATCACATCTTCGTGCCTAATTGAAGTACAATGCACGGGTGGTAGTATGATCACAACTCTACTAAAGATACAATCATGGTCTAAAACACAAATAAGTAGCCAACCAATCATTAGAACAGAAAATCATATAAGTGCAGCAATTATAAAGATAAATAAACATATATATGAAATTAAAAATGAATCCCCTGCTTACCTTATTTGTTGTGTTGCTTTTCAGAAGTCAAGATTGATTTTCCACACTCTAGAGGTCTTTGATTAATCAAAATACATTCTTAATCATTAATTACAACATAAATTAGACATTTATAGAATTTAATTATTACAAGCTACCTAGAATCACTTACCTAATCGCCAAAAAGTCTTAAATTTAGACTTGAGCCTTCTTACACCAAAAATCACAATGTCTTACTCCAAACCCATGTATTTTTGAACAAAATCAAAGCTCATATTATAAGTTAGCTATTAAGGCCAATAACTAATAGAAAATACATCAAGATGAGAGAAAGATACTTACCCAATAACCCTTCTAGCCCCAACCTCTGAAAATTAAGCTAAGAACCACAAAAATATAAAATTTTAGATTTTAACTTTATAATTGATATTTATATTAATTTTTTTCTACTTATAAAATTATTACATTAATACAACTAAAATTTTTTAGAAATAGTAATTTATTAAATTTTACAAAATCCATTTAATACATAAAAAATAAGTTATAATGATATAATTTTAAATTTTCATTAAAAAAAGTAAAACGGGTCACAGTTGCTATTTTTAATTTTTGGGGTCACACTAATTTATAAAAAAAATATGTATTGCATATGGAAAAATAAGAATGGTGACCGTGCATGGGTTGAATTTATAATTTGTCCCATTCAATCCAAGTCAAAAACCCCACGTATGATAGCATTTGTGAAGAGCATATGGGTTGGAAAGTGACGTTAGAAGGTGTAATTATATATATATTAAAAATTTTTAATTACAAAGATAAAAATTTTATTTATTAAAATAAAAAATAAATTTCATAATGTAAAACTCAATTCTTTTTACTATATACTCAATTTTTTATCTCATTTCTATTTATCACTGTTCAAAAAATAATTTCTCACATAATTTTTTTAAAAAAGATTATACTTTATGATTATTAATTGAAAATTTTTATTGTTAAAATTTGATATTATTTTAAAGATACAATAGAATAAAAATTTTTACCCTCAATTAAAAATTTTAAAGTATAATTTTTTTCACAATAAAAATGTTTATCTTTATAATTATAATTTCTTAATTAAAGTTTTTATCTTTATAATTAAAATTTTCTTTCACAAATAAAATTTTTATTTTAAATTAAAATTTTTTATCTCTCTAAAAAAATATGGAAAGACATGTCAAGCAAACAACCGACTGTGCCCTTTATAGTTATGGAAGTGACTGTAGAGGATCATACGAATTCGAATCCCTTTCATTGTTCTCTTTCAAATTAATTTAAATAGTCTAAATTTAATTTTTTTTTATTTTTTTAATATTAATCATTATTTTTTTAAAATGTGCAGTTGAAAAAATAATTTTATTTTTCATTTTATTCTCTTTAAAAAATAATATAAATAAATAAATAAATAAATTTAAACTATGTAAATTTTAATTTGAATTATTCATCTTTTCTCCCATGGACCTCTCCTGTGCCATGGGAGCGACATAGCTCGGGAGAGGATCCATTTTGGGATCTATACGCACACCATTTGGGCTTTTTGCTGAGAATTTTGCATGATCAAATATTTTGTTGGCATTTCTAGAAGCACCAAGCAGAGATGTAGATACTGGATATATGTACATCGCTATCAACTAGTTTATATTCTGGGTAATAGTAACATTGCTCTTCTTTCTCCTTTTCATGGGCCTCTTTAGGTAAAGTGGACTTTATTTAGTCAATAGTCAACTAGTTTATGGACTCAAACTCGATGTTGGGCCATTTATAATGCAGATAATAATGGGCCTTTCAATATTTCAATGGATTTGGATGAAGGTGTGCAATGCGGAGTTAGAATCGGGCTAGAGTAGAAATTTGACTTACCGCGCAAATACAACCACCAAAACAGAGAGCTAAGCGTAATAATCCCGCTCTAGAAACAATCCCTAAGGAGTCAACTATTACACGAGTTTGATTTTTCTTCAGCTGAGGGGTTCTTCCCCAAGCCATCATGATCAAAAGTTGGAAATGTGGTGACTTTCCTAAAGCCACTCCAGTTCAATGACTTAAAATACTTGGTATGTAAATATATCCCAAACTTTTTTTTTCCAATAGAAATTTTGCAGTCTCTAGATAAAGTTGGTCGCCAAGCTCAGAGACCAGGCTTTCGGCAATTATGTGGGGCATATGCTAGGGGGCACAATGGGAGTATTTTTTTTTTTCTGGGTTGGAAAGGAATACAATGTGCTGATATGCTTGACTGCACGACACAATGGGTAATATATCTAGTTCACTTTCTCCATGTCAGAATATCTCCATTTCCTTTGTTTATTGTTTTCCAAACCCTCTTGAACACTATGTTGTTTTAAACTGGTTTAACCAAACTGCTAGATTCATTAACCAGCCTTAGTTAGCTATTAGTGATTTCAATCAAGTTGTTTCCCCACAGGATATATATATTAAACAAAAAAAAGAGAGGTAATATCTCTTGTATTCAGGGGTCAACAGAATTCAGATTGATGGAGGTGTCTAACTTCGTAGAATTTAAATCTAGTGGTCCCGCTTATACCTGGACAAATAACAGACATGTGATGCTGCTGTATGGGTAAGAGCCAATATTCAATGATTAACCTAATTTCCACACCCTGTAGTATGCAACCTCACACAGAGTGCATCTCATCATGCCCCCTTATTGTTTAATAGAAATGTGTACCTCCTAATAAGCGGAAAACTTTTCAGTTTGAAAATTTTTGGCTACTTTTTTTTTATCGTTGTAGATTTATTGTAAATACTATATGGAATATATGGAAATCAAGATCGTATGGTTACCAATTGAATCCAAACTAAATCATTTAAGACCTTCCCTAAAGCAATGGAATTCATCCTATATTGGTCATTTATAAACTGAAATTAAAACTGTGGAAGAGAGGATCAATTGATTTGGATACAAGATTCATTTAACACACAAGAGGTGAATTCAATGGAAAGGATACAACAACAATAGCAACAAGTATTTTTCCACTAAGTGGAGTTGGATATGTAGATCAAATGACACCATAACATCTTATCATGAACCATATTTATAAATAAACTATTTAAATTTGAATCTTCTTTAATAATTTCACTTATAGTTTTTCTTGGTCCCTCTCTTTATCTCTGACTCTTGGACTACTCTTTTTCTGATATACTCTCCTTATTGAAATTTTTATAAGTCTTCTCCACACATGCCTAAATCATCTAAGACGCGACTCTATAATCTTATCCACAATCGATGTGATTTTAACTTTTTTTCCAATGCATTTATTCTTAATTTTATCTTGTCTAGTATGTTCACTAATCTAAGGCAACATTCTCATCTTTACAACATTGAGTTTGTTCTTTTTTTTAGTTTTTTATTACCTAACACTCAATCTCATATAACATTGTAAGTCTTATAATGATGTAGCCTTAAATTTGAATAGTATTTTCCTATCATAAATAATAAGTGAAATATTCTTCCATTTCCTCTATCTTACTTGAATCTTTTGGTTTACATCTTTTTCTATTTCCCTGTCATATTGTATAATAGATCTAAGATACTTAAATTGTGTGACTTATGATATAATGTGTTATCCAATTTTCACTACTCACACATAAATTGGAATTTCAATATGATTGTGAAGTGTTATTATAGGCTTAGAAAGTAAGGCAAACCTTGTTAGTGAAAGGAGATATATATACAAAATATTTCTATGGTTTAGGTAATAAGCCAAGGTTAATAATATTATATCTCAACTCAAAACAAAACAAGGTGTTTGGGTTGAAGATTTAATCAACTAGAAGTAATGTTAGTACTTATTTTTAGGATATTTATTTTGATCAACCTGCTTTATCAATTAATGGCATTACTTAGGAACTCGAACATCACCCAATCCCTAGTCTTAATCATCAGCAAGTTGAAATATTAAATAGGCCCATCTAGATTTAGGAAATTAAAGTTGCTATTTCTTAATGGAAGGTAGGTAGTGCCCCTAGATATGACATATTTAAGATTCTATCAATTTTTTTAGGATATTCCTAAAGGTGATGTGATCAACCTTCTATTTGCTTTTTTAAACCATGGCTTTTTGTTGAAAAGTTGGAATCATACTTATATCACTCTCATTCCTAAACAAGAGTTTCCTCAAACACTCAAGGTTTATAGGCCTATAAGTTTATATAATGTGGTATATAAAGTTATTTCTAAGGTTTTATGAAATCTTTTAAAGCTCATATTGTCAGAAGTCATTGCTCCTGATCAAAATGTTTTTTTAAAAAGGAAAACTCATTTTGAACAATATTGTCTTAGCCTTGGAATTAATGCATAAATTACATCAAACTAGATAAGTAAGAAAGGGATGGTGTACCCATAAAATAGATATAGCCAAGGCTTATGATAAATTATCTTGGCATTTTCTATATGTTATGTTACATAAAATAGGTTTTCCCAAGCATTGAGTCTAGACAATAAACTAATGTGTGACAATAATTAGTTATTATATTTTACTAAATAGTAGTCTATTGCCTACACTTGAACCTTAAAGGACAACTATTCAAAGTGATCCATTATCACTATATTTATTCATCCTTTATTTAATTGTACTATCTTTTATGATTTCTAATGCAAAACATTCTCAAGAAGGGAAGGGATTGAAATTATCTCATAATATTGAGGCAATATCTCACATCTCATGCATGTAGATGATACTCTTATATTTTTCAAACTATGGAATAGGCTATATCAACTGTGCAAAAGATTCCTTTCAAATCAACGACCAAATTTTTAAGTTAGCAAATTAGACAAAAAGGTAAATGCCTCCTTTACCAAAACACCAACAAATCTATTTATCAACCTCTTACTCAAGAAACAAATTAAAACTTCATTAGCTATGCTAAGCTACAAACAAGATGGGTAGATATAGCACAGAGTGTTAGTTTCACAGGCAAAAAACTTGATAGCCAACACAAACACAAAAACTGCTAATCACATCAATTGATATGTCCAAAATAAATAATGTTGAGAAAACCATCAATCACCAAAGCATAAAGTAAGATTTATGATAGAGATTAAACCCCAAAAAAATGCACTTTTAATATGAGTAGAATCCTTCCTACTTTTCTAGATAAGTAAATTTGAATAGGCTAAAGGAATCTCATCTTGTTAAAATTCTTACAAGCGAAACTTTTCTTTTGTCTTTTTCTACAAATATAGGCAACACTAAAAAATTTTACAAGCCTTGCAATCATGAAATTTTTTTTCAAAACTCAATGGTCCATCTTAAGAATGAATTAATGTATAAAATGACAAACAAACCAAAATCAAAAGGTTGATGTTTTATTCTAAATGAGAGTACATTCTTAATGAAACTGTTGACAATTAAGGCAACATTTTATTTGGGAATGTCACACCCCTAAACTAAGAGGGTGACCAACATAGCATATAAGGAACTCCTCGTACTTGTAAGCCTATAAAATAGAAATGAAGGAATAACATAATATAGAAGAAATTCCTATACATGCATACATGGAGCATTTAAATCCTTTGTGTATCCCTGTGATACGCACGTGGTGCAAAGCCACAAAATGACATTGTTTTACTCTTTATAATCTCAGTCATCTGCATAATCAACAGCTTTAGCGTACAACATTTCATAAATAAAATGGTGCATTTCAGTTTGGTCCTTATAATCCCAACTGTCAGAGCTTCAAGGCAAACCACATCATAAATGAAATGGTGCACTTCATTTATGTTTTCCTACCAATGATCAATGCATCTTAGTCATTTGTTCTATGTAATCTTTGCTATCCATTGAATACCCCAAAATTCACCATTTTAAGCATATATATACCCTATAAGAAGAGCTTCAAATGTAGTGTTTGTGCAAGCTTCTTCAACCTCTGAAACCATCTCATAAAGGGTAGGAATTTTTGCATTTTTTTCTACCAAGTTTCATCAAATACAAGGTAAGATTTTTATGGAACATACAAGCAACCATTATCCTTATTTGAGACATCTACCTTATACTTCCATTAGCACCTCATTTGTTATCTATCTTTCACAGTATTCTTGTGGCATTAATCTAATAGCTAAGCTTTTTGCCATTAGCATGGAGGAGGTGCCAAGTATCTAATATTTGGAAATTAAGGTTTCTTTCCCCTTTCATGTGGTTGTAAAAAATTGCATAAAGTTATTTCTTTTGTAATTATTTCTTTGCTTGCACTCTTAGCATAGTACCAACAAGAAATATGTATGAATATATGTATATAACATTTTTTTTTGGCTTTATAACTCATATGTTGTATACCTACACTATCTCTTTTGTTTGCCTCTGTTATGGTCAATAGTTACACAATTAAAATATTTAAAACCATAGAAAAGTAAAAGTTGTAAGTACAATATAGAGCTAAGTTGATAATAGTATCATAATTAAAATCATGTAATCTTTTATAAAAAAATTTGGAACTTAGTTATGCTATAATAATTTGAAAGGCTAAAGTGCCTGATGTTGCTATAATAAGATGATGAGTTCAAGAAGTTGCTTTTGATATAATGTGTAATGATGACAAGCTTAAGAAAATTAGTGAAAAGAATAAGCATTTGAATAATATCATAATACTCATGCTAACTTGAAATTTTGATTGATATTGTCACATGTTAAGAAGTTTTTATAGTAGTTTTTTTTTTTCTCAGAAACCAAAATATAGAGGTTGATTTGACCCTTAA